>JBAJFG010000570.1:0-638165 GCA_037903475.1 Ancylostoma caninum
CCCAAGGTTTTTAGTCTGCTGTATTACTCATAATTCAACCAGTTTTCCATAACCGTCATCCTCTTCAGTCAACTAAATGATGAACTTTCCAATTTCCCAATAGTACTCCCAATAACAATCAAGGGCTTTTTCATAGAATTGAAATATCCGCTTCATATTTGATTCTTTACATTCCATATCTTAACTTTCTGCTTTGAACTACCATGAATATTGGAGTTGATGGTTATAGTGGATATAACGAACTGCATTCTCAAAAGTTTGCAAATGTTACTGTGGTACTCCTGGTATGTATAGGGCAACGAAACTGCTCTAGTTTGCTTATCAATGCATTTACGATCTCCGAAATGGTACCTAGCAAGGTGTCGCTACGAGAGGCTATAGAGTGCGAGACAGGACTTGCTTGAGGGAGAATGTTGTATAACTAATGGCACTAATTAACATGAGGCTTGGAATTTTTTTTCAAGTTTAGCACGAAGTTGTATGTGTCGCTTTACTAGAGAAGAGAAGAAAATTGAAATTAAACAAGTTCCGCAAAGACTCCGCATTGTTCAAGGTTTGTAAGAAGGAAAGGTTCTCCCTCTTCGTGTTGTTTTCTGTTTGTTTTCATGTTTTCTTCACATGCTGATATATTGGCGAACTGCTACGTGATCAGCAATACTAATTTACCTAGGGCAATCAAAAAAAAATGAAATAATAACTGATTATTAAATAATAACAAATTCAAGTAATTCACTGCCCATGTTCGACTTCCTTTCAGTTTTAGCGTGATGACAGTCCGCACATAGTGATTGTTATGTACCTGTTAAGCAGAACTGGTGCCGATCTTTAATCAGTTTGATGACAGGGGTAGGAGCCAATTCGAAACATCGAATATATCAAGAAGAGAAGCCGTACAGCACTGACATTCTCTCCATCTCTCCCCTTCCCTGGACTTGGGCTCTTTTTTTACACTCCTCTTTTTGACATATTCGAAGCCGAATGTTCGAAGCTGAGTATATCTTAGTTATCGCAGTATTTTTCTAGCATAGATACCTGTAAATTTCTCGAGAAAGTTGGTACAGTTATTCAACTGTCCTCATTGTTCAGATGTATATCATCTTCTCGCCCGAGAAGCGATTACGCGCTACCGTAAGGGTGACTTGCATGTTGTATTTTTTTTTCAATGTTTTCCTGTTTTTTCCTACACGAGCATTGCTAATGAGGTGATCACAATTTTCAGGGAAGACTGGTGTCAACCATAATGGAAAGTCCTCCGATCGCACTTCGTGGATTCTCTACATACACAACCTTCCTTTGGCTCCTTTGTACAGACCGGGAACTTTCGCAATAAAGAGCTTTTCCGTCAGCGCTATCTCTTGTTGCATATCGTTTGGCGATTATATATTTTGCAGTTATTTTATATATTCTGTCATGTAATGAACATGTTAACTTTCACACCAACCAAGCCTCTTGGACACTTTAGGTATGTCTGACCAGTCAGGTGTTAATGAGAAACTGGAAACAATGCAGGTCAACGGTGATCATGTGAGTATTCAGTAGTTCGAACGGTATTTCCTTGAAAATTTCATTTCTGCCCTTGCGATATCTCTTATTTTAGAAGGAAGATGAGCAAAAAGAGGACTTAGTGACGCCGTGGGACGTGTCGGCAAGTAGTGCTACTGGCGTGGACTACGATAAATTAATCGGTAAGCTAATGGGATTCATTACCAGGAGCCACATTAATGCTAAGTTACTTTGTTTCCGTGGGAATGTCTGTTCTAGATTTTCATTTAAATTTCATTCTTTAGGATTTGTTATTGCAGTTAGATAATTTGTCTCGCAACTTTTCGTATGTGTCATTAATTCATTCCGTCTCATCCGCTCATATTCATGCGGTCTTCCCACTTATCTAACCGTTATGTAACGCTGTCATCATTTGTGAAATGCATTGTTTATAGTTAAATTTGGATGCCGCAAATTGGGTCAGGATCTTGTAGAACGATTCAGGAAAGTGACAGGGCACGAGCCGCACCCAATGTTACGCCGTGGCATGTTTTTTGCTCACAGGTGACCTCCCTACTTCGTAATTCTGAAGTAACATGGAATCTGAAATGTACTGTGATGCGTTATTAATTATGATCGTGTGTTT
Organism: Ancylostoma caninum; assembly: GCA_037903475.1. Taxonomy (NCBI): domain Eukaryota; kingdom Metazoa; phylum Nematoda; class Chromadorea; order Rhabditida; family Ancylostomatidae; genus Ancylostoma; species Ancylostoma caninum. The sequence goes on from JBAJFG010000570.1 coordinate 2,129, forward strand.
CTAGAGATCTAGCGTCGATTCTCGATCGCAAAGAGCAAGGAAAGCCGTTTTACCTGTATACTGGTCGCGGACCTTCATCTGGTAGTCTTCACCTCGGGCATTTAATTCCATTCATTTTTACGAAATGGCTTCAGGATGTGTTCGACGTGCCGCTCATTATCCAGGTATTCTTTGAGCCTTGGCTTATTATCTGATTGAATCGTAGAGAGGACAGTTTTACAGCTATATTTGGATCACATTTAGATAACTGATGATGAGAAGTTTCTGTGGAAGGATATGAAGGTGGACGAGGCGAAAAAGATGGCTCGTGAAAATATGAAAGATATAGTAGCAGTGGGATTCGATCCAGCTAAAACATTCATGTTCAATGATTTTGATTATATGTGGTAAGTGAGAACAATGTTATTTGTCTACTTACCTTTTTGTCATCTGATGAGCTGCTCCTTTAGAACCCTATAATCTTCACAATAACTTGATAGAGCATTTGATTTGGTACTTTGATGCTTTTTTCCTCTTTCTTCGTTAACATCCGCCGACGTCAGCCTGTATAAGAGCAGCGTTAGCATAAGACGTCTTGATGACAGCTTTCTGTAGCTGGGCATAGAATAGAGGATACTACGTTAATTTTTGCCGATATAGATGTTATAGTCTCCCAATTTTTTATAGCCCGCCCTTCTATGAGAATGTTGTCAAAATCTGGAAGGTGGTGACAGGAAACCAAGGTAGAGCGATATTTGGATTTACTCCGGAAGATAGTATGGGAAAGGTGAGCCTAATTTTGGTAGGTATATAGGTGGTTATGCTGTCGAATATCCTTATTTGTTGCATGTTCTTAGGTTGTTACAAGACAGGTAAGGATTACTAATATTTATAGGCAGCATTCCCAGCGATTGAAGCGGCTCCGTGCTTTGCTTCGTCGTTTCCGCATATTTTTGGAACGAAGACCGATATCCCTTGTCTTATTCCGTGTGCAATAGATCAGGTATGTAGCGAGTAAGGACGATTAAACGGGTTTGTTTGGGTTTCCGTAGTGTTGCTGTTGCGCAGGTATCTGAACAAACACCTAATATCTCAGCGCCTGAACTTGTTTTAAGATGGATGAAGTTCAGAATCTTGAGAAATCTACACAAAACACTTCTTAATTTATGACCAACGAAGTCTTCTGCTTTATAAAAATCTCTATGCTAGCCTTATTCAGGATCCTTATTTCCGAATGACCAGGGATGTGGCACCACGGCTGAAATTCCCGAAACCTGCTCTAATCTACTCAACATTCCTTCCAGCTTTGCAGGTCAGAAGCTGCAGCCTTTACTTGAACCGTTCTTCTATTTGTCCTTGGTTTTCTTCAATCTTTTTGCATCAGATCACCAGGTGTCTCCCTTCCCACGCCAACTTTGAGCACGAGTCGTTGAACATTTCGAGAATACTTTGTAAATACTGTGAAATCAGTAATATCTAGTTACAAGGCCTTGTTTTTATTATGTTGAAAAGCCTTTCTTCGAAACATTGAATTTTAAGTCATTCTTCGACCATTTTTTCTTTAACATCTGGGTGTCTCAGTTTCCCTGAGATTCAGTTTTTCTTCGCACCCTATTCCATTTTCCCTTCCTCGTTCCTCCCATCTGCCGTCTCTGTCCACCAGTAGCGGTTTCTGATAATTTTCCTCTAGTGTGCTTTACTTCAGGGTGCCCAAACAAAAATGGCCGCCAGTGACTCAACAACCTGCATTTACTTGTCAGATACCGCAAAGCAGATAAAAAACAAGGTTAGTTTAAGTATTTCATTATGTCATGTGTGCTAACACCTTTCGATGGACCTTCTTCGTATTCGCGAAGGAAGCCACAATTTGTTCCCAAGTTTCTCGACGCAGTTTTAGTTACCGGTGCCATCTTTTTTTTGAACACCTTCTCTTTCAGATAAATAAATATGCGTTTTCTGGCGGTCAAGCTTCCATTGAGGAACATCGAGCACTTGGAGGTAATTGTGACGTGGATATCAGTTACCAATTTCTCCGATATTTCCTTGACAGCGATGAACGTTTGGAGGAGATTCGACAGGTCTTGGTGGTTTACGTATTTCATTTAATTTTTTTTCTAACTTCCTTTGATAGTCAGCAGTTGGTCTTCTTCGCGGCACCAGTCCTTTTGTCTCCCACTATTTCGCCTGTGCTGCTAAACTTAACCCAACTGGAAATGTGTGATCTCTTTTCTTTGAAAAATTCTTTACGTTATCATTACAGCAGTACACATCCGGCCAGATGCTAACCGGTGAGCTGAAGAAACTTGCTATTGACGAAGTTACGAAGGTAATTCTGGATATGCAAGCACGACGAAAGAATGTGACAGACGAGTCCTTGGATGAATTTTTGAAGATCCGCCCATTAAAATATAAGTTTTAGGTACTGTTTCTTCTTTGTTACCCTTGCTTTTAAATATCAGAGCTTATCTAATCTATCTTATCTAATCTTTGAATCAGTCTGTTCCAGTCATGATTCGACTTTGTTATTTTTCTCTGTTCGTCCTTCGCCAATAGAGTGGAGAATTATATTAATTGTTAATATATTTTCTTTCAATTCTTCGGTTATTTTCCAACATGATCTGTTCTTTTTGGTGAGTCGTTTCGCTCGTCCTGTTAGTTTCTTTGACGAGACGTTGAGTATTAGCATTATGGGGAGTAGGCATGCAGGCATAAAACTGCTAATGAGATTGAATCCTGTAGGATGCACTGAACGTTTTTGTTATTGTACTGTGATGTTTTATTAGTCACTATTATTGTAGTGTCCCGTGTTAGAAGCTATCTGCTCTCTTCTACTCTCTTTCCTATGTTACTTTAGCATATCTTATTTTTTCAAATTGTATAATTGGGGATGAATTGGGATGTGGTCTATTCTATTGTCAAAAATTCCTATTCGGGAGTTAGTTATGAAACCGACTTTGCTAGCACTGTTAATCAAATTTCACTGGCTTTTGTTGCGTATACATTGCTTGCATTGAATTAAAGTTTCTAAAGGGGCGTTGTTGAATCCATATTGGAATTATTTATTAATAAATTTGCTCGAAAGATAAATTAGTATGCGCTGTTGTTGATTTTCTCCTCGGATTAGTTGTATATGGGAAAGAAACGAACACATTTCTGCCCATATTTTCGATGGAGTACTTTCTTAAGCTCTGACTAGCATTTTGAAAGCGGCACCGACGGAATCTGTATTTTTGCTCAATCTAGTGGTGTTCGGTTTGCTCAACAATGTCGCAAGGCCGAAACTTCTCAGTAGTTGCGAAAAACTTTTTGATAGTGTTTTATCAAGTATTCATTCGACTGGGGCGCGCGTAGAGCAGTGGTAAGAGGTCCGTTGTTTGCTCGTACGTTCGATCCCGCCTGAGACCGACAAGGCCTTCCATCTCTCCTGGGCCCCGCGGGTCGGTAACTTGGTACCAGAGGAGTCTGAGAGGATAAAGCACTCACTTGGTACATCGAATGCCCCCTCAAGTCACTGTACAGAGCGTTCGATGCCTCTACAATGCTCAGAATGCTTGTCAGATGAAGTCGAATGCGTGGCGGATCCCGCAAATCGGGATTGGTTACCGCCGGCCGTCTTTTCCTCTATCCATTCCGCCTATGGCAGCGGAGTTGGAAAGTTTCGGACTTTTCTCTTATTGGTTCCTCCTTACCCTGATTTGCGTATTTTATATAATTGTACGATGCACTATAATTAACCTCCCTGCGTTTACTCTAGTGCGTATCAATTCATGCTCCACATAGGCAGAAGTGTCTGAAAATTCTGAAAATTGTGGGCGGACTAGAATAAGATCCTTGGGGAATACACCTAATTTGCTTATATATTACTCCTCAATATATCTATATGAAGCTAGAATAAAAGTCAGTCCATTCTACTTTATAGTACCTGTCTTTGTCCATGGTGTATCGACACTCTAACGACACAATGCATAGTTCAAAGTTTTTGCGTTGCTGTACGACCATGCTGGTCATTTTATAGGCATCATCCCTTGCTCGCAAAGGGTTGCCGTTAGAGTACTCGTGATTTTCAAAAGCAGTCTGTGGGAGATGTGGTGCTCAGGGGGCCGTGGCCGCGAGCAGCCAGGTTTGGCCGCCAATACGTCCTCTGTTTTTGTGTGGTTACGGGATGTATACTGTAGATATGGTATCTCACAGATTTCCCTCAAACTTCGCAAATAAGGGTTATTCGATGTGTTGACTGTGTTGAACGACCATTTGAAAGGCGCCCAAAACCTCCACAAAAAGTGGCTGAAACCTTGCGTAGGAGAGTTGGGGAGGGGGGGGGGTCCTTTTAGGTCGGCAAATTTGCATCCATACCATATAACATCATTTTAGGAGGATTACGTTACTTATACCCTAGATATTGTATCTAACGGAGGGCCGTTGCACTTAGCCTTCCTAGATCTGGAGAAAGTCTTCGATCACGTCCCAAACGAATTAGTGTGATACGCGCTGCGATTTCATGGCATCCCCAGAGTGCTCACCAAATGGATGCAGATGCTTTAACCTCACCGCAGCAGTGAAGTAGAGGCGGCCACCAGCACATCGATGCAGTTCTTGATAATCGTCGGCCGTACACCAAGGCTCAGCCCTCTCTCCACTTTTTTCATCGTTGTCGTGGACGCTATCACAGAGGTCCTTCACAAACCAGCGCTTTGTAGTTGCTGTACGCAGGCGACGTAATGCCAGCATCCGAAGACAGGGATGAACTGAAATAGCAGATGCAAATGTGGAGTGACCCGCTGGCACGATTCGGCCTTCGCCTCATCGTTAAGATAACCGAGTATCTGACTAAAGACGAACACAGTCCGGCAGCGTCAAAGTTAATGGCACGGATCTCCCGCGAGCTGCAACGTTCAAATACCCGGTTTTAATGGTTTCATAAGACGACAGCCTCGCTCATGAGATCGTCACACGTGTCAACGCCGTTTGGTTGAAGAGGCGTTAACGGATTGGTGTGCTTTGCGACCAGGACATCCCAGACCGTCTCAAGTCAAAGATGCGCCAAGTCAAGCTACGTCCCGTCGCTCTTCATGGTTTACCAGCAAAAAAAAAAATAGAACGCCGATTTGGCATTATAGAGATGAGAATGCTTTAATGAAAGGATAGCATTACACAACTCGATCGCATTTGCAACCAGGATGTACAGTAGTGATTTCGAGTTGCTGCGATAGTCGGCAAGCCTCGCGAGAAGAGTCTGCGATGGCTTGGTCACGTTCTTCGTGCTGAAAGCGATAAATTCTGTAGGATTGGCTTTGATCTAGACGAAGCAGGAAAGCGGCCAAAAGGACAACCGGAACAACAGGGCTTGCCACTCTGCACGCCGACCTTGAACTGATTAGGATCCATCCCGACGATGCGCACTACAGAATGATGCGGTGTCAAAGGATCAACAAAGCGGATCCCGCTACGAAGCGAGAAAAATGCTGAAGAAGATAAAGCCATTTACCAGTCCTTGTCTTTCCTTTTCTGCACTGCTCAGCACAACAAAGTTTTCTACTCGTTATTTGGAAACAAATCTGCCTGTTCAGATACTTGTATGGCTAATTTCTCATTTCTGAATTTTTCCTTGGTTCTGAGATCGTTTAAGAATTTGTTGGTGTTTCTGCGAGACATTGCTTGGTCAGGCCACCTTTTTCAGAGTTAGTTTTCTTTTTTCAACTTCTAAACGCTACAAAACAGTGCTGGAAGCCAATCTCGCCAACAAAACGGTTCACAAAAAAGGCAGCGGTGTCAGCTTCTTGGATCAGTCCACATCGGACTCGGCCCAATCTGTTCGGGAGCGATGAGCTGAGGGGTTCTAGAAAACAGGGATTTGGAAGACTTCGACTGTTTTCGGCAGTGTGACTGTGTTCAGCGCGCGAGTTGTCCGGAAACTCAAGGTCGAAATTCTTCTGGATGCAACACTTGCAGTGCTGAAGCATCAATAGACCGTGTAACTGGTTATGGTGATTTCTGTTGCTGCCTGGATTCAAATCTGCTGGTCTCAGTGTAAGTTGCTGGCTACACTTTGAGAAAAACTAAGGTAATGTGACACGAAAACTGCAGCTCTGAAAAAAAAACTGTTTATCGTTTTAGTTAATAGCTGTTCGCATCGCGTTCATGCCATCCATTAAGGTTTTTTCCACCTTTTGGGAGTAAATGGTTAACTCGAACAGTGCAAAGTTCCCTCAAGCGAGCTCCAAACTGCTAGCGAAGTCATTGTGAGGCTTGCCGTTAATGACCTGGCGCTCATTCTTCTGCAATTGCTCCCCTTCTGATTGAAGCTGCATCAGCTCGTTGGTGACGCATGATTTATTGCAAACTTCTGGCTGCGAAGTGCATTTGGCTTAATTTCGCCTCTTCGCTCCATCTCTCCTTGCTTCTTGATTTGACTGGATTATTTCAATCTTTGAGCATCCAGAACAGGAATGACATTCTTTTCTGGAACTTTGATACACTCGACATGATAGTATAAGGACATCTTTCAGACACTTTATCTTCGAACTCTGATCATGTCACACAAATTTTACGGCATTTGTCTTCACCACTGAATCTGTGTCCAAGTTTAAAAAGTAGGGAAACAACTAGATTGTTGACACCCTGTACCCAATATGATTTACAACCTCGAGACAATCTGAATGTGGGGTAGAGTTGAACTCATGTGAGGTGTCGTTCTTTAAATAAATGTTGGAGACTCTTGCGTTGTAAAGGACGTTTTTTCTTATTCAATTTCAGAACAAATGTATTTTTGTCAGATACTCCTCCCTCGTTTCAATCCCCAACTTAGTGGCAGAGCACAAGTCATGGATACCCTTCTTTGTTCCTGGAGCTATACGCTGGTACAGTGTACCTAAAATGATTGACTTCCAAACTCTAACAAAGTGGACCACGTTGAGACTCAGGCCTGTATGCATTACAATCCCCTCTGGGGAGGGGAAGGGATCGGAAATGCTGTAAATTATTGGATCCGTCTCAAGCGGTGCTCGGACGGATGTACGGATGTCTTCATATTTAATTCTCCCTACTTCCTCTTCTTTATTCATTAGGCGAGGAGATCCTCTGGACGGAGAGGACGAACATCCTCTCCCTTGAGTAGGGGATCACGAGGGATCAGGATTGTCATCTTTTTTTCCTAAAGGAAATCTCTCTGAAAAGACTGCTCACATGACGTTGTGTTGGTTCTGAATCTGTTATTGTATGCGTGTTGATTGGCTTGGTATCGCGATCTCTAGTGATCCCTCACTCGACGCAGGCTATATGTGGATCCCCTCCCTCCGGGAGATGTTCTTCCTCGTGAACATAAAAGAGGAACGCAGGTGGGCCGACACTTTATGCATCTGCTTAAGAGCCGTAAAGGATTCAGCATTTCGACAATCGTACGAGCACCGTTCGGGACTGCTCCAATAATTGACAGCATCTTCGATCCCCTCCCCTCTCCAGTGGGGCGCCTTGAAGGCAGCACCCATTGAAACTTTCAACCTCGGACTTCTGTGGGGGTATTTGAGTGCATTTAATACTGTTGGGGCTCTGAAACTTCTCCAAACTAAGAAATGTCCGTCTTTTGCAGGGCTACTGCTCACTCCCTCGACAGAGGTAAGATCGAGTTGCGCGAGCCCTAAGGTGTCTACCGATAGGGAAAAACCGATGTCATTTTTTCGCCACCTTTTTTGTCTACCAATGACTAATTTCTATTGTTTTGCGTCCTTGCCAAAGAGGTTCGAAAGAAGTAATCACACAAGCAAACACTAACAAATAGGGAAGCTATTGAAAAAGAAGGGTGTCGCGAAGTGACCCAATAATAGAAACTGAAGTAAAATCCAAACTTCGTATGAAAGAACTACTCAATGGACGAATGACACGGAGAGGACTAATGGGAAATGTGAGGGAGATGAGAATTGGCCAACCGAGAGCAAAAAGAAGGAGAGAAGAAATGTTCAAGTGAAGTCAGAGGAAAAACACTGCATTGTAAAAGTAAAGTATTGCAACAATTTTGGCTTTAAAACTTCCAGCTTCACAGATTTTCCTCTGGGCGAAGGGGAGCGGAGAAGGATCTTCGGAGAAAGAGAGTGGCATTCAGTAAGGCTATTAGAAGCTAATTTCAAAAACGGATTATTAGAAACTAACATCTCAAATGGTCCTTTTCTCAAAAATGCCGACGAAGCAAGGCGATACTCAACGATTAAAAATTAGGGAAAATAATAGGGCTGTGGATTAAAAGGACAACGACCAAGTTCATGAAGAACGCTTTCAGCGAAGTAGAGCGGATGGAACTTGACGGATCTCAGATAACGGACACGATGTCCTATATGTACATACCCTGGACGCTCAATGAATATGGAGCGCAACCTCACAGAAGAGCTGGACAGAAGAAGATGAGCAGCGTGAGCCGCGTTCGAGCCTATCAGGCAGGCCACTGACATCGGCCTATCAGGGAGGTCACAGACAAACTGGCGGACTTGCGTGCTCTTATTTCCGAATCTACAGCTCTCACGGTGCTTTGTTACGCTGCGGAGACGTTAGCGGATACAGCGGCCACGTCGAAAACGCTGCGGACAACACACATATCGCTCGAGCATTGCTTTCTGAGGTGGGGCCGGTGCACACAATATCAAGCCGGACTTCATGGTTCCGACTTACGACAAAGCTCTTGTCTTGGTGACTCAGATGAACATGTCAAAGGCTAAACACTGATGCGTCGGTCATATAATGAGAAGGGAAGATGATATTATAGTTGGACGAAAAGAACTTTGGAATGGATCCCAAGAGAAACTTAACGATCCAGACCACCAACGAGATGGAACGATGTATTCAGTGCACGGATGAACAAGCTGAACGCTTACTGGGAGCGAATCAGAACTCTCTTCAGCGTCGCCCACGACACACCTGCATGATGGTAGCGAGAGGACGAACAGGGCGCAGCACTAGGTGGTCAGTGTCGGTTGGGGAGTACTAAGTCCAGTCGGATTCCGAAATGGGCTACTAAATACCTACACACTAGGGTTCTTTCAGGAAAAGCAGATAGCACTAAAAAAGTGACTTAAGTAAGCGTTAGTGAGACGACGAATGATGTTTCAGCAAGAAATGCGTACCATTTAGCGAAGACATCCTAAATCATCTCAAATTCAAGCTAAAATCCTTGAAAAAGCGACCTCAGTACGAAACTGTTTGATGCCCCGCTAGAACTCGTTGAAACTTGTTATTGGACCTGTCAGATACAAGAAATTGTCATTGGAGCGTGGTTTTTTCTCTCAAATCCGGAACTTTCCCAGGAAATTTCTCTCGTTTAAAGAAGTGTTCCGATGCGCTGTCGACTCCAAGAATTGCGCCTAAATGGTACAAATTCTCCCAAAGTGGCATCTTTTGTTTTTGAGAAACTGTCTTCTTTTTTGAAAAAAAAAACCGTCATTGATGGTCAAAAAATGGTCAAAAACCACTTTTTGACCATTTATGACGGTTTTTCTCAAAAATGAAGACGGTTTCTCAAAAACGAACGGTGCCACTTTGAGGGGATACTCGTTGGTATAGTGCGCATCTACAATCAAAATTGCAAAATGATATGTCTCCTACAGGTTGAGCAACACCTGATTATCACTGGAGCGCACCAGAGTGCAGGGTAGGGATGGAGTAAATGGTTGAACAACGGTGGTCTTCAGCCACGAGTTTGATGATCCTCCAGAAGTGCCTCTCTGAAATCTGCTTGTCTCTAACATCAGTAGACGGTTAGCGGTTGGCTACGCCCCGGACACTGGTGCTAAGCCCCCTGAATCTGCAGGACGCTACTAAGTCCTGGTGGTCAATGACCACCTGGTGCTGCGCCCTGAGGAGGAATCAAATGGAAGGGTACCGCAACCCACACAACAAGTGACGAAGGCCCCCAAGTAGCTAAATAAAAATAAACATCACAAAGTATTGGGATTAGATAACGGATCACAAATGAGCTAATGCAACATGTTTAACTTGTCGTAAAGCTTTTTGAGAATTTTGCCGAGCTTACCTTCCTCTCTGCCACTGAAACTCTGTTCCCTCCCCCCTCAAGCCACTGATGATTATTTGAGAAGACCCTGTTTTCTGAAGATATGATAAACAGAGACAGCCCAAATTGAGTCAAGAGTGAGCTGGCGTGACGTACATAAGCATGTATACTATCTTATATCTCTACCGCCAACCAACAGCAAGAGTATTTATCCGCAATCAGTTCTTTGTCTCAGATTTTCGATCCCATCCGATGATGATCCCTTCAGATTGTCAGCAGACGATTTTTTCACGTCTAGCTGTCCCAAATAGCTATGTGGGCCTCCTTATATACCAGTCTATTGCACGCTATCCCCTCAATTTGCTGGCGTTGAAAGCACCTTCGACAGCTGTGTGCAACTTCATCACAATGCCTGAACACATTACGTCGTCCCTATGACGTTTTACTACGGATGCACTTCCTTATCCGCGATCACAAAGGATTCTGTGGTTTTTGACGCCGCATTAAGAGTTCGCGATTATCGGCGGCATCATTGACGTCACCGCCCAGAAACTTGTCCTTTTTCGTATAATTCGACGCATAGATGACCTCATTGTTCTGCTGATACATCATCCATTGTAAAACCTCCCGCAGCCCTTCCCTGTCCGCGGCTGCTCACTTTTTCTAGTAATTACTCGTGTAGAGTGAGCAATTTGGGTGATTTACGCTGAGAAATCAAGTAGTCAAAGTCCACGATATATCACAGGTCGTTCGATGTACTTCTCTATGTAGACGATAGTCCATCTTTCTGTCAACAACTCTATTTCTTGCCATATTTGGCTCGTAATTCTTTGCCCACGCAAGGACTATTCCGCCCTTTCTCCTCCCTCCTTACCCCTTGAGCAATGTTTATGTTACGCCCAGTCTGTACCTTCCCCCCCCCTCACTTGGGAAGTAAAATGTTTTGTTTTCTTTCCAGACGCGTATGATATACTGTTTTTTTTTTTCAATAAAAGACGGGAAGGTAGAGTTAGGTTGGTTGACGTTAAAGGCAGCGGCCAGCAAGGTTTTCAACTCGAAGTTGAAGTGACAATCGGTGAAAAAAATGTCAGCGCATCAGTGATTCGAAAATAATAGAAAGAACAGCGACTTACTCGTGAAGGTAGTCTAGTCAAGATCGTGAACTCAGCAGCAGAAGTAGCCCCTTACGACACGCCAGTTTACATAAGTCACTTCTAGTCAAGCGCAACGTGTACGTAGTGTTCACCTTCTGTTTGACTGAGTGGAATAGACGCCTGAGAATGCTCTTCGTGACGATGCTGCTGACCTCATCTCTCTCTATCTTCTCACATCGTGCAGTTTCTGTGTATGTCCTGGGAAGAAGTGTCCTGCCCAGTGGTCACTGCACTGTGTGCGACAAATAGCTTATATTCGTACAGCCACTCTCGATCTCAAAAATCCAGCACGTTGGATCTTGGTCCAAATTCAGCGATGGACGCAAGATGGTAGGAAGTGGGAGAGGGGAGGAGTTTCGGTTCGTCCTGATACATTCAGGATGATTTCATCCATGGAAATTTTCCATCCAGTCCCTGAATTCCGGAATTTTCCTACTGTGTCCTCCGCGTTAGGGAAAGCCAAGACGAAATCACTGGGAACTGTGAGCAGCACCGGAGGAACCATATTGGTTGTTTTTAGATCGCCCCAAATGCAGTTCATTTTTTCGTTGGCCACTAGTGGAGGAAATGTCTCACCTCGTGTTCGTATTTAGGGCAATTTATACTAGCTGCGTGCGTCAGTCGCACGTCAGTCGCACGCATCCATTTGCAAGGAATCTTCCATGAAGACCGGTCAACGCGGCTTGCACATCCTCAATGAAGAGAACGCGCGACCGTCGCGAGGCCGTAAACGCGTGCGTCTGAGCTGCGACTGTGATGCGACTGCTACGCGACTGGGTCCTATCCTTCATCATATAGACGCACGCGCGTCAGTCGCACGCACCCAGTATAAATTGCCCTTTTCATGTATCATTAGGCTCTGGGTATCTTTAGAGGTCGCACTAGAAATTTACTACGCAGTAGTAGAAGTTCATGTATAATCCGTCTCAGAAACTACGATAGTAGAGTATTTGTGCCCATGATCTGCATTTCTCGCTTTCCTCTCCGAATACAGCACTATTTCTCACGTTCTCCCTTTCTCTGGTATCTTCATAACCATGCTCCTCGTGAAACACATTATAGCAACGAGCGATGGAATGACTGGGGGTGCAATGTAGTGACTATCTAGGCCCGTACGCACGAATATCCCCGTTGGGGAGGGGAGGTGATGGGAAGTACTGTCGAGAACTGGAGCCGCCCCAAGCAATGTTCGGACAATTGCCTGTTTATTGAATTCCTTATGAATTCGTAAATACGTACAAAGGTTCAGACCACCTGCGCTTCTCTTATGCGTTTACCAGGCGAGAAGATATTTTGGAGGTAGGGGATCACGAGGGATCGTGCTACTTCACTAATTAACACCTAGACTGTAGCAGATCCAGAGTCAACACATCTTCATGTAAGTAGTCCGGCTGAAAAGACTTTCAGAAAAGTGTGAAACTTACTAGTAATTGAATGGAAAGCCTGGCTAAGAAAACCTAGCCTACGCTGAAGGTTTGGATTTCTACAGTGCTGCTAGTTTTGCACTTCTGTATTCTTCCTTTCGGGACACGAGGGCAAAAAGGGTATAAACAATGTATTAGGTTGGTGCAGAATTAATGAGCGTTTTTCGTTCCATCATATTTGGTGCAGAAAGTTTCCAGTGCTCCTCATGATCCATATGAGCAGTTGTACATTTTCGTAGCAAATTTCATGGTCTTTGCAACCGCGTTATCCGCTTCGAACGGAATTCACATTCTTACTGGATTTTTGGGTTTGGAAAGAAAGATGCCAAAACAGAATTTTTGGCGAATTCAATTCTGCGAACCAAAACTCGGCCATATCGAAGCAGGAACAGCTCGGTATATCACCGTAGTTCCGAGTGAAATTGTGTGACCAAAGGCGCACCGCGAAGCTGTGAGTTATGGAGTTGGGAGGTAAAGGTTCGAAAACCCTCATTATTTTTGCACCGACCTAATAACACCTGTCAAACTAAGTCTAGCAGCCTTCGACAATTCTGGGTTACCGGGAGTTAGGGAGACCTATCTCAATTTTTTGACGCATTAACCATTTGCTATTTTTGCCTTTGAAACTATGCAGCCTTCTCGTCTCTCTAATGGCTCATAAATTAAGCTAGTAAAACATAAGTTCATTCCAGTTATGTGAAGTACAATACGCTAGTGTTCACTTCCTTAACGAGGTCATGTTTGCTCTCTTAAATAACGATTCAGCAGCGCCCATGGGGAATATGAATACCTAGTGCCATCGTGTGTTAGTAATAATAGGCTGCATAATATTTTCTCAATGAGTCTCAATTAAGAACTGAAAGAGGTTTTTTGAACCTCCTACTTTGTACCAAGCTTTTTTGAGCTTTTCTCTCATATCTGTTCAATTAGCGTCAGTGTTCAATTCACATTATTGTTGAGAGCTTAAAGGCAGTGTGTCACCTCGTTCTGTTGCTTGCAGATATCAACAGAGTATAGACCTGCTCGTCACGCTGAGTCCAATGATGTACGATAAAACGCATAAAATTGTAATGTAACGCATAAAACCCCGTTTTCGGAGGGCCCGAACATGTAGTTCACGGACCACTTGGGCGGAGCGGTCCGTGACTGTGCTGGCTGCCCGCCACGGCTGCAACGTTGGCCAACACGTGTGGACGTGTCCGATCGATAAGATCAACGGCTTTGCACGTCCACTCGAAGCAACAAACTGTTCCAAATCCCATCCCGAAAAACGTTAATAAAACGGCTTAGAGCCCGTTTTGTAATAAGTTATGTGTACCGCTAGATTCATCGCCTCGAGAAGATTCAGAATCCGCTGAAACCCTAAGCACGAAAACGAGGTGACACACTGCCTTTAATGGAAGAAATTGGTGCGAAATTAGATTAGTTACATAAGTTTGGACCGCGAACACTATAAAAAATTCCAAAACGTACTCTGGAATTGCACTGATGTACTCGCAGTGGGCGGATGATTGCAATTTTCTAAATTGCTCATGAAGATGGCGAAAGCCGGTGGCAACAAATTACAGACGCAATTAAAATCGCGACATTTCTAGGAGTAATTAGCGGCAATTTGACTAATTGCTCGGAAGCCTTATTAAGAATCCAGAGCTAGAAGCTATTCCAGAAACGTGACATTTATGGAAGCTGCTGAGAGGCGGGTCGCTTTCTCCAGTCGCAGGCAGGAAAACACACGTTTGTTTTCCACGCCTCATCTCTGGAAACTGTAGCAGCTTGAGCTTATCACTTCTTAAACTTTGTCTTTTTTGAGGAGCCTTCCTTTATTACGATGTAGCAGTGTTAAGAACATGGTAGCTGTGAAGTAGAGGTGCCTCCTCTTTACCCTGAGCGCTTTCTTCTCACAAGTTACTGATTCTGCTACTTAATGAGATGCCGAGCATTTGACGCCTTCGAATTCGTGGCCAGAATTGAGCTGAATTAATCCTGATTGATAAATTTTCTTCATCGTCTTCGTTAGGAGAGAAACGGACTAAGAGACCTCCCCCCCCAAAAAGCAAATCTCGTCGTTTTCTATTATTTTTATGTGTCCCAGGGCTTTATAGCACGCAGAGCTCAGAGCACTAATTGATGAAGTTGAGCGAGACACCCGAGAAATCCCAGAAACCGGGCTCCTGTCTTCTGTGCACTTGAATGTGAGGTAAAGCGCATTTCCTGGACGTCTTCGGATATCGTCGCGGATGCCGTAGGCCGACATTTGCCTAGACCGAGTTGTATAAACTGACGTGTCGTAAGGCATGAGTTCAGATGGTTCTTTATTGTGACTGGAGTATCTCTTTAGGTAAGTCATCATTCTTTGTATTCGTTTCGCATTTTTGATGTACTGACACTGTTTTCCACCCTTGTCAATCTCGCAACGGCGAAATTTTGAAGACGGCCGTTTTTGAGAGACATCCCATTTCAGTGCAGACACCGAGACTGGGATATGAAAACCCTCGTTTCTGATTCTTGTTTCCTCCTATCCTTGCAGGAAATTCCATCCAAAACTTATGTGGAATATGTTGATTTGACCCTACTACGCACGCACATACAAGGCTGGAACTTGAAACCAGCGAAGTCAGATTCGGGATTTGTGAACGTTTTTCGGGAAGGTTCTGAGCGTTTCACTCATCCGAAGTGGATGAGCTTCCAGAGGAAAATATTACATATTTTGCTGCCTTCAATAATATTTGTCACCGCTACCTGACAAATAATTATTTTTGCCTGGACAACCCATTCACTTAAGAAGAATGGATATGTCATAATCCTCCCAGAAACGTTCACGAATCCCTTCACAAGTCAGCAAACCAACACTCAAGCTAAGCGCACGTTTGACCCTTTCGACTGAGGATATGCTACTGTAACCGTTTTATATTACCATGTGGTTGCGTGTATCACTGCACTTGATCCTGCAGAACTACTACATATTTCACTTGATTTGTGGGTACTATGTACGTGGTTGGAGGTGAGCTATACCCAAACTCGACGTGAGGCTGCCTCAATCACCGTCAATGCGCTGCTCTGAGGGTGCTTGTTTATTCCGTTGGGCTACTAGCAACAGAGCCAACAAAAAAAAACAACACAGAATTACATTCAATAATGAAGATGTTTTGGAAATGGAAGACTTTGTGCAGTTCCACCGGACCACAACAGTCACGAAACAGTGACGCGCTCTACTAAAACATCCGAGTCACAATTTTTTGTGTAGGGTGCTCAAAATGAAGTTCGTATAGTAGGCTGAAGATCTCACTATTGCCAGCATTTGGACCCATCAGCACCCTCCTCCTCTACTTGCGATATTATTCGGTGTTTTCCATGGCTCATATCATTTTACGAGAGTTCAGGGAAGCCAGTCCATTGGGCGAACTCTACTCTGGTCGCGAATTGAGCTCGGGCTACGGGTTTCGTCATTTTTGTGTCTGTTGATCAGCAATCATTGTTGTGATTTTTTTTTGTAGTCTGATCCCGTGAGAGCAGTTCGCCGTCCCAGGAAAATACTTAGAGTTCTCGACTTATTTCCTCGTGCAAACGATAACGGGCAGGGATCATCCTGCCGACATCCCACAGCATTCTTTCAAATTCTCAGGTCTTTTTTTGGGCTTTCGGAAAAAATTAAAACCTCATGAGCGATGGGACGATCCTCGTAATTATATGCATTCGCGAGAAAATTCAAGAATCCTGATTTCACTTGAACTTTTTTTGACGGCTCAAACCTATAGAGGGCGGTGGGGCCAAGCTTTGCGATTAGCCTGCTAGTCCAACTGACCAATCGCAAATCTCGATCGCGCCGCCGTTTCCAGGTATAGCGCTTCACAATCATGAACTTCAGTAGCTACTTGCGTTCCACAGAAAGAGATTTATTCTCATTTTCCTTGAGAATGACTCACGCTAGATGTTAAAACCATACTCCTCATTTACTTTTGCACGAGCGAATAGCACGAATTTCCGTAATGTGGACGACTAAACAGTCAACATGTGTGCGTCGGCGTAACGCATCTTCGTACCAACTTGCATTTTCCAAGGTGTGACTGGTTCCTCATTATTTATGAAGAGAACAATGACTCTTTGAGAATCTTCTGTATGCAAAAATATGCTGTATTGCCATAGCTTTTTGAAAGATTTTACTTCTCCAAGGATCTTCCAGCACCCTACTACTACCTTTCTACTTAAACTCAATTTCAGCGTATGTTTGCAGCCTTTATTCGTTATGGGTGAGATGGATCACCCTTCCGGATAGATATATCACCGTCGAATGTACAGGCGACACGTTCGCTTTTTTCATAAAGAGCTCAGTTGCATATTTAACGCCTCGTAGCCTTACGCATGGAGGAATCTGATGATAGGATGGGGTGCTGAGTCTTCCATTTGTTACTTTGTAAGTCTGCCGCCTAAACCCAGCGGGAAAATCTGAAGGGGGTGGGGGTGGGGGTGGGACCTTGCATTGATCGATTATTTGATCTGTTCTACACATTATGACTTTTTACATTTAGGTAACTACTCAGGTTAGAAGATACTTGTCGACTAACAATTGAACTTTTGTTCATACCTTAGTGAAGGTTGTTCTTTCTAAGTGAAGGTTGGAATTTCTGATTCTGCTAAATAATGGAATCACTCACTGTTGCCACAAAGAGCCACTAAAATCCTCATGGCTCTTGCAAATTTTTATATGAAGACACTTTTTACTCGAAAAGGTCAGAATCCTTGTATTTGATTCACTCAGATTCAACTAATGTGCATTCTCCACTAGTGGAATTTTCACCAAACCCGAACTTCACCAAAAAACGGATTCGTATCTAGCAGAATTATAGTGAGTTGGGACGGAATCCTGACACCCCCAGAGCAATTCGCTGTCCACCTTCTCTTCATCTTTTGCTATAAACCATTCCTGTACTCTTCCATTCTGTATGAACTGTTAATCACCGACACTGACCAATGACGGAATTCCTTCTCGGACACATTCAGAGTCAAGCGCTTTATTATGTATGAGTCACGATTATATGGCGAAAACGCAATAAATGGAAGAAACTCACATTTTGGATGATATGAAAACAATTAGAGTCAATACATATAGGAGCAGTTGAAGCTTTTTCCAATGTGCTTACAGTATATCAGCAGATAATCTGATTGTGAAATGTGACTCCATTGCTGGGCCCTGTTAGCCAATGATAGATTTGATAGTAAATCCGCTCCTTTAAAATCACTGCATTTTGACTCAATTCACAGCGTTACCTCGGCATCGCCTGTTGCACCTCATTATCAGACCAGAGACTCGCTGAGATACGAACTTGAGGGTTCCATCCGTTGGTCGTAAGAAGATTTTACGGACAAGGTTGCTACCTCGTGACAATCCTAATCTGTGCTCGTGAGCCATGCCTTGTTTCGGACTCTTATGGGCTTGGCTCGTGTGCTTTGTGACGATCTTGGGAGATTGATACCACTCCAAAGGACTAATATTTGAAAAATCTTACTTTCGAAAGCGCTAATCGTTGAATAGTATATAGTTACATGAAGAATAAAGAATGGTTTGATATTCAGTTAACATTCTTGCACTCGACTATACACTGCAACCATTCATCTGACTCTACGACCATATCATTTCCAAGGTGGGCTCTATCCAATGCATATAAGAATGCTCACACTTCACCGTGCTGCGACGTCGTGTATATGGAAAGTGTTCTGACCCCTTTGGGACATGCGCATGTCACAGAAATCGTACTCAGCGTTTGTAATGGGTATAGGCTTTCTGCCCGCGGTGGATCCGCGGTTGCCCGGGATAAATCCACTCTTGCACGCGGTGGACAACCGGGAGTGACGTCACTCCCGCGCTATACCCGCACACGTCACACGGTAGACCCGCACATGTCCGCGGTGGCGAACCGACGCCCCACCTCGAGCGTACCACGGATCCACCGCGGGCAGAAAGTTTAGAAGTCCAATCATCCGTTTATGCTGCACATTATCGTATTCCTTGTATTTATGGACACGGGTCATATCTACAATAACCCGGCGGTGTTATATATTTGCTCTTCCAACCTTCATTTATTCAAAGTTATGTAGAGGGGATTTTGGAATCCACCGTATGATAGAATTGACATTATTTTATATGACGTAGAATATTCTTGAATAATGATGCAATCTTATACCTACTCACCTGAGCTGTGATTTACAGATAATTAAATAGATATCCATGGTTTCCTTGTAATCAATGAGCACATAACATTTGCACAGCTATTCTTCACTAATGAACACAAAAGAAATGTGAAACTTGGTGCTTAACTTAATTATGACTTCATTTGTAGTGGAAAGGTCATTAAATTAATTTTATTAATTCGTTCTCTGATTCATTAATTAATTCTCAGCCCTGTTCTTGCATCTCAATCGAAAAAAGAACGAAGTCTTTCTCTGTGCTTATTGGGGGTCCTATTTCTAGAATTATTAAGTTAAAGAAACAAGCTCCGCCTAAAATTCACCTAAAAGAGAGTCTCACTGCACTCATGATGAGATACGAATGGTTTTATGCTCTTCATTTTGTTTTGCCTGTAAAAAAAATTGCTATCAGCTGAATCCTTCTGTGCAGGGTAGACAGTCGCAACTTCTTCGAAACTTTTATGATGTCGGAGAAGGGTATCTCTTGAGCATGCAGGCAAAAAACCTCTCTGGCTCAGCAAGCCCATTCCGACCTTTGAATCCGACCCTCATGAGCAAAAGGTGGTATTGTGTCCGCAGTAAGCTATCAGAGGATCGATCTATTATATTTAGAGACGATGAATCCCAGTCTTCTGATGACCGCAGACTGTACGATGAACTAGGCACACCATCGTCGTTGTATCGAAACTGCCGCCATAAGCCTATCTTCGACAAGGGCTAAAACAACCGTCGCTCAAATGACCCAGTAGGAACCAAGAAGTAGGGAAGCGAGCCCCTCTTTCAATCGCCGCGTAGTGCAGAATCAGTTGGGAGAGTCGTTGATTAAGTTGGAGGATATATCTTGGATGGAGCTGTTGGTTCGTTGTCCAACTATATTTTTTTTGTTTTTTTTTTCAATCAAATGGGCATTTGGGCATTCATATTTACTGAAACTAAAATACTTCACTAGTCCACCGTAAACACAGTGTTAAAACTATTTGTTAGTAACTTCCGCTGCGAGCGCCAAAACTCTAATCATTCTCAAGCATTATTATGTCATCAAGTATGAAATGCCTGGCTTTGAATGACGAAGTTGTGAGAATTGTTTCACCAAAAAGATGCGCTACAAGCAGTTCAAATATGCCCCTACATTATCGGCACAGTTTTTCCACTTGGCCGTGGCTTGTTTGCGCCGACAGGTCGGGAGCGTGGAAATCTAGTGGGAATCAAGTGGCGAAGAGAGTTTCCAACATCATGTCGGAAATTGGAGATATTTACTATCAAGATGTGGGCTAATCTATGAAAGGAGCTCTGATCAAGTACAGCAAAATCTGGCAGTACTCACAATCAAAACCTAACCTTAGTCTTCTGGATCAAACAGCTAGCTTTTGGAAAAAATGGTCAAAAATTGGAATTCATTTTTGAGGGTCAAACTGGGAAAAATTCATTCATCGAGGCCCTTTACTCTGCACAGCCTTGAATACCTCAATATTGTCGGATTAGAGACGTCACATTTTGCCACTTTAGCTGGCCTAGTTTGACTCCTATCCGCTCCCTCTTCAGCTTCCAGCTCAGCGTTGTCGAGGCTCATCATAAA
The DNA here is from genome assembly GCA_037903475.1 of Ancylostoma caninum. Taxonomy (NCBI): domain Eukaryota; kingdom Metazoa; phylum Nematoda; class Chromadorea; order Rhabditida; family Ancylostomatidae; genus Ancylostoma; species Ancylostoma caninum. Next base: position 22,436 of record JBAJFG010000570.1, read on the forward strand.
GCTCACTTCGCAGCTTCACATCACCAGAGCGGAAGTTCCCAAAGAAACCCTATTCAGTGCTTTTACTAACCAAGTGTCTTTTAAACACTTAATTAGTGTTTCCATTTTTTTCTGCTCTAATGGCTCGAAGATTGAATCCATATACCAAAATGACACTATTATGGTCCTTGAGTAGTCTCACAAAAAGTGCCTTATAGCAAAAATGCGAAAGTTGGTCCAAAACCAAGGAGGTGATTTTGAAGAAAAAGAGATCGCAGTCATTGGAAAATGCCCGATGGGGTCTCGGTCTGCCTTTGTCGCGTAGGCTAGGGTTACGGAATACAGAACCATTGCCGCTTGCTATCTTCGGGAATTTGCTCCTCTTTCTCGTTTCAGTTCGCGGCACCAGTGCATTAGCTAGTGCTCATCTCCTTCTTCATGATGTTTCACTGATGTCTACAACGTTTGCACACCACTTTTCAACCGGTATGAATTCGTGGATTCGAAGCAGCGCCAGTCAGTTGTTTAGTGCCTTGTTTCCTGAAGCTCTGCTATCCTAACGGACCCACCTTTCATGGACAAAGTAGCAACGGCACCTGCTTCCAAAGGCTACCCTTTGAACAGTGTGTTGTATTTTTCGTACCTTTCTCAGAGCAGAACTTAGGTCTTTGCTCGTTGTCAGGAACACCTGCATTAATCCTGATAAAGGTCAAATGTGATTACAAAGCAGAATTATCCTACTGCAACTGATTTCTTAGGAAACTGCACTGATTTTCCCTAATGAAAATCTGCTTTATATTCGTGGAAGGACATCATTTTGAGGTGTTCCCCTTCTGCAGCCCTCCCAGTAGGCCGAACCACAGGGTACTTCACAAATATTGACGCACCGAAATTATCCTGTGAATGAGATGACATTCGAAAAAAAAAACTCATGTATGTTTGTCCAAAATGAAGGACATGTCTTAGCGAACACAAGAAATTACTCTTGTTTGGGGGGAGCTCCGCTATTGTGAAAGCAGCCATGAAGACGCCAGTGGAGATTATTGACGAAGCACCGCATCTTTGTTTCATGTTATAAAGGACATAGCCTTTAGGAACTAGGTATTCCTATAGGAGGTAGGGCAGATCCTAGCCTTCAAGTGACACACGAATTTCCCTCCTTGTTTGCAAAACACGCTGCGTTCTCCCCGAGAAAATGCGTCCATGTTTTACTACCGAATTTTTTCTCGCAGGAAATATCTCCTTGCTGTACTCGATTCTTGTCACAGGACGAATCCATATGTACTTTTGTACTCTAGCACGGCTCGGCTCCCATGTAAGAGTCGAGAAAGGGGCAAGCCTTCTTTCAAAAATCCACGAGAAGGGATTAAAACTGGCAGAGGACTGGCTAGCTAGCTTGCGAGTCGAATTTCAGTCTAGTGGATGGCCCCATGCGGATGCCTTAGAGAGCGAGAGCAGTGCTATCATTCACAAAAAACCAAGCTGCAAAAGGTTGATCACTTCAAGATCTGGAACAAAGTCAACCTGAGTTAGCTGCGGCGAGTTCTTTTCGTGACTGCTTCCACGAGGAAGGAGCGTTTCTGCCTTCGCTCGGGCGTCCTCGTGCATGTGCTACTCCTGGTCTTTAACACGTTGACGACAATAGGAACCACGGGTGGATCCCATCTTGGCGGCCACTAGGGACCAAGGGACATGGAGGTGGGTCCCACGTCAAAAGTAGGGATACCGAGATCAGAATCTCCTGAAACTTTGCATAAGGGGGCTATTTCACGCGCCGATTTTGAATATGACCACCATTTTGTTCCGTGCTACCGAATTTGTGGGTTTCGGTAGACGTTTTGTAACGCCTTTAATGAAAAATCAACAAAAATACATCTAAATAGTGGTAATAATTTTTATTTTATGTAGTTGTAAAATTTATATCAAACTGTATTATTATTCCATATTTTCAATAAACGTTACAATTACCGAAATTTGTTTAAAATTTGTCAATGTTATTCGCGCTTAAATGTGTAATTATGACTGGAATGAGTAAAATGTTCTCGAATTGAAGATATAGTACGATTCTCTTCGTGCCCCTCGGAATGGCAGAACCCATTGGACAACTCTTGCCCGCGAGAAGGACAAATGGAGGCATTGCTGGCACCCGCCCGGTGTACCCGAAGATCAACGAGAGCCAGCATGATCAAGGTGATGAATGAAGACAATCCTCTGACGCATTCGCGACAACGTCCTCAACCGGTTGACACACGCAGTGCGACGCACTACGACGGACTTCGTGCACAACCGGTCGGGCACAGGCGCACGCTCAAGCGACATTCCGTGTCCCACGTGGCACTGCATCTCGGAAGCGTAAGGTCGCGGATGTGTTAACGCTACCATGATAAATGATGTTGCTGCGAAAAGTGAGCGCTCCACATGGGTGCGTCACAAATATTGATGCACCAAAGCGATTCTGTTAGAAAGAACATTCGAAATAATTTCACATAGTACATATACGCGTCGAAAAAAGGCTACTACTGAACACAAAAATTTTACTGTTCGGAGCGAGGTCTTCTGTTGCGAAAGCAGGCGAGAGGACGCGAGCGGTGAGTACTGTCGGCGTACCGTAAAGAGTGCACGTCGATTTCTGTTTCACATCAGAAAAGACCAACTGCCAAGAACTTGATACTTCTCTAAGAGGTAAGACAAGTCCCAGCCGCAAAGAATCACACGACCTTCACTCTTTTCCCACAAATCTAGCCGCATATTCACCAGAGAAATGCATCTACATAAGATGTACAAGTGATAGTTCCCTTTGTCTCCTATACGAGTACTCTTTTGGAAAATAAATTGGTTGCTGGGCCCAATTCTCGTCACAAGTGAACCTACACGTACTGTGGTTAAATTTGGTTCCGGTGCAAACGACGAAGTTGGTGTAGGCCCTGTGTCAAGGATCAATTTGAAAGAGTTCATAGTGACATTGAGGTGACTTTCTTGTAGACCGGGTTTCACTTTGACGGAGTTCTCCATATAGGCCTGTTGGAGAGTAAGAGCTGCGCCACTTATCACAGAAATACCAAATCTCTCAATGACTGATCTGTTTAGGAACTGAAACAAAATCGAGCAGAACTACTAGCGGCACAGAGGTAATGGTGCTCCCATCACAAGTTCATTTACTCTAGTCGCTAAAAGATGGGCTTCATTTTATAAGTTAGTTTTTGTAAGGTTTTGAAGCCTTGACTTCTTTTTGCAGACTCATTTTGAGTGCGCCAACAATTTTGACGCAGCGAGTAGAGACAAGAATCTATTCTTAGGCCTCATGAGGGGATTGTAGCTCCTTTCGGATTTGAAGGTGTCGCTACACGGATCGTTGACCTTATGAAGGTGGGAAATCTTCGCCTTATCAAGGACGGAACTGACTTCAAAATCCGGCACGGTATTCATGCCACCATCTAGTTCCTAATGCACAGTAATATTTATTGAAATTTATTATCTGAAACTTGTCTTGCCTGCGGAGTTACAAGTACAAGGATACCTAGTTAATTGTGGATCTCTTGAAAAAAAAAACGTGGAACTGAGAAGTATTGAGCAAACTGCAGACGACTCTATTAGGGAGAAATTAGATTACCTTTCACAAGCAATTCCTTCATTATTTCCATCTTGATTAATCTGCAGTGGCAGACAATGAATCACGCTGATCGAAGACGACAATAAATGAATTAATTAATTACAGTTTGTGATGCATCATTTCAAAAAAGAGCAAAAATTTGTTCAAAGCAGCACAAAGAAAAAAGCGATATGTTGTATGAAGTTCGAGCTCATTAACTACATACTTGGTGACATTTGGGTGTTAATGAGCCGCTGATTAGGCGACTATTTTAATGGGAATACGAATATGTGAATAGAAAAACCGTTGGAAGTGTGCAACCGCCAAAGATGCGTCCTATTAAAACCTGCGGATTTCACTAACGAAATAACCGTGGATGTTCCGACGTCGAGAGATGGAAAGGAAATCGAGCTTCAGCCCGCTTTTTTGCATTCATTAAAAGGCAAAGTCCGGGCAAAATCTTGCCCACCCAGGTTTTTTGCTCTCTGGAGCCCAAACTACATGTGTAGCACATATCTCAAGTTTGAGACCTCGTTATAAGCTATATCGCTAGATACGGGACAAAACGTCCGAGGATTAGGGTGACCGTGGGAAACGCGCTCCAACCGACAAAGACTGCGCGCGTGCATATTGGACAAGGTCTTCGGACACTTACCACCCACACGCGTCGCGTCAGTCCGTTTTGCTTTATTGAATCTGTGAAGAAAAATCAAACACGATTCAGAAAGAACCCTAACTTACTCTATAACTTTATTAGGCATATTAGGTCAAAGATAACCTGTCCTTCCCGGGAAAGGACCGTGTCCAAACGCCTTCTATACATTGTCTCGCCGGGCCCTGACGCGCGCGGGTGGTAAGTGTCCGATAATCATTGGACAACAATGGGCGCTCAGATACATACAGTCCAACAAACAATTTTTTTTCTTCCCCACCTTATTATGACCACCGGTGTTTTGAATATGAATTTTTTCCTACGACGCTACAACAGAGAGCAAGTAGGGCGTGCCTTATAACGTCATTTGAAACCACGGACGCCGCAAACCCGCAAACGCCGCACTCAAATTTGTCGATGGAAAGCGATTGTTGTGGGGCCTTCTTAGGGATTTTTCTATAGTTTTCGTCCAAGACATTGCCGTGGGCTACGAGTCCAATAGAAATTCGTGGAATGGAATTTTGACCAAACCCAGCCTTAGAGGGAAATGAAGAATGAAACAAAGAACAATTTGAATAATCTGATAGATCTCAAGTTCAACCGTCGTTGAATCTTGGCATAGTGAGTAGTGTAGCAATAGAACAATAGTTAGTTGAGCATTACACCAAGATTGATATTCACGTTAATTCGGCTAACGTTTCGGCATCGTCGCCTTCTTCAGAGGCTGTGTAGCCGTTGTGCTGCTACGTAAGCGGACCACCGTGCAAGAGTAACGCCGCGCCGCCGAATAATCAGAAGCGAAGGCACAGATGACCGCTGCTTTCATTTTTAGTCTGGAATTTAACTTTCTCAATCTCTATCCACGATTAGCTTTTAAAAGAAAGATGCGAGTGAAATTAGAGAACTAATATATAATATTTCTCACTCCTGAACCTCCTATTAACAGCTTTCTTCTCTATCAATTGCGAGGTATCTAAACGACGTCAGTTATCTGAACCTTTTCTACATAGGCCTACACTTAAAGCAGTGTTGCTTCTCCGTTATTAGGCGTGTTTGTTTGCCATGAAATATGCGGCTACGTTGCCTGTCTGCTACAGTTAATATTAGCCAGGAATTGTTCCGTATAAATAGCTCGTCATTCTAGGAACTTCGTTGCGTTTGGCTGCACGTATTTAGCAAACTGCAGCTTTCACCTTTGGTTAAGAGGTGATCGTCGTCGAAAGCACATTGTAATTATATTCATGCGTTGACGTCATTGTTGTTATTATATCGGCTTTATAGGTCTTTCTCAGAGCTTTCCAGAACTTCTCTCATACCATCTCCTTCTGGGTCAATGCGGTAGCTACTGCGGTGGACTCGCGAAGCCTCTGCCACAGGTGCAAGAATCACATAATATGTACACGCCCCTGATATACAGGGTGCGGCTTAAATACTGCGTCAAGTTTTGTCGCAAAGTCCATCCCCATTGCGAGAAAGCTCATTACCCTAAATTTTATATTTGAAATTGTTATCCCTTCTTCTGTATTATCTCCACGTTTCGTAACCTCACATAAACGTTCCACGTTAGAACACGTCCGAATTTCAAAAGAACCAAGATTGCGCTATGAAGCATCCCCGCACAATCCTGTTTCTTGATCGCCTATTTTTTGCAGCAATGTAACTGCACCATCCAATTTGCAGTACGATGCTCGGCTGTTGAAGGGCTGTTCGCAAATACATGCCACACGGATTTCGCAGTTCTACTCTTCGAGAAAATCCACGAGACATGAATTCATAGCAAAACTGCGAGGTGGAAGAGTTAGGTGCACACAGAGCCCTGTTCTTTGCGGAGGGCGATGAATCCAGCCGCTAATGAGGAAGTCCAGACGGAACACTACAAGAACTAGGAGCAGCATGTTCACAACGAAGCGCATCAGCACGAAAGAAGGCAGAATTTACTAATGTTACATTGGAGGGCCGCAAATGTTAGGCACCTTTGGACGATGATCTTTTTTCTAATGTGAAGCAGAGCTTCATCAGCAAAAATCGCGTAGTGTAAGGGCAGTTCTTCAAGACATTAGATGGAATAGGAGAGGCCTCTCTCGTAGGTCATATCTGACCTTTATCATCTCTGAAGCTGATGTTTCTGAAAGTGACCATATGCCTCAGGTCGACGTTCAATTAAAGTTGGAAAAACGCTCTTTTCTGGGAGTTTTGTAAAGTAGGTATAGCTCCTAGTTCATCTATGAAAAATGGGTCCGCTAGGACAGCAGTGCTTCAAGAAACGAGTCGCAGAAGACGAAGTGACCGTTGGCGCTCCAACTCCACGAACTCACAACGGCAGAAGAATCGTGCGCAAACTTCCTTGACATCGATCGTATGGATGTGTCAATTGGTAATCGTGATGGTGTGGACTTGCGCTCACTAACCCACTGCTGCCACAAATCTGGGATCGCTCACAGGAAAGAAGGAGTAAGAAAACCTCAGAAATTTTTTTCGGGCCTCAATGGTCATACATGCCCTAAGTTTAAACTCCTTCGCGAAGGCAGGAGGAGACCACGACAGACGTTTCCCAATGTATTTGATTTGTAAGAGTTCAGGTAAATAATATCGAAGAGCAATTAGAGTTTTACCCTCTATGAAAAAAGTTATTAACATATATTTTTGACACAGTATTTATGCCGCACCCTGTACAGGGTGACTAGAAATTATCCGTCCACTAAAATTATAGTGCTCTCACTAAAATGCAGAGAGCTCAAATTTCCGTAAAATTTTACTCTCGACTCCCAGTATCCTACTGACTCGTTGGACTTCAAAATAACCTTCGCCGGCAGAAACGTTCATTTTCAAAGTCTTCATAGTAGATGCTGCACGTGATTCTCGCAGGTCTCTTCAATCATTTCGTCTTAGGCCTTTTTAGGGCTTCTTTCAGGGTACACGAACACCTATCATGAATAGAATAGATTTTCCTTTTCAACATTGACTGCTGGTGAGGATCCGTTTGTTTGAAATTCGGGTTGTCCAGAGGACATTTTCCATGACTCACGAACTCAGACATACGCTCATGAATCCAATGTTTAACAACTTTTGTTTGTTGCGCAGGAGCGGAGCCTTGTCATAGACCATTGCCATTTTCAAAAAAAAAGCAGCTCTTCAAGATTCGGAAATATACTATAGAATTATCTCGTTGCAAGCATAAGTGCAGTCTTCAGCATCGGAGTGCACAAAAACTTAACTTTGCCGCTGAACATTATATCGCACCACGGCATCAAAGATAGGTGTTGACCTGTTTGAGCAACACTTCTGCCTTGGAATAGGCCCAAGCAACAGATATACCCATGGCCCTCTCACTCTGGGCGTTTCCTACAGTGAAATGTTTCTCGCCAGCAAAGACGATCGAGTGATAGCGGGAATGAGGAAATCGCTCCAGCACCTGACAACATTTACTCTTGTTGTTCTTTCCCAGAGTATCGGGTGAAGTGTTGGCTTTTTTTTTTGAGAATGGTAAGGATAGGTGTTCGGCTCTTCCCAGACAATTTTTTCATTGGTCTGCGGACGATCCTAACTTCTGTCGCTATTTTGCGCAAGGAACCCTCGTGGTTCTGTCGGTCGTGCTCCAACCTACCTTTACTTCCTTGGAAGTGGCTCCAGTAGTAAAAAGTTATCATTATTCTCGTTGTTTCCAAGCTCTTTGTTGTATCTTGAGCAGTTATTCATGGAGGGTCAACACTTTTGCAGTGTACAACATAGACTTTCACTCCCGATAAAGTAGAATTATGACAGTGCCCATGGCGCTGGAGGCAACCATCACGAGATAACTATTACTCACAAGGAAAGAACTTTAGCTGCGCTTTCGAAAAGCTTTTTTCAAGCGATATCACATACTACACTTGAATTTCGCTAAGTGGCTAATACAAGCTCAAAGTTCTATTTCCTGCCTTACTGACATGAATCATTCTCACCCACAATTTGGCAGCAGGATAGCCGAGTGGGTAGCGATGCAGGCCTAGAAGATCACGCTCGAGGGTTTGTATAGGTCCGAATAGAGTTTTGCAAACTTTGATCGCTGATCTTTACCAGGGTGCGGAACCATTTAGGAGATAAATGAACAACGACTACGAGCGCTGCTTTGGAAATAATAGACTCTATACTGAGTGTTCAAGCAATGCCGCTGCATAGGCTACGGGTATACTCCTCGAGGAGTATAGCACCCAGCATTGCCGTCGCCGTAGCGACTTCATTTTTAATACATATCCATCGTGGGCGGTCCAGAAATGGCGGCTGATCGTCGCAACCCGCCGACAATCAATACGTATCAAAAATGAAGTCGCCAGTCTTTAGCGATGACAGGTGCTATACTCCTTGAGGAGTATACTCGCAGCCAAAGATCAAGTGTTTTGATATGCCATATAATCTATTTATCCACTTTCTCATTCCTTAACCGCCTTGAACGTTGGCTGCTCACGCGTGGTTGCGCTTTTTCTGGACAAATTTAGTCAGGGTCCTCGGGTTTACATAGTGTGAAATCAATAATTATTCATCTCCGAAACGCCTCTTCACCGTGTTTAAGGCTATGAATTAAAGTTTGCAAATCAAAATTCGTGGACGAAATGCAGACCCTCGCGCCTTATCCTGGGATTCTACATGACTATCCAGTCGGCCATCCAGCTGCCAAGGTAAGGTATGAGTGAAGGAGATTCATGTATGGCAGGAAATGGAATTTTGAACTTGTACCTCATTCATTTAGCAAAATTCAAGTATAATCCCTATCATCGCTTGGGACAAGCCTTCCAACCATATATGTCTCGTTTCAAAAGCGCAGGGTTTGTGCACTTCTCTTGTCAGAAATAAAAGATAAGGAAGTATCAGGAAAATGAGAAAAGAACGTGGAAAATTTGGGAATCCCACAGAAATGGGTGCGAGTTATTTTCTGCCATTTTGTACAGGGTGACGCAAAAGTTTTTGGCCGGCGTTCATGTGGTGTGAAAACTCTAAATGAGAACCAATGATGGTCAAATTAAGATATTGATTTAGCAGGACCACTGCCAGCAAAACTGCCTTATTCGGAGCTCAGAAGCCTGCTTCCTTTTGGTGCAACAGGGGCGAAAACTTTCCAAAGCAAAGTTGCTTCTGGACATTTGTGCTTCGTCTGAACATTCCTCCTAGATGACGTTGAAAGGATGTCCGCAGGGAGGCAGTCCTCAGCAGTACATTCTCTTCCAGAAACACTGGACTGCATGGTCAAGGAGATTAAACGTAGGTTGTGAGAGGGCTGAAGACGAAGTAGGTATGCTGAGCAATCATCCAGTTTTGAAGCCAGCTCTGAGGTACGAAACGAATATACTTCCTGGTACAACATTCAACGCACCGACCTGGAATAATTCCAGAAACGTTGTTAGCATCTAATCTCCTAAAGTCATCATGACATGAGTACACCCTCGTAACGTCACTCCTACGATTCGATAAATGCTCGAGAATGCCGTTCTCTCAAGGTCACTCTTCTTCTTACCATAATCAGTGTGCCATAATGGGCACCCTTAACAATTCTATGCGATTTGTTTCCTGATGTTATTGGGGCATACATGCTGCAATTGGTTGTTTTCTTCGGCAGATCTTCTCACAAAAAAAACTTCAGAAATCTTTTGTGGGATATGATGACGACGCGGAAATGTCCATGGGCAACTCCGCTAGGGAATGTTTCCGGCTCTGCTATACCAACAAAGGAAGGGCTTTCGAGGTTGAACTAGAACCTGTCTTATTGGAAGCACTCTTGACAAATCACCCTCCTACCTTGGTCACGACCCTGTCTATGTAACATTTTTCGCTGCATTTGGATACCGGCCAAACACGCCACCTACGACTTGATATTCCGGTGTGGGGCTTCGACCCAGTCCACGACCTCGACGTTTACAGGCGTTCTCTGATGTTTTGTTGAGGGATAATTCAGGTATTCTACGGGATGCTCTATGTGTTCTCCTCCAAGACTTATTTAGTTGCACATTAGCGAATGGAACATCAAAACTGCTACGTTACAGCTCTATTTTTAGGGATTTCCTCTAATCTAGTTGCCTAACTTCAGGGATAGCTGGAGCAAACTAATATCTTATTTCCTTTTTTAACAAGTGTGCGACTACATGGTGGTCTCAAATTAATTAAACAGGAGTTCAACCGAAGTAATGCACCGCGTCACTTTACCTACCTTTTCAGTCTGTATCACGCCTCCACGGACATCTGCCATACTTGTCCAGGTGGCTTCGCGTGAAAGGCCAGGGGCGCGGTCTTCTCTCAACTTTCAATTCTTATCTTATTTAGTGAGAACTCCTACGAGAAGTGGGAAGAGCCGCGGCTGAATGACTCCTAAGGGCTGTGGCATACTACACAGCGACGCTGTCGCAGCGACCGCTCACCACCACAAGCCTTTCATTGTTGCTCCTATGCCAGCACGGTATTCCATGCAAACTGTGTGATAAGATATGAGAACTTGGAACATTTTGTTCTCATCATTTCCATTCATTTTCTTCACCGCGACGGTGTCGCTGTGAAGTATGCCATGGGCCTAAGAATAAGTCCACTTGCCCAGCTCCATTGGTAATTGGTTTTCAAATGATACCTAATCCTTGGTCTGTTGTCCACTTTTGTTTTGCAGGTCTTGATTTATGTTAGTTGTCTAATTTCGAGTAACGACGTCGCGGGAGTCGTAGGAATCATAGTAACGTATCTCTTCTTGTGTGTAGACTTCATCAAAAGGAACAAGTCGTTCTTGTCTTCATTGACTGTATGGTGTACAACCTTGTACTAGCATATCATAACTTTTCTCTATACAATTTCTGGCTTCTCCTAGCTTTCCATAGTTAGAAATCAGGAAGAACTGGATCTTGAAGGAATTGAAACTGAAAAAGCTGAATCTTCCAGACACTGAAAATTGCCTATCCTTCTCCATGGGTTCTCCTACGTTTCGCTTTGCTCAAAGCCGAATAGCTTATCAGAGAAGAAATGAAAAACAATTTCCTAATCCGTATGAAATCTTCTGTTTAACGATACCCGAGATTGATAAAGTTCTTTATTCCTTTCCAGCCAACGTTTCGGCGTAATTCGCCTTCTTCAGGGCCTAAAAGGGCTACACAATTCGTGGACTCTACCAGACTCCAGAAAGCTCAATAGTTTTGCGTGTTTCTAGTTCAGTTTCGGGAGTTAGTATGCTTACTTGGACTTCGAAATCGTTGCCGATCCATAAGCTATCAGCCGATGATCTTTCCTCAATCCTTCAAATTTCAAAGTGAGGCCTATCATCAGCTGCGTCGACGGCCCCAGCGATAGTGTATCCTGGTTCATAAACTTGGAACTGATCCAACTTCTTCGCTATGTCCCATCTCACCTGTGCAACACAGGAATGTTTCTCGACCATCGTAGCCCAGTACCCCTTAACGAGGAATGTGTGATGGAGTCGTTTGACGTCACCTCCTCATACACCAATGTATCTAACGACTCGGCAGTGCACTCGGCTTATGAGTTCCTTATGAGCACACTCCATGAACCTATATTGCCTTACAATTGCCCACATCATGACACTTCTCCGAGTGCTTGAATTGCAACATATTTCGATGGTCCGGAAAATATTACGCACAAATCAGAGGGCTCGCCATGGGGCAGGGGCTAGCTCCTATTCTCGCAGGAGTTTCCATGGCGAAGATCGGAAATCCTGTACTGATGCACAAACCAATACTCTACTGCAGGTATGTTGACGATTGCTTCGTCATATTTCCACCCAGGAAGAAATGGATAAGTGTTTTGAACTGTCGAATGAACAGACGGAACACATTAAGCTTACCGGGGAGAAACCTAGGGGAAAATGGCTTCCGTTTGTAAACGTAGAAGTAGATCTTTATGGGAGCAGTTACAAAACAAGATGGCTCCGAAAGCCTAGCAGTAAAAACATCATTGTCCACTGCAGCTCCTCTCATCCTATTAGGGCAAAAACTTCTGTAGTGCGCAATATGCTCCCCACCGCAAGTAGTGTTTGCCCTGGCATAGAAGAAAAAAGAGAATCTATCCAACTACCCCGATCGATAGCCGAATTAAACGGATATGCACCCACTATCCCCTACACCAAACGCAAGCGTCATGAAGAGACCCTTTTCAGCAAGCAGCTGCGGCACTTCTTCGCAAGAAAAGATCCCCTCCAAACGGTGTAATGGTTCGAATAGAAACCCTAGCAGCAACGGTTGCCAGTTGCTGCCATCCCCCCCCCCTTGATTACTGCCATCCCTCAGCAATTGCTGCTGAAGGGCCGACAGCTTGAGCAGTAATCGAGGGAAGGATGGCAGCAACTGGCAACTGTTGCTGCTAGCGTTTCTTACTCGAACCATTACGCCATTCGAGCCGCGTTCGTGCTGCACAGTTGTCAGAGTATGCATCCCGTTTATATCAGACGACATGAACAGTTCCATACGCAACTGCTTGAAAAAGTCTGGTTCAGACGGTTTGGTCAACCTCGAGGTCATCTCACCCAATAACCTGAAACGCCGATTAGTAAGAAATCGTCCCTACGACCGCCTCTGCTCGACGCCGACTTGTATCATATGTCCATCAGGTAGAGAGGAAGATTGTGTGATTTCTGGAACCGTATACCAGATAACATGCAAGCTCTGTGGCGACAATTACATAGGTGAGTCACCCTTAAGTCTCAGAATCAAAGAGCACTTAGATGGAAAACGAAACTCAGGTAAATCAACACATTAAGAGCACATAGGCTGAACAGGCATAACGGCAACGATTTCGAAGTCCAAGTAAGCATATTAGCTCACGAAACTGAAATAGAAACACGCAGTCGAAGCTTTCTGGATAAAGTCCAGATGCCCGTAAATAAACAGAAAAGATGAGTCTCTGACAATCACAAATGAACTGGCATCATATCAAGGCCTATGTCGGTTTGATCCTGATTAAACCGGTTAGTTCTCAATTGCCACATATATTTGCTACTATCAAGTTGTGACTAGCTAGGAGTGGAACAACCGAAGGTTTGTGCTAGCTTTGCGGACTTTTTGCTGATTGAAACATAACGTGTTGGGTTTTTGTCTTGATCTGCTGATGAATTGTGTAGCCCTTTCAGGACCTAAAGAAGACGAATTACGTTGGCCGAAAACGAATACAGAACTTTATCAATCTCGGGTATCGTTAAACAGAAGATTTCATACGAATTAGTAATATGCGGAGATTAAATGACAGTCGTGCATGGAATTTTCTAATCAATTCTGATATTGGAATCTTTGCAGAAGGGAAATGTTCAGAGCTCTAGAGAGAAAACAAGTAAGGCTCATGTTCCTTCTTTCCAAAATACTCTTAATTCTCAAACACCTCTCGAAGATGGATTTTAATCTAACAAGTGAAGGATCCTAGGTCAATATGGCTAGTCATAGTGTAGATAAGTTAATGCAGCTTGCGACGTTGATCTCTGGTCCGTTTTCAAATTCGGCTAATCTTTTCTCTATTATGACTATGCCCATTTTTTGGTGCTCGTCTACAAGAGCTGAGATAAGCGTGTCAGTAGGGCTCGTCGCACAGAGGTAAGTCTCACCTTCTCCACATAAACACTCATAAGTTCTTGCCTCAAAATAAAGCAAAGCGGTGAGAACACAGCAGTTTGTCGCGATGACAATATCTATTGAAGGAGATCTTTTCACCAATGCCATGTTCACAACAACCAATCAAGCCGAGAGCAATGGAGAATTCGACTCCAGTTACGGCTTCACTAAGATCTCCGTCAGAACACGCACACGCAGCTGCGAGCAATATCCGGTTGAAAATTTGCGAATTCCATCATCTCGTTAAGATTTTATAACGCAAATCAAGTATCGCTCTTCTCCAGATTCCGTTCCATGTTCGCAAAGCGACGACTGATGTGAGATTTCGTTCGTTTGCTGTTCTGTTTTCAGAAATCTCTAAGTTTCAATGATTTTAGAGTACATATTTCATCATCACTCTATGTGCAAGTTTATTAAGATTGAATTTCTGACACATCGCCGCACAAGCAGATCAGCAACTTTCTCACTCCCTGACAACGTCGTGGAGAAATTTTTCCAAATGCTCCCAAAATTTCAGAAGTGAAACCGTTCAAAAAAGCTTTTTTTAAGGAAACAACAAATATGTATAGATGACAGGAAATCTCCTTCTTCTACTATTTTCGGTTATTTTTCGACAAGATTCGAAATAGTGACAACCTACTTCAAGAACGAATGACTAATATTTGCCTTACGAACCATACACGTATGCAACGCTTAGAATTTCTACATGAAGACCGCCGATGGGTGTAATTTGTCACAGAGATAAGCTCACTAAACGGAGCTGAGATGAGCGTCGCAAGCTGCATAAGGCTGTCTGTCCATCGATGAATAGTCACACTGATGGAGAATCCTTCTTTCAAGTTAAGCTACAATTTTATTAGAAAATGTTTTTTTTAATTTCTAAAAAACAATCTTTTAAAAGTTGCAGTTCTAGTGCGTTGATTGTTCACAGTATTAGCGCTGATCACTTCGTCGCTGGATTCATAGACAGCAATAGAGAGATTTACATACAGAAATATTTTTCTTTTGAACTTTCCAATACTCCAACTGTCGGAAGACCCTCAAATTTTTGAGTATTTGCATACTGGAATAAATATTCGAATTCTATTGAATTTGTTAGAGACTCCCTCCCAGGATCTGTGTTGCCGGCGAATGCGGCGGAGCTTGTGCTCGACAGAGGCTATACCTGCAGCTGTGTATAACCTCTCCAGTGCTACTTCAGCATATCTCAGAGTACAACCGTTTCGCTGATATTTACTGTGAAAGTTCGGCTTTTCGCTCGTTCTAATTCGTTAGTGCGCTCGTCAGTCAACGAACAAAGGACATAATTAACAAGGGAATTCGTAAAATCGTTTTTTTAATAAAATTTCCCTTGAAAACGTTTGCTGACGTTGTAAGCTTTGATCACTTCTAGTAACGTCGATGTAACTGCATGTTTCCCCACTACAACTAACACTTACAGACATTTCCTCCGAATCGAACATCATATTTAGGTGCTCGTCCGTTGTTAGGGGTTGTTAGCCAAATTATCTTTTAAAGTAACCACTAGTTTAGAGGCATTTTCTCAGTTTTCAGTATTTGAGACCTCCTTGTACGCGGCTCCTGGGACATTGTCAGCGATCTTTCCGACGAGCGCGAGACTTTCAAGCCTTCGGCAAAAACTTGTCCGTTATAGCTATGTTATAGTAGCCGTCTTGATGTCCTAATTTAAGGATAATAAACCTGCGTATATGTTATATATTATTTAGGCCTGAATTAAATTATCCAACTGAGATTTAAATTTTGGTTTTAGGACACTCAGGTCACTAAACTGTGTTGTCCAAAAATGTCATCCACCCCGTAAGCAGAGTAACAGGAAGGGTCCCTATGATTATTTGTCAGAAGATATCTATAACCTTTTTGACCACTGGTGATGAAAGAAGACATTTGGTGCGACTACATGGAGTGCCAAGAGTTACTAGAGGTTTTTCGGCCCAACATGGCGAGTAAGTGACAATCTGCTACCAGCATAATGCGAAGTTGCATCAGAAGGAACACTACTTCGTTGGGATAGTGTCGATGAGCTATTAGAAATTTAGAGCAATTCCAACCATAGAACATATGTGTCTCACTATGGTTTCCTTTATTCTTTTCCCCTTCATTATTGTTTATTTTTTCTCGACCCCATCTTTTTCTTGACTCTTTCTTGACGCATTCGATCCCTCTCTGCCTTAGACAGTGACGGAGGAAGAAAGATAATAAAGATACTTCTAACGCGAACAGATTTCAGCCAATGGGCTCTTCTCAGCATTTGTGCTTGGAAAAAGGATGCTGGCAGAACTATCTTGACTAATCTATTAGGTGTTAACATAAGTTCTTGTGCTTTTTTTCGGAAGCACTTTTCTCTATCTATTTGTTAATTTTTTGGTGCAACTCATATGTAGTTCGAAAGCGCTTATCCTCCAGTTCTATTAAAACGTTTTTCTGAAATGACAGTTTGCTTGGGTTTCAAGCCTGCGAAGTGGATCAATGAGTCAATGAAAAACAGCGCAACCGACAGCTACCTATCCTGGTATTCAGTTAAAGCTCCAGAGGCCACTAAAAAAAGTCAAGCGACCTGTACTAAGTATCTAAGTATCAAGAAGATGCTTTGCTCGTACTGACTGGTCATCAGCGATTCCCAAGCTCAAAGAACACATTTTTGGTCTCGATGACAAAAACCACTTCGACCGAACAGATTTCTTAAACGAAGACCTGAGAATTGCTCCGAAAGAGCAGTATGGTCTAGATGGATATCATACTTCTGAAACCTGCCAAATAACTAAGATAATCCTGCCAGAAAAAATCCAATCCCAACGATTTTTCCACCTTAACCCATGATAGCCCCCCTTCGCCAACACCGTTAAACTAGCCGTCCAACAGCTCCATTGATGATGTTCTTCCGCACTCACACTTCCACAGAGCTTACACACTCAAACAGTACCTGATGTTTTCTGGTCTCTATTGAATAGAAAGGAGAATGCAATTTTCCTCGAATTGGCGCTTTTACTCTTAAGCCCAAAAATCAAGTAATTCAATAGCTCTATGAGATCACATGGTGATAGGATATGATAAGATTATAGAGGAAGATAAAGGCTTTCAGAAGGTGTGGAGGTTCAGGAAAAATGGCAAGGAGGCGGAAAAAGCCACAAGTGGAAAAAAGCGCAAGGACTTATGTTAACGCCTAACAGTTGGCGAGTATCCGGACATCTAGCTCGAACATATGTGGTTTACTGCCCACCAAATTATAGTGTTTAATGTTGGCATACATGTACTTGAATACGACTGTCGACTAGATTACTTGTATTGTACCACTCGAACTTATACTTGTATTCTAACCTGTACATTGTACTCACATGGATATGCCATGTAATAAATAAATGGCAATCGTAAACCATTCACAAACATCTGCAGAGTATCACAGCTTCCAAGAGATGGGCTTCCGTTTTTAATCTCGGTGTTCTCTATGATCAGCAATTTTTCCAGTTTATTCGTTGGAGCAATTCCAACTATAGAACATATGTATCTCACTATGGTTTCCTTCATTCTTTTTCCCTTCATTGTTGTTTATTTTTCTCCAGCCTCATCTCAGCCTCTCATTCATCGATTAAAACTTTTCGCTCATCTCGCGCTAATGTTTCCACGTCATGACCATCATGTTTTCTTCCGTAAAGACCTCTAATAATACATGCTTATTGTGCAGTTATGACTCTGATAACTGGTACAGCGAAAGCGCAGCCCGAACAGCGTAATACTGCAAAGCCTAGCAGCATCTCCTCTCAGTTGCAGCCGTCCTGCCCTCACACGCTGCCATGCTTCAGCGTTTGCTGCTGAAAGGACGAAAGCTTGAGCGGCAGTTGACGAAAGGATGACAGCAACTGCAAGGAGATGCTGCTGGGTCTTGCACTCAGGGTATTACTATTACACTGTTCGGGTAGCGCACATTCATTAGAAGATTCGGTGCTCAGAGTACTTCTAAAAGGTAGCAAAGTTATAATGATAATTTGGAGTCGGAGAAGTAAAACTTCGTTACAATTGCTTCTGGAGAAGAATGTTATCATGGACACCGTCATTACCTGCCCTTTCTTCCAGAATTCTTCTTTTCTTTGTTTCTTTTCTTGTTTTCATGATGTTCCTCTTTTGAAGAGAAAGTATGTGCGAAAAGAGAAACGCAAGAGTTATTTTGCCTCAAAATTTCATACGGCTCCAAGGTAATTATAAAAGCTGTGTTTATACTTCATTGTGGGGCGAAGGCGTCGCACAACACGCACGTCGCGTTGGGTGTGAAAGTGAAGTAAGTTCCAAGCCGAAAAAGAGCTAAATCTTCGTTGAAATGGTCGCATCGCGCCTGCTAGCAAACGCGACGCGAATTCACGCAATATTTGAAAGGGAAAACTATAAATAGCATGTGATTGACATCTAAGACGTCTCTTCCCGAGGGGAATAGCCAACTACCACAATGCGACGGCAGCGTGCGCATGTTTTCACATGGGACCAACCACCTTCAAACAGCATGCGTATGCGTGACGGTCGCGCCGCGATGAAGTATAAACACAACCAATTAAACGGCAATTATAGTTACGATAGAATAGCCAATTGGATAATCTCGAACAGCGATTTTTTGTTTTGACCAAGTAAGAAATCCATAAACTCGTACAATGGAAAACTCTATGGCTTTTGTTATCTTCTTAGTTCCCAAGCTAATGGTTCAATTACCCAAATTTTTTGGCTTTGCAAGCATAAATTGAATGTTACTGATTGACCATTGAGAAAGCTGCCAGCCTTGGTCAACCCAGGGAACTGTGAGAGTGTGTACAAGTGAGAGTTGGAAAGGTGTGGAAAAGTGGAAATTCTCTCCTACAATGCACTTCTCTTCCAAATATGGCATCGTTCTGCGTTGTCACATTCATACCTTCGTCACTTTCATCCGAGTTTTGTTCCGAGCTCACAAGTTATCGATTCTAGTTATCACTTCTATCCATTTGTAAGATGTAGATGGCCCTCTTTTCTCGTTATTTTTTTCGTACTGCAATCGTGAAAGTGTTTAACGCATCGGAAACGCACGCATTACCAATTTTTCAGGTAAAATGAGGAGTTTGTTAGTGATCGTTCTGCTTATCGCCTTCCTACAAGCAACCTTCACATACAACCTGAAGTCATCAAGTAGGTCGCAGCGTTATATACCTCCATAAGGTAGATTATCGATTTTCTCGCTAACTCATGAACAGTTCCAGATGCGATAGACTCGATGCCAAAGCGAGAGATCAAACCTGATTGGGAAGACTTGGGATGGGCGTGGGGAAAACGTAGTGCGCCAGATGCAATGGTAAGTGCGCTCCATTCACATATGTATACTGAGTACGGTAGCCACTTTACATCGTTACAGTACCCACGACGATTTTTGCGATCGATGCAATTGGTGAAGAAGAATCCCGACTGGCACGATTTGGGTTGGACATGGGGTCGTCGGAAGTAAAACGTCACGACAAGTATCAGGCCAATAGGACACACACACACTGCGCCTACCGTAATCCAAGCAATCTGCATGAGACCTACCGCTGTCGCCACTGATTCCAGCTGTCATCGTGATTCTCCTTTCACCGCTAACGATTTCAGAAATATCTGCATATCAAATGTCGTTGTTGTCGAATAAACATTATACACTACGTAAATGGAAAATTACCAGTGCAAATTTTTTTCCTCCTCTTTTGTTTTAGTACAGTAATCCCATGTGCGGCACAAAAGGTGTGCCAGAATAACTCATCTTGTTATTATCAAAATCGAACGCCGCAGCACTGTTCAGAGCTTTAGAGCTGGTGAGTCTACCGTAGGATCGATGACAATAGTGGGCTGACGATGAGACAAATTGGGGCAGATGCCATACTCGGGGAATAATCAGGGGATAACAGTGGGCCGAACGTCAGTTGGAGGTCCACCGTGGCATAGCGTGGGCCCACCGTGATAGGAATGTCCAGAGGATGGTTTTATACGGGCAAAACGAGTCCAGCCTTGCATCTAAAATTGGAAGGCTCATTCAAAAGCCGAAAAATGGACTATGTGAGCAATCAAGCGGTGAAAAATTGAAAAAAAGAAACGGGACATATTAGAGACTAAAATTCCTTGAACTAACCATAACAGCAACAAAAAAGCTTCGTGGAAAAGCACGAAGAATGCCGATGGGTTGTTTCTAGGATTTTCTATAAGAGGTGCAGCAAAGCTTGTAAATATCATTATTCATATGACTGGAATGTATCATTATCGAAAAAAAAAATCAATAAGAGTTCCACAGCATGTGCCACCCAGAAAACTGAATGCCGCCGTCCGTCATAAAGCGCATTGTTAAGCGGTTCCCAGTGGTGTACAGGTTGCCGATAGCGTTGTGGCCAGAGAGGCTGAAAACATACCGAGCTCCATCGCTGATAATTTGCTCCAGTGGCAACTGCACAACTTACTTCGCAATCAGAGGCGCCCTGATCCCGCTGCCATCGTAAATTTCCAGATAATCGTAATTGAGCTCAGTCGAGAAGGCGTCGAATGTGATGTTTATCTGAAATGGCTTCTTTCGTTCACTAATTGAAGTTTATGGGCTTGTCAAGGCGATCCGCTAATGATCTTGTTTCGCTTAGCCTTCGTCAGGCCATAATTCTCCAGCCTCAAGAAGTGAGCGTTCCTGGAATCCACCCTCCTGTGGGTGAGCGCTCGCGTGGCGCCGCGTGATTATTTAGCCGGTTGCAGCGGCGCTCCTACGGTTTTTTCATGGAATTTCATGGTTGTTTTTTTTTCGTGTTTTCTCGTCAATGCAAATGCACGGTAGGAAAGGGAAGGCACAGCAAGGACGAGAAAGCGCGAAGAAAATCGGCAACCCTAACTAAAAAACAAATAAGCACACAAAACGTGTGTATAGTTGGATGTTGCAGAATGCGGCGGGACGCGAGTAGTCCTTCTGCGAGGAGGTGAGCTCCATCGGCGCTCATTGTATTTACTTAAAGCGGATGATTCGGATAAGATCATCGATGTTCGATGGATAGAAGATAGCTCACTGAAAATGACAGAAGAGTATCAAGTCAGATAAGGTTTTTTATGCTTTTTTGTGCACGATTCATTTCTGATGTCACCCAGTTAGCACTCGCAGCGTTTTTCAAAGAAAAAAAAATCCCCTCACAAACCGAAGTGTTTTCTGGAGACGTCGCGTAGTACATCTGCTCAAGGAAGCGATCGTATTCTCCAGGGTAGTTTGGCGACGACATTTCTCCATTTGTACCGAGCTGGTTGACAGCTGGGGTGTCCTTCCTGAAAAAAAAAGCGAAAAAAATCCAAAAGTTTAGTTTGTGTATTTAGGGTGATTCGCCGCGGGAAATAGGATATTCTTTCCGGCAAGAGATCAATTCGCTGCCTCTTCAAGGAATAAACTGATTACTTTGTTGCGTTGCGACGCAAAACGACCACAAAGCGACCAAAGAGTTCATCGAAATTCTAGGAACCTGTAGGAGACTGCTATGAGATGGATCGCCCAAACGCGTCGCAACACCTCATGTCACGACTATGATTGCCTGCGCATCCACGCACGTAATTGATACCACTCCTTCAATTTTCTTCCCATCTTTTCACTTTCTTTCCAGACCTGTCCAGGCAGGAGTCTGCGAGCGGTCCATTCTACTGAGGTTTATGCATATGTAGAAAATCCCACTTTGCGTTCCACGTAGCTGACCATCCCTTGTCCGTAATCATGTTGTCTGTGTGGAAATAGATCAGCATTTGGTTTGATGTGCTTTCAAAAGTGTCCTTAACCGGCCTGGAGGTGTCGAGGCTGAAAATCCACCCATGATTATGAAGCAAGAGAGAGGAACCTCCGCACATACTTACTCGCCAATCAATTGCGACGTTGTGTTCCCGTCGTAAACCTCCACATAGTCGAAATAGTCCTCTACATCGAAGGGATCGAAGGTTATGGTGATGTAGGTATCCGCAGGCCCTGTAACGGATGTACAACTACTCCGACGAAATATCCACTGTGCAGATGAGATACCTAGGTGCAGAACAATGCATCTGAAAAGGACAATGTGAGTAAGCCCTGTGATTTGCGCGCATTTCGCTCAACTGACCAAGCACAACTTGCCTTTCCAGTTACGAAGTTTCACAGCTGGTTAGTTACAACTCTACAAACTATGCACATATTTCTGCGAATTTCTGAAGAAGCTCATTTTGGAGATTACTGTGCATTTCAGGAGTTCCTCCAGGTTTGCATCTAACCTGCATCTCTGTTTTTCCAGGTATGCATTTGCATCTAACCTGCTAAAGTCGAAATAGGTATAGTAGAAACAAGGGAAGAGTTATTTTTGCCCTGGTTTTAGGTTGTTGCGAAAATAATTGCCGTTTCACGGTATGCTTGAAAAAAAAACTTTTTCCTTACCCAATTCAATAATTTCAAGCCAACTTGTGCTAGCTCCTGGTAGGGTTTGTTCTGCTCTTTCAGATGCTACTTCAATAATCTGGCTAGCTCTTCCCTGGACGGTCGCGAAAAATGGTGAGCCGACGCGATTTTCGAGTGATCATGTTGTACGAGTTCAAACTCAGCCATTCTGCAGCGGAAGCAGCGCGTAATATAGCGCTTGCTTTTGGCACGGACTCTCCTTCCGAAAGGACAGTGAGGTGCTGGTTCGCGAAATTCTCTTCCGGCGATTTTGATCTCGAAGATAAACCCGGTCGTGGTCGAAGCATGTCGCTGGACGATCAAGCACTGAGAGCAGCCGTGGAAACGAAACCCGATACTGCTAATCGTAAGTTGGCGGCAGACCTGGGGGTTCACTATGCTACAGTTTAAAAACATTTGGCCCCCATTGACATGGTGAGAAAAATGCAAAAGCGGACACCCCATGATCTGGCTGATGACCAGCAATCCACCAGCTACGAGATCTGTTCTAACCTCCTCGTTCGCCAGAAAAACGAACCATTTCTTGACCGTTTAATGACTGTAGATGAAAAATGGCTCCTATAGTTATGTATGGGTAGACAAGTTCTTTACCCCTCCAAGCTTCCCTAATCCATATCTTCACCCTAGAAAGGTTATGTTGACAGTTTGGTGGTGATGTAAGGGTGTTATTCATTATAAGTTGCGACAAATGTGGCCGGCAGTGGTAAACAGAGGTGGGCCTCTCCTGCTCCACGATAACGCTAGGCCTCACACTTCAGAACTCACCCGGCAAAAACTGACGCAATTAGACATCGAGGTTCTCCCTCACCCACCTTACTCTCCAGACCTCTCCCCTACCCACTATCACTTTTTCGGGGCTCTCGAAGCAGACCTGCGTCAGCAGCAGTTTCCTGATTTGGAGCATTTTGAAATTGCTTTCCAAGTGTTCTTAAAATCTTGTGATCTCAGTTTCTATTGTAAAGGTATAAATGAATTACCGGATCGTTGGCAGAGATGTGTAGAATCTGAAGGATTTTATTTTGATAAATAAAGTTGAGTTTGAACAGAGTTACAGCATTTTGAACTGGGCTGTCTATTTGGGCAATTTCTTTCGCAACAACTTGATATTTATAATTATTTTAGGTTGTCCAGAAAAACCTGCATATGTAAACACACATGCTTTAGAAAAGCCACTGAAAATAGGGCCTCTTCCGGAAAATGTGTGACAGTTAGGTAATTATATCTTAGCAAATGCAGCGTTGTATAATTATAAAAAATACGCAATGGTTCTAGTTCGTCGAGATTACTGTTTCTAAAGAGGGGATGCCTAGAATTACTCGCGCGTGCTACGAGAAGCATTTTTTTCACGTGCAAACAGTAGCCAAGGGTTATAACTACGTGCAGAAGGTTTACCCTATTGCTGATGTGCATTATAAAGGGTGCACATCCGGGACCCCAAAATTTCTGTCATCGGAAATGCAGATTAAATTCAATCAATAACTGATGTTTGGAACATTCTAGAACAACATTCATGAATAATACACTCCTTGACATGCTTTTGTTTTGAATAAGCTCGCTTTATGTTTTTTCTGTGCTCGTTTATTAGAAAATTCTTGACATTTCATGTGGAATTGCTCCATATATAAGCATGGCAGTCTAGCAATGATCGGGTTCGCCCTAATAAAGGACTTCGGATACGACGCTTCTCGACATGGCGACCACGGCACTCACGGAACTCCGCATCTGACCTCGGCCAAATCGAAAGTCTCGATCATCTGCGCATCAACGAGATCTTTGGGTCACCTTCAATTCCCCGTCTACTGCATCTACAAGTAAAATCGACACGACACAACGATGAGCGCTCAACTACGACGCCAAATCGGAGCAATTCGCAAGCAGCTCGCAAATGCTGTCAAAAATTGCGAGGAAGACCTCCACCTCAACATTTCCGACTTTCTCGCCGCAAGTACTGATGACTCAATTGTCTTCTCCTCCGAGACTCAAACAATCAACCAGCAGGAACTATCTCTCTTCGTCTCCACAACGTCGTATATCAATGCCAGCAGAAAACCCAATACTACACTCGCGATCATTCCTTCCACACGGAATCGAACCATCAATGCTGGAACACACACAGTTGTAGAGGAGAAACATGCAAAGGAACGAAGACTTCATTAAAAATTCCAGAACTTAGCCGAAACGCGAATCAAAGACCAGGTTTCACCTACTGTTCACCAAGTTGCAAATGCATATGGTGCGACTGGTGCTTTCGATGCCGAGAAACTTGCATCTTCTACCGCAATTACGCAGAGCCCGAATCCTCGATCATCTACCGCGTATTTAGCTGCCCATCATGGCCACTGAAAGCGCACGGAACCATCTCCATCAATACTCCTCAAGAACAGGAACATCACGACTTTGTTCTTCAACCCGCAATCCCCTACAGATGGAACCAGATCCAACTTGCTTTGACCGCAACCACTACTCCAAATTTCCCAATTCTTTCAAGTTTCTTCATCACCAACGGCGAAAAAGTAACTGCAATCGATCCGTCACCAGCTGGACTACTACTACCACGATCAGTAGGACAACTACAGTGCAGTACACTGAAGGATGCACAAGAGTTCAATACGTGCAAATACTCTCAATCAGCATGCAAGTGCACAACGACAGTATACGATGCTAGTTGCGAATGTCCCTCCGGAAACATCAAGACGATCTTCAAAAATAATTCACGCACGCTCCCACTCGCAAGTGACAACATCATTCTTCTCAAGGATGAAAACGAACTCATTGCGAAAACGTCATCAGGGACAAGCATATCGATTCAGATAACCATCAGCCATTTGCAAATCTACACCAAGCGATCCCGAAATACGTGTGCCGTGAAAGCAGGGACGCTGAACGGTTGCTACTCGTGCTACAAAGGCGCAACAGTGGACATTTCCTGCACTTCATCTCTTACGGAAGAAACGTCAGAAATCATATGCGACAATCAAACCCAATTGGCAATTTGCAAGCCAGAAGGACATGTGACAACATTGACATTCCACTTCCAGAAAGCAACTATCGATACGAATTGCAGCGTCAAGTGTCCGGCGGGAGGATCGTCCTTCTCCTTACGCGGCGAACTAAACTTCGTCATCGAACCACGCCTTCACAACGACATTTCAAAAGCAAAACATACGCAATCGGAAGGAACTGGATTCGTCTCATTTTTCCATGGAATCCGCGAATCAATCTCCAGCAACATCTCGAACCTATGGACGACACTAACGAATTGGAAAACCATTATATTATTAGCTCTGTTTGTTCCGCTTATAACGCATGTGATACGTAGTCTTCGCAAAAGAAAAGCCAAATCCGTTCTAATTAAGAAAACACGATAATTCTTCTCCCAGGTGGGAGTGTCATTGGAAATGCAGATTAAATTCAATCAATAACTGATGTTTAGAACATTCTAGAACAACATTCATGAATAATACACTCCTTGACATGCTTTTGTTTTGAATAAGCTCGCTTTATGTTTTTTCTGTGCTCGTTTATTAGAAAATCCTTGACATTTCATGTGGAATTGCTCCATATATAAGCATGGCAGTCTAGCAATGATCGGGTTCGCCCTAATAAAGGACTTCGGATACGACGCTTCTCGACAATTTCTAAGAAAATTTTTTCGCTGAAACTTCGTATAGTGGGGTGATTTGATGTGCTGAACACGAATATCCTATTTGGTTCGTAACGTAATGCCACTTTCGTAGGGTTATTGTAGGTGCAGTATAGAAGCTGTATCTCACAGAGTTCCCTCAAATTTTGTGTGGAGGAGCCTTTTGATGTGCTGAATACGAATGCTTTAGCAAATTGGTACCAAATTCTAGTTTTTACGTGCCTACATTAAGACTAATGTAGCAATTTGAGAGGAATTGTCGACTTTGGCAAGGAGATGGCAGCTTCATGGGGATTGCTGTTCATATGCTAGTAATAAATCAATAACCGTAATCAGTGCCGGAAATTATCCGTCTATCCGTCTGTGCAAAATCTGAGAGGATTTTGTGAGGTGCCGTACCTACCGTACACTTATAATAATTGTGCAAATGCAGGTTACGGTACGAAATGGATACGATATTCGTGTCCAGCACCTCGAATAACCTTAATACCTGAAGCTTCAATATTCTAGAAAAATTGGGCTCCGGATATAGGATAGTGTCCCTTCTTGGAATCATCGTCGCACAATAGCGACATTGAGTCCAATAGCATGACCTTAACAATTAATCACCCTCAATCTGGTAGTAGCAATCCAAATTGTTGTAGTACTGATCTGGATAGCCAGGGCTGATGATGGTCCCAGAACGAACATTCGGTCCGCCAAATTTGCCGCCATTACATCTGCAAGAAAGAGTCTGATGTCATCTGACAGCTCACTTCTTTCGACTTACAGCTGTGGTTTGAATTTGCATAGTGCTGGTTGTTGGTTGTAGCATGGACAAGCCGTCATTCCGCTTGAGCGTAGAGTAGCGCAGTCACCGTAGATAGATGGCTCATCTAAAATGGCGTTGGGACGAGAAATGTAGAAAAGATAGGTGTCGATCCGAGGATGGAAAAACTACTCTTTGCCCAGTAGGTGCTGGAAACGCTGACGCCGGTGTTCCACTTCCAAGTGCCGCTAGAAGATCGTGAAGCACCCATCCAAGGAGGAAGTCGTTGGTTACTTATCAAATCTTAAGAAAACGCTGGTACAATGCCACGGATGTTTGAAAGAACAGCATTAACTGGCTTTCAAAACTATTAGCCTGAAAATGAAAAAAAAACTAAAAATCAAAAAGTGAAGAACTCACTTGTAAGGGCTGACAATTCCGACTGCAATGTCAGCGTTGCCAGGTCTGATCCCTGTGATTTGCAGTAACTGCTGGCATCGTCAGCAGAGAAAAGTTGACTGCTGACCATAACACAATAGGAGCTCTGCGGCACAAATTGCCATCCTTTCGGGCAAAGGTCCGCATGGACTGGAAACTATGAATTTGTTCATCGAATTCAGTTCAATTCATGGTTTCTACCCACTTTACTTTACCCAGCCCGGATAAAACAACTTGCGGATATCAGTGGTGGACGAAGAAAGCGGGCGGGAAGGGGGAGGGGGCGTGGGAAAAAGTGGGGTCTCCACCACTTAGGGGGAACCGAAGGGAAAACAAAATTAGTAAAAGTATTGGTTATAACAGTAGATAATTCATGGATTTGTTTGAAAATGATAACAGAACTGAAACAAATAAGCCAATACAAGATTTCTATTTGTTTTATGAAGTATTTTCAAGGAATTGGGGAGCCATTCTGCTGGGGGGGGGGGGGGTGGGCTCACTTCACTTTGCGCCCCACTCTAATAGTATATCCACTCAGCTACTCATGACAACATTACCCAGTTGATGTCCGGTTGATACAGTTGATGTCCCATCTATTGTCAGCTCCGTTATCCCTACATTTGTGTCATTGAATGAATATATACATAGATGGACAAACTATACAGGACAACAATGTGGATAAGAACCGTTGCAAAGAATTATGCAATCGCTGGTCCTCCATCGCTGGTTAAATTCACTGGTCATCCAATTTTTATTAGCTCTAATTTTAGACAGAAAAAACCTGGAGCGAATGTGGTTCCCCCTGAGAAGACCACCTCAACAGTGAAGATGGCCAATCAAAGTATCAGAGCAAGTATATAATTTCAACCTGCAAAATTTTGAACTACCCTTGAAATTGTGAGACTCTGGGGAAAGGGTTTAAATTTGCACGAGAAATCAATTAGGAAAGGGAAGCGAGCAGGAGAGGGATAGATATGTAGAGGAATTAGTCAATCAATCTGGGTTAGGTTGGTCATGTTTGTGCAGTTGCTCTAGCTATAGCAGTTTGCGCTTAGGTATACGAGCACTATCTCGTTAAGGGACCTTTCTCTCATTCCGTAATGCCAGAACGATCTGCTCACACGTTCCATGATATAAAATCCTTCCAAAACGCGGAAGCGGATTTCACGGTGTGAATTTTCGGTCTTTTTCGGCGCATCTTGCGTGTCTTGAAATAAGTAAAGAAAAAGATTCATTAGTTATGAACGTAAGGAAAGTGAGCAAGTGGCCTGAATCCAACATAAATTTCGGTAAAGATGGGAGCTACGAAAAGCATCCTAGGTAATGTAGAAATTTCGAAAATTTGATAAATTCGAGCTTTCGCAATACCAACGAAATATGACTAATTTACCCTCGGTGTACCGCGAAAGAATTACAAAAATAACTCACACAGAGCCTAATTGAAAAAAGTATAAGGGGGTGTTTTGCTTAAGGAATGAATCGGTTGTTTGTGTGGGCGCCTCATCGACCACTTGCGTAACTTTCAAGAGGCTCATTCTCAGGAAATACATGTGTCACATGGGTTGAGACAGACTTTTATGTAGAATGAAATGAAGTAGCCACCTTGCAGGAAATAGCCGAACAGTAGCAGAGTTGCTAGTAGCATGAGCACGTCCAACAAAAGTTCGCAGTGATAGCTTATCAACTAAAGCGGAAAATATTGCCCGGACATCCCAGTCAAGTAGCTGCTCTCGGAGTTTGTCCATCCTTGGGTGACAAATGAATGACTTTTCGAATTCCTTTTTGACACTATTCCTGCATATTTGAGCACTGCAATGACTGAAGTGATTCATTCAAATGCTAAGGAGACGTTTGATAAAGGTGAGAAAATGGTGAAATGATCGGATTAGGCACGAAAAACAATGGCGATCGGGCAGAATACAAAATCAGAGTAAATGAAACAGGTGGTCAATATGGTAAGGTAATAAAAAAACAAGGAAAAAAGTTGTAAAATTGACTTCGGAAACCCTCATCTTATTTTTGTGTATGTTATGAAACCATTTTGAAAGGCGCTCGCTTTATTTTTGTGAATATGTCCCACTCTTAGTGTTTTCTACTCCCCTCTTTAGTGTTTTCTATAACAAACCTTTGTCAAACCACGTCGAAAAGATCAGAAATCTGGGGCGCTCAGAGAAGTTTTACAGCCACTATAAGAGAGCTACTGATATGGTGTTGCTTCATAGCACCCGAAGCAGCAAAATTTTACTTATTTATTTAAACACACTCGAGGGTGCACCAAAATGGAAAAACAAATAAACTGAGACATCAATAACACAAATTCCGAATTCTGTACTAAATATGAAGTATTAAACCAGACGGTACCACCTTCCTCATGTAGTCAGAAGTCCCACTGACGGGATATCAGATCGCTCTCCTCCCACGGAAGGTTAAAAGGTCTCTAACCGAGATCCTGTTCCTGAAAAACCAGAACGCGTCTTGCTAAACTCAGAGCAACCAGGGCTAGGCTGACCCACTTAACCCAGGACGAACGAATTCGCCAGGGACCTTGGGCGAACGGCCTGAGAGGACCTGAAGGAAGGGGTTCGCCAACTATCGTGATCCTCGAACGACTAAACGCCAGTTCATCGAGATCACTTGCAAGAATCACGGAAGATGGTTGTGAGAAATGACAAAAATCCAAGAAAAAAAAACACCTAAGAACACAACTAATCCAGAGCAAAAAAAGAGCATGTTTAGCATATTAACATTAAAAAAATCTTTTTTTTTTCAAATCGAACCATTGGTATGCAGCACTAATGTGAATTTTTAATATATGGCGAGGAAAATCAGGTGTAGGGGAGAGAAAATGGTTTAATTAATGGTAATGAAGCATTATGCGTAAGGGAAAGAAGTTCTAACTAATACTATTGGGACTATCTTAGCTCGGGCATACGTGATGGATACTCAATAAAGTGAAACACGGCGTCTTCAGGAAGCAAACCAGATGCGATTATGTGGAAAGAACAGCCAGCAACGGTTGGCTGTTGTGTCTGTGGTCAAGTGGTTAGCGCGCCGGATTTATACGCGCGAGGTCCCTGGTTCGAGTCCGCCCGATGATATGAGACACCATCTGACTCCTAGGCCGCTCCGAAGCGCTTCGCTGTGGGTCACCATGGCGGAGTGCGATAAAGGGTGGTTCGAATGATACAGATTATGAGAGATGAGGGCTTTTTGCTACGTATCTTCGTAGTTGAGAGGTTTGCAAATAGTTATACGTTATCATCTTTCTTCTTGTGGATTAGTCTTGTGTCTCAATGCAGTAAACCAAAACCTCAGAGTATATTAGTGACTTTGAGGAAGAAAAAGAGCTGAACTTTCGTGACCAAAAGAATGACGATAACACGTGAATATCAATGTTCGTTTCCCCCTTTCACAGCATGAGCGTGAGAGAGAATTATTTGAATTTTTACACTCTCTTCCTTATTTCTGAATGTCTGTGAAGCAGTCGACACCTGCTTGAGTCATATTTCTATTACTAGCGCCCCTTCGGGACGCTAGAAAGTGGGATGGGGCAGCCACTTGGATATGTGCATAAGCTTCACACGTGGGAAATGCATGGAAAATTAGCAAAAAAGCAAAAATATTCATTAACTGAGCTCAAATACAAAATCCTTCTCATGAGTTGCGTATACATATTCTACGGGCCGGGCCGCCTCGTCAGGCATCTAGTCTTCTCGCGACCCTAGCGTTGCTTGCAAATTTTTAATCACGCACCTACATGTAAAGCTAATTTCCGATGCAATGACACCACCTACTTTTTTGTCACATTTCTTACATGCCTACGGACCCGTTATGAGCGGCCACTTTCAAGTCCGCGCAGGAGTATCTTTCTTTCACATGTCTTTAGTACTTGTGAACAACATAGTGTAACCAGTGCCGTGCGAATAATCACCTGAGAAGATTCAAGCTTCCCGTTGTTGAGATAGTCCAACTGATGAGCTTCTGCTCCAATATACAGGGAGGGAGAAGAGGTGGTCGACTGAGACACAAATGAGTGCGTAGCGTGCCCCTACTCCACCGCTAGATGTGCATCTTGATGTTTTCCCCACTATTGGGCCACGGCGGACCCATTCTCCATCCGTGGACCCTTACGCTGGCGTTTTCCCCACTAATGGGAATCATGCGGACTCATTCTCCATCCGTTCTCGCGTATCCAGGCGCTTTCCCCATTTTTGGGCCAGGGAAGACCCATTTTCCATTCATGTATCTGTATCCTGGCGTTCCTCCCATTATTGGGGCAGGGCAGACCCAATCCATCGGTGGGACTCGTGTCTCAGCGCTTTCCCCAATATTGGCCCCCTGCGGACCCATTCTCCATCGATGGACCCGTATCTTGGCGTTTTCCCCACTGTTGGGCCACCCATCCTGATTTTTTCTGAACTACGGGGCCCCGGCACATCAGTCCATCATCAGTGCACCCGCACTCTTTGTAAATCTTGAAAAACATGAAAGAAAGGTAGGAAATATTTAGAAAGCTTGATCAATTGCAAAACTGGTTCCAGAAAATGTCATAACAGCTTATAATGACAGGTTCTTCGTTCATTCATCCTGTGTATTCAATTGTACTGCCCTTCTTAAAAACAGACGGATCCTCAAGCTGCATAATCTCCATGGGACCTCAATAATGAGAAGTGCTCAAAGAGCACATTTTATATAATGGAACCGAGTGAATCCTATCGCTACGACCTCCACTCATCCTTTCAAAGAGATTCACGTCCACCATTCCCAAGATTGACTGCAGTTACTGACAAAGCTCCATCACAGGGGCTACTCTGCTCCGTACATTGCTGCTATGCATCGTCAAATCGTTGTAAACACTGTCTCGCCCGGAGGGCTCGAGACCGCTAGCCGCTGGTCCCACGGGGAAATCCCGAATGCACGCGACTTCCACTACGTCTGTGCACCTATGACGAAACATCGGCCGAATGTCCCGTCAGCTGCGCATCCTCGCGAGCCACAGTCTATATATGAGCTCACGGCTAAAGCGTGCGATCACGTGCTATTCCCCCTACGCCTGCGCTCTAGAAAATTTTGTTGCACTACCATCTGTATATATAAAAGTGAAAGTTTGTGTGTGTGTGCGTTTGTGTGTTTGTGTGTTTGTGTGTTTGTGTGTATGTTCCTCATAGAAATCGCGGAGGATGAACCGATCCGGACCAAATTTTGCATACAGGCCCAGCGGGGGCCGGCGGAGGTTATAGGCTACTTTGCACCTGGGATTATCGATTGGTTCATCGATTATATCGATTTTATCGATTTTTCACTATTTTGGTCCAGAGGTCGACGAGGATATGTCCACTAGGGTTCTTCAATATGCTGAACACGATTATTACAGCCTTCTTGCACGGCGGTATCGATTTATTGATTTTATCGATTTTTGGCAACTTTCGCTCTGGGATCGGTGAGGACATGTCCACTGGGGTGTTCGAATGTGCTGAATACGAATATGACAGCCGCTTTCAATGACGGTATCGATTTATCGATTTTATCGATTTTTGGCAACTTCCGCTCGGGGACCGGTGAGGACATGTCCACTGGGGTTTTCGATTACGTGACGTTCGTCGCCCGTCCTTTCGCGAACGCGGCGAAAAGGGTGGAGTGCGCGACGAACCCTCCCGCGGTGCGGGGTGTTATACCTGGAGAGGGCGGTGCGGTCCAGCTCTGCGATTGGTCAGAGCTCGACCGCACCTCCCGCTTCAGGTATAACGCTCCATACCCACCCTCCCGGCGTCTGCGCTAGGGAAATAAAAGATAGTGCCGCGCGCGAATTCGCGCGCGGCGGCGCGGCAGGTGACGAACGTCCGTAGACGGTGGTTTTCGAGTGTGCTGAACACGAATATGACAACCGCTTTCAATGACGATATCGATTTACTGATTTTATCGATTTTTCACAGCTTCTACTCAGGGGTCAGTTAAATAAGAGTAATTCAGGTCCGTCAGCATGCTGATCACCAAAATTAACACGAATATGACAACCGCTTTCAATGACGATATCGATTTACTGATTTTATCGATTTTTCACAGCTTCTACTCAGGGGTCAGTTAAATAAGAGTAATTCAGGTCCGTCAGCATGCTGATCACCAAAATTATGAGCATTTTCACTGGATTCACCGGTAGTAGCAGATTTCCTCATCAGTGTGAAATTGCCAGGGTAGTAGAATACCCGAGCAAAGCCGGGCATACCGTCTAGTGATTTATATAAGAGGATATTCAGGTAGATTTCGTTTTCCCAATCTTACAATCACTCTACACATTTAAACACATACTGTCCAGGAAGAAAGAGACACTTGGTGGCTTCGAAGGCAAATTGGAACTTCCCTCCACTTGCAAGCATCTGGTGAAGTTGTTTTGAGGGAAGATTAGACGACGGTATATATCACAAAGCCCTTTCAACATTATCCGTTAGCCGTTTGTTCGCAAATATGTATGTATGTATGTATGTATGTATACTGTTTATAACAACACGCTTTGATGTGAGTCATACGGATCCTCTCGACCGGTTCCGTTTTCTGCAACTATCACTGATCAAGACTAAAAGAGTCACAAATTGCGATATTTGAATATTTTATTATATTTCACACGAGCAGCAAGGGTTTTGGATCATTAGTGGGAAGTGCACTGCATACTGTTATAAAGGAATTGTGCTAGGCGTTTTGGAGCAAAATTTCGAGGTTTCAGAATATCAAGAATTTCAAGATTTTTGTTTGTATTGTAGAGTAATTTTGAAATTTTGGCGACAAATTCTCGGGGGGCACTGGATGAAACCGATTATGACAGCTGGTTGACAGTGAGGAATGGGACAATCCACGGGGTCAAAAAATTTGCAGTTACAGTGAATTTTCAGATAAAAGGTATCCACCGCCCCAACAGTCCAATCTTAAGACCAGCCTGTTTTGTTGGCAAGTATTTATATAGTTGCATGAACATGAGTCTTATTTAACGAAAAACATGAACCACTGTACTACACTATGTGTAGGCTCGAGAAAGAGAAGTCTGGCAAGAAATTCGGAGAAATAGAGATGATGAATACATATTCCATGAGGAACCAGTGGAAGCAAGTGGGTCCAAAGATACACCCAGGAGCAGCGTCTGTAATCTAGGAACGAAATGCGTTAATAGAATTCAAATCGTAGAAAATTAAAATGCATAAAGTATAAAAAGCAAATAAACAAATAAGATACAAATAAGATCGAGTTGATCTTATAAACGTGAATGTAGGTGGCATTCCATACCCCTCATTGCTTTCTCTTCACAGAGGTTACTGTGATCTTGCTCTCTTTCTGAGCAAGCAACACTGTGAAGACCTGCTTGAAAAGAGTGATATCTGGCAAGCAGTGGTAACTACCCGCTCTCATTTCTCCATGTTTGAGCTGTGCTTTGAAGAGATATCTACGTACGTATGGAATTTTGGCAATGACCGTTTTTGATACCACGTCTCGGTGGAATTTTTGTCTGGTGTTGGTTGATACGTGATTCAGTTTAGCTATTCTGCTAGTTGAGTCATGAGTGAAATCGAAGCGGCGCTGATCGCAGTGCACGAGAATCGGAGTTCAAAAACACCACATCAGCTCATATGTCTGGCGCGGTGCGTTCTCCTTTCGCTTCTAACTTCCCTCATTGATATAGGACTAAAAGAAGATTTTAGGGCTACTGCATCATCCTTCTGGCAATTACCTCAGGTGGGCAAACAGATTATCTTTTTTGTTTTCTCGAGATATTGGTAATATTACATACGGCTCGCATCCCTTCCTCTTCTACTCAGACCGTTCTTGATATCTAGAGTACCCAACAAAGTACAGCCATTTTCCACATTGACGTACCACCAGAAAATAGCCGGAATTCCAAATAGTTTTCTCGGCAGAAGACGGCTTCAGTCTTGGTGTCCCTGTTCTGCGAATATCAGAGATTAGTAGAAATACGTAGATCCGATTGAGAATAAGGACCTAATTTACTCTTGAAGCTTACTGGCGATTGCAGCTTCGTCAGTTCGGTAATGCCTTTTTTGAACCTCTTTCACACCTACCACTGCTAATAGACTGCTTGTTCCAGTTTACTGCGAAATCTGCCCTGAAAATGCTGGACAAACGGACGAGTTAAGGCAGACGATTCTAGACCTTCACAACAACCTAAGGTACCCAGAATCAGTCCTAGTTATCGAAGTTTTTATACGGGAAAATCAAGCCAGGAGAGTCTAAACTCCTGGGCTAGGGTTCGTAGAACGCTAACCACGGAAACAGGCCTTGGTTGGCATCATTATTTATATTATGGACTATGTCACGTTAAGAGAATATGAAACCCAGTTCGCTAACTTGGTTTCGCTTGACTACACCTTCATGATTCCTACCCCTGAACATTGTTGTTCCAAAAGACCAACCAAATTCGGTGCGATGACTTGATTTTCGGTCACATCTACAACGAGTTTCCTATTGCTACTGCTAAGCCTCACACATTCCCGGATTAAATGCTGCGGCGAATGTAGTATGGTCTATTAGCTCACAGAGGGCGCCTGATGCGACTTTGTCTGCAATTACGACTTTGCCCGCAGAATGTGTCTGAAAGGATATCTTAACGAATGGCAGTAGAAAAACATCAGAATGTTAGGAATCACACCATATGCATATCAAAAAAGTGCAAAAAATAGACCAATTAGCCGAAAAAGTGACGAGGTCGCAATTGCGGCAAAGCCGGATCAGGCGCCCTCTGTGAGTTAATAGAATGTACATACAGTCCTTCTCAAAAATACTTGCCTCTTGCTTCATCGCCCATCTGCTAAACCGTGCCGCATCACCTATGCGTGGTGTGACGTGGCTAAGCTGACAGGCGGTTCAGCGTGAGGCAAGAATTTTTGAGAAAGACTGTATTTTATGAGCGGTGAAATGTGTTCTTTATCTTGACGCGTTAAAGTTAAGTTAAGCGGAAGGAGGTCCACTAGCTGCTTGGATTATTATAGTCACATAAATTCCTTTAGCGGTGGAGTCCGCAATGCAGAGGTACAGATGCTCTCAATAATCCTTGCATCACGCAGCAACGATGCAAGGTACCACGGTTGTTAATCAGCACGCAGCTTGTTACTGGTTGCAAACCAGAGCTGACAAATAACTGCGACCTTCGGCTCATCGTTTCATCCAGGGCTATGCGTTAGAAAAATTTCAGCTTCGTTAATCTGTTAGTTCGTTAATACGGCAATTCGTTAGAGACACATTACTAAATATTTTATACTAGCTGCAGTACCCGGCTTCGCTCGGGTGTTTTACTACCTTGGCTACAACACACTGCTGAGGCCAATTATTATCACCGATAAATTCATCAAAATCTCCATAATTTCGGTGATCAGCATGGTAACGAAGCTCAGGTGACCCTTTCCCATCGGCTTGTGGGCGAAAAGTTAGCAAAGCTATTTCGGTGACATTGAATCGATGTATTCGTACAAATTAGTTGTCATATTCATACTCAGCGTATCGAGGAACCCCAGAAGAGATGTCTTCACCGCCTCATTGGACGGAAGAGCCAAAAATCAATAAAATCGATAAATCGATATTTCATGCGAAATTGTTGTCACATTCGTAATCAGCATATTGGGAAACCCCAGTAGACATGTCTATGTCCGTCTTCGGGAAGGAAATAGAAAAAAAATCGATAAAATCAATAAATCGATATTTCGTGCGAAGTGGATGTCATATTCGTATTCAGCGTATTGAGGAACCCCAGAAGACATGTCCCCACCGATCCTTGGGCAAAAATAACGAAAAATCAATAAAATCGATATAATCGATAAATCAATCAATAATCCCAGGTGCAAAGTAGCCTATAACCTCCGCCGGCCTCCAAAGAACCTACATGCAAAATTTGGTCCCAATCGGTTCACCCTCCGCGATTTCTATTAATTACATACATACACACACACACACATACAAACTTTGACTTTTATATATACAGATAAGTTCTATCATGACTTATAATAACGGGCTTACTTTGTGTGTCACGTGTGACTTTGTGTGTCACGTGTGTGTGTGTGTGTAGAACGAAATTCGAGGGCGTGGCTTAGAGTGATACCGACCACTCCACCGTTACATGAATGGTGCGCCGGCGCCCAAAGTGGCTGGGAGACGGGTCCACTGCTGTGATAAGGGTGCGCCGGCGCCCAAAGTGGGGGGAGACGGGTCCACTGCTGTGATAAGGGTGCGCCGGCGCCCAAAGTGGGGAGAGACGGGTCCACTGCTGTGATAAGGGTGCGGCCCCAAAGTGGGGGGAGACGGGTACACTGCTGTGATAAGGGTGTACCGGCGCCCAAAGTGGGGGGAGACGGGTCCACTGCTGTGATGTGATAAGGGTGCGCCGGCGTTCAAAGTGGGGGGAGACGGGTCCACTGCTGTGATAAGGGTGCACCGGCGCCCAAAGTGGGGGGAGACGGGTCCACTGCTGTGATAAGGGTGCGTCGGCGCCCAAGAGTGGGGGGAGACGGGTCCACTGCTGTGATAAGGGTGCGCCGGCGCCCAAAGTGGGGGGAGACGGGTCCACTGCTGTGATAAGGGTGCGCCGGCGCCCAAAGTGGGGGGAGACGGGTCCACTGCTGTGATAAGGGTGCGCCGGCGCCCAAAGTGGGGGAGACGGGTCCACTGCTGTGATAAGGGTACGCCGGCGCCCAAAGTGGGGGGAGACGGGTCCACTGCTGTGATAAGGGTGCGCCGGCGCCCAAAGTGGTGGGAGACGGGTCCACTGCTGTGATAAGGGTGCGCCGGCGCCCAAAGTGGGGGGAGACGGGTCCACTGCTGTGATAAGGGTGCGCCGCGCCCAAAGTGGGGGAGACGGGTCCAAAGTGGGGGGAGACGGGTCCACTGCTGTGATAAGGGTGCACCGGCGCCCAAAGTGGGGGGAGACGGGTCCACTGCTGTGATAAGGGTGCGCCGGCGCCCAAAGTGGGGGGAGACGGGTCCACTGCTGTGATAAGGGTGCGCTCGGCGCCCAAAGTGGGGGAGACGGGTCCACTGCTGTGATAAGGGTGTACCGGCACTCAAAAATGGAGGAGTGCCTGAAAACATAGCTACCAATGCAGGAGGGGTGCGCCGGTGTCCACTACTCAGGGAAATGTCATGAGTTAGGTCCATATTTGTTGAATCGATTCGATGGCGTCTAACATCAATCGTGAAAAAAACTAGATGTCGGACCACTGCGCGGATTAGTATTCAATCCGTGTGAGTCCTTCCTCCTTACGTCCTCCGCCGCGTTCTTCTCTTCTCATTTGTTTATGAACACACCGCACCCTCCACTTTTATATGTTCTAACTGACTCTTATCACTTGACCAGTTATAACAAACAAAGAATGATAGACCATTTTCTGCGGTCAATCCAGGTTGAACCGGTTATATATAGTTACAAAAAGCTATTTCAGTTGAGCAAATGATAAAATTGCTTCGAGAAGGTGAATCCTCTTTGATAAGTGCATTTTTACATGAGAAAAAGCAATGGAAAGGGTGTGGGACACATTATAGCAAAAATGTGGAATAGCTGTGACTTTATTTGAATGAAGAAGGGATGAAGTCATGCGAGCGAAGCGAGCATTAGGAAAAGTCTGGAAGTCCGGCGTCAGCCGGACGGCCAGACTGGTCATCTAATAAGCAGTCAAGTTCCCTGACTGATATTCAAGGCAAATAATCTGTAGATTCAACAGAAAATTGAAGCAAATGCTAACATTGTTTAATTCTGGCTCTGAAAGTACGGTATAGCAAGATGAAAACAATGAAAAATGATAATTTCTCTTTGATGCATGTAGGCAAACAAACATAGGCGGCCGTCAGACGACTGAAAAAGAAGATAAGTGGTAGAAATGTCTTTGGTTAAGAGTGAGGTTATTTTCCTCCACAACTTTCTCAATAAATCTTTGGCAATAGGAACAGATGACAACTCTTGAGATGTTAGGCTTCATAACAGAAAGTGAGAGACTCAAAGGACAAGGCACGTAGGCGTATCCTAGGGCTGGTAGTAAACCCCCTGATGTCGTGAACTCTCGGCTGCCAACATGTCGTGACATTCTCGTTCACATTTGTCGCGAGATGTTCATGAACTTCCTATAATAAAGCGTGTGTTCTCGCTGATGTCGCGACATAGTTGGCAGCTCAGTTCAATGACATTCTCACGAATGTGGTCGCGATCCACGTTCATGACCTCGTGGTCATGAGGCGCAGACGGCCAAAGTTAGGAGAAATAGTGTGCGATTCAATGAGGTGCGATGTCGCGAACCCGAACGGAGTTCGTGGACGTCCAGTTCGTTGACAACGGTCAGGCATCGGCACAGGCCTCTGGTCAAGATCAAAACGAAGTTTCTTTGAAACAGAGCAGATTTACGCAGCTCTCAAGCCTTCGTCCACATCGCTTGTTTTGTCCAGTTGCAAGCTCGACATGCAGTTCGATATGAAGACACAAAATGACTGGATTTCCAGATATCCTAACCATATTGAGCACCCTTGATCTTTTGAAATCTGCGAAGTAGATAATAAACAAGCCGTAAAAACAATTCACAAAGAAGTGATCTTTATGGATTATCAACAAGGATATCCTTCTTTCAGCGCACAAAACAGCTAATAAGCGGCTACGCGGCAAAAAATGAGCGAAAAATCACAAAGAGAACACGAAACATGCAGAGCGGAAGTTTCATATACAACTGACACTAGGGGGCTGTTCATTACTGCTTGAATAGCGTGTCTCGGCACGAATTTCAAAAAAGAATTTTGCAAACTGAGGAAAGGTTAAAAACACCCGTGAAGTTCAGTCTTCCTAGGATGATTCAAAATTCGCAGTGGAAGAGAAGAGAAGATTGTACTGCAACTGTGTGCGAAACCGCACCAAACTTATGCACCTAGCTAGACATATGTGGCGAGAAGGCTTCAGAACTTCTCGAAGCTCATCTATGACAGTTTTCCATTCAT
Organism: Ancylostoma caninum; assembly: GCA_037903475.1. Taxonomy (NCBI): domain Eukaryota; kingdom Metazoa; phylum Nematoda; class Chromadorea; order Rhabditida; family Ancylostomatidae; genus Ancylostoma; species Ancylostoma caninum. Next base: position 62,436 of record JBAJFG010000570.1, read on the forward strand.
TTAGGAGGCATAAGCAAAGCTAGTTCCACATCCAAATTTGTCACAAAGTGGATACACCCGCTAACACAGTAGTGTTATTCATCGGCAATCGCGCTAACTGCTGCGCCATGAGCACATGTTTTTCCTGCCGAAGGGTTCAACGAAGACACATTGATTCGTGAACCATGCCTCAATGTCGCGAGATTCTCGCGAGGTGTTCGCAGATGTCGCGAACCTAGTGTCAACGCGTTCGCATCTTGGCTGTCGCGACATGAGGGGTTTACTACCTGCCTAGATTTCTAATCCAGGTGTGCATAGCTATGGTGCAAGAAGGGCACTATTTCCAAGTTTTCTACAGCTAAACTATTTCATAGATGTGACCGAATCAAGCCTGCTGTTGAGAACAGAAGCTCGCACTCATGCGCAAAGGTACATATTTATTTGCCAAAATTTGCTATAACCACCATCATGGCTTTAGCGCTCATGAAAGCTAAGATGATAAGATGTTCGTGGAAACAGACGCCACTCGGGTGCCTTACTGCGGATCATTTCTTTATAATCGTCGAGATTATAAGTATAATCTGCTATATATTACGAGAGAGTTGTGTGGAGCGAGAAAACTACGCATTTCAGATTCTGTTTGTTCTATTAACGAAACGAATTCTAACGAGTTCTTGGGGTTTTTCGTTAATTCGTTACGTTAGTGGCACACAGCCCTAGTGTCATTTCAACAGCTTTTCTACCACCCCATGCTCGTAGCAAACGTGCCATCATTGAAGTGGCCTGTCTCACGCGGACGAGCTTCGCACTGAAAATTCGTGCGCTGAATTGAATAATAGGATCTTGAGGTTCCACCACAATGAATAAATAATTGATTGATTATTTTGTGGCTGCAAGAGATTTGACGAGTCGTAGGCCACCATCTCCAATACCTTTAGCGTCTCTGACAAAACCTCACTCTAAAGTAAGACATACTTTTGGTGTACATATTATCCACTCAGTTTTTAATATAAAATTATCCAACTCCAACAAAACACGATTCAACAAATACACTTATAGATCCAAATTGGCGAGAGGTCTCGAGAGCAACGTACTGCTTTACAATAAAACATCGCTTCAAGCGTCTGCAATGCTGAAGCTGGTGGGTCATTTCAAATATAGAGACCTATAACGAAATTGCAGATTATTTGATCGTGAGGGAAAACGGTGCGTTTTCATAATTCTACAATTGGTCTATTCAAATGGCCTTCTCACATTTTACCATCAACAGGTTCACCGGTACGGGTACAAGTACAGGGGCACATACTGTTGTATATCATTTCCTGACTTATTTATACACAGTGGTAGAGTGTTTTAGGTAGAGTGTTGGTTGAGGAAACGAAGCTCTACATTTCGAGAGCCACAGTTGGCCAATACCCTAGCGTACTTATAGAAATGCAGAGCCGCTTGTATCATTTTAAATCTTGTCTCCAGATTATATCGACGTCTTATTGTTGCCCTGCTTTCTAATAGAAAAATTCCACGAAGGCGAATTTGGTGGATATTGGCTATCACTGGAAGCATGAAGTAGCCGCAGTTCTTCTATCCCATATTTTTGGAATTCGTTTATGAGAAACTGCATAAGTTAATGAAAGGGCATATCTTTCGCTTTCGGAAGCACCTAAATAATAAAGCTCTCCCTGAAAATTCAGCGGATTTTCCAGGAAAAAGAAGAGCAACTTGAATTTTCTAGAACGTGTTCCACGATGAACTGCTCCAAAGCAAAAGCCATCTGTGGAACGCGGTCTTGACTCTAAACTACTTCAACTTGTTCTTTGTATGGCCAGGATGGAAAATGAGCTCATGGCGGAGAAATAATTGAGCAAACGGTGTACTTTAATTTTGTCCCCTCCCCCTCTTTAATTTCGTCAGCTGCTTGGATATTCAGATGGCTTAGCCATGCAGGCCACAGCATCGATGACACTGCTCTCGTTCTCGCTGTCATCATCCACCATGAGTGACAGTAACGAGATTTGCGGTTCTCTTCCAGCTGTTTTTAGTTGTCACATTCATGCTGCGACCACAGCGGTCAATCTCATTAGCGACCCCCTCAACGTCGTTTAATTTAACATTTAATCCACTCTAAAGTTCATTTTGTAATTCTATCATCGTCCTTTTCTCTTCACAACCTACCCGTAGTTGCTCGCTTTTCAATACGTATTTTCAGGGTTCTGCGAAACGTCGCATATTAGAACTGCAAAGTTAGGCTTGTTCTTCAGTCCTCAGGTTGCACATCGGAAGACAACGCTAGAGCGTGTATGCTGTCAGTGGTGCTTTTTTCGTGGCATAAATTACTTCGCTTATTCACATCGTAACTTACCGCATTAAGAACTGTGCGGAATAGGTAAACACGCATGATACAGGGTGTTCGACGGTTTGTCGAAGCTTACCCGAGAGGATCAAGCGAGGGCAAAATTCAATGACCCAAATGAATAAGTAGTGGAAAACATAACGTGAAAGGTTGTTAGTAACAAGATTGACTTCTCCAGAGCTGTTTTCCATCAAGGTCGCAAAACGCTAAGTTCCCTGCCCCGATTGAGGTCCAGCGAGCCTAGATGAGGCTAGCTGCAACCCCCCAAATAGCTAATAAGGAAGGCACCGGCCGAACGAACATCCGGAACTAAGTGGCGAAAATAGCCCAAAATAACAGAAGAATATTCGCAGGAAAAACCAGCAATTAGGACAGGCAGCTGTAGGATCGAGATACCAAAGTGCAGAGACAACATGCAAAGTCTATGCAGGCTCAGGACTGACTCGTATGCTCTTTGCGCGTCACAGGTACTCAGACATTTCTTTGTATCTCAGCTGAAGTTTTTTCAGTCTCTCTCTCTCTCTCTCTCTCTCTGAACACGTTCTCTGTAATCTTTTTAGTCCTAACACTATGCAAAACTCTTTGGAGAGCTATGTATCCCTTCCTTTGCTTTGTTTGTCTGCTTGGGCAAAGCTTGTGCTTCCTATGGTTCTTAACCCATTGGCGACCGCGTGGCTCACCGGTGAGCCGCACTTTTTTGGTCGCGTGAGACCGCGCGGCTCACCGGTGAGCCGCGCCCCTATTATCAAGTACTGGACCCTATTTTCGAACTATTTTGTAGTATTTCCACATAGAATGTGTATAGTACTTCCTAAAAACGTCTAAAACAACTGTGGTTCAAGAAAGTGTTCTCCTTTATTGCGACAAATATCATGAAAAGGATGAGATTTCGAAATCGAGGGAGATCGCTTTATATTTTTTGTGTAGTGGATGGAAATATTCTGAAGAAAGGCTACGTTTCCTACATAGGAACACGTTCATTACATCCTGCACTTCCTTATTCGTCAGGTTGGAGCCGTACGAACGTGTATACTTTCTGAACACTCCCTTATAACACTGAAAACACCCTCTACAAAATTCCTTCGGCCTTAATGGAATCCAGAAGCGTTTAGATTCTCTCCTTTTTTGGTCCTATGATACTAGTGATCTTCTGGAACTGGGTTTTCAAATTGTTTCTGCAAAATGATCTGTTTTAGTCCTAATTATCTTATAGTAACGGTGTGGAACTCCGCCGGCGCCGCGCTCTTGAAAGGGGCGTTGGTCCCACGCGCCAGACACGCAAAAATGCGCGCGGTCGTCAATGGGTTAAAGAAGAGCACGATTCCGTTCGAAAAAAATTCAGAGAAATCCTAAATCAACTCTAATGTCCCTTTCGTTCCATTCAAGCACTACTTCATTGCACACTGCACTAAAAGGGAAACGACTTCGTTCAGCGAAGAGTCACCTTTCCATATTACGTTTTCAAGTGATTAGGGTGCGCTGAAAAGGTTTTTGTCATGGGACATTGAAAATATAGGTCTTGTTACATTGCGTTCAAAATTCGATCGCCGGCTGGTGGCAAATCAATTTTCGTTTTTAACTGTCGAATGATTTTTCGTAATCGATAAAGTAATAGAAGGTCGTTTGACGGGAAAATTCTAGAATGTTGGTTACTCTCCGTTTTCTCTCACGATTCAAGGTACCCTGAAATTACTTTAGAATTCTGTGTCAGAAGTATGATTGTGCGGCAGAGCAAGCTGCCTACGAAGTCGCTAAGAAGTGCCTTAATGTTCGGACGCCTTGTGGAAAGCTGAATGGATACGGCGAAAATATGGCAAGAGTAATGGTGGGTATGTCAAACCCGTGAGTTCGAGATTCTCTCGCTGTTAGTTGCTTTCTCTGTATAATAGTAGCATTCGAAGTTTGAGGTCCAATGAGTGTTTTCCACCAAATGTGTTGCCAACAAAGAGCAAGGCATAAATGAGAACATTCACATAAACGCAGCGCTGGCTTCCAACTCAAGCGCTTCGAAAACAAGTAATATCAGTGCTTCCAAGGGGAATGTCTGTGGCAGTGTTAGAAGCCAGTGTCTTCTGGTTAAAAATGCTCAACCCAGACAAACTTTCGGAACTTCCGCGGGTTACCCTAGGGAAGTTCCGAACTGGCTCCGCGGAAGTTCCGAAGTGGCTCCGCGGAAGTTCCGAAATTGAACAATAGTGACGTAATTCGTGCATTATGGAGTCAACCATAACTCGACTAATAATGTAAAATCGACCAACACGCAGTGATGAACACCTCCACGCGTGACGATACCAAAAGTCGTATGACCATGAGTCCCACCTTAAGTCGTTTCATCACGTATCCCTAGTTACTGCACGAGAGTTCCGCTTTCTGAAGATGAGCTTCAAGCAGGTCTGCCCTCTGACTGTGCGACGTATCTGCGTCAGGTTTCAAAATCAATGATAACATGGAAAAATTCCTCTTTGATGAAAATCTGTCAAATTTTCGTATTTATGGGAATAATCCCAGGGGTACATTTTTCTGCCACGAGCTTTACCCGAAATTCGACATTACAGATGTCATTGTTGGTGCATGCCGAAGTGAATTTCGAGGAAAAATAGCGTAAAAATTTTCGTATTCTACACGGCTTCTTATTTGGCTAGCCGAAGTTAATCAAGAACATATCACTCAAAAAATTGGACGAAAACATGCCATTTGATACTTTAGTTTCTTGGACCATTCTACCTCTCTCGAAGCTCCGCGGAAGTTCCGAAAAGTGTCAAGCTCCGCGGAAGTTCCGAAACTACTTTTCTCTGCGTCTCCATTCGGAACTTCCACGGAACTTGCGCGGAAGTTCCGAAAAAATCGACGAGTGACGTCATATTTCCGCGGAAGTTCCGGAAATCGGGCTCCAATAGTAAATCAGGCTCCGCGGAAGTTCCGAAAATCTGCAAGCTCCGCGGAAGTTCCGAAAGTTTGTCTGGGAAAAATTTTAGAACCAAAAAATACGGCTTCTCAGGTACAGCGCGATTACAACTGTTTCGGTTCTGTGCTCTGTATATCCCTCTGCCAAAATTGAAAGGTTCCTCTCTCGCTGTCAAAGAAGCCTATAAAGCTTATAAGTACTGCCGCATTCCTCCCGTTTTATTTATTTACACAATACACAAAAGCAAGCGCTTTGCAAAAATCCCATTACCGCCGGGAATCGAGATATGGTACCATATATAGCAACGTTCTATCTTACTAACTGTACTATGTCGACATTGTTGGCATAGTAGTGAAATCAGCATGTCATTCCGCAAATCGTACAGGCTAACACTCTTCCTGGCTTCTATTTTGCCGAAGAGCTTAAAGGCAGAGGGTCACCTCGTTCTGCCTGTTGGATTTACCAACATATCCTAGACCTTCTCATCATGCTGATCCCTGGGATATACAACAACAGGCACAGAAGCGACGAAATCCCCATTTTTGAAAGGCTCGAACTGGATAAAAATTTGGAGCCCGGAGGCGGATCGCTCCAAGCTATGCTGCCTGCCTTCCACGACTGCCGCGTCGGTCAACGAGACTTGGCGTGTCCAATCGATAAGATCAACGGCTTCACATGTCAACTCGGGTTGGGCAAACTGTTACAGACCCCGTCCTGGAAGACGGGTTTATAGACCATTCTGAGACAATCAATGTATACCGTTGGAACCATCGCGCCGAGTAGATGCAGAATCTGCTGTTAGCTGAACTACGAAAATGAGGTGGACCCCTGCCTTTAAGCATCATTTCCTCTGCTTTTAAATATCCGGGCAACGTCACCAATAAATATCCGGGCAACGTCATCGCCACAAGGAAGTAGTTGCATCACCTCTAAACAAGGTGGAAAGAAATCCATCTCATCAGCTGTAGAAGCAGAACCAACGTTGAAAAGAGTGTTTATATCTTTTCGTGATGTGACGGGCCCGCGGCGACGGCCACAACACGCGCGACGCGACGGATAGCGAAGCTACCGCGTTGCGAAACGTTGAACGTTGTGAATTCACGTACTTATGCAAAATTACATGCATCGTTGATTTAGGAGAAAGAGACTTTGTGGACTGTCTTGGAATTTGTCGCACTGTTTATACTCCAAATTTTCACAGGAAATTCTTAAAGACTTTCACGGATGACTTATCAACTCGAAAGCAATGAAACACCTTAGTGATCTCTTCAACGAAAGCTTGAACACAAAACAAAACGGAACAAACTATTTGAGGCTAAAAAACCTGAAAAAATAAGCCTACATCTTCACGAAAACGAAACTAAGTTATACAAGAGAAATGAAATACTACAAACTCACTTTCATTGGTTCAGGGGGATGACATCAGTCAAGTACAGGCTGCAGAACAGGTGAGCCTTCCCAATCCTATGTGCTGTTCACAAAATGTGAATTTTGGAATCAACCTTTCTTTATAGGCAGTTTCAAAGTGGTGGGGAGAATTTGCTAGCTATGGTCATCACTGGAACAACATGTATACGAAGGAGCTGCTTCAGAGTGGCAATCTCGAGCACTATGTTCAAGTAATCAGCTTTCTTAGTTCGTCTGCTTTTTTGCCTCTCGAACAAATTAGGTGACCTGCCTTTATTTCCATATTTTTCACCTCATCCGCTTTGTGAGGCTTGAATAATATCCTCTGTTGCGTGCGGATTTCAGCGGAACCGTAAATGAAATCCTGCCTGCTTACATACATATACCATTACTCAACGAAAACGATAGACAAGGCAATGTGAGCGCAGACGAATTACGGAGTGATGGACGCAGTCAATAATGATAAAGATGAGAGACTTAGTGTGCGACAGTGTTTTCAGGGTGTGGCAAATTATACGTGGAAAGGGGGCACGGCCAAACTTTACTACTGGTCAGTTCGGCTATTGGCCCATTGCAGGGCCCTTCAGCGCCGCCCACTGCAGGCGTAACGCTCCATACCCGTGTTTTCAAGGTCTTCAGGGTAATCGCGGTGAGACTTGTGTTTTCTGGGGACAGTCTCACAGCCGTGCCGTGAGCTGATATCAGCCCGAATTTTCTCACAAGGGAAGGATACCAAATGTCTGTGGCACTTCAGAATGGAATGTACCTCATAATATAAAGTTGACGATGCTGATCTCGATTATGTTCTCCATTAGTGCCTAATACTACTATGCAAAAAGTTATAGCCTTGTCTGTGCAGTACATTCGAAGGTACAGTTTCTACATCCACCTCCCGTGAACCCACAAAATAGGCGTTGTAGTGCAAAATGGATGCAGAATTTGCGATCAGTAGCTCTACTGAACCTGTATGCAAAATTTCAGCGAAAAAAGGCAAGAATTACGGTTAGACAATCACCCCTTGATCATTTACTACTACTAGCACTCACGAGAAAACGGTCATTGGGTATAGGGTAGTTCAGGCATCTCGCAGATTCCATCCAAATTTTGCATATAGGGGTAATTTCAGGTGCTGATCACAATTATCAGCATCATTTTGCAAGCCTCTAACATTTTAATGTCGAAATTCAACAATTTTGTTTGGTTTTCTACAGTAATTGCTGTTCATTCTACCGCAAACCTATAAGAATGTAGTGACGTCACGAAATGGATATCATATTCGTGTTCAGCACTTCAGATAACCCTATTATGGAAATTTTCAGCAAAAAAGAATTCCTTGAAAATTTGGGCTCACGTGAGTCCATCAGTAGTTCCACTGTCGACGAAGTCGGGGTAGTGAAGATCTTTGAAAACGCTTTCAAGCTTTTAGAATATGTATTTGCAAGTAGAAACACTTACAAAAAACTGCATAGAATAGATTTTTAGAGAAAATCAGTAACTGGGAGAAAATGCAAAAGTGCCACCCCTGAGGGGAATTGAACCCGTGAGGGTATTCACGGGAACAGAGACACTTACCACTGCGCCACACTTCCTTGACCTACCTGACATACCTTATTTTATGTATACCTTCTTATCACTTGCGTCTGGAAAAATGAATATAAATCATTGCAGACGCGAGGCTGGGCCAAGGTCAAGATAGTTTTGAAATCAGAGCTTCGAGATGCACAAGGCAGTGTACACTCCCCACGAGGAAGTCTCCGATGAAGCAAAGTTCCCTTGTAATTAGTAGTAGTAGCGACTGATCAAGGCGCAATTCTTTACCCGTAGTGATGCATTTTCCGCTGAGATTTTGCATACAGGGTTACTTGGACTGCTGATCACGAATTCTGCATTCATTTTTCACGGCAACGCCTACTACGTGGGATTAAGGTGAGTTGATGCAGAAACTGCTCATAATACTGCACAGACAAGGCTATAACTTTTTGCATAGTAGTATTAGGCACTAATGGAGAACATAATCGAGATCAGCATCGTCAACTTCATATTATGAGGCACATTCCATTATGAAGTGCCACAGACATTTGGTATCCTTCCCTTGTCAGAAGGATAGCATTATAGCTTCGGATATCACTTATTTCATAGTGAGTCATAGTGAGAAATTATAGGACAGGAAGAGGTTTCTGCTCATCGTAGATCCTGAAGCTATACAGGTACAAAAATAGTGTAGAGAGAACTACACTTAGATTTTGTGAGTTTCCATTGAAGCACCTCAGCACTGCACAGAACACGTATGTATGTCATCTTTGGAGGTGGACCACTCTTCAGAGCAGAGCAATTCTTCTTTCACCATGAATAGGATGGACCTGAAAACATTTAGAAATTCCTCGGATACCACGGGATTCCATTTTATCGATTCTCGAATATTTCGGCAATTTTTTGAAAAGATGTAGTGTTGGTGTGTTCACAAAGTCAAAATTAAGCCTAATTTCGGTTCCACAGCATGCTGAGAAAAGAGATGCCTTGTTGCTTTCGATGTACGTAGAGCAGCATATAGAAGGCGTCTCAGCCAGGCACAGAATCTACTCATAAAATAAGTGTGTCTCTCAGACTGGTGCGCGAACAATATATAAATCATCTGAATTACTTTGGAGTTGGCTTAATCTCAGGCACTTAGGTCGCACCATTATTTTGGATTCGGCGGCTACATGCCCACCCCCCCCCCCCTCCCATGCGTCCGCCACTGGTAGATGGTACCCCCACAGCAAGTCTATTAAAAAGAAAGCGACAGACACAAGGGGGAAAGGGCACGGATGAGTGCATGTGCATGATAAAACAGGCAGTAATAAGAAGAGGAATGTAAAGAGCTGCATTGAAAGAGAAACAACAGCTAAAATCAAATATACGTACGTAGTAAGCACATAGTCTTCAAAATTTTATATTTGGCAGCGCCAGCAGCATTCTGAATGGGAACAGAAAAGAATGTGGAAAAGTGATAAGGAGGAGGAGGGGAAAGCGTAGACTCAATTCAGAAATTGCTTTGAAGTGTGACATGCGAGGAAGCAATGCAGTCTTATTCATGACTTGAGTGAGATCTTTACCCACCGTGTAACTGAAAAATGCTGTTATCACTGAGTTTGATGTCAGGGGCAGAACTATCTTCATTCTTGCTCAGCGTTTATTTGGGCAACGGTTAAAGAAACAGGTAAAAGTGCAGAGAACGCGCAGTAGCATTTTTCTCCATTTTAACTGATTTTGGCTATATTTTAGCATTGTGGGCAACCCGTTTCGAAATACCTGCATTGTCTGCCGATCCCACTGCTTAGTGCTGATACAACACAAAATTTGAAAAAAACTTTGAAAAAAAAATCAACTCAAAAATGGCAATCTGCGATTTCACGTTTCTCGATCGCCGCAGCATTAAGCAAGCATGAATGACCACTTCGTCTGTGATATTGGTCCTAGCTAATTATACTTGTACATAATGTGGCTCACGGAATTTGATTTGGCAAATTTATGGAACAAATAGAAGAATTGAACATTATTGGAAGAGCTTTCATACCAATATAACATTCACTTTTGTAATAAAAGCGATTCGCATCCGAGACAGAGGAATTGTCTGCTCCTTCATCATTCTCTCTCTGAGCTTTGTATCCAATGTAGGTGAGTAAACCTATCCCAATGAGGCAAACAAAAGGACAGCCCAAGAGCCCTTTCAAACATGAGCTACTATATGAAGCTACAGCGTATGTTTGAGGTAAAGCTAACAAGGGAGCGATAATGCAGTGAGCTTTCTGGAATGGGTTATATCTATGCACATGGAACCGTGTAACCCGCTCTGTTTCGGCTAGAACATTCGAATATTCGAATTTTTCGAACATTTATTCGAATACGAACATTCGGTTAGAACCACGTATAGTGCACGCTTATACCGCGAAATCGGAAACAAGAATTTCCCAGAGAACAGGGAGAAATAGGGTACTGTGAGCTGCATGTGAGCTACCGCGGTGAAATCATTTTCGTTTGTCAGGACCTACATGTGCTGTTGTATATCAAACCCATACCCACCTGATACCAACTTGCAGTTTTTATCCCTGACGATGAAGTGTGGAAGGGCAAAGATAATCCTCCGTTCAGATGGCATGGTCACGAACTACACATATTGGTTGCGCAGTTCAAAACTGCGGCAGCAGCACGATAGTTGTCTGCCGGTACAAGCCAACGTGAGTTTTTTTGTTACAATTTGATAGTTGATATTCACCGTACTAGCTTCGCACCTTTTTGAATTTTAGCGGCAGACGTCTCAACGATGTGATTTACGAAGTTGGTGATACCTGTTCAGCGTGCCCTCGCGACACCGTGTGCGAGACGGAGACAGGACTCTGCGTCTAATTTTATTCATCAAGTACTTTGTAACTATTTTATGATTGAGCAGTTTCGTTTCCACGCCTAATTAGTTTCATTCTGATATTCCATTTATTCCATCCAGACTGTAGTGATTTTTTGGTGAAAGAATCAAAACTGGGTCACAATTGTTTTTAGCCAATATCAAGCACTCTGAGTAGTGCATAAAAGCACTGCTCACCGCCAGTCTGTGTGGATAAAACCATACTCATACCCTTTCTCAATGCCTTATAAAGTGTTTCCGATCTGCTGTGGCGTGCTTGTGCACTGCTCACCTTTCGTGCATGTCGTTATCATTGTCGTGTATCATAGCCATATCATAACCATCACCCATAACCTCTGGCTATCAGTGACGTGTCTGCTCAGCTAGAGATAACGAAAGAGAAGAATGGATCAGCGGTGCGGATGTACGCCATCCCGGATCGAATAGAGCATACATTAATTGAAGATTCTGAAACATTGTTAGCGCTGTGATAAATTTTGATAGATTGTTAGCTCCGTTAATCTTTTCATGTAACTCATCTTTTAATAATAATCCACAGAATGTCAATATTTTATCCCTCCATTTGAACTTTTTCACTAAAAACGAACTCATCCCTCCTATGCTTAATAATGAATCTTCATCGACCAGTTTGACGTTAAAAAAATACATAGAGACAATTCAAATGAGGATAGACTCGCAAGATCTCCAAAACATGAAAAAGCCTTGGTCGTAAAAAATTATTGGTGACTTTGACTCTCAAACATTGCTCTCTTCATCTTCTTGCCATTCAGTGACTGATGATGGGAGCTTACTGAAATGTGAGGGAATCTACATGTTTTTGCTGGGTTGCTGAGTCTAAGGCCCATGGCATACTTACTACACAGTGACGCTGTCACTGCAACCGTTCACCATCAAAAGTTTTCGCACAAGTGCTCCAACACCTGCACGCTATCCCACACAAACGAGTGATAAGATATGGGAACTTGTAACATTTTGTTCCCATCATTTCCATTCATCTCCTTGACTGCTACATACGGTGTCGCTGTGAAGTATGCCATGGGTCTAAGGCAAAAAAGAAGAAAGCATTGAACGACATCCCGGTCGCAAAGGGGTCGCTTCCTTCAAGCCGTAGCTTTTTTCAATTTCTTCATGTGTACAATCTCTGTGATAGCCTCCGTGATCTAACGTGACATTTTGAAGCACTGTAAACTCCTAAGACTCCGCAATGCGATGTTTACTTCACGTGGAATGTTCAACAGGATGAAATGAGTGTCCAAAAAAAGAATTTAAAAAACTTTTTTGGAATTCCATAGAAACTAAGCCACCCCTCTGCATGGCTACACTTGTTTCTTAAAATTTCCAGAGCATGTTTTTGGTCATCCACGACGTCAATGTTCAGAGCCTGCACTTCCAAGAGGTTCATCATGCTCCATCAGTCTGTAATAAAGGATCAGGGAAACAAAAAGAGAAACTTCAAAGAACTTCAGCATTGCCTGCGCTAACGCATACAGGCCACGGTCGCTCAAACGAGCCTCCTCGTGGCGAGACCTATGAGTGTAACATGAAGCACCCTTAGTCGCAGAGGAACAGATTTCATGTAATTCTCGCGCGTTTGCGCTATTCCACTGCTGGGTATGAGTTCTATGTACACTCTTCAAAATCCTGAAATCCAGCAGAATCTCAAGCACGAAGATTTAAGCGGGTGTTGCCGCTGCTCTAAGTGAAGACTGCTCAGCCTGCACCCTCCGCAGGTAGTGCCAGATTCTCTCACTGGACAAAAAATAATTCTATAAGGTTAGGATACCTGTCCGACAAAACCGAAATGCGACCAAATCTCGAACACGAAGATTCGAGAGATAGATGACATCACAAGCCATGTCATTAGATCATCAAATAAGTTCCCGCGTTTTTTTACCAGAGTTCCATTAATTTGAAATAGAAGTATAGTATCAGCTAGCAGAAGTACTTGCGTAAATTCTCCTTTCGCTTTGCTCGAAGATCGAGTGATGTAGCTATATGTTTGCACCCTGTATGAAGACTACGTTGCAGCTGCAAGATCGCTTGAGGTTGATTAAGATTGTCCCCTGATGGTCCAGAACAAATCCAAGTGGGTAAAGCGCAATTGCGGAAGGCAGGGCTTACCTGTGGTGGACGAGGTGTTTCGAGCATCCCATCTACATCTATTAGGTCATCAATTATGAAATGTGTGATTTTATGAGCGGTCAGTTGCTATCTTCGAGACTCTACTAGATCACTTCTCATCTTCCTTTTCATTCTCTGTCTCTTTCAAAATTGCCTCATTATTGTTTGATCAGCGCCCCAATTTTTGTTTGAAAGTATTTTTTGTGAAACTACTCATACACCAAAAATGCTATAGGCATAGCCTATTTATGAAGTTCCGTTCAGGTAATATGTAGCGGCAAAGTGATCTTGCAGCTACATGTCACCTATGCGTCATGATGAACGGCGTAAGTTCGCCTGTTTTGATCTTATACTTGAAAGTTCTTCGATGAATACTTTATATAATAGAGAGTAACAGCCAACAATTACTGTGCATCAGTTTGCGAAACATTAATTGCGGATGACTTAAATCGCCGACCATGAAAGGTCAAACAAGTCCCTCAAAAGTGTGGCTACGGTTTATCTATTTTTTAGGTGGATCGCTGATCCTAGATCCCAGAATGACCTTTTCTTATTGCCGTACATGACCCACTTACTAGCAGCAATAACAAACAATCCATCCTAGAAAAATGTTGTTAGAATACCACTAGGTCGAACACCTCTAGACCCGCCAGCTAGACCTTAGGGTTCTTCGCTCCACTCATGCAAAATCCACCCACTCATCTTCATCTTCTTATTCAATTTCTTCAAGTGATAAAACATTATTGGCTTATTTCCCCGTAATGTGTCTCCCACTTTGCAGTTGGTCTGATTCAACCTCCTCTCTCAGGACGCCTTTATGAAGGTCAAGTTGCTCACCATCTTGTGCAGCAATTCCCTAGCTCTCAGCTCCGCCCAGATAGATTGAGGACCTACGAGCCCAAGGCATTTTGGAGAAGATACCCACCACAGACTCACCACTGATGCTATGGGTCGTTTCCATTGTTGACCATCTGAATTTGAATTTATAAAGCCAAATTTCGCAAAATAGCTTACAGCACATGGCATTGGTTTTACGTCAAAAACATGACAACACTGTGACGTGAACCTTTGCCAAAAGTGGTGTATGTTGCAGATATTTCAGGCTACGAGAAACCAGGAAAACCTTTACAGGATATCGCATCCGCGAGGAGCAAAACAACGTTAAACGATGGAGCACCACCAACTGCCCCGGAACTTTTGCACGCACCCAATAGTATCGCTTCTGAACAGATGCTGGGAGTAGCAAAGAGCAGAATGTAGGCTTTTCGCCAAATAAATGGCCGCCTAGACGGAATTAAATCTTCACACGTAATGAAATACTTGGGAGACATGTCTGTCAGTTGATCCAATGGTTCAGTGAAGCCCCATGTTTTCCTAAAATTGACCAAAAAAGTACAGCAACTTATTTTGTTGTCTACCTCCTTAGTGCGTACTCGCGGGAAACATTCTATCTCTCCTTCGTTTGTGTGAAACATGGGTGCGAAACACAAAGGTAAAACCGGTTTTCAAAACATACATACAACATAATAATCGTGTTGTTAGTATGTTGCAGTCTTTATCGACGTACTGTCCCTCTACATTCGCATTAGCTCTTGATTCGAACATCTGTTTTTCTGAACTTTCCAAATCTTTGTTCTTTCCCGATCTTTTAAGACCACGGGATTGACGCCGTCTCCTGCCATGATGCGTTGATTTCTATCGCGTCACAGTTTATTTTTGCGCTGCAGCCTTTCCAGAAATTGTAACGTGGTATTTGCTCTCGGCCAACATCAATTTAAAGAGTCGGATGAACAGAATACCTCCAGCAGATGACGCCACCAATCTTTGCTCGGGCTCATTTCTTCACTCTAATCTAACGTTGCCGATGTCTCTTATCTGTGGTGGCCCTCTCAAAGCGCTCAACTTTCAACATAATTTATCAATACGCTGTCAGCAAGTCCAACTGAGAAAATATGAGGCATGATGTAATATTTGCATGGAGTAGGGTTATCAAACTGTCTTACTGGACGCCTTCCTTCCTGAGTTTTTTTTGCATACGGATCTGGCAGTTTTCGTTGACTTCACCAGGTTCTGCACTTTTTCCAGCGATGCACTAAAGCAAGTTATAGCTAGAAGAATCTGTTACTCAACCCACTTAAAATCTTTTGAGAACGGATAGTCAAGCCGTAGCCATAACATGATTAATTTCCATAGAAAACAGTGTGGCTCACTGATGGGTGATGTGGCTACATTGGGTCGAGTGAAGTTTTAGATTCAGAGAATTGTGTTCGAATTTTAAAAAAAGTATGTTAGGTAGAGGTCGGTTATTGTTCAGAACAAGCCATATTTCACTACAAAGTAAAAGAAAATCTCCAGGAGCTCCGGATCACAATATCATATGTGATTCTGCAGAAAACTACTAAAAACCCATTTTCGATCCACAAATTTTGGGGAGCTTGTGGACGGAAAGGACCACAGGTTTCCCCTCCCATGCACACCGTAATTGATCACGCATGGAGCACATTCTCCATCCTGTTACGGAACGATGAGGGTGTGAGGAACTCTTAAGAGGAGTACGAATTTCCTCAGAAGGTACGCCGTCAGGAGTGTATTATTCAGAATCTTCTCCTCCTGCCTTAGCCGGCTCCCTACCCGTCTACAAGCTTTCCAAGAGGTGGTTTGCGAACATGAGTTCTTCGGCGGTCTTGTGCAGAAGAACACCATTCAGCTCTTGAAGACCCTTTTCATGGTTGAATTCCAGAAACAATTCTGTAGGTGCCTTTACCAAGAGCGCAGAATGTCTAAACAAAATAGGCCAAAGACTGATTAAAGTGGCTAGAACTGGTAGCAATGAAACTGTGAATAATTGGAATCCAGTGACTCAAATACACGTGTTTCGGATTTATTCGGGCTGTACAGATTCCAGCGAATATGTGGTTGATGAGTGCATGTAGATTTGTATTCGCTCACTTTTAGTTCGTTAATTTTATCATTATGTCTTCACACTAATTTCCATCCTCCATGTTTGCTTTTCACAGAAATTCGGCATTCTCCAGACTAGAGTTCATTTTTCTCATGACACTCATGATATCTATTCTTAGCTAGATAATGATGAGATGAATATAGTCAACAGCTCTGTTCATGCGATTCTGGTCGGTCCTCAAATAGACAGTATTTTTTAGTTGCCTTTCCACCTCTCGCACACCTCCCCTACGCCACGTTGTTGTAAATAGGTGTGGTACCGTAGTAACATACATGTACAGTGGACGTCGATAATGGTGGCCCATCCGCGGCCTCGAGAACGACGCCGTGCAACCGCGCCGCGAGCGCTGGAGTCCGTGCCATCTACCGCTAGAACGCTATTTCTAGGCGCTTTTCTTCCCAATTTGATGAACTTTTTCCGCATCGGGTAGAAACTTCTAGAAATATGTAGCATAACGGCAGCAAACAATATCGATTTCGACGCGCGCGGCACGGTTGTGCTGCGTCCTTCTCGAAACCGCGGATGGGCCACAGCCATTGACATCCACTGTACATACATACAAATATGCAAATACCATGTGAAATAAAAGACGACGATCTTTCGTGCCGTCTTCTTCGCATTGTCGTAAGAGTTACAGAAAAACATAGCACTGGGAATGTTCTATGTAACTTTCGGATACAAGGAAGCATCTCCGCAGCTCTCGCACGGTGGATTGAAATTGACATTCATTGCTTCCGAGACAACAGGTAAGAGTACATAGCATACAATCGGGAGCTCAGGACAAAGCGGAGTCACACTAGCTACGTCCAATTATTATGAGAAAGTAGGGTGGTTTAGGCGTTTTCTTCTTCTTTTTTTGGCAAGATGTACACCATTTCTGTTCATAATTCTTCAGTCTTGGTAGTCAGGATCAAATGTACTACGGGAACTTCCCATAGGGTGTCATATCGAGAATGCTGGCTTGGAGAGGGGAACGGGGTGGGGGGGGGGGATCGAGTTTGGGGATGGGTCGAGACCAGTTCTAGTCAGCTGAGTTTTTGACGGCTTTTGCGTGGAGCTCTGCTTAAAGTTCTTTCGTTGCCACGGCTGACAAAGGGTTAGGATTTGGTAGTAGTCAACTGTGACAGCTAATTGTTCGATTTTGTCCATCAAGACTAGGAATATGCTTTAATGGCGGCTAGAGTGTGGAAAATTGAGGCATGTATTAGGAAATATGTACTAATCTGTGTGTTCATACGAAGTAACGTTGCATATATAGTTGAGTTACACTTTACCTCAGGACTGCGCTTTTGAAACTAAGGGAGGAAAACAGGGTCGCAGGAAGAGTGTAGGTAGATAGGGATAAGGGATCATATTGCTGTTTGCCTGTATCCATCGTCATGCTTATCCATGTTGATATCCAAATTAGAAGCTTGTGCAGAAGCAGTCTGTCTCTGAACCGAAAAACGACTTCGGTGACATTTTTCGAACAGCCTCCAAACATCGAAAAAGGCCATAGGAGGGCATCACGTTGAGCTGCATTCACTCAGATACTTTCATACGACAGGATGAAGCTCCTCACTGGCCTTTTCGGTGTCATATGTCCGGCCTGATCGGTATCTGAATTATATATCTTCCAACCCGTCCGGTAGACGTGCTACTGAGGAGTGCAGGCCAGTGCATGCAGCTACGTACCACTAGGCGAGAGACTGGTGCTTGCCCGATGGAAGTGTTGAGGTATGGGTGCGCATTTTGAATCGCTAGCAGTGCAAAATATGCATATACGATATTGAAGCATAGCAATCCACGAATAATCCTTAGGATATTCGAAGTAGTGAAACATTTTCATGTGCCATCTTTCTGAAACACTTTTCATCCTCTCCTTTGTTCGTTCCGATTATTTTCATTTTTTTCAATTTTTCTTTCAGCTGTCATTTTCTTTCGATTGAATTGCAATCAGTTCTTGTCAAAAAGGCACCTATAACCTATAAGACCTATAGCTACAAACTCGCCTTTTTCTTATACGTACATGTTAATTATTTCTCGAAATGTTTTTTTTTTCACAGGAGACTACGCTCAGCATGTATCTGACCATAACGGACCTGCTATATCTCATAGTTGTTACTATTTTTGGCACTAGTGGAATATGTTGTAACTTGGTACTGCTCTACCTCATTATCTGGCAGAGCCCGCCATACCTCACGCCCTACCGCATCTTCTTAGGGAACACTGCCATCACTCAGTTGCTGTACTCTGCTGTTTTCATGTTAGTCGCGCCAAGGTTGGTCCTTTCTTCCTTTTTATTTCCTCATATCTGGTAATACATCAGTTTTTGCTCAGAATAATCTCCTATGACATGCGTATGGTGATCGTTTATCTTGGCCCTATCCAACATCTTGGCCCATGGTGGTCTTATATCATGTTTGTGGTGCTATGTGAGTTTTTGCCAGCAATACTGCTAATTTTCAAATTGAACGACTACGTATGTGCTTGTATGTAATATGTAATTGTATGTGCTACTGGGGTACCACCTACGAGAGACAGATGGTCCAGACCGCTCGATGTGCCGCACCACACAATCGATCGGCAGCGGGAGTGGTGTTACGCTACACTCCTCGCGAAGTATAGCGGTTCTAGGCTCTGCGGTCACTGTAACACTGATTTCGATACGTATCGATTTGCTACCAAGGACATCGGCTACAGCGCCAATGACGCAGCGCTCACGATGCATCCGCACCAAAACCACTCTCGCCACTGCCGCAATGTAACAACAGCTTTATCAATGGAATGCGCGGAAGCGCAGACAATCATAGTGCCAAGACGCTCATGATGCAGAGCGTTCGAACGAGTCAAAACCACTCTAGTTAACTCTAGAATGACCTATCAGCGATTAGTTTCGTTCTGTTCCCACGGGTGTGGATTATCATGAGGGAAAAAGGGGCGTAACCAGGGCCGGTAGTAAACCCCCCATGTCGCGACAGCCAAGATGCGAACGCGTTAGAACCTAGTTCGCGACATTTGCACACATGTCGCAAGAATCTCACGACATCGGTGCGCGTCTCGCAAATCAATGTATCTCCATTGAACCCTTCGGCAAGAAAATCATGTGCTCTTGGCGCAGCAGTTTGCGTGATTGCCTATAAAAAGCACTACTGTGATAGCCGGGTTAGATGCCAGTTCATTTCAGCCCTTTTGCGAAATCATAGTGTATTCATTGTATGACAAATTTGGATGTGGAACTAGCTTTCCTTATGCCTTCTCATTGAATGGAAAACTGTCACAGATGAGCATCGAGAAGGTCTGAGGCCTCCTCGCAATATATTTCTAGCTAGGTGCATAAGTTTGGTGCGGTTTTTCAGACAGTTACAGTACAATCTTCTCTTCTCTTCCACTGCAAATTTTGAATCATCCTAGGAAGTCTGGACTTCACGTGTGTTTTTAATCTTTCCTCAGTTCGCAAAAATCCTTTTTGAAATTCGTGCCATAACACGCAATTCAAGCAGTAATGAACAGGTTCTTCGTTTCATTTGTATGTGAACTTATGAACTTGTGTATGCGAAAACTTCCGCTCTGCATGGTTCGTGTTCTCTTTGTGATTTCTCGCTCATTTTTGCCGCATAGCTGCTACTTAGTTCTCCTATGCGCTGAAAAAGGATGTCCTTGTCGATGATCCATGAAGATCATCTTTTTTCTGGATTCTTTTCACCGCTTGTTTATCATCTACTTCGCAGATCTTCTCAAAAGATCAAAGGGTGCTCAATACGGTTTGGATATTTGGAATCCAGTCACTTTTTGTTTTCATATTGAACTGTATGTCGAGCTTGCAAGTGGACAAAACAAGCGATGTGGAAGGTTTGAGAGCTTTGTAAATCTGCTCTGTTTCAAAGAAACTTCGTTTTGGTCTTGGCCAGGGGCCTGTGCCGATGCCTGACCGTTGTCAACGAACTGGACGTCCACGAACTCCGTTCGGGTTCGCGACATCGCGCCTCGTTGAATTGCACACTATTTCCCCTAACTTTGGCTGTCTGCGCCTCATGACCACGAGGTCATGAACGTGGATCGCGACCACATTCGTGAGACTGTCATTGAACTGAGCTGCCAACTATGTCGCGACATCAGCGAGAACACACGCTTTATCATAGGAAGTTCATGAACATCTCGCGACAAATGTGAACGAGAATGTCACGACATGTTGGCAGCCGAGAGTTCACGACATCAGGGGGTTTACTACCAGCCCAGGCCACTTCGACTGGCGCTTTGGGGCCGCCCTTCACGCCACCTGTTTGAACTCTTACGGGTCGATTAGGTAACACATAATGTATTGATGAGTGGCGTCGTACGAATTCAAATAGGTAGGGGTGTCGGGTGTCCCGAATGCACCAATCAGAGTCGCCTGCTCGCGCCCTCTTTTCCCTTGCAATGGTACGCGTCTGGTCTCCGCGAGCACTGTTCCTATCCAAATGTGAAAAGCCAGAGAGCGGTCTATCGCATGAATTTAGTCAAAGACTAATTCTTATCCAGCTTGCTTGCAGTGCATTTTGCGGTCAATTCCTTCATTTCTATCATGCTGTCGATGTTATTTCGATGGCTTTGCCTCCGCAGTCTGCGCTTCCCTACAGAAGCTGCTGTTGCCATGTGTCTTATTGGATACGCGATACCGTTCACCATGGTGGTAAGTGTCGTTTTTCTGCTATTATATCATTCTGCTCAGAAGACTACATGAAATTCCCCATCAAGGACTGATTAGTTACCCTAGGTAGCGCCGATCTCACTGTCAACCAGGACCCAAGAATGGGGGCTAAAACCATTCGAAAGTACTGAAAAAGGTGGAAATCTAGGGTGACTTTCCCGAGGCCGAATTCCGGCGTGGCCGTGGGCCAGCCACATTTGGCCGGCCAGTAGTCGAAAGAAAATCCTGATTTCAGCAGGAAAATGGCAATATCATGCAAAATGACATTGATAGTTGTGGCCATTAAAGGCTGGCCACGTGGCGCCGGAATTATGTACGTTTTCCACCGCCACTGTAATTTCCTCAAAACTAGGGTATGATACAAAATGAATTCGAGATTTGTGTTCAACAGATCGAATAACCTCTATTTGCGAAATTTGAGGGAATTCTGTGAAATACCGTACCTACAGTGTACATGTCGGTGGCCATATCTGGCTAGCCAAAGGTGTCTGGCCGCGGCCACGCCGGAATATGGGCTCTGAAGTATCCTTGCTTTTTTCAATACTAGCGCCCCTTCGGGACGCTAGAAAATGGGGTATGGCAGCCATATGGGGTATGTGCAAAAGTTTTACACTTGCGAAATCCCTAGAAAATTGACAAAGAAGCAAAACTAATCATTAAATGGGCTCAAATGTGAAATCCTTCTCGTGGGTTGAGTATGAATATGACAATCATCATAGGATGTATTAGTGCGTTTTCCATCGGCGGACCTGTATCCTGCCGTCCTCCACACTACTGGGCCACGGCGGGGCTTTCGTCCATCGGAAAGCCCGCATTCCGGCGTTTTCGTCATTGTTGGGCAAAGCGAACCCGTTTACAATCAGCAGTACCGTATCCTGGTATTCCTCAGTTTACTGAGTCACAGCGGACCCATTCTATATTGGCGGGCCGGCGTTCCCCACACCATTGGGCCACAGCGGACCCGTTCTCCGTCGGCGGGCCCGTATCCTGGCGTTCTCCACACCATTGGGCCACGGTGGACCCTTTCTAGATAGGAGGACTCGCATCCCGGCATTCTCCACACTATCGGACCAAAGCGAACCCGTATCCTGGCGTTCTCCACACCTTTGGGCCACGGTGGACCCTTTGTAGATAGGAGGACTCGCATCCCGGCATTCTCCACACTATCGGACCAAAGCGAACCCGTATCCTGGCGTTCTCCACACCTGTTGGGCTAAGGCGGGTCCTTTCTCCGTTGGTTGAGCAGCGGAGAAGGACCCGCCTTAGCCCAAAGGTTATGGCGATTTTCTCACTCCTGGGCTGAAGCGGACCTGTTCTTCTTGGGCGGACCCGTATCCTGGTGTTCTTCACACTATTAAGCAGCGGCGACTCCTTCCTCGTGGACCCGCATCCTGGCGTTCCCACCGTGAACTCGCATTCTGACTTCTTCTTCACTCTTGGATCACAGAAAACCCGTTCACTGAACCGTATCGTGGTATTATATGTATTATCCACTTTATTGAGCGACAGCGGACCCATCTTATATTGGCGGATCCGTATCCTGGCGTCTTCTTCAATGCAGGGCCACGGCAAACCCTTCTTCACTGAAGGGCCACATCCATCGGCGAAGCCGTATCCTGGCGTCCCCCTTACCACTGGACGATGGCGAACCCTTTCTCCATTAGTGGATGCCTATCTTGGCGTTCTCCATGTTATTGAGCCATAGCGCATACATCCCCTATGTTGGCGAATCCGTATGCTGGCGTTTCCCACGAAAATTAGCCACGGAGGCTCTTCTTCCAGGTGAGGGCCCGCATTCTGGCGTCTTCCTCACGGTTAGGCTAAGCCGGCCGCCTTCTCCATGGGCGGACTTGCACCCTGGTATTCTCCACACTATTGGACCACTGCGAGCCCATATCCTGGCGGTCTCCACACCATTGGTCCATAACGGGTCCTTCCTTCATTGAAAACACCAGCATTCTGGTGTTTTCCTCACTGTTGGGCCACACCGGACCCTTGTGCCATCGGTGGATCCATATCATAGCGTTCCCCACGTTCTTGAGCCAGAGTGAACCGATTCTATAATGGCGGACCTGTATGCTGGTGTGCTCCACACTATTGGGCCATTCAGCCGTCAACCCTTATTCTGGTATTTTTCCTTAGGCCAAACCGGGCCCGCTCTATATCGGCGAAGCCGTATCCTAGCGCTTTCACTGCTTCTGGGCCATGGCACACCTGTTTTACATCAGAGCACCCGTAGTTTTTGTAATATCGAGAGTAAGAGTATCCCCAGACTTCGCTTGTTCAAAATGAATAAAAAAGAACCGGAGAGACAAGGGATAATTAGTGAAATAATACGTATCGATTGCCACGTTATATGGATCGCTGTCAAACAGAGCTCAGCACCCATACTCTCGAAGATGTGCCCAAAATAAACTGGCGATGTGAGGATAGCGATAGTGGAAATGATCGCCATCCCACATCAGTTACCATCTCTCTTCCACGTCTGAAGCCTCCTTATTCACTTTATCCATGTGGCGATCGCCGGCCGTCGTGGTGATCGCTACAACAGCCGGCTGTAGTGGCAATCGCCACGATTGCTGGCGAAGTCTGGGGATACTCTAATGGTAAAGGCTTGGGAATTACTCAGAAATTTTGATTAACTATTTGTTAATTATTTACACAATGTCCTTGCTAAATTGAAGCGTTTACTCTGTATACATATGTTAGAGCACAAACTTTCTCGAAATGAACGGATATCATGACTGTACAATCGCATCGAGACTTCAGCGTGGAATGCGGAAAAAGCATCCACCAAGTGAGGCGACCGCATATGTCCAGCCACCACCCAGCTTCCGAAAAGCTACAGGCATCCCTTCACTGGAGATGTCTAGACTGTCGAAACAGTGGAAGGGTGGTTTCCCTGCTGCGTACATTGTGCAGCCCGAAAGCTTGTAAACACTCCCTCATCCCTATGCTGCGAGACCGCCAGCGAAGGTGATGAAATCACCGTCTCGTGCATGCTGGAGAGCCAGCAGTACGTGATTGACATTCCTGAAGCGAATGTGTCTGAGTCCCTAAAAATCGGGCATCTCGACTCGCAGAATGCGCCTCAAGATTACCGGTGTCTATGAGTGCCGACATGTTATGCAACCAGGGCGCAGCACTAGGTGGTCGGTGTCGGTTGGGGAGTACTAAGTCCAGTCGGATTCCGAAATGGGCTACTAAGTACCTACACACTAGGGTTCTTTCACGAAAAGCAGATAGCACTAAAAAATGACTTAAATAAGCGTTAGTGAGAAGACGAATGATGTTTCAGCAAGAAATGCGTACCATTTAGCGAAGACAGCCCAAATCATCTCAAATTCAAGCTAAAATCCTCGGAAAACCGACCTCAGTACGGAACTGTTTGATGCCGCTAGAACTCGTTGAAACTTGTTATAGGACCTGTCAGATACAAGAAATTGTCACTGGAGCGTGGTTTTTTCTCTCAAACCCGGAACTTTCCCAGGAAATTTCTCTCGTTTGGGAAAGTGTTCCGATACGCTGTCAACTCCAAGAAATGCGCCTCTGTGGTACTAACTCTCCCCCAAAGTGGCATCTTTCGTTTTTGAGAAACCGTCTTCGTTTTTGAAAAAAAAAACCATCATTAATGGTCAAAAAATGGTCAAAAACCACTTTTTGACCATTAATGACGGTTTTTCTCAAAAACGAACGGTGCCACTCTGGGGGGGGATACTCGTTGGTATAGTGCGCATCTACAGTCAAAATTCCAACATGATACGTCTCCTACAGGTTGAGCAACACCAGATTATCACTGGAGCGCACCAGAGTGCAGGGTAGGGATGGAGTTGATGGTTGAACAACGGTGGTCTGTAGCCACGAGTTTGATGATCCTCCAGAAGTGCTTCTCTGAAGTCTGCTTGTCTCTAACATCAGTAGACGGTTAGCGGTTGGCTACGCCCCGGACACTGGTGCTAAGCCCCCTGAATCTGCAAGACGCTACCAAGTCCTGGTGGTCAATGACCACCTGGTGCTGCGCCCTGTATGCAACAATGTCTCTATCCGCTCTACCCCCCTTACGGCGCTTTGTTTAATAGATTTCCCAAACATGTGCTGTCATTTATCTGGGTCTGAAATCGAAAAAAGTCTCGAATAGCTCTGTTCTCCAGTCCATGGAAGCCGCATTTTGGCGAAGACCACATGTTTTCCTCACTTGCTAACGTCTTTGTGACACGCTTACATTCAGATATTTGCCCCCTACATATCCATCGTCAGCGATGCAGCAACCAATGATAGATACGTTAATTATACCATACCAGATCTCCACAAGTACGCGACTGCTGTTGGAACTGAAGTAATGCAGGTAACAGTTGGTTTGTGGATTAAAATAGCTATTACTCACTTCTTCTGTCTGGAATGGTACGTGACTATCTTCACTGTCCTCCATTTTTATATGTTATTGGTCGAGGTCCCTTGGTTGCAGGCACAAACGTATTGCACGACCTGTAAGGTAACCTTTGGACAGAACCACTTCTTGGGCAGAATTCCCGCAAATTACAAAATCTGGATCGATACTGTCCGATGAGTAATGTCCTAGGCCCTCCGCCCTATTCGGATGGTGTTTCATGTTTCCAAGGCCCCTTCTTCACCACCTTGCATACGGATACATTCCTATCGTCTGAATTTAGCGTCCATGTGCGCCGTCCAGATTCTTGAAAAAAGTGTCGTTAACGTTTCTTTGTTTTAAATATGGATGTCGTAAGCGTTTTTTTATATATAGATTACTACGAGGGCAGTTTAAAAAGTTTCCGGAATGACAATGAAAACAAAGCAAATCTGATGCGATCAATATTTTATTTCATAACTCAGACCCCTTGACGCTCAACACACGTGACCCGATCTGTTTTCAATTTTTTATTCTCTGTCTCGAATCTCTGAAGTACTCAGAATAACCGGACGTAGCAACGATTAATTCGTCCCTTGAACAGAATCTCATCTTTGACGTGACGTTGTTAATATTTCAAGACAGATTCAGGTACGAGGAAGCCAATCTAGAAATATTGTTGGATGAGGTGGAATTTGGGATTTAATTACTACAAGTTTTTTTACGAGCCACAACACCTGTTCAAGCGGTCATGCTGACATGGAGGGTCAACTCTTTTTTCCTGTTCAAATCCGCGCTTGCCGCTCGGGTTACCACTGCTGGAGCTTCTAAGAATATCGCCTAATATTCACTTGTAATGGCTTTTCCATCAATCCCTTGGAACTCCCAAAAACGGCGCCGTCTCCATTCCACCTCAGTGAACGGTACTTTCTTCTTCAGGATCCATTCTGCACGTCCAACCTACTGTTTTCAGTGCATCTTTTATGACCACAGTGTAGCGCTCAATCTTATCTTCAACATGGATCATAGTTTCTATTTGAAATCCAGGTCAACCATTCAAAATAATTCCCTGATTTTCATGTTGGTTCGTGCGACTCTGTTCGGGCTTGAGCAAATGCGACACTC
The DNA here is from genome assembly GCA_037903475.1 of Ancylostoma caninum. NCBI lineage: Eukaryota > Metazoa > Nematoda > Chromadorea > Rhabditida > Ancylostomatidae > Ancylostoma > Ancylostoma caninum. Next base: position 88,722 of record JBAJFG010000570.1, read on the forward strand.
ACTTTTGAAAACGTTTTTTTTTTCAAAACTAGTTCATCCGGTAAAATAAACACTGATGATTCGCAATAGATGCCCTAAATTAGAATCCATTTGTACTCCATCTGTCAAAACCTTGTCAACGATTTCATTCACTTTTTTGATGTGGTCACGTTTCCCTGACATTTTGCACATGGCTTACTGTTTGCTCGCGTCCAGCCATGCTTGGTTTTCATAACTCAGAAACTATGGCTGAAAAATGAATGTGATGAGCCCTTTTAAACCAACACTCGAGAAGTGTTCCGTCAACTTGCGGTTTTCTCTTCCATCTAAAGGAATTGATGCCCACCTTAATTTAGCATCTCTCTGTAACTGAACGCACTCGCAACTTCTTGACCTGAGCCCCTGTCAAAAGCACAGACTTTGCCAGATCGGATCGACATTCACAGTCAATTCATTTGAAGGACTCTTGAGCAGAACTGCATGGAAATCTTTATGAAAGATTAACCTTGGCGGTGATTCTGGGAGCCTTCCAAACGGCCCACATAGTTAACCAACATAACACTCCTTTGTTAAGGCATCCGTGCTCTACGTCATATTCCTCGTCTCAATATTTCTAATACCTATTTACTGCATTATGTACTATTCACGCTGGAAAATTTACAAGTTAATTAACGCTCGGAAATGCTCATTCTTCCAACACCAAGCAACGACGTATCATATCAGGTTGCTAGTACAGGTTAGTGGAAGGACTTTACATTCCTTGAACGAATTTCTTAGCGAATCATGTTGAGTGTGAGCAAAAATTTGTGTGTCTTCTTTAGTTGTGTATTTTCACCTACTTGTTATTTTCTAATAGGGCATCGTTGAATTTTTGGAAAAGTTTTTCAATGCAAGAGTTTCTTGTTCATGGTATATGCGTACTCTGATAACTGTGCAGTAAGAACACAGCCGGAACGGCATAATGGTTGGAATAGAAACCCTAGCAGCAACAGTTCCCATCTGCTGCCATCCTCCCGTCGACTGCTGCTCAAGCTTTCGTCCCTTTAGCAGCAATTGTTGAGGGATGACAGAAATTGAGGGGAGTAACTAGGAACAGTTGCTGCTACGGTTTCTAGTCGAACCATTACGCTGGTGCTGAGTTCGTGCTGCACAGTCATCAGTAGGGAAGAAATGTAGCACTATACAAGTTGTTAGTTGTTTATGCTGTTATGCTTCAATGTAAAATCCGCCGGTGAAGTGAAGTCGTGGCTCTTAAACTTGAAGCAACCATGCTAAAGTGAAAATCTTCAGAAACAGTACTTTTTCTGTAGTCGATTGGGGATGAAATGCCATCGAGGATTAATATCGATAGATTGCAAAAAAAGACAACAAAATCCTCATAAGAGCAGTAGATAGGTTTGGCTCAGATTACGGAATCGGGTCGATTTACCGGCCTAAAGTACCTAAAGTTTTCTGCAAATCCTTATTGCCTCTGTGAAAAGAAATAGAAATTAAGATGGAGTCAGTAGGCTTTCTTGGTAATAGGTCGAAGTTCCGAATTTGATGCAAACTAAAGGGTACAGAAATTTCGTCAGTATCAAAACCTTTTTCTTAGTAGGTTTAACGTTCACAAGTATAGGAAACGTAAATCTGGAAGGCCCCTCCGGCATTATGGGGTCTAGCGACTTCACCAAATGGCATGATATTGCCCTTGGAAATGAATTCTTCTCATCTAACCCCATCTGAAAGTAAATCTGAAAAATGTGATGTTGCATCTAGAAGGTTTTTCTCTTCCAAGCAATCCTAGAGTTCTAACATTCAACTCGAATGCTAGGCATTCATGCAAACCAAGCTACGATGAGAGATTTATGCTCTGGTATGACATCTGCAAAACGTAGGAGGCACGGGTCCCTTGACAACCTTTTACCTTCTTTAAGAAGTATACCTGCAACAGCAGACGTCAACGCGTTTTTTTTGATTTGGTTGGCATATGTTTCTTACCTCCAAGCATGGGCAATTTGAATTCTTTCCAAAAAATGGATGGAAAGTGGCTTATAGAAAAACAGAAGCACTTTTCTGTGATATCGCAAATTTTGAGAAAAATCAGCAAACTCTAGAAAAAATTGCAACCAACAAAACTCCACGACATTATGTTCACATTCAGAGCAATAGCTCTGTTGCTCAACTTTCTGTTGCAGGCACTGACCGTGCAGTCGCTAGTGCCGCTGTTCAGCTACTTTCCAGCGTCAGGAATGTTCATCCTTGCTCAGTCTGGAGTAATTTCCTCTTACACCTATAGCTACGTCATAATTCCTTGTCTAAGCATAAGTGAGTCATATCACGTCATTGAGATATCTGTCGGCAACCTTTTCCTTTTAGGCGCTTTTGTTGACCCCATCATTACGATACACTATGTGGTTCCTTTCCGAGTTTACGTCAGAAGGACACTGGGTATGACGGTGGAGACAAACACGACTCCTGGAGCGACGCCAACTCATCACTGGTGGAGAGCAAACAGTATAAATAGCATTGTTGGCGTTGTGAAATCGCGGTCCAGTGTGTTTTGAACTGTAGTGAATATTTTTACACGTTCTTTGCTGAAGGTAGCCCGAGGAATAGAATCAGAAACACTGCGATTCAGGAGTTATCGAATGATTATGTTAGTGCTTTCGGAATACAGTAGGATTCTCTTGAGCTGTTAGCCAAGATGGTTATCGATCTTTATTGAGGCTAACGTTTCGGCGATGTCGCCTTCGTCAGAGCCTGGAAAGTCAAAGACATAAGTGATTTACCCACTCAAACGCCTCATCCCTCTACAGGACATCCTTCATCCAGCCATACACTCAAAACCAGTACGATGAACACAGATAAGATAGAGCTCACCTTAGTTGCGGACACGGTGATAGAATAGCGGACCACTAGTACCAAACCCGTGCTCCTAAGGATTTATAAGGTGCCTTAACAACCCACCCACGGAGATCAAAACCCGCAGAGGTTTTGATACAGAGTGAGCTCGTTTGTGATGGCGATGCACTCATCTTTTGTATTCATTTTTGGGCTTTTGGCCGTGATCCAAAACGCTCCTAAAGTCCTGCGTGCTATTATTTCGGGCTCACTTGACAAGATCGTGACTCCAATCTGGATTTCAGCGTTTTCATGACACAGCCTGCGATGAATACCCAAAAGAGTGGACGATTTTGATTTGCAAAGTACATCCAGATGTTCCTTTATCCTAATGCAAAGCGGCCGCTCCGTTTCCCCTATGTATTAAAATGATTATGTTAGCTATTTTCCTGAACTCCAATCCGCCTTTCCACGGCCTAAAAATACAAAAAAAAGAACTCTCCCATAATCGGTGGGCTTTTTTTTGTACAGAATGTGAGTTTGACATCTTTTTTTTTTGCTCCACCACGCTTTTCTTTACGTTGTTATGGTGATATGCTATAAAACCTTCACATTGGATTATAGTGGCGTCAATAAAGTGGTTTTTCGACAAAAATTTTAGAGAAATCGTGTTGGAAAGCCATTTTCTGAAATAAGTTTTTCTGTGGGATGTGGTAGTTCCCGTTAAAACAAATAGAACGCAAGGCAATTCATGCTAGAACCGCTCATTCGTTGCGCTCCGACTATGTGATGAAGGGATAGGCCCAGGGGTGGTAGTAATTTGATCGAAGTTGGCACTTAATGGAAAACTTCACACAACGGCTAAGTGCGGATTACGGCTGCCAACGGGGAGGAAATTTTTATCTAATCGCCACATGTCAAGTGGAATTTCTAATACAACACACTGACTTTGAAGGGAATCGATCACTCGACCAAATGACGATGGATGGGTAGCACTACCTCTGCACCACATTGCACCTGTTTTTGGTAGTGGATGCTGTCAGCCGTAAACTACAGCTCCTGAATGAGACGTTGCAAAACACCTGGACGCCGTTAAAATTGAACCCTCTAGCATCTTCGTAGGATTGCACACAATCCACTGCGCCATGGTAGATGCAGAAACTATCCGCACAAGGAATTGACACCTACAACATGAATTCAACTACGGATTTCTGGGAAATGTGTGATTTTTCGCACATTTCGCCCTTCATCGATGCGATTTTTTGGTGAGCTTGCCAAAAAACACTCATCATATTTCCTAAACCGGTCCTCCATTAATGGCTCGTTTTCGACCCCACGTAGGATCGTGAATACTCCTCCCTCTCAGCTGTAGCAAGCAGAACTGAGACCACGCTCGAAGCCAACCAGGAATTAGAGTACACCCTAACTGCTCCACACTTGACTTTCCATTCAGCAGTGGTACGAAAAGCCAATCGTGAAGAAATTATTTGAGGATCCAAGCTTCGAGCTGTGCATATTACTGAGTCAACAATGGGTGATTCACCGCTCAGCTGTTAGTTCGAAAAAGAAAGCGATTGCAACTTAGTCACTGTGTACAAAACATCCGAAAACCATTTGCAAAACGTTTGTCTTGCTGAAGTGCTGACCCACCAACCAACCCCACTGCGATCAAACCTCCTAACCACTACGTCACCCATCATTCGAGAATGGTGACTTTCGTAAGCATATAAAGAGTTTTTCACCAATCTGCGGTGAAGAATCCTCTAGCTTGATGGTTAAAGCCGCTAGCTGGAAATTAGCCGGGATGAGTGAAGCCGCTTTCTATGCAGAAAGCACACGAAAAATCGTATGGAAAGGTGCGCCACTGCAGCGGAGTCGAACCATCGATCGATTCCACGATGAACAAGCCCCTTGACTACTACGCCAATGCTAACAATCTGTGTGTGATAAATGGTTTCCTTTCAAGAATGTAGTGTGGGTAATGATCTTATCTGCCCTTCCTGTACCTCCTCATGAATGAAGGCCGGAATGTGGACATGTGCGCTCGGAGCGCGGTTGTGTCGGCGAAATGCCAGCGAAATCGGCAGCAAAATGTACCCAGGGTGTCGATTTCGCAAGGTGTCTGCGTCTAGCTTTACTACGCCCTCTTTCACGCACGCTGACCAATCGCTGACGATCTCGGGCTTAGCGCCAGGCCACCGTCATGCGATCTCGAACTCGAGATGTCGATGAAAGCTCGACATTCGCTTCGGCTTAGGTGCTGTCAGATAATAGCCCTTCCGTGAGGCCCCGTCCACTCAAACAGAGGTGGAGGCCAGTCTGTTACTTGTTGTACTATTACCTTGCCGATTAATAAAAACCTTGCAATCAATTCTAACTACAATCTTATGAATAATCTGGACAACTCTCGTGGACATACATGACATGGAGGTCCCGGGGAGATGTCCAGATCAAGTATTAGCAGGTAACAGCACTCCATTTCTATTGCCCATAGAAATGCGCACATATCTCGAGATATGCAAGCACAACACAGCACTTCTCTCTCTCTTTTTCTCATACTGTGATGTTCACACGAGTTCACTGCGCACATTACCTATTGCACCGCTCACCCTTTAACCTCTTGAAATGTAATGGTGGCGCATGAACGAGACAGGTTTCCTTGTGACCATTTACTCGCCGAATAATAGCTTACAAATCTTATGTACCTCAAATGAAGAAACATCGTTAGTCGAAAAATTTTTTTTCAGCAGATTTCGCGTCATTTTCATCTTTAAAAAAAGGAGTGTTTGCAGTAGCTACAACTTTCGCTTTGGCTTGAAGAAGCGTCTAGCGAACCTTGTAATTCCTGGCCTAACCTAGGTACCCGTGTGATGTCTTACCCAAAAGTATTATAATAACGAAACGCAAAAGAAAAACCACTGCCGTTCATGCCACAGCTAGCATGTATAAAGTGTACATAGTCAAAAAAAAAGAAAAAAGATGACGTCATGAAAAAACTCATCCTTCTTGGTCATTTTATCATTCTTTCCTCCTTTCTTTGTCGAATCATCCGATCACTAATACAATAGATGCCTTTAGCCGTAAATAAGTACAGCATTATCAGTCGGCCGACAACAAAGGAAATTGGGTCGACACATATACTTTAGATTACGCAATCGAGAGACTGAGGTCACCAGAACAAAAGCACTTGAGTAACACATGCTAGGTTTACGGGTCAAAGGCAGATAAACAGCTAGTCAGTCCACGTTTAGTGACGCCAGTGAAGAGGTTGCTCTCATTGGTCCTATTGCTCATAGCTTTGCTCACAGTTTTCTCAGAACGTTTGAATCTTCCTACTCGAATTTGTTCCCTCCAGTTACAACTTATGTTATTCCAAACATTCAAGAAATAATTGATTTAGCATCGGGCAAAGCCTTTTATACTACAGTAGACATCAAGTCCGGATTCCATCAGATCCCGATGGAAAAGTCACACAGGGAACGGACGGCGTTTCAAACATTTTTGGGTCTATTTCACTTCATTACGATGCCGATGGGACTTAAAGTAGCACCCGGGACATTCCAAAAAGTTTCAAACTCTTTGATAAGGGAGCTCCGAAGTTGCACGTTCGCCTATATTGACGATATTGTTGTTTGTTCGAATTCCTTCGAGGAACACCTGAGGGACATCCGAGAACTTTTCTCAAGAATACGAACATTCGGGATGAAATTGCGCCTAGACAAATGTGTATTCGCGGCAAAAGAGGTAGAATATCTCGGAGTTCTAATTAGTAAAGCAGGATCACGGATAAATCCATCAAAAATCGAAAAAATACTCAATTATCCAGTCCCTTCTAACGTAACAGCGGTCAAATCATTTCTTGGTGCTGCCTCTTATTTTCGCAGATATATAAGAAACTTCGCAAAAATTGCTGAACCACTCACACGAATCACGTCTAAACACAAAAACTTTCGGTGGGGTGATGAACAGCAGAGAGCCTTCCATGAACTGAAACAGCGGCTAACAACTGCGCCAGTGTTAGCTTCACCTAGGACTGGACATCCATACCAAATACACACGGATGCGTCCATGAAAGCAGTTGCAGGAACACTTTTATAAGAAAACCCTGAAACCGGCGAAATCCACCCAATTGCTTTCACCAGTCGATGTTTAAACAAACACGAAAAGAACTATTCCGTTATTGAACTTGAAGCATTAGCGATCGTATACAGTCTCGTCCAATTCACACCTTATGTATTTGGAGCAAAAATTCAAATTGTAACTGATCATTCACCGCTATGCTCACTCTTTCATCGGTCTGATCTCAGTGGAAGGTTAGCGAAGTATCAAGTAGCAATCATGGGATATGATGCAATTATTCAGTATCGCCCAGGAAAACAGAACGCAGTGAGCGATGCATTATCACGATATCCAGATGAAACTGTAGTAAATAGCGTGCAAGTAACCGAGCTACCTTCATGGGAAGAAATAAAAGACGCTCAAAAAGCTAGCCCATATAACGAACGAATCCAGAAGTTACTCAAGCAAAGTCACGATGAAAGCGAAGGAAAACGATTCTCTATGCTAAACGACGTTTTGTACTACATTGATGGTAAAAACGTTCGGCTAGTAATAACGTCGGACTTACATAAGGAAAAAATTATGCGGCATCATCACGAAAACTGTTTAGACGGTGGACATCTAGGAACTAATAAAACACTACATAAAATCAGATCTAGGCTCTACTGGAGAAAAATGAATCATGATATTGCATCGTTCGTAAAGTGCTGTCCTGTTTGCCAAAAAGTTAAATCGCCGTCAACATTGATAAGAAAAGAGGAGCTAGGAAGATTTCCGTCAGGGGAAAGACCATACTTCAGAGTCCACTCTGATGTAATTGGACCTATGCAAACCTGTATCAATGGAAATTCGTATATCCTAATCCATACATGTGCTTTTACTAAATACATTACGTGCACAGCTATACCCAACCAACAAACGAGTACAGTAGCTAAAGCTTTCGACAATGAAGTTGTATGTAAATTTGGAGTACCAGAGGAATTGATATCGGACTATACCCAACCAACAAACGAGTACAGTAGCTAAAGCTTTCGTCAATGAAGTTGTATGTAAATTTGGAGTACCAGAGGAATTGATATCGGACAAAGGATCCAACTACACTAGTCAATTGTTCAATGACATTGCGAAAATACTAGGGATGAAGCACACATTTACATCGTCATACCATCACCAATCCAATGGACAGGTGGAAAGATATGTAAAAACTCTAACGGATACACTAACGTGTTTTGTTCAGGAATCTCGTGAGGCTTGGTCAGATTTTCTTCAATTAGCGGTTTTTGCTGTCAATACCTCAAGAAATGAAACCACAGGTGAAACCCCCTTCTTTCTCATGCACGGGAAGGACCCTCAGCTAATCTCAGATGGAATTTTGAAATGTCCTCGGAAAACTTACTTTGACGCCACTTCGTACAAAATGGAACTGATTCACGATTTAACAATCGCGTGGAAAATAAACAAGGACAGCATCGCTAAGATGTCAGAAAAATATAAGAACGCTTATGACGAAACCGCAGTAGACCGTGGAAATCTTACGCCGGGAGAACTGGTACTACTCCAAAATGACGAAAATATTCCGAAATTATGTAATAAGTGGGAAGGTCCGTACCGAGTTCTAGAGGTGTTGAATCCAAATATAACTATTCAAATGGTTGGACAACCACAAAAGAAAGAAACCATGCATCTGAATCGAGTAAAGAAGTTTTATTGCGCTGAAGAGTTCCCCTCATTAGTAGTATCACGGGGTCAAGACCCATCTTCGGTGAAATGCCAGAGGGAAGAAGGCGGTCATCCCGTTATCATCCTCAGATGCGGGAGGACAACAATGGGTCAGATCAAAATGTATAAAAGGGCCATCATAGAGAACAAACACTAACAACTTTTCTTACTCTTTTTGTTACTTCATTCTTACCTCTCCAAATCACGTTAAAAAACATGTATAAAAGATTTTTATTGTAGATGGAGTCCCTTTCGTTTGACGAAATCCGCACGCCTGGCCACTCTGACGATGAGCCCGAGAGCGTCTATATTCCTGATAAAACAAAACACGAGGTAACAGTTAAACATCACGAAAAAAATCGAAAAAAAAGCATGCAATTCACATTTCGAAAAAAAAGAAAGTTGACGAACAAACACCGCATTCTGGAATAAAAGCAAAAAAAACGACTAAATGACGAAATAACGATAAATGGCGGAATAACGAGCCTTTACACTCGCTTATGACGAAATCCTGAAAAAAAAAGAAATGACGAAAAAATTATTTAGGAGATGTGCGAAGAGAATAGCGCACGAATCGCTATTCTTGAGGAGGAGATTCAAGAGATCCGCAAGACCGTCGAATCGTTGGCGGTCCATCGAAGAAATGAAGAGAAGGCTCCTGACGTTCCAGTGGCAGACGGTGGCAATGTCATGGCTGGCGTCGATGCTGCTGTCGAGGAAAACCGTATGGAAGTAGCACAGCAGAATGAAGAAGAACGATTGAATGAGCCTACAAATTCGAATGCTCGTAACTTACATTCTCGTATTCGTTGTGTTACCATGTATAATAATCATCGCCACTCACCGTATGAGATTGTCCGATACTGCCATTTTTGTGACCATGTTGGTTACAGCGATAGCTGTAGAAATGTGTTAGGATCTGCTCAGAGAGCAGAAATTGTGCGCGCTAAGCAACTGTGTCCGAAATGCTTGAAGCGTCACATGGGCGTTTGCAGAAAAATAACCCCGTGCGCTTACTGTTCCAATAATTCGCATCATCGTGCTTTGTGCAATGCTGCGATAGCTTTCGAGGAGGGCGCCAAGAAAGTCCATCATTGTTAGTGTTTGTACAGTAGTCATGTGTTTTCTATCATCATGCATTTTTGTGTATCTATATTGATGTTTCTGTTGTCGTGGACGACAACATGTTTGAAGGAATAACATGTCAGATAATAGCCCTTCCGTGAGGCCCCGCCCACTCAAACAGAGGTGGAGGCCAGTTTGTTACTTGTTGTACTATTACCTTGCCGATTAATAAAAACCTTGCAATCAATTCTAACTACAATCTTATGAATAATCTGGACAACTCTCGTGGACAAGCATGACAGTGCCAACTTTCAATCCAAGCTTTATCACTGGTTATACCACATCGGGAACGGTATATTTCTGAAAGTCATGATTGGCAGTTAATCAGCACATAATTGGGACTTAGACCTCAGGTGAAGATGGCAATTTCGGCCAAACTACCATCACCCCAGATGTATGTAGGTGAGACGCATACCCTCATGTCATGGCTATTCGCGCGGCATCCTCTTTCAAGGTCCACGTGCAGCAACGACTCCTCTTCGTGTGGAAGTCGTCCAGAAATGCATGAATGTGTGCATCTAATGTGAGTGACACACATCTAGAAAAATTTTGCAGGTAATACATACACTAGCGGTCAATAAGATATGACCAGTGGCATGATGAAGGCGGAACTTTTCATCATAACTTAGTTGGAATCGAGCTATTTTTCAAAAATTGTAGGTGTGATCAAGATCAAAGTACCCTTTCTTCTCGCTGCGTAACATTGACGCAAACTGCTTCCAAACGGAACTATCGCGTTCCAAACCCAAATTCACCACTTTCATCAACATGATGGTTCCTCGTTCGTATCGCCTCATTTTGACTAGCGAGGGAGGTATTCTAAATCGTACCTTGAGCTGTAGTAGTCGTGTTCTGTAGTACTTCTCTTCACGTAAAAAGTGGGATTACTATAACCCCCCCCCCCCCCCACAAAAAAGAGAGAAAAAGGAGTACTCAATGATCTGGAAAAAAGCCGACTGTTCCGACGGAGGATATTTCTATGATATCTACTACTAACAAATATCATGGCATTGAAATAGGAACTGTAACGCTGTTAATATTCTTCAGTTACAATTAAAAGATTTTTGTGGTAAATCCTACCATTTGCTTTGGTCTTCGCATTTGAGCAGCAAAATAAAGTGCATCAATGATAACTGACGTAAAAAATAGCCAGTTAACCCATTGAAGACCGCGCCCATTTTTGCGTGTCTGGCGCGTGGGACCAAGCCCCTTTCAAGAGTGCGGCACCCGTGGAGTTCCACACCGTTACGATAAGATAATTGGGACTAAAACAGATCTTCTTGCAAAATAATCCGAAATCTAGTCCCAGAAGATCACTAGTATCATCGCACCAAGAAAAGGAGAGAATCTAAACGCTTCTGGATTCCATTAAGGCCGAAGGAAGTTCGTAGAGGGTGTTTTCAGTGTTATAAGGGAGTGTTCAGAAAGTATACACGTTCATACGGCTCTAACCTGACGAATAAGGAAGTGCGGGAAGTAAAGAACGTGTTTCTATGTAGGAAACGTGGCTTTTCTTCAGAATATTTCCATCCACTACACAAAAAATGTAAAGCAATCTCCCTCGATTTCAAAATCTCATCCTTTTCATGATATTTGTCGCAATAAACGAGAAGTCTTTCTTGAACCACAGTTGTTTTAGACCTTTTTAAGAAGTACTGTACACATTTTATATGGGAATACTGCAAAATAGTTCGAAAACTGGGTCCGGTACTTGATAATAGGGGCGCGGCTCACCGGTGAGCCGCGCGGTCGCCAATGGGTTAAATGCCTAATCTGAATGAGCTCTTCATTTTTCTCAGAAGATAGTAGTGAAGATAAATTGGAGGACATCAAAGGAAGCCCAGGAAATTGATGTTTAGTCTTGATAAGAACAATAGAATTGAGCTTCTCTCCGCATAAGCTGCTGTTAGAAAGCACCCATGGAGCTTCAACCCGTGCAATTGCGCTGATCATATCTTTTTGATCGCGACTGTTGTTTCACGACTGGGCAGCAGGTACAATATCACCGCTAATCTTTGCAAAAAAAGACACCCGACGTGTTGTTGCGTCGGCGACGCAAAAGCGTCGCACGCGCATAAATCGCTCTGGAATGGAGCTTTTGCGATTCTGAAGACAGATTCTTACTCAGGGCGTTGCGACGAAGCTAAACAGAATCTATCTCACGGTTTTTGAATGCTAGTAATTTCGACTAATTTAACGAGTAGCTATATCTAGACATTCAAAAAGAAAAGCTAACAACACTTTCTGAAGAATTTTCCCTAAAATTCCTCTGAATGCATGGTATTTAAAAGTGATGTTCAAATCCGAACGTTCTGCAATGAGGCATACGCTTCCAAGTTGTCGGCGAAGTTGGTAGATTGTAAACAAATGAGGTAATCACACTGCATATCAGGCAGTGTTCGCATGTCTCGCTGTTCTCCTACAATCAAGTTTCATAGCGTTCACTAGAAATTCTAGTAGTACTCCTCCTCGACTGTGAAAAGTGCAGGAAGAGCAAATTGAGCGGCTATGAATCCAGATTGTGAGTGCCTACGAAGGAAAATTCTTCAAGAATATGCTCTCATACGCAAAAACTTTGTTCTTCGATGCTTCTATGGATATCTGATTTTGGATGTATCGCACTCTTTAGGGCATAAAGTTCTACCGAATCATGCAGAAGCTCACAAAATCCGTCCTGTTGAAAGTTTCTGCCTAGATCTCTAAGAACTTTTTCATGCCACCGTGCTATGGTGAAATTGCTACTTCACCGCCACGCAAACATGTTCATGCCTGGTTTCGATTCACCATGTCAACAATGTTATCCCGACTTCCTAACACTACAGAAGGTGAAAATGATACAGTGGTACATGACAGAGAAGTGGAGCCAAAGGATGGAGTATACTCAACGGAAAAAGCAAATGGATGTGCTGAAGATGCGTCAGTAGTAGGGAGTGCCACGAGACTGGTCCATCTCCAGGAGCTCGCCGGCCCAGAAAAGTGGGAAAACTCCTGGTATCGCGTTCAATGACATGGGAAGGGAGTGTAGGCGTTCAGAAGTGGGGAACAGCATAAATCCGCTTCAACGCTATCATGAATGTGTCACTGAAAATGATTCGTCTTTTAATAGCGTATGAACATTTTTACGTGGTGGTGAAGTAGCAATCCGACCATAGCACGGTGGCATGAAGGAGTTCTGAGAGATCTAGGCAGAAAATTTCAACAGCACGGATCTCGTAAATTTCCTAATGATTCAGAGCTCCAAGTCACAAATAGTGGATACCCAAAATCAGGTACTGCACCATGAAAGCATCGAAAAACACTGTTTTTGTGTACAACAGCATATTCTTGAAGAATTTTTTTGAGCACTCCAAATCTGGTTTCATATGAGCCGTTCAGTTTGCTATTCCTGCACTTTCTGTAGTCAAGGAGGAGCATTATTAGAATTTCTTGTGGCCGCGATGAATTTTGATTGCAGAAGAAAAGCGGGGCATAGAACACTTCCTGATCCGCAATATGATTGCCTCATTTGCTTGCGTTCTACCAACTTCACTCTCAACTTGCAAGCATATGCCTCATTGCAGAACAGAACGCTTGGATTAGGATGCCCCTTTTGAAACACATACTTAGAGGAACCCCAAAGGACTATTCTCCAGTGAGTGTTGCTGGCCTTTCTTGAGTGCCTAAATAGAGCTGCTCTTTAAATTAGCCGAAAATTTTCAGAATTCGAAAAAAAAATCGGTTAGATGGGTTATGATTAGGCTGAGTAAGAATCTGTCTTATAATCGCGAAAGCTCTACCATGAAGCGAGTTATGCGCGCGTTTGCGACGCCAACGCAAAAACGAGTCGGGCGCGTCTTTTTTTTGCGAAGATTGGGAGCAGTGTTGTAATCAGACTTCGGCAGTAACTTTACTCAAGGCAAGCGGGACTTCGTAAAGATAAAGTGAGCAAAGGGGAGTTCGTAGTTGGAACTTGTCGAATAACCATAGACTCCTTTGCAGATAAGAGTAAAGAAAAGAGACTGAACCGAATAATTTTTTTTCTATTGGTTCTGTAAAATCTGTCTGAAATAAGAACAGAATTAAGGCTTGTTTAAGAAACACACTTAAAAAGGTCCCCAGCATTGTTGTTACTGAAGGAATACTGATCAAATTTCGTGATATGTTTAGAGATACCTTGACAGGAGGTTGGGGGCTATCATGCGAAAATCCTGCCAGGAGCACTGCTTTCAGCGCTTGTAAAAGGACAGGTTCTGCCCAGATCTGGCTGAGACCATGTATATGGCTGCAACTGGCAGCGCTCTGTTCAAATCCGAAAGAGAATTGGATTTAATTGACTTTGATAGGAGTTACAGCTAAAAAAGTACCTAGCAGTACCCACAGTATCGTTGGTACTGAATGAATCCTATTCAAACTTCATAAATAGATTTCTGACACTAGTATCCCGCCAACAGCCGGAGGAAAATAGAATTAATTGATTTTGAGAGGAGATATTGCTTTGGAGTTCTCTGAACCCTAACTTTACTCTAAAAGTTAGGGTTCAGCACCGGTCCAAAGAATTTTCGTCAAACAACTTTCCTAAAAATCAATTATTTCAATTTCTGCTAGAGCGGCTAGCTTCAGGAGAGGAAGCTCGTTTCAATGAATATGAAAGCTGCCGCGTTCTCTCGGTTACAGCAAAAAAAAATTAGTTAAAAAGCAGTCTCCAGCACCACTCCAACACAACTTCCTCAAATGACTTTTTCCAAAAGCAAATATTTCCAATTTCGCTTACACTGTTGTCTTCAGAAAGTATTGCTCTATCAAAGTAATGGCAAAAAAAAACTGCGCAATTTCCACCCTCTTTCAAATTTTAACCGGAAATTTGAAAAATTATAACATGGTGCTGCTATGTTGACGTGCTCCACGGCCATTGCACTTGTGAGCATAACTCGTGTGGACACGCCAATGAGCATTATAAAAATGAAACTAATGTTCTTCGCACAAACTTGTTTTAACTTGTCTGCTTACAATTGGGGCTTCGTAGATTTTTGGCTAGGTCAAAGGGGACTTCGTAATTTTTTCTGCTCGAGCTAAGCTTGTGCGGAACTCTGGTTGTAATCGGTTCGAGCAAGTGAGGCTCTACAGTAATATCTTGAGGTTGAAACCTAAAAAACCAACGAAAGAGCCAAAACTAAATAAAATTCGTTTTTAAAGGTAGTATGAATGAAAATCTGCTGTACCGATGAACAAACTCTCCAACATTTCAAGAAGAAGAAACCGAGTCATCGTCCATCACCGTCCTCCTCTAAATTGGTACAACTCAAGTTTCAACAGCGCAGAAATCAGGAATTTAATCAGGGACAGTTTAGTACATTCAGGCCGTCAAATCGATAGTGAGTTGGAAATGGAAACCCGCGAATAAGTGCTTGTTTTGCCGATGTTGTATCATGAACGATTGCAATGAGCAATCGGTCTCATTGCTTTTTCGCATCCCACTTAGAACAGGTAGAATCAGGGTCTTTCCACCTGAATTTTCCCCTGCACGCAGTTAGACTATTAGATCTACTACGCTTTCTGCCAGAATGATCGCCGGAATAAGATCCGATGAGTGCGTCTTTCATGAATTTAATGGCAGTGTGATAGTGATGTCAGCACTTCTTCAGTGCTCCCGGGTCAAATTCCGGAGGATCGTTTCGCTCCGACTTGGTAACAGCAAGAACAGCCCAGTCGAGTCTACGATTTCACAAGGTAACGTCTGTGGTGCATTTTGGATTCCCAGAAATTGTCCTTTTATTCGTCATTTTTCAGAAAAAACTTGATGAGAAGACCACGAGAAGGTCCGCACCGTTTGACACCTCAGGTATTATGAATGTAGTCTCCTAACATTATCTCACACACAATTGACATTTGGTGGGGCCCACGTACGAGAAAGGACGCACAATCTAGCGCATGGAAGCTAGCACCCCGTCCCCGTGGATTTGCTCGTTCCGCGCTACTTCTTCATTACATATGAATTCTGTCCTTTGAAACTCGAAAATAAGGCGAAATTCCGAAAACGAAGGTCGCCATGGGTGCTTTCTTCAAGGCGAAACGCTTACATTACAACAGCTGGCTAACATCACACGTGGGAAGTAATGTCAGCTGAAACGCCCAAACCTTTCCAGCATTATTTGGAAGAGTAGATGTTCTGTAAGCTCGGAGAAGGACAATGAGCCTATGCCTCCACCTAGAGCTCAATGTCGTATTTTTAATCATTTATTTATCTGATGCACAGAGAAAAGGTGCACCGCAATATAACAGTTAGTGCGTACTCGCAGATAGGTACACAGTAAGTGTACGCTATATGTATGTGGGTAAAAATGAAACGTAGTTGTTTAACATTCAAAGTATGGGCATTCTTACTCCACTATTCATAGAAAAAAGAACAAGACACCCCATTGTACATAAACCACCATGTGATGACCAAACTAGCACTACTTCCAGTTGGCAGATGCTGTAAGGAAGTAAAAGAGGACAGTCAGATATACCCGTACCAGCCAGCCACGTATCATCCAGCAATTTGCTTTCCGAACATGATGGAACTTCGGCACGCAGGTATACTGATTGAAACACCCTGCGTATTTCGTCTTCGCCTCTATAGTCATTACGCTTTCCTTGGAATCGACAGAAACCTACTTTCCAGGCTCGAGAAGGCTCGTGCTAGACCTTCGTCAGTGATAACAGTTGTATCGCTTTTAAACTGAGCTCATCTTCTCTCCCCTTCTCGAAAATAGACTCGGAATGAAAAGCGATAAGGGGAGACGATTAGCGTGATCATCACGTCATGTCGATTTTCGCCTGTTATTTTTCCACATCTGGAGTCCACTCATTCGTGCTAGCTTGGTGCCAATGCCAACCACGGCCGACGAAATCCGGGGTTACTCTCACGTGATGCTAAAGGGCAGCGGTCCAAAGGTCTAAACATCGTGTTCCTTTCGCATTTTTTGTTGCGAGCGTGTTCAATGCAGGGACCGCATCTCATGTTACTTGTGAGGTAATACGCCTGACGTCTACCAAACGCTGACACCTATTGAACCTTCGGACTTTTTCAGAAGCGGCTGAACGCTTCTAAAAGAATATTGCCGAAGGAGAATTGACCTCTCGCACAAGTGCCCTCTAGTTTCACGCTCTATCCACTTTGCTATCCAGCCACGCTGTACGCGAACGGACAGGTCTTTATGCATTCTAAAGCATCATTTTCAAAACACTGCAGTTTAGGTGCAAATCGAGAAGATGCTGCTTAATAAAATTAAAGATTATTTTACATTCTCATCAAATCTGGAGTCAAGAGCCAGTTAGAGTGAGAAGCTCACACAAGTGGATTGAAACAAACGAAATTTCTGAGAAAAAGAACCAGGAATTTCAGCGATTCAGTCGCGTCGCAACGTCTAGATGTAGCGAAGCGACCGTATAAGCCTTAATTATAGTGCATCCGAGTCTGATTCGGTCGGATAACAAAAGATACGTATCAATCTTCGTTATCCGAAGATCGATACATATCACTTGTTATCCAACCGGATTGGATTTTGATGCACTATAAATATAGCTATAAGAAATGAGGAGAATCGCTAAAGACCCACAAAATGAAGTATGCCCAGGTCGCGACTGGCCAGCGATTTGGCCGCCACGCGATTCATCGTGACATTTTGTCAAAATCGGCTGCACGACCATCTGTTGGTATTGGAATGAGAATGATCACGGTAGCTATTACGATGTTTGCAAGTTGAATCGCGTGGAGATCAAATCGCCGTCGCTACAAGTATGCCCAACCCCGACGGCTAAGCCTCCAACTATAGCTACATTTACACTTCATCGGAGTCCGATATGGTCGGATAACGAACGATACGTATCCATCCTCGGATAACGAAGATCAATACGTATCTTTTGTTATCCGACCGGATCGGACTCCGATGCACTATAAATTAAGAATGAAACGAACTTCAGAGTTCTAGAGCTTCGGTGGACAAGAACCGTAAACGCATAACCAAACGAAACCAGGTTAGCAAACCTACTTTTGCGTCCCACATCTAGCATTACCCAGACAAAGTTGTCCAAACGGGCCCAAAAGCATCAGCGCTAGTCACCGTTGTCTTGTTTGCGTGTCGCTCCATGAATCAGAGCCATATACAATGCAAAGTTTTTCGTTTTGCACCTTATCTGTCGAAGGGCCCATGGAAATTCAGAAAACATGAAAATGATGTTTCAGAATGCTTAAAGACCAGTCCGTTCGCGTAAAGCGTGGCTGTATAGCAAAGTGGATAGAGCGTGAAACTAGAGGGCACGTGTGCGAGAGGTCGAGTCCAATTTGGCTTCTCCTTCGGCAATATTCTTTTAGAAGCGTTCAGCCGCTTCTGAAAAAGTCCGAAGGTTCAATAGGTGTCAGCGTTTGGTAGACGTCAGGCGTATTACCTCACAAGTAACATGAGATGCGGTCCCTGCATTGAACACGCTCGCAACAAAAAATGCGAAAGGAACACGATGTTTAGACCTTTGGACCGTTGCCCTTTAGCATCACGTGAGAGTAACCCCGGATTTCGTCGGCCGTGGTAGGCATTGGCACCAAGCTAGCACGAATGAGTAGACTCCAGATGTGGAAAAATAACAGGCGAAAATCGACATGACGTGATGATCACGCTAATCGTCTCCCCTTATCGCTTTTCATTCCGAGTCTATTTTCGAGAAGGGGAGAGAAGATGAGCTCAGTTTAAAAGCGATACAACTGTTATCACTGACGAAGGTCTAGCACGAGCCTTCTCGAGCCTGGAAAGTAGGTTTCTGTCGATTCCAAGGAAAGCGTAATGACTATAGAGGCGAAGACGAAATACGCAGGGTGTTTCAATCAGTATACCTGCGTGCCGAAGTTCCATCATGTTCGAAAAGCAAATTGCTGGATGATACGTGGCTGGCTGGTACGGGTATATCTGACTGTCCTCTTTTACTTCCTTACAGCATCTGC
Source organism: Ancylostoma caninum (assembly GCA_037903475.1). Lineage (NCBI taxonomy): Eukaryota > Metazoa > Nematoda > Chromadorea > Rhabditida > Ancylostomatidae > Ancylostoma > Ancylostoma caninum. The sequence continues at coordinate 107,380 of JBAJFG010000570.1, forward strand.
CAACTGGAAGTAGTGCTAGTTTGGTCATCACATGGTGGTTTATGTACAATGGGGTGTCTTGTTTTTTTTTTAATGAATAGTGGAGTAAGAATGTCCATATTTTGAATGTTAAACAACTACGTTTGATTTTTACCCACATACATATAGCGTACACTTACTGCATACCTATCTGCGAGTACGCACTAACTGTTATATTGCGGTGCACCTTTTCTCTGTGCATTAGATAAATAAATGATTAAAAATACGACATTGAGCTCTAAGTGGAGGCATAGGCTCATTGTCCTTCTCCGAGGCTCATTGTCCTTCTCTTACAGAACATCTAGTCTTCCAAATAATGCTGGAAAAGCTTGGGCGTTTCAGCTGACATTACTTCCCACGTGTGATGTTAGCCAGCTGTTGTAATGTAAGCGTTTCGCCTTGAAGAAAGCACCCATGGCGACCTTCGTTTTCGGAATTTCGCCTTATTTTCGAGTTTCAAAGGACATAATTCACATGTAATGAAGAAGTAGCGCGGAACGAGCAAATCTACGGGGACGGGGTGCTAGCTTCCATGCGCTAGATTGTGCGTCCTTTCTCGTATGTCCGCAATAACATAGGCGTTCACAACAAAATCTTCGTAAGTATGCAACAATTTTTGGTGGGTGTTCTATTTACGTTTACGATTCTTCGGTGACCACATGGTATGCGTCCATCTTCGGAAGTAAAAGTTCCATAAGTGCTTTCTTCAAGGCAGCGTCCCACCTCAAGATCGTTTTTGAGATTTCAACGTGAAAAGGATCTCTAGGAGAAGGTGATCACAACGGTTTACGTGGTTCCATGCAAAACTGCTGAAAACCCCATTTCCGAGCGCTAATTTTCAAGGAGCGTTAGTGCGGGGCCGAGGGTGGAGACAAATAAGTTTCCGAATAGTTCACTCCAGGAAGCGCACCTCCTGGGGAAATTCGTATTTCTCGGGAATAGAATAGAAACTGCCTTCCATGTATGACTATCAAAGGAGTTCACGGTCCAGAAACCCTGAAATTCCGCTCTGGATACGGAGCCAATGTGGGATTGCAGGGTTTCCGCCCAACGTACTCCCTTGCTTTCCGCAAATGGAGAGCAGTTTCTGTTCCGTTAGGGAGTTGATGAGGAATTCTCAGGAGGTATACGAATTTCCTCAGGAGGTGCGCTTCTTGGAGTGAATTATTGGCAAAGTTACTTGGCTCCGCCCAGAGGCTCCTTGAAAATTGGGGCTCGGAAATGGCGTTTTTCAGCAGTCTTGCATGGAATTACGTATTCGATTGTAATCACCAGCTTCTGGAAATTGTTTTCACTTTCAAACTTTGGAACCGATTTCGATTTGGGACACTGCCTTTAAAGTACCAAAAGTTGCGGTAGGACCATCGTTGTAGAATTGCTTCTTATCACTCTTCTCTAATCTCAAACCATGTGGCAATTTCTTTAGCGATGCTGCATGGTAGCGCAAGATACATTTGTTATCTAACAGCTAATCCATTTTCAAGATCTTTTCCAATATTGCCTTTCACTATCCTTAACTTCGTACTGCATGGGGGTGACAAAACTGACGAAATCTTTACATATGAATAGAACATTTCCTGGAGAGTACGTTTTCAGCACGGAGCCACCGCTTAGCTGAAAGGTCAAATTACACTACAACCTACAACAGACATAAAAGTAAGCTGGCGCATTGCTCTACTTATTTCTATTAGAGGCTCTCTCCGAACCATACAAGTATTCTGCTATGACTTACCAATTTAGTGGCTGCTGCACTGGTCTTGCCAGTGCTCGCACTTATGTTCGTGTTCGTCACAACAATCGTGTTCCTAGTTTCAATTAGTATCAAAATCATCGAACACTCAGCAACTGTTGAAGTACGTTTTTTATGCACTTGTTTTGTATATGGTGATGTCTGCGATGTGACTGATATTCGCTATCTATGCTTAACAGCGGCTTACGAAGAGAGGGGGTGGCTTTCTTTTTTTTTACCTCAGTGCACTTGCAAAAAAAGGTAGGGGTGGCTCGTAAATGGATGCAGGGTTACAATCCATTCGGAGAACAGTAAAGCTGTTGAGTAAAAGTTGGTTATGCAGGGTTTGGTAGCTTGTGTTTTGTAAAATACGAATGACACCACTAATGTGTCTATGTGAAAGTCTTCACAATTCAAAACCTAGATGCAAGTTCGAAACAGATGGATCAAATTTATAGCCCTCATATATTCAGTGAAGTACACTAAGAAGTGTTCGAGGTCACATTACTGTTGTGAGCAGTGAATCAATTGTAGACACAACTTCCAGAAATGTAGCAGTAATTAAGGTTCCGCTCAGTTAGAGTTGATGTTGCAGCACACCTCGCAGCCCAGACTACACCAAGTACTCCGTATCGCAAATAAGGGAGAGTGAGTATGCCCTTTGAGAATCACTATAAAATCTTGTGTTTCTGAATATTTACATCACTGTTGAATAGAATGTTATAGGATTCGGGACGGTGAATTGGTAGAATTCAAATACCCCACATGTGGAGAAGGTTGGTAAATATCTGCGTTTATCTGTGAAAAGCAAAATGGAATCCAGTTAGCAGTCAATATGCGGATGCGGTTAAAAGCAGCTTCCACGGATTTTTTCGTGTCTGAGATTTTCATCGTTTCGGATACTTAGCAGTACTCCAAACAATCCCACGAAAATGCACCGTCGTAGCCATCAGCACTCTCGAGACATAAGGAGATTAGATGTGTTCTAGCGTTCAAATGGGGTGGGTTGAAGGGTTGAAGCATGAAATAAACTTGTGTTTTCGTTCACAGTCACTCTCTTTTCAGATGATAATCCCAGCTTTCATTAGGGCAAGTTGTCTTCAGACTGAGAATCGCACTGATGCATAGGACTACCCCAGCGCACCAGAAAAATTTGCTCAGGAGATGTGGACTGTTGAACAATAAAAGTCCCGATTCAGTTCTTAAGCCCCGGTTCTCCCTTCCACATGTCTCAAACTGGAGATATTTGAGCCAGACTGATCAATCATGTCATCCTTCGAGAATTTCGAAACGACTGACGACCTCTTACCATTGCTCCTCGAATACTTCCCAATCCGTTGGTTGATCTCTGCTCCGGGGCCACAACCGAAGGACCAATCGAGCCATTGACGAGTGTTTTATCACACTGTATTTTTGAGCGAAATCTCTTATTATACATAGGAGAGAAGATTAATTACAGCACACTCAGGATTAGGGAAGCACTTATGCACCACCCGTAGGCGGTGTGGTCAGGAAGTCCAACTTACAGGGAGATTCCACGTTCTTGTTTTCCATTGAATGTCCAACACCTTGAGGTTACAGGTACAGTTTTATTTCCACTCCCTAATTTGTTACATAGTGTTTACGAGAGGAAATGCTACCTTTACCAGCACAGCCCTTATTCGAATTATAATAACCAGCCTGATCGTCCATCACACCGGTTAACCCGACTCGGGAGACGACCCTTCTGAACCATTGTCATTAAGGGTTATGTTATAGGAGCGCTGTGATTGGCTGGAAGACTGCGCGATTGCTTATTCATTAATGAGGTGCAAAGAGGTCAACTTGCCGCTTCGCGACGTTTGCGTAAATCATCTAGGATGATGGACGAGTTCTACATCGCGTCACAGCCTTCATTCGGTTCCTAGTTTATTTCAGGCTAAGATAGTTCATAATAAGTAACCTTGACTGAACGACTTCTTATATGTTTCAACATCTACTATATTTTTTCTGATATTTACCTGATTTTGTGGCAATAGCCATGCCGGAATAGAAACTATCGATCTTTGAGTTCTACCCTCAGAAAAGCTGAACTTTAGCGACATGATGCTTTCACATCAAGGGGAGGAACAGAGGAGTGGGCACATGCCCGAATAGTTGGTATCCTAGATAACTAAAATGTAAAATTTCCTCAATAGTTACCGTTGAGAATACCTCGATTTTGCACGTTTTCGTTATTGTCCATATGTACGGCAACTCAGTTTTTCGCATCTTCCAAGTAGTCGACTTCCCAAATGACAAAAAGAATTGAATACTAGGGATTTCAAAAACGGGGTTGTTGAAAAAATTATTTAAACCTATATGATAAGAAACAAATGTTCAAAAACAATAAACTGGGAGGCCATTCATACATATGTCTTGGCTTTCCCTTCTAGAATGCGAAATTATATACTCAGAACCCCAAAAACAAGTTTCTGATCGCATCCGAAACTTGCTTTTCCAAAAGCTTGTCGACAAGTTGTTTTCACACTTCCTTGCCGACAAGTTGTTCGCCCGAAAAGCTTGTCGACAACTTGTTTTCAACAACGAAGCAGTGAAAACAAGTTGTCGACAAGCTTTCCGGGCGAACAACTTGGCGGCAAGGAAGTGTGAAAACAACTTGTCGACAAGCTTTTGGAAAAGCAAGTTTCGGATGCGATCAGAAACTTGTTTTTGGGATTCTGAGTATAGCATGTTTCGAATCGATTTTGGTTCTCCATACAGATCATAGGTATACATAAGGTCATGCATCCGTATACGAATAATGCCCTGTAGCATTGCCTTGGGGGAGAAGGAAGCCTTAGGTCACGGCTAGACACGTGAAACCACAGCATAACAGTCAATATATTAGTTATCTATCTCTTGATATGAGCTGTTGAAGTGAGCTGCAGTAGCGTTTTGAAAGGTTATCGTAACGGGATATGAAAATTCTGATTGGATTTCAAATAATGTGAACATTTCAGTCCAACATAATGAATACACGGGGTCTGTCAAATATTTTGACAGCGAGTAAATAAAGTATACGAGAAAGAAAAAAGTGTGTAACTGGAAACAAGGTCAAACGTTCCAAATTATGTAATTCTGCAGGAAGCTATAGGATTCTTATTCCTAAATGTTATAATATTCCTACGTTTTTCCACTCGTGTAGATCGAAATCACCGAACTACTGTTCTTAAAGGCAGGGGGCCACCTCATTCCGTTGTTGGAGTTAAAGACACATCCTAGGCCTTCTGGTCATGTTGATCCCAATAATGTACATCAGCAGACTCAAAAGTGACAAAAGCCCCATTTTTGAAGCGGTCGAAATGATTACATTTTTCGAGCCCGGATTGGATCACTCCAAATTTCGATCGCTGTGCTGGCTGACTGCCACAGCTGCCGCGGTGGCCAACGAGTCTTGGCGTGTTCAATCGATAAGATCAACGGCTTCACACGTCAACTCGGGTTAGCAATCTGTTACAGACTCCGTCCAGGAAGATGGATTTAAAGACTATTTTGAGACAATTTACCTATACCGCTGGATTCAGCGTATGGAGGAGATGTAGAATCTGCCATTATCTCAACCACGAATATGAGGTGGACCTCTGCCTTTAAGAGCGAGAACTGTGTAGGCAGCGATGACTCGCCCGCATCTTGCCGCGTGGCCAACCCATCGCGCCGTTACCACACATAACGGGGTGTGGGTCATGAATAGGCAAAATGGGCGGCGTCTTCCCGCCCTTCGGCGTCGCCTCGTCCCCACTCACATTCAAATTTGCATGGTCAACTATGGTGAAATCGCGCGTGAATTAGTGCGAGTAGGTCCTGAAGGGCGGGGCGAGGGTCCCAATGAACCAATCGCAGACACATTGCCCACCCACTTTTGCCTCATCATGACCCGCACCCCACATAACGCAGGCGCGCGTGCCGTAGATAGTTAATTACGGTGCGATTACAGTGGGACCAGAAGGGCCTACAAACACCCGACTCCAGGCGTTTCCCCACTTCAGGACGCCGACGCATCCTTATCACGCTGCCAGCCCTCCTCTAACACTACACTAAGGCGCAACCTCCTCTTCGATATAAAACTGTCCTGCCCGTCTCTTTCCTTTTATACAGTCATGCAATCACTCACTCATTCCGACCGTGTTGAAAACAACTGTCAACATGTCTCAACATGACAAAAGTGGCCCAAAACACTTTTAACTCAAGCTAAAAATCAAAATTTGCAACTTTTCTGTACATAACTCGGTGCGCTGAATACGATGGTGTCGGTAGTTTTTGACGACAATGGCTGGTTCTCTTGCGTATCGCCGCACTACTGAAAGAGACTTTCTTCAGCAGTGTGGACGATTGAATCACGTGTGAATGAAGGTCGGCAAAGAAGCTGGGTTGAACGAGAGATTATTCAGCAGGCTCAAGCTCGACAATCCTGATTGTCCCGTTTTTTTTACAGCCTCCTTGAAAAACACAAGCTTTCCACGTCCGATATACACTCCATGGCAACTAGATGCCTACAAAATTCGACCGATAATCAGCTGCGTGGGCGGACCAACCGACAGAATATCGTGGTTTCTCAATAAAATTGTCAGCCAGTTTTTAAATAAAGTCCCCCCGCACCTGACCAATACTGGTCATTTCCTTGAACATTTGCGTAGTACAAATTTCGATCAAAACTGCGTCATGGAATCATTCGATGTAACAGCGCTTTACACTAACGTCACCAATAGTTCGGCCTTACAGGCACTCTCTGAAATGCTCGAATCTCGAATTGCACGGTGGAGATATGCTTATGTATGGGCTCAGTAAGGCACGCGTGATGACTCTCATCAAGGAATGCCTTAGTTGTAACATCTTCAAGTGGTCGGATACGTATCCTCTTAACAAAGCACCGTAAGGGCGGCACTGACGGAAAAATGGATACAGTCTCCAATGATGAAAGCGAGAGGTTTAGACAGTGCTTTCAGGGTTTCGCGGCGGCACCCTACTCTAGCGGTCTCGAGCCCTCCGGGCGACAGAGTGTTTACAACGACTTGACATTGCGTAACAGCAGTGTACGGAGCAGAGTAGCCCCCTCTGTTGGCAGTATCCCCGCTAAACCACGGTGCATTGGAAGTGACACTCTTCGGATGGGTGGATAAATATCCAGAGAGGTCGCGCAGCGTTAGGCCGCACTCGGTCCTTGCCTTGAGTAAGTGGATTTGGCGCACTTATTCACGAGGTCCCGCAGAGATTAGGGGGTCCTAGAATCAGTGTCTGTTTCCGAGAGGAACAGTACAATCTAATACACAAGAAGAACGAATGAAGAACGGGGCATCCTAGGCTGTTGTGACATTTCCTGAAAGCACATGCAATTGACCAAACTCTGAATATTTCCAAACTTTCTTCCATTATTCTCGAGATTTACAAGGAGTGCGGGTGCACTGATGACGGGCAAGTGTGCCGGGGCTCCATAGTTCAGAAAAAAACACCAGAACACCAGGTTAGGAATCCACCGATCGAGAAAGGGTCCACCTTGCCCCAACAATGGGGGAAACGCCAACATACGGTCCACGGATGGAGAATGGGTCTGCCATGGACCAGTAGTGGGGCAAAACGCAAGTTTACTGGTCCACGATGAACGATGGGTCTGCCGTGACCAACAGCAGGGAAAACACCAGGATAAGGGCCACGGATGGAGAATAGGTACGCCGTGGCCATTAGTCGGGAAAACGCCGTATAATGGTCCAAGGATGGAGGATGGGTCTGCCGTGGACCAGTAGTGGGGAAAACGTCAGCGTATGGGTCCTCAGATGGAGAATGGGTCTGCCTGCCGCCAGTAGTCGGGAAACGCCAGGATATGGGTCCACGAATGGAGAATAGGTACGTCGTGGCCCAGTCGTGGGAAAAACGCCAGTATACTGGTCAATGGATGAAGCATAGGTCTGCCGCGGCCCAGTAGTGGGGAAAACGCCAAGGTAAGGGCCCGCGGATGGAGAAAAAACCCGTCGTGGCCAGTAGTAAGAAATACGCCAGGATGAGGGCCCACGAATGGAGGATGGGTCTGCCGCGGCTGAGTAGTGGGAAAACGCCGGTATACGGGTCAATGGATGAAGGATGGGTCCGCCGCGGCTCAGTAGTGAGGAAAACTTCGGTATACAGGTCCTCAAATGGAGAATGGATCTGCCTGCGGCCAGTAGTCGGGAAAACGCCAGGATATGGGTGCACGGATGGAGAATATGTACGCCGTGGTCCAGAAGTGAGGAGAACGCATAAGGGCCCACGGATTGAGAATGGGTCTGTCTTGGTCCAACCGTGGGGAAAACGTGAGGATACGGGCCCACAGCTGGATCGGGTCCGCCGTGGACAATAGTAGGGAAAACACCAGGATAACGGTCTGCAGTGGCCCAGTAGTGTGAAAAAGATGATTATTTGCACTATGTTGGTTATGCTGAGTTGTACACAGGTCCTAAGGAAGATACTCCTGTGCAGAGTTGGGAGTGGCTGGCCATGACGGGTCCGTTGAATGAATGCATCTACAAAAAAAACAGTAGGTAGTACCATTGTATCGGAAAATAATTTTACATGTAGATGTGCGATTAAGAATTCAGAAGAAGGCAAGGACCACAAGAAGTGTGGAAGCCCGACGTTGGTGAGGCGGCCAGACTGGTAGAACATACGCAATTCATAAAGAGGGTTCCGTATTCGAGCTCAGTTAATGATTAGTCTCGCTTTTTTGTTAATTCTCTAAGCATTTCACATGTGTGAAGCTTCTTTATCTGCCTCAAGTGGCTGCCCCACCCCACTTTCTAGCGTCCCGAAGGGGCGCTAGTTTCTCACAAATAAGAGGACTGGCAATGGGTCAACGGCTAGCACCTGTGCTCGCTATATGTTCCATGAGCAAAATAGAGGAGCCTGTGCTGACAAGACGCCCACTTTTCTATTGTCATAAAGAGGGTTCCGTTACATCGATGACTGTTGTATTGTGACTTCGACACAATCCGAAATGAATGGCTGTTTCCGAATGCTCAGTCAACAGTCACAGTATATCAGCTTCACGAAGGAAAAACCTAGCGATGGTTGGCTACCTTACCTAAACACACAGCTGGTGCTCGCGAATGGCACGCTACATGTTAAGTGATGTCGTAAAGGGAGTTCTAAGAATATCATTTTGCATGCACGCTCCGCTCACCCAACGGCCATGAAACAAGCCATTGTTCGCAATGTGTTCAAAACGGCTTTAAAAGTCTCGAGTGGCGAAATTGAACAACAAAAATCACTGAAGATGGCGAACGATATAATCAACAGCAACGGTTACTGGCTGCGAACTCGACGAGTAAGAAGAACAGCTGCGAATACAGGCAATCAGACGTGTAGACTCCCCTTATGCTTACTATTTATTTCCGACAGGGTGAGCGCCGCAATCAGACAATGTCTGATTCGAGAGCAACTGCAAGATGTCGTCTTAGTGAATGTTCCGAACGACAATATAAGACGACATCTAGTACGCAATACGCTGTACGACAAAGCTTGCATTTCGCAGAACAGCGTCGTTTGCCCTTACGGAAAAATTGGTGACTGTGCGAAATCAGGGGTAGTTTACCAAATAGAATGTTTAACTTGCCATGCTATCCATATCAGTGGAAGCGGCCGTTCACTGAGCGTCCGCAGAAATGAACATCCTGCCAGTAAAAGACGGCAGAGCTTGATAACCCAGCTGGGAAGACACAGGAAAGAAGATCATGATGGTAGTGATTTCAGCATCAGGTGTATTATCGTGGCGCTTGAAACTGAGATATCGGCTAGAAAAGCGCTTGAAGCGTTGTGGATACTGGCACGTGCTCCTATGCTGAACAGCAGAAATGAGCAGATGGCTATAACTAGTGATCTTATGCCATTCTTATCACTGTGTGAGCTCTAAGATCGTTAAGATACTAGCGCACGCCTTATAAGAACAAGGCTGCAGCATACAGTATTCATTTGCCATCCATTGACGATCAGCTCTAGTTGCGGTGGCATCTGCTCCGCTTAAGCGGTGGGACACGTGGAGAGTTCGTCCGTTTACTGGATACTTAATGTTGTCTGGAGCGGATGAGTTGAATAAACAGGTGTGGTGGTTTGGTGATGTAGAGCGTAAATGATAAACACGAACCACCTTCAGGACTCTGAAGGCGACGTTAAAAAGAAACGTTAGGGCGAAAATAAACGTGAATAAATAACCTATAAAAACCTGAGCGGCACAAAATAAAACTTCAGTATCATCATAGTGAAAATGCCTAAGTTTTATGAACTGAGGACATGGAATATATAAGTTTGACCAGTGTTATCGGAGCGTATATACCATCAAATGAAACTCCTGCGAAAAAAAAAGAACCGTAAGACAATTACAACATGAAGTAACTCCTGGGAATGAAAACAACAAAGCTTTTCTCGTTAAGCTAAAACAACTACAGTGAGGGATGGCCTATAGTGACGGACTAACCCGGAAGGAGACGGTCTGTAGGTATGGAAACTCCTATTAGAAACAGGCGAAACCAAACTAGAAACAATTCTTTTTGAAAACCTGGTTCTATTCCTGTAATATGAGCGGGGCCATCTTGTATGTGCAGGGAATGATGAACATATGGTCGCATGGACTGGGTGCTTGCCCATCTGCCCCTCCTTTGGACTGCCACGGATCGATTCCTTCATCGAGGGCCCTCATAGTACTTCTAAAACTATGAGGCGAGAGTCTACGTAGTCCTGCAGCGTCAAGCATCTTCTTTATTTCCATGCTACCGCATTGCTTGATCATTTGGAACCGTTCCGGAATGCAAGAATGGGGATCCTCTGGCTTGGATCCCAGGCATTTCCTCATGGCTGAATCAAGCCAGCCTCCCTTTGCTAGGAAAATGGCTGGGCCCCTCTGATCCTGGTCCCTTTTGGATTTCTGGGAAGAAAGGATTAGCGGAAGGAATGCCTTAAAGAGAAGAAATTGGAGGTAATCGTTGTTACCATGATTTCGATTTCCCAGCGTTCTCTGCTTTCCGATATGTCGCACGCTCTGACATGTAGAGCTTCCGCAATTCTCATCACGCCACAATACAAAAAGGTCAGTAGTATTTTCGCTCTCCGCACTCTCCATTGCTGCCATCGCATCTGTGTCGCGACTCTGAGACGCTGTAGCCATTCGTTAATAGTAGCGAAGCTTTGCGTTGCGAGTGTTTCTCTTCTTTTGCTACTCCTCACTATCTCATCTAATATTTTCCATAGGTTTTTTTCGCAGAATTTTCGTTCCATTCTGCGGTACGCAAGTGCGGCGACGAACGTTGCAAGACTTCTATAAGAGACGAATTGGCTCTTTTTGGCGAGGAAAATTGCGGCGCTGTCGAGGTCACTTCTTGTGCGAGATTGTGGGCTTTGCCCTTGCCATGACCGAAACTCCGAAATCGCGCGCTCGCATGCTGTTATCGTGTTAGGGGCCCTCGATGTTACTAGTAATCTTCCTAGTACCTCTTGGACGTCTCCTTGCATGCCTGCGGTTAGGTCTTGGAGTTGGTGCGCGAGCAGCTCTCGTAATTCTTGACGAGCGAGGTCTAAACTGTGAGAGCTAGAGCTCCGTTATTTCTGTTTTTTTTGCTGTTCTTTTTATATATTCTTGGGGACAAAAAAAAAGGCTGCTAACCTAGCAGATCGCAAAGGCTAAACTGGCTTGTCCTAAAATCTCGAATCTCCTGCCTCTTTCTTTCCCGCATGATACTCGGGTATACTCAAAATTCGGCAAACTGTCAGGGATACCTTCTACTGATTCAGATCATCACGCAGGTCTCGTAAAAAAGGTATTTTATGTCTTTCCGTCCGGCTTTGCTGGACTGCTCGCCATAAACACCCCTCTTACTCGACCTTGCGTTACTTTGTCTCTGAGTAGAACCGGGATAACAGGGTGAATGTGATAGACTGGACAAAGCCTACGGTCAATTATTCAGAATCTCAAGGGTTTTCGTGGCATGGGGTGCGGGGAGAAGTCGAGTAGTACAAATCGAAAAGCGAATAATAAAAACTCTGATGGGGATGTCTGTGCAGGCACTGAAGGCTTAGTAAGGATTTTGGATCCTGTGGGAAATAGGATACCCTCCTTAATTTCTCTGATCCTCCAAGCCGTTTCAGGGCTGGGAGGGCCAGTACGGCATCCTCAGTATGGCTTGCCCTTCTGCAGGTTGTAAGCGAGAGATCGTGGCATGTATCAAGGTTGGAGGTGGAACGAACCAAAGGAATATGTCTTGCCACAGATGGAATTCTCCAGTGCTAGTGCGTCACCTGCGATTTGGTTGGGTGCTGGCGACCTACTGCGCCCCACGAGGAACTTGCTATTCGTGTTGCTCGCGGCGGCAAACATGTCTAGTTGAGCTTCTGCCCATCTTATTTGTGTGTGGAACGCTGTGATGTATACCGCAGTCGTCATAATCAATTAATCCGCTAGCAAGATCGGCTTCTTCATTAAGGGCGCGTTAAATACATTTAGGGTGGAGGTTGATGTTCTGATTATGGAGGAAGCTCAATATTTGATGGACTAACGAATGTAGTTTGGGATTGCTGCTCCCTTTACTCAGGATAGTAGCTAGGTTCTTACTATCAATTCTAACCTCAACGTCTGAATTTGGTTAGAAGGGGTTTAAATAGTTTGGTGAATATGAAAGGAGCGGTGGAAAATCCAAATGGCAAAACTTTGAACTCGAAGAATCTATCCTTCCAATGGAATCCAAAGAACCTCCTGAATTCTGCATGCACGGAAACATGATGGTATCCAGATTTCATATCAAAAGTGCACAAAAACTTGGTCGCTCTTAGCATATCCGAGGCCTTTGCTATGTCTTCGAAACGTATTGTTCCTTTGGCTACATATCTGTTCAGCCAGTACAAATCAAGTCTCAACTTCCTACCTTGGGCCACGGATGGCAGGAATACTACAGTAGGTTTGGTTTCGACGGTCTCTATCGCTCCGACTTCCAGTAGATCATCTACGCTTTGGTCCACGAAGGAATGGTTATCAGGTGCCGATTTACCGTTCCTCGAAAGTGCTGTTTGAGGCGGCGGTAGTTCTGAAAAGTTGATTTTGAATCCATGCTTTATCTATTCTTTCACTAAACTAGATGTTTCTGAAGAGAACCAGAATTCTGTGCCTTTCTGCAACTCACCGGCTCGAAATTTGTCGCGATTTCTTAGCGAAGTTGCATGTGCCTGCAATATGCCTTGCCCCTTGCCCACAGTTATAACAGGACTTGGGGAACTGTGGCTTGCCGAAGCGTCTGACTGGCGGAAAGTTATAGAACGGACTATACCCTTTGCCAGGGTATCAGAACTGCGCATACATGCCGTAAGGGACAGTTGGGATGTGTGTGGCTGTGGAGAGCATACCGGGCTGGGTGAGGCTCGCAGTGATTGGAAAAGTCGGTGTGAACTGGTATGGGGGTTGCTGCTGTTGGGCAATGGCGTGCACCCCTGCTCCCCCGTGGTACCCTCCTTTCCGAAAGGGCTGGTCCAGTTTAGCCCTTCTTCGGACTTCCTGGGACTTCGAAGTAGTCGTATTCTTCAAAGGCTTCGCGACGGCTCTTCCGAAGTCATAGAACTGGTCGATTACGGCTTCAACCTTTCCATAGGCGTCAGCAAGCTGAAAAATAGCAGCATCTGAGTCAGCACCAACTACCGTTGTGAGTCTTCTCTTCAAATTCTTTTTGAGTGCCACTATCTTCTCTTTGCGCTCTTCGGGTTCTTGTATACTTTCTATTTCCTCGACATCGGAAATCCATTCCGAGAGCAAGGAAGCCTGGGCGTTGAAGCCGGGTTGCGATAGTACAGGTACGTGAAGTGATGATGCTTTCGTTCCCTCTTCTTCTCCACGATCTGGTTGACAAGGGGCCACACGCCCTCGGCGACCTGAGAAGATATGGATGCTATCAAATCCGCGCGTTCTGTCACGTCTTCGGACATAGTCTGGAAATAGGTAGTTTTCGAATATGGTTCAGTGACTGTGGAGACGAAAGACTATGAAAATGGCACGGTGGTAAATGAACTAGAGAGTCAATCTGGAGTTGGACGAGAATTCGAGAAGTACAGGATGAATGTAGGTAGGAGGTGTGCTTAGGTATAAACGAAAACAAGAAAAAGCTGTTAACCTAGCAGGTCGCATAGCCTAGACCGGCTTGTCCTAAAATCTCGAATCTCCTGCCTCTTCCTTTCCCGCGTGGTACTCAGACATTCTCAATTCAAATTTCGGCAAACTGCCAGGGATACCTTGTATTGATTCAGGTCATCGCGCAGGTCTCGTGAAAAGGGTATTTTGGTCCAGTCACACTGAACAAATTAAACAATAAAGGATTGATGGATAGCTGTCAATGTGAACAAAGGCGTCGAGTATCGAAATGGTGCACTTAGTGTTGAATATAGCGCGCAATGTGACCATTGCAGCATACAGCGAAAATGACGAGCGAATTTCTACGTGAAGGAGAAAGAATGAGATATTAGTGAAGAGTAGTTGAAGCTTGAATTTCGAAGAAATCAGCAAAGAAGGCTGTGGCTGCCACGAAGGCAGAGCACTACGATAATGTTAGCAAGAAGCTAGATGAGAAAGATGGCGGGGGAACGCCTCATCTACCGACTGGCGAGGTCTCGCCAGCGGCAGACCGAAGACGTGGAAAAGTTCTACGGAGTTAACGACGAACACGGTCATCTCATATCAGACCGCAGGAAGGCAACGAAGAGGTGGTGTGACTACTTCGAGAAGATCTCCACGGAAGAATTCAGCCATCCACCCATTCCACAATTACCGCTAACATACGGTCCTATTCAGCCGATCACCTTGGATGAAACCATGGCTGCGCTAAAGCGAATGAAACCAGGAAAAGCGACGGGTCCTGATGACGTAGCGGCGGAACTATGGAAGTCGAGACACTGGAACTCAGCGGAATGGCTGACGTCGTTCTTCAACCAGATCATCGCAGAGAAGAAGACCCCTGTGGATTGGCAGAAGAGTACCACAATCCCGATCTGGAAGAGGAAAGGCAACCCTGCGGATTGCTCAAACTATCGGCCAATATGTCTACTGTCTCACAGTATGAAGATATTCGAACGCATCATCGACCGCCGAATACGCGACATTATCCGAGTTACCGCGAACCAGTGTGGATTCGTAGCCAACTGCGGAACTACGGATGCAATTCATGCGGCTCGACTGATGATCGAGAAACATCGAGAGAAGCAGAAGCCACTGCATCTAGCATTCCTCGATCTGGAGAAAGCCTTCGATCGCGTGCCACATGAAGTCATCTGGTACGCGCTGCGGTGGCACGGCATTCCAGAGGAGCTCATCGAGTGGGTTAGGATTCTCTACGCGGACCCGAGGAGTCGAGTGCAGGCGGCGGCGGGCACGTCAGCGGAATTTCCCATCTCCGTAGGTGTACATCAAGGATCAGCCCTCTCACCGCTTCTCTTCATCGTCGTCATGGACGCTGTTACGAGAGACCTCCAGAGACCGATGCCATGGACTCTGCTGTACGCAGACGACGTCATGCTCGCATCTGAACAAAAGGAGGACCTTGAACGACAGACACAGGCCTGGAACGAACGTCTAGCGCGGTTCGGTCTCCGGCTCAATGTCAAAAAGACTGAGTATATGACGACAGATATGAATGAGCCCGCCACCATTAAGGTTGACGGCAATGATCTTCCGAAAACCGACTACTTCAAGTACCTCGGCTCAACACTCTCAGCCGATGGCAGCCTAGCCCATGAAGTCGTCAGTCTCGTCAACGCTGCATGGCTGAAGTGGCGCTCAATGACGGGAGTGCTGTGCGACAAGAAAATCCCGGATTGCTTCAAGTCGAAGGTGTATCGAGCAGTTGTTAGACCCGTCGCACTGTATGGTGCAGAATGCTGGCCGGCCACCAAGGAAGTGGAACGCCACCTGGGTGTGATGGAGATGAAGATGTTACGATGGATGGCTGGTATCACGCGTGTGGACCGCATACGCAATGAGAAGATCCGAGAACGGTTCGGCATCGCCACGATTGCTGACAAGCTCCGCGAAACCCGCCTGAGATGGTACGGCCACGTACTGCGCGCCAACAAAGACACCGTCTGCAAAGTAGGCCTTGATCTCGAAGTACCAGGAAAGCGACCAAAAGGACGGCTGAAGCAACGGTGGCTGGACACACTACATGCGGATCTGAAGCATGTGGGCGCCCACCCAGACCAGGCTCACGATAGAGCTAAATGGCGTCAGAAGATCAGAAAAGCGGACCCCGCCAACGAACGGGACAAACGCTAAAGAAGAAGAAGAAGTAGTTGAGGCTTGAATTTAGTAGAGTTTACACTTCAGAAGTAGGAAGCGATAGCATGTATGCGGAAAAATTTTCGAATACATAAGGGCATGAAAAACACACTATAGTATGTATGTTTCGAAGATTACTATGGAAAAATTCATGAACTGACCGAAAAAAATAGTCCACCACGATTCGCAAAGATTTTCTCTCCATTCTCCTGTATAACGTGTAACAGTTAGTGTAAGAGCAAAAAAGTGGTACCAACAGAACGGTAGGAAACTCCACAAATTAGGTGTTTTTAAAGGATTTCTCTTTGTGTTCCGGAGAAACTGGTAAATACTGTACTTGTGTACATTCTAGATAGAATGCGCTTTCCGCCTATGTGAAGATGTATGGTGCAAACCCCCTTCTGAGAAAAAGGAGGGGGTGATCCGAAACAACGGGACATTCTCGTGCTCGTTGTTAGGAAATGACGAGATAGTGCGATGAGGGAAGGGAGGCGCGTATATGTGGTGAGAATGGCTTAATAAACATTCTCATCGCCCCTCACGGAAGACGACACTCAGTCACATGAAATGGGATGATGTTATTAAGTTAGGGGTTGAAGGAGGAGAACCTAGATACCACTCCTAGGTTTCATTTCCGTATAAAGTTGAAATAAGCAAAAATAACTCAAAAGTACGCGTGGTTTCTGTGTCAAATTTTTGTATGTAGGGGAGAAAAAATGTCATGCAGTTATGTATGTATGAATGGATGATATCATGAAGATGGCTATCGTCATTAGCGTAATCAATGACTGGTTTCTCCTTCGAAGGCAGTATCCTGGAGCATCCGTAGCACAGTAGCGATGGCTCATCGCTATCGTACGGTTTCATGAAGCGGTTAAAAGGTGCGTTTGCTAGATTTGCTGCGTTTTCACGACATTTTAGGACATGTTGGGTATTACATCACTGGAGGCATGGTAGGGCATTAACACTTGCCAATGCCACAACTCTTACTAATAGAAAGTAGAAAGGACCCGCTTTTCACTCCCTCGTCCACTGACCGCTGATTAAGGTAGCCGCTATACTCCTCGAGGAGTATAGCACCTTGCGTCGCCGTCGCCGGCGACGGCGGCCGCCAATGTTGGCGACCGCTCACAATCGATTTGCACCGAAGCCGCAGTCGCCAACATTGGCGGCCGCCGATCGCCAATGTTGGCGACCAATCGATAGACGCCGGCGACGGCGGCCGCCGATAATAGCGACTGCGACGTCGGTGCCTTACACTGCCGCTATAGTCCTCGAGGACTGTAGTACTTCTCGTCGCCGTCGCCGGCGACTGTGAGTCCGATACGCATCGATTGTGGGCGGAACGGCGGCGGCCGCCGTCGCCGGCGAATGGCGATCGCCAACATCGGCGGCCGCCAATGTTGGCGACTGTGACGTCGGTGCGTATCGATTGGTCGCCAACATTGGCGATCGGCGGCCGCCAATGTTGGCGACTGCGGCGCCGGTGCGTATCGATTGTGAGGGGTGCCAACATTGGCGGCCGCCGTCGCCGGCGACGGCGACGCAAGGTGCTATACTCCTCGAGGAGTATAGCGGCTACCTTAGCGATAACATATTTCAACTCAATGAGGATGAGACGAGCATGAGAAGAGAAACAGGTGGCAGCTATGTGGTGGCTATTGACCAGCAGGACTTAGTAGGTATTAGCTATGCTAAGAGAAGACTTAGCACCAGGAGCAAGATGGGGACTATCTATACTGGCGCGTGCAGTGATAACCCTCCATGAAACAGTCTTCAATTTGGAAAAAAAATAACGTCAGAACTGTGTTCGCAATGGTTTCCTACGAAAATGAAGCCGGTCTCCAAAAACGACAAATGCCACTCTGGGGAAGACTTGGTGCACCTAATTGCGCTTCTTGGAATTGACAACGCATCAACACTTCTTCTGGAATTTGAGAAATTCCGCTGAAAATTTAAAAAAAAATCACAAGTTGAGTGGAGACGTGCTCGTGCTATACTAACAACTTTCTGACAGGTTCTTTCAACGGGCTTTAACGATTATCGGACAGTGCCACCTGAGCAAGTCATACCTCGTTGAGACAGGGAATGTGGTTGCTCCCCGTCTTTTCCTAGGAGGGACAGGTCAGCTTCGACCTGATATGCCTAATTAGGTACTAGGCACCTTGAAGTAGAGTTGTTGTTTCTTCCTAGTAAGGTAAGTGTCTGATAAGATGGGCTCTAACACGTTCTGCTATGATTAATCTTCCGAAGGCTTTTTTTGGGAACATTATGGGGATACGATGAAGTTCCGTTCACGATAGGAGCGACCATCAGCAGCGTTCCTTGAACCTCCTATGGGGACACCCACATATAAGGATCTCATTGCAAATGTCTGATTGGTGTGCACATTACGAGCGAAGTAGTATGTATGGGTGACCAGAAGAGGTAGAGGTCTGGTGCAGCTAGACCGCTCGACTCCGTTCCGTCCGGTCGATCAACACAGCCTTCCAGCTGGCCCGAACAGAAGGGTTAGTTGGTGATGATAGTGACGTAATAAAGATGAAGCAACATCGGTACGAGAGAGATCGGCAGCACGGATGGCCTAGTGGATAAAGCAGCGGACTCTCGGTCATTCATAAACATCGGTCAGGTTGGTTCAAATCCACTCAACAATAGAAGAAAGCTAGCACTGCGAAGATAGGGATGGACCTTGCGAAAAGCCATCTTCTAGTATTTCTGCTATGAATTCGCATATTTGTGTTGGTTTTAAACTCCGGTTGATCTCTTCCGCCCTTAAATAGCGTCGAAGCCGGCGCTTTTTCGTCCAAGACTGTGAGCAAACAGTGAGCGGACTGCCAGAGGTTGTCACGCTGACGGCATCCAACTGATCCGTCATTTGAACAATGCTTCCTTGTGCATCGGACTTGGAGCAGTAGCGCCTAATGGCTTGCGGGCTCATGGCGGCAAGAACCTTGCTGGACAGGGATGCAAACCCCATTCTCAGACGACGGACTCAGATACTCGTTTCGACAGTAGCTCCTTGTTCGTTCAGAACGGGATTTGCTCTTGAAATTGTCTGGGCGTTTAGCCTTAACACTTTTCGTACAACTACATCAGTGCCAGCATGCTATTCCACGCACATTGAGTATGAGATAAGAAAAGTTGTAACGTTTTGTTCTCATCATCTACATGCTGAATGAAGATTGGGCTGTGAAGTATGCCATAGACGTAAGGCTAACGAAAGGGCATTGCTTTGCTGGTGTGTGAGAAGGCTACCGCCGACGGGCCAAGGGTTTCTCAGGAGAGCGATGGGCCTGCGTTGAAGGATTTTGCAAAATTTCACTAGACCCATGTACACTTTTGTTTGCATTCACTGTGGAGTATGCGAGCGAGGCAAGCATTAGTAGGACTCTGGAAGCTCGGCATTAGCCAGACGTGGAAAGAAGTCAGTGTAGAAATGCTTATATGTCATTCAGAAAGTAGTCTGTATTGGTGCATTCACAGAGTTGCAGTTGTGCACTATCAAGCATGCTTAATATTGATTGAAAGTGACCGCATCTCTATACCTGATCCTTTGCCCAATTACTACTGCCGGGTAAAAGGACTATAACATGGAACTGTAAATGTGTAACGAAATGAGTAACGAAAAGGTTGACATGAAGGACTTCCTTACAAATCCTTGCTTAATCAGCTAGCAGTTGCTATTTTTCCTCTCCAACGAAGATTTCGAGGTCATTGTTAGCATGAGAACTCATGAAACTGACTTTACAATCGATCAGGTCACTATCGGATCAAGATCTAAGCAGTGAAAATTTTGGTGGACACCGTATTTGATGAGAAGACCCTGCGGTCACAACGAGGCAGCAGACGCATGCGTTTCACTTCCATTTGAGCTGGGACTGGGCGTATCGTCCATCATATAGACGCACGGTCGTAAAACACACGCAACTTATGTGGAGATTCCTCATTACCACCTCCTCCCATTGTACTCCCGGGCGCCTCGGCGATTATTTCCAAAGGAGCTAAAATAGTAGTAATGAAAACCTTTTTTCCGATCACTGCGTTCGTTTTCGTTCCACTATGGCGTCAAAATTAGAAATGTAAATAAAAGAAATGTATCCTTCAAAGCAAAGGGTGTTTCCTCTGATTTGGCAATTCAACGTATTCCTCTTGATATATAAATGATTGTTTGATGCAGAAAAAATTGCCGGATTTCAAACCAAAACAAGTTGAGCTTTTTTCTTGAGACCATCGCCTGAAGATGGCCCCCCGGCTTTGAGATAAAGACAAAGATCATTTCAATAATGTTGGGTTCTATTGAATCTTTTAGTGGGTCATGCCATTACTGAAAACGTCCCGCTAGTAGGTATATGTGATGCGCTACGGAGAGCGAGAGCGTAAGGCAGCGTAGGGTTACGCTCCCCTGCGGCAACATTTGGCATGCTTTCCAGAGTCCTCAAGGATTAGAAAAAAATCATGTTGAAGTCAATTTTTAGAAGTGTACATAGGCTGCTGGAAAGAGGCAGACCTCACAGATCTTGCAGCAGTGGGTAGAATCGACCAGAATTCGGAACAACGTATCTACATCAGGAATGTTTTTGCCTACGTACGAATAAGTTTCCGTTATTCTTTTATTTGTTTTCTGGAATGAGTGAGAACGTAGTATTAGATTGGTTCATAAGTTCTGTCCCTTGTCGCACCCTTTGCTTCAAATTTAAATAATTTTGAGGAGACGCAATTTCAAGCAGTGATGTATCAGTTACCTATGTAACCAATCACCTCGTCCCTTTGGAAAGAGGCATCCTTTGACCGGGAAACCATCAACACCGTTGCTTAGATGTGCTTACGTTTAGTGATACATTTTCCAGGAACATCGTCTCCAAGTGACATAGCCAGCTGGTTTTCGACAGGGCTAGTTTTAAGGAGTAAGATGTATGGGTAGTGACTTTTAAGCTGGACGTCTCAGAAAAATCCTAAGTGAAATTTCTGGGGTAGCGTTCGGCCTTGGCCAGCGTGAGAAAGTTTTTGACGTTTAGGTGGTACTCCCAATTGAGTTCTTGAATAGGGACGACTTGATTGTATATATAAATTGAGATCATTACTGCACCTTTCTAGTTTAGAAGACTCCAGTGCTCAACTCCTTGAACGCTGCACAAAACACGCACGAGAAATTAATTTTCGTATTGGTCTGGTTTTTCCTATTTTGCGCTGTTGTTCCAGTGGTAACCTTACACCGACTCATGAACGGTAGTAGCTCACACTCCATGGACTCATATTCAGTTGATGGATTACTTGAATTTAAAAAAAAATTGAGTTTGCTCAGTAGTTGAAAGATGCACTTGACCCTGCCATCCTTGCCCACCTGGGTGAAATCATGTGGAACACTTTGAGAAAGCAGATTGACGAAACGAATTCTTTGCAGTCCACATGCTGTAGGTGGTTGTAGACACAGGAAAGCATTCATCAATCAGCATATGATTTCACAGAGGTTGCCTTTTAGCTGCGTCTTCAGAGCCTGTAAATCCAACTGGATCTTTCGAACACGGTTTATTTTCAAGCACATTATCTCCGCAAGAGGACTTATCGAACCTTGGCGTCACAGTTTCAAAAATGCGAATGTCCTCAGCATTCCTAGCGCACATATGTTGGTGAGCTTCGGATTCCTCAATTTTCATAACAGAGCGGAACAGTATGCACTGCTGTAGATGAGTTTCAATCGGTGCGACGTTCTTGCTTACCATCATGAAATTCAGGACGGATGACTACTCTTACAGTAGCGCGTATGTAGTACTTCCTCATGATCCAGATTGAGGCAGCAATAGATCTTGTGATTACATGATACAATGCGAACAAACATATAGGGACAAAACTCATGAATTAACCTAACACATCGTTCCCACCAGGGATGAGCGGAAGTCAGATTTAAAATTTCGGAACTCGGAAGTCGGAAGTCGGAAGCTCCAAAAAACACCGGAATATCGGAAGTGCCGGAAGTCGGAAGTACACAGTAGCCAATACATGTATGTACTTACGGAGACTTGAATGGCGGAGGAGGTTAACCAGTGTATTGTTAGATAGACCAGTGTTCATTTGAAAAGCTTCATCCAATTGTGCCCATGAATGACGTTACTCAGGAATTCAAAAACAAGAAAAATGAGTCACCGATGAATAAAGAAAAAATAAGTACTAGTAAACCATGGTGGTCAGACAAGGAAAACTCAACAGTTGAGATGAAAGCTTTTTGGAGTGGTGTAACCATCATACTGCTCCCAGAGTCACGGCTTACAGTGAAGTATGTAGAGCCTTATTAGCACCATTTCGTTCCACTTCTCCACTCTACGGTAGTTTCTCTTGTCAATTAACCAGTAGAGTTTCCACATCTTCTGCGCAGTATCCTGTGCGACACTATGGTTTGAACCACCGGTTTGAAAGAACTATTTGTTGTTTCTGGGTCATTTCTATACTGTTTAGTCAGTTGACAGTACGCATAGCGTACTGTCAACTGACTAAATGGTAAAGAATGCTGAGCGAGGGTGAATAGTTTCGAAGTTTTAATTGCCCTTTTCACCATGTACACAATGTTTAGCAGCATTCTCTTATCCAAACAACTCACTCTCCGACACTGTGATTTCCTTCACATGCTGATATCTAGCACTGAACTCAGTGAACATATTTGGTGCAAAATTAACAGTAAAACAGCAGGCAGCGTAACGCAACTTTTAGAATTTCATTGTTTTAGAAAAAAAGGTGAAAGTTCCGGCTAAAGGTTGTTGTCTTTTATGTTCGTGTGGTACGATGGAGTACGACAATGCATGCAAGAAAACAGAAGACAGACAGAAAGCTCCACTTTTGGTATATGTATTACTGCTGGGTAGGGTAGATGGTGTCAGATACCTGCTAAGAAACTCCATGAAACTTATATGACAAAATCCAGCTTGGTCACCCCTCAAAACTTCCGAAAACTTCCGGCTTTTTTCGCGATTTTTCGGAAGTCGGAACTCTGAAGTCGGAAGCCCAAAAAACGCCGGAATATCGGAAGTTTCGGAAGTCGGAAGTCGGAATTCCGCTCATCCCTGGTTCCCACTGTTCTTTAGATCTATATTATCATGTTTAGGTAAAACCAGAGCAAAATGTGGTTTGTCCTCCGTCGATTTTCATAGGAGAGAAATCGCCTGAGAAAGAAAACTGTACTTCGATATATGACTTGTGATCGGTACTCAGTCGCTGTGCTTGATAAGACGAGCCGAATACTTTACTGCAGCTTAAGAAGTGAAAATTCTCCAAAATAAAACTGATCTATCTTTTTTGGTACACTAGAACTTAAGCAAACAAAAGAGCAGTTTTGTGTCGTTTTACCATCCGCTGCAGAAACATCGTGGTTCATTCACAAGTAACATATTCTTGACTGAATTTTTCAGCTTCCGTTTATTGGAGAAAATCTCAGTCTTTGAAAAGTGAATGTTAAGAGGAGATCGCTCCGAGCTCAATTTTCCTTACTGCGACCTGTGGAGATATCTATCATTGCGGTGTACCCTCCATAACGCCTTTCGATATTCATTATTTTTTAAAAAAGCATCAACACCTAGTTACATCATCGTTTTTAGCGATGTTACAATTATGATAGAGAAATACCATATCATGAACTGTAATACAGCACTCAGCCTCTTTGTATGTGTGTATGTATGAGTGTATGTGTGTATAGGAAAAATTACACTAGTTGTGCGTGTGTGAGTCGCGCATCAGACGCGCGCATCTATTCGTGAAGGATTTCCCATGAAGACCGGTCAACGCGTCGTGCAACTCCTGAATGAAGATTACGGCCGTTGCGACGCCCTAAACGCGTTCGTCTGGGTTGCAACTGCGATGCCACTGGGCCTCTCCGCCTTTCCTTCATCATTTAGACGCACGGGCACCAGTCGCACTCATCCAGTGAAAATTGCTTTTGGGGTAAAATGGAGCCACTTGGTATAAGTCGGTAATATGATATGTCTTTCACGTTCTGACTTGTTTGCAGTTTAGTCCTGTAGATTAGGAGGGAAGGATCTCTGCGGGACCAGAAGGACTGTGCTGCTGTACAAGAATGGAGACCCTCAGGACATATCGCCCGATATGCTTACTCTCCGTCGCCTACAAGCTCTCCACGTGATCCTCAACAGAATCAAAAAGACTCTAGATAAAGGACAGCCATGCGAGCAAACAGGGTTTGATAGCAAAAGGATTCAGTACGAACGGCCACATACGGTCACGAGACTGATCGCGAGAATACAGCCTCTCTGTCTCACGTTCATCGACTTGAAGAGCCTCCGACTCCGTTAAGGCAGAAGCGGTCCTGGAAGCCCTGCGCAACCAGTGCATTCCTATTCAGTACATCAAGATATTTCGTGAGCACTAGAGCAACTACGCGCTCAAAATTTCGCCATTCTACACAGACATCGCGGTCGACGTCAGGAGAGGAGTTCGACAGGGCGACACCCTCTTGCCAGAACTTTTCAGCACCACTCGCGTGGACGTCATGCGAAGACTAGAATGGGATAACATGGGAGTTCGCTTCGCTGATGACATTGTCCTTACAACGCCAACCACCAGCGAAGCGGAACGGATGCCGGCCGACTTCGACGAAGCGTGTGGAAAGGTCGGTCTTCAACTGAATCTGGCGAAGACAATGTTAATGAAAAACGGATGGGTCGCGGATGCTCCGTTCTCGCTCAACGGAACAACCATATCCGAACACTCCAACTACGTATATCTAGGTCGGGAAGTCAACAACGACCTCGTTCGAGAGCTGGGCAGGAGAAAACGAGCGGCTTGGGGAGCTTTCAAGACCACCGAGTACGTAGCGAACACCAGTCCGTCCCACTTCTTTAACATAATGGTTCTCCCTGCTTTGACGTACGCCTCCGAAACTTGGGCGTTGCGCAAGCAGGAGGAGAATGCGGTCAGCGTCGTCGAACGCTCCTAACGTCTTTCGAGAGGGTAATGCTAGGAATAATGCGCCTCACTAAAGTGAAGCCAAGTAAGATCAGGTGGGCCTGACACGTGGTGCGTCTTAACGACAACCGTTGCACAAGAGCCGTCAGTAACTGGACTCCACGGAGCGTTAAGCGCACAATGGGAAGACCACCGACCTTGATGGTCAGACTTCTTCACGAAGTCCTTCTCAGACAAGTTAGAAGCTCTTCCTTCCACCGATATCGGCTCTCCTCGATCGACAATTGACAGAGAACTGATTTTGCGATCTAGTTGGCATTTTAGCTAAGGGGATTATAGGGGTCTTTTCCCCTCACAATGAGGCTGGAACTATAGGGGGATTGTCGTATAGAGAAGGATGGAGGGGAAAATCGCGCCCGCGGGCCAGTGGGGCCGCGGGCCAGGCTGGCTGCAGGGGCTGCCGCTGCCGGCCAGCCGGCCGTGGACAGCCCGGTCTAGCATGAAAACACACAATATGTAGTAAAATAGTTTATTATGGTGATAAAACGTTACAAGACTATTACTTCAAGTACTAGTGATGGCAGAGGTGAAATGTAAATACTGGTGATGTAAAAGATAAAACAAAACCAACGAAATATACAATATGTACACAAAAAAGCGGTGGCAAATGTAATGTAACGAAAAAAGAAACATTCACGATCACAGTAAAAAAACTTCTCACCTCAACGCGCTATCGCGAATGTAGATCTCTAAATGCCCATATCAAAAAGACGCGAAAAATCTTTCCTCAGATAGCTCGGAAAAAGTTGGAGAGAGTCAATTTTATCACACAATTTACTGTGATCGTGAATGTTCAGAAAAAGACGGACAACTTGAAAGGTCTGCATGCCGTAAAAAACTATTCAAAAAACTTGTTCTTCTAATTAGGTGTGGTAAGAGGCAAAAAAAGAAGAAAATACAAAACTTCTTCTTAAGGTGAGTAGTGAGGAAGTGCAAAAAAGTAAGAATGATGCAAAGAAAAAATACAAAACCTCTTCTTCAAGTAAGACGTGAGAAAGTGCAAGAAAAGTGAAAATGAGGCAAAAAATACTAAATTTCTTCTATATAGAATTGAGGAAGATGCAAAAATAGAATTGACGACCCATCAGATATGCTTCGCAATCGACCGGCTTCAAAATTAGTGTAGGGAGACCCGAAAACGTGTTAGCAGAGGAATTTTAAGTGACCCGTTCAAAAAACAGCTACATCTATCTGCTAAAAACTTAGGTGCTAGTATACACAAAAAAGTCTCTAACGAAAAACTCGCCCCCAGCAAAGAAGACGCCAGGAAAAGAAAAAACTCAGAACCATTCGATTACCAGAAAATGACAATGCCTCACCCGATTGATTGATGATGAACAAAAAAATCTAGCCGTCGGTTTAGCAAAAAAAAAACTTGCCAAGGAACGAAAAAAATTGATTTCCTAAAAAGCGACGGCGCCAGAACCCGGCTGAGAGAACGTTAGGAGAATCAGGAAAATGGTAAGTTTGTTGCTGAGGTAGTTCAAAAATCAATAACATTAGGGAAACTTCCCAAAAAAGAAAAAAAAATGAGATGACAATGAATGGGAGTGAATGAGGGAGAGAAGTGTCGATATCTGTAAGACGGCAGAACACGTGTATTCGGCTTTCACCTGTGGTTCGATTAATTAAGCAATAGATCATGTCATGGTTGGTGTGGGTTTCGTTTTTAATAAAAATTGAGTCCAAAGAATTTCTCGCAAGAAAGAAATAACAACTGTGAGGAAGCGGGTTTTCGCAGTGTTTCACGCATGAACAAAAGAGTATCTCTCAAGCCGCCTATATTTCTTCGCAAAAAAACAGCAAAAGTCGAAACCCGAACACACGTGGAAAGAGAAACGATCAAAGCAAAACCGGAAAAACACAACATTAGAGGATATTGCAAACTAACAAGGCTGCTCCTATTCCTTGGAAGAGCTTGCGGAAGGACGTGTGGGTCGTGACGGCCTGGGCGCGGGTTCGAGGTTCAAATCATCCGATGAGTACTCCGAGTCCTCTTCTTCTTCTGGCGGCGGCTCAGTTAGTTTCCTCCGTTTCTGTAACGAGAAGAGCTCAATAAACGTTCTTGTTAAAAGAAAGTGCACTTACCGGTTTTGGCTGGAGCCGGGACGACTGGACTACATACTGCCGCACATCGGCACTGAAAATAAGTTACTTTATTAGTGACCGCAAAGTTCATTTAGAATACTAATAGGGAAACACTTACAGTGCCTTCGGTATTGACACCCTACAGCTTGGCCTCCAGTCCTGTCGGCAACTCTGCCGATAGTCCAGCGCTGCCGCCCGCTCCCTGTCCGTACGGCCCAAGCCGCGCCAGAAGCTAAGTTATTTTCCATTGTAATAAATAGTTATTTCAGAACACCTCCAATTTGAATTGACTTATTTCACTTACTCCGTGGGCCTTTCCTTCAACTGGTCGGATGTGCAGTCCAATTCTGGCTGCCCAAGCCCCATAGCTTCCAGCATAAAATCTGGAATGGTTTGTTCTTGTGGAGCAGAAGTTAAATCTGGCCATTTTTATAGCACACTCACCAACGAGGGTGGTCACGATCGATTCTGGAAGGTCTTTCAGCTCTTCCTTTTTGCCCCCCTCGAACTGACCCTAACACTAAACTGCTGCATGGCCTCTGACGGGTTACACGCCTGCAACAGATGAAGTAGTATTATTGGAGCGCTCATCTACATAGGGAAATATCCTTTATAACCGACCCGCACAAAATAGTGCCTCGCAAAGTCCGTACAAACAGTTGCAAAGTCTCCTTTTGCGATGCGCGCGTTTGGGACCCATGTTCTTATCAGTGCTTTGAGATCAGTTTTCTGGAAACAATTGCGTCTCAAGAGATGTAAAGCGGCCTCGTACGAAGAGCATTCTTACCACAAACGGGGCACGTTGCGGAATTATCCATTCTTTTTTTTACGTTTTTTTCACCGAAAAACGCCCCTTTGGGCAGCTCCATGCGCGTCAATTTTGTCATCTGGTGCGATGCATTGACAATCGACATCGATTGCTTTTCGAGACGCATTTGAAGTCCATCAATCTGAAACCAATCTCTTGCTCATTCTAATCCAAACTTGGTTCCTTTGCAATTACGTATCTGTAAAGGATCTGAGTTTGGATTAGAATGAGCACGAGAAAACTTACGATCGTTGCCATACCGACAATGGTGTTCGACATCGTTTGCACTGCTGAAGTTAGTCGTCTAACAACACTGTCAGACGACTGCGGCAGCTGTCTCACCGACGTTTGCAAGGACTTCACACCATTCTCGGGCTGTTTTCAGCGAATCACCGAGGAAGTCCTCGTAATTGGCCGCAGGAGGGTTTCTTTCGATGGTGCATCCTAACTCTTCCAAGTTCACTTTCGGCTCAGTCGCGATGCGGCGGGTGTGATCTGCAATCACCTAGTCGTTTGGAATGAACGTGATGAAATTACTTTAAATTCCACCTGCGAGCGAATGCGCTTGAGTGCACAACAAGCGGCGAGACACATGAGAGGGTGGAGCTGGACGGTGACGATGGCTGGTGGATGGCCTGGCTGCAGCGGGTGGCGGTGGTGCTGGAGCTGGAGCAGACGCAACTCGCGAAGTGGAGGGTGCATCACGTGAGTCGTCGAGAGATGATGATGAAGCAGGAGCTTCACCTGGCGAATCAGCGGCTGTGTAGGGTGCATAGACATTAGGAGACAATAAACCTGGTACCCCAGATGACATAACTACACTACCAACTAAGTAACGTTGCGGCGGCTACAGGAGCTGGGAGGCGCTCAGCGGATTCGTGCCCGTCGTTGAAAGTGTTCTGATCGCGTCGATGTTCTGACGAAGCACTTCTTCCAGTGGAGGTGCCAGCCGTAGGAAATGCATACTCGTGCGTCTCACATTTTAGAAAATGTTAGGACATCGTATTCAAAAAAATCAGGACATCGTATTCAAAAAAATTCAAAAGCACGGGGCCCGACCCTGTTCACCCACGCCCTCGTCTCTAGACAGTCTTCTCCATCTCAGCTTCAAAAATTTCTTCACCCGTTATGGGTGGAAGCGGCGGCGGTGAAGGAATCGCTCGAGGGAGGTTGTACCAGTCCCCGTTAAGCCTTCTCAGAAACGGGCAAACTCCAAGAATGCGATCGTAACTGAATGCAGTTATTGAATTAATTGCTTTACAAAAAACATAACACCTCCTAATCCATGAATTCACGCATAAACAGGAAGAGCAATGTTCTCACCAATCATTAAACAAATCCTCATCTACATCCAGTATTCTGAGACTACGGTATTGGAGAACTCAGGGCACTGAATAGTACTATTATTTTATTATTACTACTATCACCACTATCATTCTCTAAAATTATTCTCTAAACAAATTGCGCTATTTCCTTCCAACCTATTTCCGCGGAGGTCCAGGTGAAAAACGTTGGGAAATTTTGTTGACAGAAATATCCACGGGTGAACGAGTTCATTCCCACGGAGGTTGAGGAACTTCACAGAAGCGGCAACGAAATCAATCTTCATAAGATCACTGTCGGTCAAACCGCACCGCTCAATTTCAATTGTCTGCAAATGAAACGAAGAGATAGTCTACTTCTAATTTCCGCTACCGATTACAATGCCAGAACTAAATTTGGAACCCAACTACCTCCACTATAGTAATCACTTGATGATGGGAAAGAAAAGAAATCCACCTCGAAAAATGTTTGGCTAACCAAAACGGCGTCTTATCTTTCCCATCATCAAGTGATTACTAACCTACACTACACTATCTACTACCTTACCTACTCAGGAAACCTAAAAACCGTGTTCTGCATGAGCACGCATGTCTTACTCGTGCGATTTGCACATTTCAATATCATAAACACGGTTTTTAAGTTCCCTGAGTAACAACTACTTACCTACGCTAACCTACATTCCACCAAAAACAGCACTGTTGCAGATTGAATAGATCTAGAGGCAACTAGAGAGAGGAAGAGAGAAAAAGAGAGAGAAAGAGAGAAAAGCAAGGCGAGGAAAATCGAAGAAGTGGAGACAGAGAGAAATAACTACTTACAAATTCCCCAAAAACAGCACCGGTGCAGATTACATAGGTTTAGGGGCAACTAGAGAGAGAAAGAAAGAGAAAGAGAGCAAAAGAGAGAAAAAGAGAGAGGAACAGAGAACAGAAATGCGAGGAAATCCGGTGAAGTGAAGAGAGAAACGGGGAACTATGCACAAATGCTCTCCCACTATCACATTTCTTATATAATCGAACTCACCTCAACGTCCGGATACAGTCGCAAGTCCTCCATGAGCATCAGCGCGGTGTCGTGGTCGTCGTGGACTTCTAAATCCAAAACAAACTCCTGGTGCAGCAATCGCTCCGCCATACCGGCCATCTCCTGCAAAGAAACACAAAATTATCGCGTTAATTCACGCAATTGTCTTACCTTCGTCTTCACTTAAGTGAAAACGAAGGTAAGGCAATGATACGAACGCAAAACGACGCGAAACGGAACAAGAAACGGTTAAGAACAACACCAAAACGAGTAAAACGACGACGACGACTGGCGATGATGCAATTTCGAAAATGCTCTCGAGCAGCCACGCTGCCCAAGCCAATCACGCGTCGAGTGCACTTTGAACTCTAAGGGATTGAACCGATACGAAACCCCTCACTGAAAGGGGCCGTCTAACTAGTTTCATTCTGTGCTGCACGCCGCAGCACTGTTCCACTTGTGCTGCTGCGGGCTGCGCAGACGCAAAACAGGCCTTTCTCGCCGAGGGTAGAGCTCCAAAGTTGTCTGAGTTAAAGGAACGATATAATGCCCTTTGTGTCCCTCCAACGGACAGAATCAATTGGACGACTCTGGCACGCGAGAGGGACAATTGAAGGTTTGCTGGCGCCCGCTCGGTATATCCAAAGACCAACGGGAGTCAATGTGATCAAGGTGGTCCTTACTACGCTTCCATGTAATGTTTTCGGGTTTCACGTTTCTTCACCAGTTCTTAACGAATCTGCGACTACTCCGCGGTCTCATTTGTCTCTCTGCGACCGCTTGATGGGGCGCTC
Organism: Ancylostoma caninum; assembly: GCA_037903475.1. NCBI lineage: Eukaryota > Metazoa > Nematoda > Chromadorea > Rhabditida > Ancylostomatidae > Ancylostoma > Ancylostoma caninum. Next base: position 138,414 of record JBAJFG010000570.1, read on the forward strand.
TACTTCTGCAGCCTCACAGCTTTCTCCGTTTTGGAGTGTATAATATATCAGGTTGTTGCGAAATTAATTGCCATTATGGAGTATGCTCAAATATATATTTTTCTCCTGCCTAACTTAAAGAACTCCAGGCAGACTTATGCGAGGTCCTGGTAGTGCTTTTCCACCTCTTTCGAATGCCGCTTGAACATTGTTGCTTGCTCATTCCTAAGGGTCTTTATGAAGTCGCGGTGCGAACAAATCATGAGCCAACGGGTTTTTCGGGTGATTATGCTTGGTGACTGCAAACTCGATCACTCTTTGTCGGAGGTATGCGGTAATCTTGCGTTTGTTTTATCTTGAAATTCCCTTCCAATGGGCAGTGGATTATTGGATCGCGAATATTTCCTCCGTCGATTTTGATCGCCAAGGGAACCATGATCATGACCGCAACTTGTTCTCTAGCGAACAAGCGTTTAAGATTAAGACAGTTGTTGGACCTAGCCCGGGCACTCTACCATTTGGACGTTGAGCACAGAGATGGGTGCTCATCATATCACAGTTTCGAAACATTTAACTTCAACCGACATGACAAGAAAGGTGCGGAAGTGAACACTCCACAATCTGATAGACGACTAGCTTCCCACCCGCCGTGACATTCTTTCTAACTCAATTTTTCGTCCCAAAAACTACCCATTTCTGGACCTTGTAATAGCTATGGATGGAGCTTGGAGCTTTGTTTCTGTGCAATAAAAGGGAGCGTGAATTTGAATCGGTGGACAAATCCTTCCATCTCTAAAGGTTCTTGAACCAGATCTTCACACTAGGGAGGTTGCGTTAGAATTTTGTTGGTGCTGTAGAAGTGTAATTACCTTCAGCCTCCTTCAACACAGTCGATATTGAGAACAGGGACCTAGCATTGTAATTTCGTGTTGAAGTCGGCAAATCTGCTATAGTGCGATTGGCACTGATGAGCAAAGCTGGTTTTCGCCCGCTCCAGAGTAACATTAAGCCTCCCATTCCGAAACTCATACGGCAAAAACAGATGCAGTAAGGCGTCAAAGACTTCACTCAATGCGCAGAGGCGGGAGCCAGTGCGCAACAGCACGTTTAGGCGAAAATGTGTCCCAGTAGGAACTCTGTCAAAAGCTCTGGAAAAACTAAAGTAAACAATGTGGACTTGTTGCTTTTTCTCTTACGTCTTCGTCCACTCATTTAGGCATACTAGCAATGCTGTTTCAACTGACCTTCCTTTGCAGAACCCATGTTGGTTACGAGGAATGACCTTATTTTGATCAAGGTGAAAAACGAGATGCTTTTTAGCAATTTTCTCAAAAGTCCTAGCAAAAATAGATGTAATACTAATTAGACGGTAACTGCTAGGAGAATTAGCAGGGGGTTTTTTTTCAGAACCGGAGTAACTATCGAGAGTTTCCAGCGACTAGGAACCTCTCCACGCATATAAGACAAATTAAAAATATGTTCGAGCGGATATGCAATCTGGTATAGAATATTCTTGATAAAGGGCGTGGGAATAAAATCCGGCGTAATTGAGGAACTTCGACATCTGGATAAAATTTCAACAATTTCCTCCTTGAAGAACCACAAGTTAGGCATCAAAGGAGTGAAAATTTGCGTTGGAGCGGGCCCATCTGGCTGGTTTGAGACTCTATGGACTTTTTGAAACTCCATCGCTAGTAAATCTGCTCTATTTTCGTCATTGCTGACCACAAAGCCATCCTTATACACAAGGCTGCTTAGTTTTTTACGAGTGGCGAGTCTAGATCTTATGTAGGAATAAAGCTTAGAAGTTTTTCCAGATTCAACTATTTTCTTTTCGACATGTGAGTTATATCTGAACAACAATTTTTCGAAGCGAACATTGCAAGCTCTATATGTAGCTCACGCACTGTCAGTATTCGCTGTATTGGCCCAAGACCATGATGCGTCACGTTTGCGGTATAATCTGCTGAGGTATTTCGGAAGCTTGGGTTGGTTAACTCGCATCTTACGAAGCGGTACAAACTTTTCTATGACATCGTGTAGAATTCCAAGAAAAAGTTCATACGCTTCATTAACCGACTAGGCGCAACGCAAGGAGCCAACCCAATCAATGTTAGACAGATATTGTTGAATATGGAGGTAATTGGCGGAAGCAAAATCTCTTTTCCACTTCCCACGGGAGATAAGCTTCGGTAAATTGATGGAGAGTTCAACGGATGCATGATCACTATTTTCAATTGGTGTAATCACAGAGACGCTATGGACCAGGTCAGGTGCATTGCTAAATACTAAGTCAAGATATGAACTACCCCTAGTGGGATAGGGGACGAGTTGTTGAAAGCGATGGGCTGTAAGCATATCAACGAATTCACAGGAGTGGCTAGAATGAGTGTCCTCCCCCCAATATAAGTCGTTGTAATTAAAATCACCTAGAAGCACGGTGGAGCCGTTATATGAGCGAAAGTCGCTTATTGCTGTCAAGAGTTGTAATGTCATAGCAGAAGTACAACTAGGCGCTCGACGAACACAAATGAGCCTAAAAGATTTACTACGGCACAGTATATCTGACACCAGGATTTCGTACGAATTCCTTACAGATTCATTAAAAACTGTTGAACAGCAGAGGGGATGTTTCAGAAAGATAGCAATTCCGCCTCCCTTCTTGTACATCCTATCACAACGTGTCACGGTGTACCGAGACCAATCCGGATTTAGCAGCGAAAGATTATCAATTTTAGAGTTGAGCCAGGTTTCAGTGAGAACAACTAGCTCACTGGAGCTTTGTGCCAAAAACGCAGAAAGTGAATCAGCATTACTTTTCAAGGACCGAATATTCGAGAGAAGACATTTAATTGAACTAGCAGACCTGAGAGGCGTTAGTGGTTTCCAGGAGAAGCATTGCTTGCCTGAGAATTGAAGACATCAAGAGCAACAGAGCTAGTATCAAGACAAGTGTTTGCAGTAAACGAAACACATGGGCGAGACCCAGGGTCTCCTACAAGAGCTGCATCTTTCTGACGTTCTAGCGCCTACAGTCCCTCTCTTCTTCGGTAAGAGAAGGGCGAAGAAAAACCCCTTTATGGGGGAAGAATCATGGACGTGGAGCACGTCGGATGGCCTCCTTCTGATATCTGCTAGCAGGGAGGACGACCTTAAGCAGCCTGTGCTTACTGGCATCGTACCTGCCCATCCTATAAACTACAGAAGGAAGACACTCGACGTTCAAAAAATCAAGAATTTGATGAACACAAATCAGACCATGATGGGCACGCTCTATAGAACTATTCGAATTGCTTTCAGGAACACCAGATAATACAACAGAACGCAAACGTTCACTATCCTCAACTACAGAATTATGATCGGATTTAGGATGTTCAGCGGAGACATTGGTAGTGACATCATTAGGCCTAAGCAAAACCTCAATCTTCTGCATAAGCTTAAAGTTTTCTTCCCTCAATTTCTTATTCTCCTCCAGGATCTCACAACTCCTTCGATTGATCTCCATCATCTCGCGCTTCGTGTCCAGTAACATGTCGATCACGAGCCTCATATAGGAGGGGATATTGCCGTCCCCTGCGAGGTCCTGTAGTTGATCCACTACAGAGCTCCTCGGTATAGGAGACATCGGCTCCATGCGACCACGTTTAGCTGGAAGAGAAGACGAACGGGCCGGCGAACAGACTACAGTAGGCATCGTAGGCGATCAGACCAGTCAATAGCAGGTTAACAAGGCGGATAACTGCACTGGCTATTGATTGGTTCAAAATTAATAAACAAAAATCCAACCTTTCCAGTGGCGATTGGTATTCAGTTTCAGAATTTCGCCCCCGTCACTAGGGAATGCGCAGAGGATGTGAATACAGGACTCGTAGTAACCGGGTGACAGTAGTAGACGAAAGGTCTGGATATGAAGACTGAACAGTAGGACCGCAGGTAGTAGGGTCCGTGAAAAGCAGTAGTACTCGTGCTTTCGGTTCAGAAGGAGAATTGGGCCCAGCTCAGTGCAGCTCAGTGCAGATAGAATTTGAGAACTGGGCAAAACCTTTTCTAGCAGTCAATAATATCAGAAAAGGTTGACCAGCACGACCGCTCGGGTCGAAGGTACGCGCGGGAATGAGGTCTCAAACTTTTGGGTCTCAAACCGGCTTCGAAAATCGAATATTTATTTATTTATTATAAGAAGCTTCGAATATTCGAATTGTGCTATCTGTCGAATAATCGACATTGAATGTATTCGGATATTACGATCTTCTCGAATATTCGACTATCCCAATATTCAAATATTCGAATTTTTCGAGTATTTATTCGAATGCGAATATTCGGTTGTAACTATACAAGTCAGTTCCTTGAGCACTTACGCAGCACGAATTTCGATCAAAACTGCGTCATGGAGTCATTTCATGTAATATCGCTTTACACCAATGTTACTAACAGTTCTGCTCTACGGGCGCTCTCCGAAATGCTTGGACTGATGGAAGAGAGATGATTATCTATGGGCTCAGTATAGCACTCATAACGACTCTTACCAAGGAATCTCTCAGTTGTAATATCTTCAAATGGTCGGGTACGTATTTTTCCCAGTAAGATCGCTGGCAATGTGCCAACGACTAGCACCTGTGCTATGCTACTATGTGCTTCATGAGCAAAATGGAAGAGCCTGTGCTGTCAAGGTGTCCGCTCATGTACTCTCGATACATCGATGACTGTTGTTTTATTACGATCCGAAATGGATGATTGTTTCCGAATATTCAATCAACAGTCGCAGTACATTTGCTCCACCAGAGAAAAACCCTGCGAAGGTTCGTTGCCTTACCTAAATACACAGCTGATGCTCGCAAGCGGCAGGCTACATGTAAAATGACATCGCAAGGAGAGTTCTAAGAATATTATCTTACATGCGCGCTACTATCTTATATCCAATGGCCGTGGAGCGAGCCATCATTTGTAATGTGTTCAAAACGGCTAAAGAAGTCTCGAGTGGTGATGTTGAATGGCAGGAATCACTGAGGACCAAATCACCAAATAATGAGCAGCATGGTTACTTGTCTTGTCTCTAGAAGAACGAGAAAATCAACAGCTGCCAATGCAGGCGACCTTAACGAAGTAGGCTCCCCTCTGCTTACCATTCATTTCCGGCAAGGTGAGCGCCGCAATCAGGCAATATCCCATCCAAGCACATTTACGTGTTGTCCTCTTGGTGAACATTCCGAACGAAAGCGCAAGACGACAGCTCGTCCGCAACAGGCTGTACGACAGAACTTGCGTCTCACGAAAGTGCGTCGCTTGCCCTTTTGGAAAAATTGGTGATTGCGCAAAATCGAGGGTCGTTCACGAATGCTTAGCCTGCCGTACCACAAATATCCTCAGGTGCAAACTTTCAAGAAGAATCCGAGAGATTATCTCAAGAAGTCAGGGGTCTTGACGTTTTCAGAAGAATTCTTGAAAATTCTGGAGAAAACAGCGAGTTCAGAGATTTCAAGTAGAATCCTTCAGAAAAGTACCAGAATTCTTTCGAAATGGCCATTTTTTCAGGAGTTTGGAGAAAATCTGCAGAGTTTCTGGAGCGATTCTCCAGACTTCTCCAGAGAATTCGGGATTTTCGGCAATTTTTGGAAAGAGTTTCCGGAAAAATCTGGAGCACACTACAAAGCTTTTTGTGGTGTTGTGGGGGACTATTCCAGGCAACCCTTTGAGCATTTCTGAGTCGAAAACACTGAGACGGGTAGTATGCCTTTATAACGAGGACGATGAACCAGACGGACGAGGAGTGACGAGGATGGGGATTGCAGCATAGTGTATGTTAGAGGTGGGTTAGCGATATGATCCGCGTCCAAAATAGGGGGAACGCCTGGGGACGGGTGCAACGGCGTGATGAGGGTGCGCCGGAAAAGTAAAGAAACGCCTGGAGTCGGGTCCAACGGCGTGATAAGGGTGCGCCGGCTTCCAAAACGGGAGGAACCTTTGGAGGCAGGTTCTAACGGTGAGATAAGGGTGCACCGGTGTTCAGGTCCAATATCAGTTTGCACTTACTCGGTCAATTTTCACTATTTACTTCCACCACAGCAAACCGAAATGCGTCACCACAAATTGTTGGAAAGAGCTGTCCATGGTGGGGCAATGGTTCCATGAAGCGCGGTAAAGAATACTTCTCTGTGGATAGTGTCTGTTCATCCAACTGCACTAATCTTATCTGAGGACAATGAAAGTATAAGGCAATTTATACTGGATGCGTGCGACTGACGCGCGTGCGTCTATATGATGAAGAATAGAGCCCAGTCGCATAGCAGTCGCATCGCAGTCGCAGCTCAGACGCACGCGTTTGCGGCTTTGCGGCTTCCGCGCGTTCTTTTCATTGAGGACATACATGCCGTGTTGACCGATCTTCATCGAAACACCCTTGCAAATGGATGCGTGCGACTGATGTGCTACTGACGCACGCAGCTAGTGTAAATTGCTCCTATGCGAGCGAAGCAAGCACGAAAAGAAGCCTGAGAGTCCGGCGTTAGCCGGACGATCAGACTGGTATTATTAATTAAGTTGTTATCTGATGACCATTTGTTGAATGCAAGGATGGTTCACTTTGTATCATTACTCCTTGAAACCGGTGTTCAACAAATTTGTGAGCTCAGAAACAAGTTTCTGATCGCATCTGAAACTTGCTCTCCAAAAGCTTGTCGCCAACTTGTTTTCACACGTCCTTTCCGGCAACTTTTCCGCCCAAAAGCTTGTGGAGAGCTTGTTTTCGTAGATTTTCAGTGAAAAAAGGCGAAAGCAAATACGCAGAAAACTTGTCGGCATTGGAGTATGAAAACAAGTTGTCGACAAGCTTCTAGGCAACCACGTTTTAGATGTGATCAGAAACTTGTCCATGAGGTTCTGAGTGAGAGATGAAAAGAATGAACGTAGCACTCTGTATCCTCTAACCTGCTATAGCCGATCATCTCCGGAGAAATGCCACGTGCAAAATTCAAGGAATCAAAAAAATATTTTTCATTCTTTCATCGTTTCAACTTTTATTATTACTGCATTAACATTCCTCAACCCTTACTCCCCCCCCCGCCCGGTCGACGCCTACTGGTGCTGACCACCTTCACTTTTAGACTCCCTATTTTGACGGACAACCATCACTTTGGAAGACCCACTTGCGACGGCAAGCGACTGTGACTCTGCGGAGCGACCGTCGGTTTTCGCGGTCCCATGAGCAGTATTGTATTCTGGGACAAGCATATACGACGCTTCGGCTCTCGAATCAATGTTTTTCGTTCCAATTCAAAACGGTTCAATTGCTCAAGCTTGAGGTGCATCCTCCAAGAAGAAGGTGTACATAAGGAGAGCGACGGTGTTGGATTGAAATCTCACCGCTCGACCAATCGACAGCCTGATTTCTGCGTAATATCCCGTTATCTTCAACGTACCGTGCACGAAAGAGCGCATACGCCTGGACCACATGGATCACGGCGATATTTTTTTGAGGAAATCGATTATTCATAGAGAAAAGTACAGGAGTGCTACAGAAGAAAACATAGTTTTCTAGAACTCTTTGGAGAATTCTTAATCATCCCTAAAAATTCCGGAAAAATTCGGAAATTTCTCCGAAATTCCGGAAATTTGCGGAAGAATTCGTGAAATTTTCCGGAGAATTCTTGTGATTATCCAATGATTCCTGGACTTTTTCTCTAGAATTCCGGAGAATCAGGAAAGTTTTTGTAATGAAATCTTAAGATAATTAAGCGGATTCTTCTTGAAATTACTCGATCTAGTCTAGAAAAGTTTCACCTGAGTCGGTGGCACTAGTCGTTTACTGAGCGTCCGCATAAATGAACATCTTGCCAGTAAAAGACGGCAGAGCTTGATAACTCCTCGGGGTAAACATAGAAAGGAAAACCACTGCGGAACAGACTCCGATATAAAGTGTACCATCGTGGCGTTCGAAACTGAAATTTCTACAAGGAAGGCGCTCGAAGCGTTATGGATTTTTTCACGTACCCCTGGGGAAATGAACAGATGTCGATAACAAGTGACCTTCTGTTGTTCCTATCATTACGTGAGCTCTAAGACCGCCATAATGCTAGTGCATGCCCTTATAAGACCGAGGCTGCACCATACAGTAGACATTCTCCATCAATTGACGATCACCTATTGTTGAGGTGCCATTCTGCTCCGCTATATCGTTCATCCTTTAACTAGATGCCTAGTGTTATCTTGCTGGATGAGTTGGATGAACGAGTGTGAGGAGGTCTTTAGTGGTGTAGAGCGTGAATAGACGAACTTAAACCGCTTTCAGGCTGCAGAAGACGACGTTGAGTCGAAACGTCAGACCATAATAAACGTGTAACAACTTGTCTGACACAGAAGAAATTTAATATGCAACCACGATAGAGTATTTGGCATTTTTTGTTGCTTTGAAGTTTAAGAATATCTGGCATTTTCTGTTGCTTTGAAATTCAGGAGCTTTTGAACATTGATGCGGACCAAACAATGAGAGTAAACATAGCAGAGAAGACCTAAAGCTCGCATTTATTCACGGTTTCCATTCATGCTATATCTTAATACGATGACCAGAGAGTGTTTGGAATGAAGAAGTTCTGAATTGTGAAGAACGTACATATATTTGTGAGATAAAGTGAGTTTGAGAGTGCGGAAACAATTTTAGCAACAATACAGAAGGCAAATGTGAGGTTTCAAGTAGGTTCTATGTTAACTCTCTCTGAGGTACTTGCTACGTGACGTTCCGTGAATGTTGGCCGGTGCAGAGTCTGTGCGTCGTTCTAGAGAAAGCGTTTCAATCTGAGGCAGCCTCAGTGCGTTGTCTGATCCGTTGCTTCTGGACGACTGTTGTTCGAGGCTGGTCTGAAGAATATCCGAAATTTTATCACTCCACCTTATAGTCCTGCATATATGGCCGGAAGTCTTTATCAAAGTCAGTGAATATGCAAACTTGTACAAGTCCCTGCCCATTTATATTCGAATTCACGTTGTTTGTTTGTTTTGACTCGTCGTTAGGTCAACGATGTGTTGTTGCACATGCAAACAAGTTAATTCGATCGTCATCAGTCATGGATAAATAGGGGTTTATTTCCTTTCTCGTCAGAGTAGAAAATCAACATGTTACTACTGAGAACTTCAAACTGGGATTCTCGAACATTCTGGGATCGGAGAGAAACATTCGGATTCAGAGTGATCCTTACAAACCCAACATGAGAAACTCACTTTTCGAACGTACCTAACCTCCGATGCATTGGCAAGGGTATGGAAGACAGGTTCCGTTGCACGATGCTGGAAGCGACTGCGCATCTTCACAAGCAGATCTGATGCGCTCGGCCTAAAATAGTAATAGAGCGCTAGGTCGTCAGAATTCGCAAAAGACCAATCGAACCCACTTCTTCTCTATCAGTTTCTTCTTGTCATCGTCACCCTTTGTAGCCATCTTGTCAGATGACCCACTGCAAATGAGGGACGCTCGCTCTAACCCGGACAGATAAGTAGATTGAAAGAGTGCTGCCTTTTAAAGGCAGCAGGAGCTGAAATCCTCGACTCCGAGCTGAGCTGTGGGTGATGAAGTACAGACTCAGCACATCATAAATGTGAAACGAACACAGACAATTATGGCTTACCTGCAGAGAAAATGGAACATTCGTCGCGTACACGCCTGCCGTGTTCGCGCGCGGACGAGTTTTCCCAGCGCAAAAGGCCATTTCGGTGCGTGGTTTGGCGCAAAGGGAAAACGAAATGCATTCAATTCACAGGGTTCCATGGCGGGACTCGGCGAAAACCACGCGCCGCAATGGCTTTCGCGCCGGGGAAAACTCGGCCGCGCACGAACACGGCCAGGCGTGTTCGCGACGAATGTTCCATTTTCTTTGCAGGTAAGCCATCATTGTCTGTGTTCGTTTCACAATTATGATGTGCCGAGTCTGTATTTCACCACCCGTAGCTCAGCTCAGAGTTGAGAATTTCAGCTCCTGCTGCCTTTAAGCCCACGACATACTTCACAGCGACACCGTCGTGGTTAAGGGTTGGACATACTTGCAGCGACGACGATCTGGTCGCCACGCGATTTGACTTGCAAACATCACAAAAGCTGCCGTGGTCATTTCACGCGCCTTCATTTTCAAAAGCAATTCGTAGATGCGCGGCCGATTTTTACAAAATGGTGTGGCGACCAAACCGCTGATCAGTTGCGGCCTGAGCATACTTCATTTCGTAGGTCTCCTGCGATTTTCCTTATTTCTCATGTAATCGCGTCGCTACGTCTAGAAGTTGCGACGCGATCGAATTGCCTAGTTTTTTGCTTCCTTTTCCCAGATATTTCTTTTATTTCGATCCTTTTGTGTGAGTCTCTTACTAAATCAGACTCGAGATTTGATGTGAATATGTGTAAATCTTTCCTTTTCCAGGTAGTATTCTCTTAAATTGTTCCCAAAGTCCAGTATTTCGGAGTGACTTCCCGTTCTTTCTCCATAACCGACTCCGCATACGTTCAAATTGTGGATACTCTACCGAAATTTCAGGAAATATTACAATTAGTGTGCTCATTAGGCAAAAAATAGAATTAGAACCAGTTTGAAACGCTAAAATAGTCTTCCGAAACATATTAGGAGCCATAATTCAGACGTAGACGTTTTCATCAGCCTTATTACCACTAATTACGGGAAACAGGTGTGAATGAAGCACAAATATCGAAGCTTTAGCGGGACGAACCCTGCAAAAGATTCAATGCCGTCGCCGATCACTGAATGAAGTAAGTCCAAACACGCGATCCAGTCGCCGCGACTAGATCGCTCGTGCAAAATGCAGTCGCGGCGACCAAATCGCGTCGCTTGAAGTATGCCCAGGGCTTTGGGAAGATGAGTAGGAATGACGACAACAAAATGTTATGGGTTCTCGTATCTTATCAAGCAGTTTGCGTGGAATAGCGTGGTGGCATAGTAGCGATTGTGCGAAAACTTATGGTGGTAACGAACGCAACGACAGCGTCGCTGCATAGCATGCCACGGACTTCAAGCGTTGTCAATTGTTAATTACTACATATCGGACAGGAAGCCAGTCCTCTTAGGTTGAGCATTTTTCTAGGAGAAAATTTGCGTAGCCACAGCTCGTGCATCACTTCTACCACTATGTGCGTCAAATATACTGGAACATTGTGAAAAGTATTACCATGACAGCCGAATTCGAGGCGACATCATGAAGTGAGTGACCACACTCAGACTGGCAGCTGTCTCCCGCAGAAGATTTCGAATCTCGAGTATCCTTTTTCGATATCGTTTCAATGACAACTATGGAGAGAGGAACAGTTGAACCTTCTGCTTAGGATCTGACCCTTTCAGGTCGTTGTTTTGGACCGTTCCCTATGTGCATATGCTGTCGCTTCGCCTGAGGGGCAGTTTGAGATATGCCTTGCTTCCGTGTTGACAGGAAGGCTGGTAAATTCCCATAGTAAATAGCCGACTGCATTCAGAAGGATTCTCGTTATGAATTAATCCTTGACCGTGAACGATGTTGGTATGAGTCGGAAATCATTCAGAAATTTCGAAGAAATTTTTTACCAGAACCTGAGGCACACTATGAATTGAACGTCAACGTGATGAGTGATTCGCTACGGAGCTGGAGACCAAGCAATAGCAGTAAGACTTGAAGTTAGCTAGTCAGCAGCGATCACAACTTCTCGTTCCATCGAACGGTACGTAAAAAATGTCGCAAAGAGTCGAACGTCGTCTTTTTTTTGAAAACTTTCGACTCAGAACTAGTGGTACACGCCATAAGTAATTAACACATTCGCGACAACGCAGATTTTCCGCTCAGGGCCACTTTGGACCAGAGCGAGTTTGCGCTTGTTTCTCACCGGAGTTGCGAGAATTAGGGCATATTTGACATGCTGATCACAAATATGCCATCTATTTCTAAAGCATTTCTGTAGTGTTACTGTATGCATACTGTAGAAACTGTAGAAAGACCTCTTTCTATCAGAATTCAACCAAAATTTGCACAGTTGGGTTATTTTAGATACAGATTAAGAACATGATATCCATTGTCTATACTGCATCACTGCGGGGTTACTGTAATCATACTGTGGGGAAGGTTTTGCATCAGAATTTGCCCGAAATTGGGGTTATTTTACACTCTGATCTCGAATATGGCATCTATCTTGAATATGAATCTCAAATTCGTGTTCAGCATGTCAAATAATCCCACTTGCTAAAGTTTCACTGAATTTGGTGAACAAAATGCATCCACAGTATGCCTACAGTAACCATACGATAACGCTACAGTAGCCTTAGAGTACTGCTCTACGGTGCAGGACTGATGGCGTGTTCATGTTCAGCACGTCAATGTAACCCCAAAGTTCAAATTTGCTGTAGATGCTGTGAGAAAATACATCAACAGTATCTACAGTATGACTACAGTAATCCTACAGTATCGCAGTTACGGTACAAAATGGATGCCATTTTCGTGTTCAGCGGGTAGAATAACCCCCAGGGGCAGAATTTGGGGGAGCTCCACCTAAGAAAAAGGGATAAAACGGATACGACCCACCGGTGGGTCGTATTGTCCTCTACGTAACTTCCCGTACGACCCACCGGTGGGTCGTATTGTCCGTTATGTGTTAAAGCGTGACATCGTCGGAATGTGACTAGAATGAAAACCAAGCTTTTGCCTATCAAAGTATGTAACTTAAAAAAAAGGAAAAACTTGGCAAGTGGGCCGTAGCTCGAGCGGTAATAATTCTGTAATTAGGTAATTACAAACCAATCTCGTTCCAATTTTAATTTTAACGAAATTGCTTCCTCTAACGACAGGAACAGAACGTTATCTCACGTCACGTAACCTCATGTAATGAAACAGCATGGGAAATTCCGGGAATGTTCAAGCTCCCTTTGCATGCATTGTGCGAGCCTGTGTTATTCAAGCATGGAACTTACGATGTGCTCGATTCACCACTCTTCTGCGACTTCCTTACTTGTTCAGGAGTATCAACCTAAAAATGGGAGTTTCTACAAGAAGGAACTACTTACTAACTGGTACAGACTAAGCCGTTACGGAGTCGAAAAGCTTTCGCGTACGGTATAAGTAGGTTGTTTAGCGAAATCTGGACACACCTTCTTTAGAGTCTTGATGAATTCCACAGCACTCAGCTTCTCTTCCAAGTTTTCGCTGTCCGTTATTAGTGCGTTTAAGCTCATCTGGAATGTCTGGTTATTGCGATTATAGAGGTTGTCAAAAATGGTTGAAAGCCAAATATACACAAGACGGGGAAATGTTGGTTAAGCTCAACTCAAAGAACAAACCACAGCTAGCCAACCTGCATATTTTGTTAAGGAATAATGTTGGGTTGGAGAGATATAAAGGCCTTTCTCCCTCATCCCCCCATCTACGTAATGAATGACTGCTAGAAACTGCGAAATATGCGGTTGACTTCGCTTGCCTAATTTTTGAAAAGAGCAAGTTACGTGTGTTGCTGGTGTCAACGAAGACAAAAAGGAGGTAGCAAAGCTTTCTATGTTAGCTGTTTGTTTCCTTCATTTGGGTCTCTACCTACATTGTTTGTGGGTTTGGAGACATAAACTTTAAGAAGAGATAGAGATCTAATGGAGAGGTGATGGTAAAGCAAACCTTAAATTTCCGAAAGCAGAAACTAGCAATGAAATTTCACCGAAAGCAACCTCTCGACCTAAATGAAGAGCTTGACGGCAATAGAAAACAAAAGAAAAGTAATTATGTCTAGAACCATGGAAACGATGAAATAAGGTAAGCAACGAAGCCACCATGGAAAGGATAGGCTGCAACAGGTGGGAGTCACCACGTTCCTCGTCAGAGCTCGTTGGTATAGCTTGAAACTGATAAACAAGGATATACGATTAACTTGCCGCATCCTAGAGTCAGTGACGTTTTTGATGTTATCGACGATTTGTCATAGAATTTCCGGGACAGCGCCTAAGCTTTCAAAAGGCTCCCACCTTCAGCTACGAAAATTTACTGCTTATTCTTTCAGGAGGGTACCTCTGTGAACCATAGGATCTTGTCGAGGTTGTTCGTTTGTTCCGGATTTTTCGCTCTGACCCCCTTCAATATTGTCCAGAGAATAGAAAACAACTCTGATAATTGTGCTGCACGAACTAAGCCCGGACGGCGTAATGGTTCGAGTAGAAACCCTAACAGCAACGGTTCCAGTTGTTGCTATCCTCCTCTCAATTGCTGCCATCCCTCAGCAATTCTTGCTGAAGGAACGAAAGCTTTAGCAGCATTGTATGGAAAAAAATAAATGTCATGGAAGGACCGTACTTTCCTCAGTTACCGAAAAAATTCCAGGAAATTCGGCAATAATTGGTGCTTGAGAACCATTTCATCTACATTGCTAGCAATTTATGGACAAGTGAGTGTCCGCCACGTTGAGATCAGTCAACGCCAATGACCAAACTAATGCAACAAAAATATGACGAGGCATAGTCACAACTGTGTAATAAGCGCTTTACTGCTTCAGAAGGACAATTTTTCGTTGAATAACAAAGGTGTTTCTCTCAACTCTCTGCGTACGTAATGATAGTAACTGCCCATTCCCATTGCGTTCTTCAGTGATCCAGTACCAGAACTTCACATCTGTTCATAGTCCGTGTCAAAATAATAGGATGGATTGTTATCATTGTGGGAACCACTCGACTTTCGCTCCGATAGAGTCACGCCGTTCTTGTAGCCGCTGATCTATGGAGTCGCGCGCGCAGGCCGTGTTTATTGCTAGACAGAATTTGATGGCAAGTAACAAAACTATTACTTGAGGAAAAGTGAGGTGTTTGTCTGAGTCGCTGCGTTGCTGTGAACTATGTGTACATATCAATTCTGATTTCTACTAGTTGATAATGCGCTCGGACCCTCTTTGTTTGTATAACACATGAAACATCTAACGCCCCCTCTTATATTCCTGTAACGGAAAGGGCAGAAATCTGTAACATATGCCGAGAGCTTCTGGCACTCTATTATTGCATCAACGGGCATTAAATGAGATTAATAAACGAAAATATCAGTCAATCACGTGTCTGTTAATTACGACTGTATCGATAATAAACATATAACCCACACCAGCATTGAAGCCTACGCCTTGATCCAAGTCTAACCTGTTGAGAAGTTCTCCGCAACTGTTTGAGACAGGAGAGCCAAAGACCCCGTGCAACTTCGGGCGTCAGTGGTGGATCTGTGGCAAGGCAGTGAATGTAGATATGTACTATGAGTGTGGTGTGCTATAGGTTTGAACGAAACTTCGGTAACTTTGTCGTAAGACTCCAGGAAAAATCGGCCCACAATCGCGCTTATCTCATTAACTCCGATGAAAAGTGTGGTGTAAGATTTATCTCTGATATGGAGAAGTTTCTTATCGCGTCCTTGTAGAATTGAGCATTGGTAGGAGCCTACATCATCATAGCCGTCTGTATTCGACTCTCGTTACTCATTTGTGAAAGGCAGCACCTAAGGAAATTTTGCTCTCGTTAGTTTTGCTATTTATATTCCTAGGTCTAGCGCTATAGTGAAGCAGCTATGCTGTGTTCAACTTTTTCAAATCCTACAAAAAAAGAGGTTTTCATTGCCAAGAGTTTAGCCCGTTTGCACAGAATGGCCGAGATGCACGGGCTTAAAGTGGAAGGAGGTGGGAATGAAGGCAAGTGGATGAAAACATAAGGAAAGATAGCGATTGTAAAAAAACCACCTATTCGTTTTGTACCACAACTCATCTCACTGATCGTCAGCACACGTTTTATTTATTCATATCTTGAGAATGCTGATGTCCTTGACTGTGCTGCTTTCGTGAAAATGTTGCAACAACTGCTGGAAATCCAGAACGATCGAAATATTGAACACGAATATTCCGTGGGTGCTGCCTTCAAGTGGAAACCACTTTACAGTTTATGCATAGACACAATTCTTAGATATTTTCTAGAGCTTACTACAACTACGCTCTGCCGTTGTCGGCGACAGCAGCGACCGACCCCTCGTGGAGCATAGCGGCTGCCTTGGGCACTGTCGCCTAATCAGTTAGCGGCAAGTCCATAGAAAGAAGTACGTGAATACGGAGAAACCAATAAATAAGTACTGACATAGCCCCTGAGACATTGTCCGACGCGAACCAAGGAACATTTATTGTACTATAGCGTAGTTACGGCATATTTACTACAAGATCCCAATCCTAGGCAAAGGTTAATAGTTCTTTCAGAATATTTTGAGCGAAGGTAGGGTTCTTGAATAGATCAGGATGGTGAACCAGCACAATCAACACATTCAAAACGACGACATGAAATGTTACGATCATTGATGTTCTTCACCAAACAATAGACTTCTCAGCTTATGAGAATACACTTTTCAGGGCAAAAAATTTTACGAGCAGTAAATAGTGATAAAAGAATTACCTGCTCGTGTGAAGCTCTAGAAAATAGAGGAACGCACGCAGTGATCACCTTATACAGTGCGTTTCATAATTTTAGGACCCCCCCCCCTCCAATATTTCCACCCCCACTTTTCTCAGAGACTGTCACATTTCTTCTCTAGTAGCATTATAATCAGCACCTAAAATAACGTTGCCACCTGCTTTCGAACCCACAATAGCAGCCCTGGATTTTGGAACTTTATTTTTCTGCTTCTGCCTAGTTTGCAGTCATAATACACCTTTATATTCTAACAGGTTCATTAGCTGCGTCATCGAAAGTACGGAACTTGAATATTTTTGTGAGCTTGATGGGCCACACTTTCACATAGTCTGCTTCTCTCGCTCCTTATGAGGATTCTGAAGACATCTGCACCGATGAGCGTCGGGCATCCAAAACTGCCTGTCCCAATTTTTCATTCGCTCATTGCTGATGGTGGTGCACTTAGAATTGGCTGAAAAGTACGCACGGTTGACCTACTTCAGAAATGCAGCTAGCGCTGACTATAGGTTATACCTGTGGCTTCCTAGCTTATGGCCAGTGCTAACTGTATTTCTAAAGTAGGTGCACCGTGCGTACTTTTAAGCCAGTTTTGTGTCAGCAATGAGCGGTCGAAAAAATGAGGTACGCAGTTTTCTATGGCCGACGCTTATCAGTGCGGATTTTCTCGATATCCCCATGAGGAGCGGGAGCAGCAGACAGTGTGGAATCAGTAAGACCCACAGAAGCTCAATTTAAGTACCGTAGTTTCGATCACGCGGCTAATAAATGTTAGAACATGGAGGTGTGTCGTGACTGCGAATTAGGCTGGATCAGAAAAAAAAATTTCAAAAGTCTAGGGCTGCTGTCGTGAGCTCAGAAGTAGGGTGCAAAGACTCTCTCAAGGGCTGGTTGTAACGTATTAAAGAAAGAATTTCACGGTCCCAGGAGAAGCCTGAGGGTGAAAAGTTGGGGGAGGGTCTTTCATAATTATGATACGCACTGTATTTCACGTAACGAATACAATCAGAATCATAATGCGGAAAGATATGTTGACCAAAGGAATGTCGTAGCACTCTTGAGAAGCGAATATAAGAAAGTCTTGTCCTGTGCTCTGAGCTCATATGCTGGGGTAGGATTACACGGTCATTATTAATATCACCACGCATGTGGTATGTGTTGAATACAACAGGCAGAAGTCTTATATACGTCGGTAATCACATGATATATATTGAGTACTTTGCAATAACGAATGCTTTGAAATGCATCACCGAGATTTTGAATGCCTTTTTGCCTGACCCGTGAATGAAGGTGGCCACTCAATGTGCGCGTCAATGCCGCCAGTTGCTAGATGACAAATTTGATGCTAACTCATAATCCTTAGCTGGGTTTCGTTTTTGCGAGACCATTCATGAAATGACTCTTCCGAACAGAATAATAGCAGAACCAACCACTGTGACGTCTTGCATTTACAATTACAAGTGAAAAATGAAATCTTCTTGACACCGCATTACAAAGGAACAGTGAAGATTGTGATGGTACAACGAAAACCTACATAAGCACAGCTGTAAATACGCATATTGTCCGCTTTAATCGTCGCGCACATTCCTAATGGCTATGGCGGCTATGACGCGTTAGCGGAGTTCATCTATTTTTCTTTTGGTTTCAGAGGATCAAAATGAAAAACTGATGAGAAACTTGGAAAAATCTGAAAGAAAATGGCGCCTTTTCATTTTCAGTTTGCTTAGGAACTCCTGCAGTTGTCAGTTACTCTCATCAATACAAGTGAATGATTTTCTAGAAACTCCGCTCTCCAGAAGTCTCGTATTAATTGTTTTTTGTCCAGCTCCATAACCCTTACGGCCTAAACTTCTTTCAAACAGCTGCAAAAAATGAAAATTCTGTCAATACAAAACAGCGGACTGTTTATAGAAAAAAATTTATAGATTCTAAGTGTGTGCATCGGTTGCGCGTCAGACACGCGTATCTATGCGTTCGCAGAGGATTTTGAAGCGTGGTCAATGTGGCATGAAGACAATTAATAAAATTACCGCTCCGCGAAAATGAATCAATTAAGGTTGAAGCGTTCAGCCACCGTTCTTTAAGTACAAGTTCTGTTTTGCGCGGATATCTGCATGCAAACTAGCATTGCAACTATTTAGTTGTTTATTCGCTTACAATTAGTTATTCATTACACGTAATACAAGTGAAAAGAAAGGAAGAAAAGAGAAAAAGCAGATCAGTCTATCGTGATGCAGATCTATGAGAAATTAGAACTATGTTGGCAATTCACAGCTACCTAGCAATCAGTAATTCATGAGGCGTCGCTAAACAATATTCTGAAGGTTATATAGCACCTGTCGATTTTGATGAGTTTAGAAGCCATAGGATTACTTGAAAATCGCATATGCAGTTATTACAATGTTTTTTTTTTCATATTTAGAATCCTATATCTTTTAAGTAATCCCACATACTATGAAAAGCCGCAAATTCACCACATTTTCATACATAACTCGACGCGCTGAACACACACACACACACACACACACACACACACACACACACACACACACACACACACACACACACACACACACACACACACACACACACACACACACGGTAAGCCCTTTATTATAAGTCATGATTATATGCTTTACCTAAACTGACAAAATTCCACCAAGATTCCATTATATTACGGGTGCTTTCAACAGCAGCATCAAACCTTTGGCTTTAGAACTTACAAGAATACTTACTTTTATGAAAAACCATTTCGAAAAATATGTATTGTTGTAAAATATGTCTATTACAACACGTAACCATTTATTTCATGGTTATTGGTCAATAAATAATATGAAAATGTGTAGATGAGCAGATGTGAGCATCTAAGTAGACATAAATCTAATAATCTCAAATTTTTTTCTGCAGATATCACTGACATGTTCACTAATCGACCACATGGCACAATCCTTGCAAACATCGAAGAAATTCTTAAATTGTGTTTTGGCAATGATAATAAGCAGAAATTAGCTTGTACTGAATATAACAAAGTGTTTTATTCAGGAAATTACGACCAGTATAACTGCAGACAGTACACTATAGCAGACATTCTTTTTTACTAGACCATCTTCTCGATAGTAGTTTTTGTTCATTTGGTCCATTGTATTTAAACAAATTATAGGCGTACCTCAGGGTGGAAATTTCAGCCCCCTCTTGGCAGACCTCACTTTAACATACTACGAGTACATCTAGGCCAAAAATTATTCAGATGCTAACATATACTTCTATCTTTACAGATATTTGGACCATCTACTAATAGTGCATAATTCTTTGGACAGTACAATTTTAAGAATTTTTGATGAAGTCTATAATAAAGTACTATCGGTGGAAACTACGCACGAGTCCAATTACAGATATAACTAATCGGATTCAGAGATTAATATATTAGATTGTCGGGAAAGTCTCCGAAAGTGTGCCTTTTTAACCCCACGCTGCCTTGGCAACCTATCTTTTGCATACATAAGGAAGTCAGGTATGTGCGAGTTTATTATTATCATTAACTGCAAACTCCTGCGCAATCTCTTCCAGGAATGTGAAACTTTTAAAACAGTACATTCGCGGCCTTTTGTATACAGCATTAAATCTGGTGAATTAAAAACCGCATCCAGTCGCCCTACTTGCGCTGTATTTGGGGGGATGGTATAGTGGCCGAACGCACTGCACAAGATTGGTCCAGACGCCTTTGTGTTGGAGACTTCAACCCCAATGTTTATAGTCGACAATGGACGATTACAGCAGCTGGTGGATTCAAATCCACGGTTAACTAAGTAAGAAAGGACGCGAGTCTTGGATGTTCACTTTACCACCATCGCCGAACACCTGCGTCAGTTAAGCAAGACAAAAAAAATTATCATAGTGAGTGATCATGATCTGACCGGGTGCGATCTCCAGTACTGTGCAGAGGTGGCTACTGAACTGCCCTCGTACAGAATCATTGGATACTAGCTGAAGTCCATCTCCATAGGAGATGAGAAGTTGTGTCTGTACGTCAACAACAAGCACCATCGACACTGTGATGACAAGGATGAGCAGCCTGAGCTGCAGCTGAAGGCAGGTGATCACCCTCTAAAGGTTGTGGTCACTGCTTGTTGTGACAGCAAAGGCATCATCCACCATGCGCTACTGCCACGCGACACTACTCACGCTAGAGCTGTGCTATCAGCAGCCGCATAGATTCGCCGCAAAAATAGCAGAAAGAATCCGAATCATGACGAGATCCGATTTCTACACAACGATATTCGTCTACACACTGAAAGAGTGGCTTGCTAGAAGCTACCCGACTTTGGTTGGAAAGTGCTGACTTACCCAACGTACAGCCCTCACCTTGCACCAAAAGCGTTCGATAATGAAGATGACTTGGATCGCTGGTTGGTCAAATCCCCTGAATTATTGCAAGAACAGTTCTATGTTGTGAGCATCGAAAGGCTTTCCGAAAGTGGGCGAAGAGTGGTAGGACGTAATGGTGGTTTATACATTTCTTAATGTGCATCCCTGTTTTTGAAAAGTTGAGAAAATGTGCTGTTGTGCGCCGCTTGTCCTGCTGAATCCGTCAACACCTGTGGCCGACAGTGATACTTGCTTAAACATGTTGTACGTGTCTATTTCCTCCTTTCTATCGGATAAAAACGTTTCGCTGCGGATCGTCAACCTCGCATCAACGGAGTTGGGGGCCGAACATCGAACCACCGTGCCCGACAGAAGACGTACGAGGATTCTACGGCTGCAACCGGGTGGAATTCCAAAGCCGCAGCTGGAAAAGAGTTTCCTGGCGGTCTCCATTTCACAACAGTTCCGAGGTTACTTGTGAGTAATAAGAACTGCTAACTCACCCAAGGTCGGGAAGGCGACAACGGTGAGAACTCTCGAATAGAGGAAAAAACGCAGGTAGTGGGGAACCTCTGCCCGATTTTTTTCCCACTCAGTGCTGGCTGAGAATGCAGAAAAGCGCAGGAACAGGAGAATTTCTGCGCTAATTTTTTGAGCACAAAAACGAGCCTTCCTCGGAAGCTGTTGTGAAAGAGCACATACAAAAAAGGAACTTGCCGTGCATTTCGCGTGATTGTATTGAAATGAACAATACACACAACACAAATCGTCGCATTGCAGGCAAAATGTCCGATAATGTGGAGATTGAGAAGGAGCTTTAGCAGCCTTGCCGAACCATCCACCGACGATCGTATTGTGCGCATGGAGGCTAATCTGGAGAAACTCGTCGATCATGTTACAGGCATGTCGAGAGCAGCCAAGCAGGTAGGTGAGAGCTTCAGCAGTAGCAATCAAGGAAGAGATTGCGCAACTGAGTGAAACTCCTCACCTGATAGCCGGAGAACTGCGTGTAGGTACCTCACGCAAAGCGCACAAGAAGTCGGAAGAGATGAGGTGCATAGTTGATTCCCACCTTCAAATGCCACGAAAAGCAATTTTGTTGGAACTCCAAAAAATTGTCACTGCATTAGGTGAATCACACAAAATGCCCGATCTCGTGTCTTTGAAAGAGGGTGCTAAAAGAGCAGACCAGGTCCCAAATGCAGCGCAGAGAGAGCAGAATGCTGCACAAAACAGTAGAGCCCATGCACGCAGAATAGGGTACGAGTCACAGATGGAACAAGCTGCCGTAAAACACGATAGAGGCGTGTTTCAGGCAGCAGTATCATCCATGTGCATGCCGTCAACATCTAACAGTGATGCGTTTCGCCATGCCTACCAACAGCTGAACGCTGGTGACTTCGCCCACGTGTCTTATGAAACCGAATTCGACCCCATCAGAGCCGGTGAAGGTGAGTGGCTAGAGAACACGTCTCCAGGTCAGGTCGGAGTTGACATGAATGGAACGTATAATGAAATGTGTTTCCAGAACTCCAGCAGCGCCGAGAGACCACCGAGAACGACGGAGTTGAACTCATCCACGTCGAGGCTCCTCCAGTCCAGAGGTATGCCTCCAGAATACTGTTCTGATCATATGGGAGATATGGCCTACATGTTTGCTGCAATGGCATTGCCAGATGTTTCAGCATTCGCAAACCCCCAGGGAAGGAAATTCGATGAATTCCTGAGAAGTTTCAGACTGAAATACCTGAGACTGGGGTTGTCTGACGAAATGTCGACACATCTACTGGCATCAAAATTAGTAGGATATCCTAAAGCGGTTTTAAAAGCACTGCCGCAAAACGTTAAAGAAGGGACATGAATTGCGTAGCAGCGCTTTCAGAGAAGTTCAAAGAAAATGAATCAGCAGCGCGGATGCAAGCGTACATGGAGCTGAAGCAGTTGAAAAGAAAGGGAGCAGTAACAGAGTACTGCGTAAAACTGGAGCAGCTCACTCGAAACGCCTATCCGCATTTGGGAGAAGACTTTCCATAGCGAGGGTAGGGGAACTAGTATCTCAGGTAGTTGGAAGGCCAGAGTATCTTCAGTTGTACTCAGTTATGAAACAGTCGACTCCTGAAGCAGCATACGAAAATGTAAAATCCATGGCACAACGTGTGGAAAGAAGCAGAACTGCGGCACAATCCATGAAGCGTTGCCAAAAACAGCTGCACGCTTTCCAGAAACACGATCCCAAGGGGCTTCCAAATTAGGACTCGTGTGGATCTCCTAGTGCTACCTGGGAGAAACAAGATCTGGTTAAACCCAATGCCAAATTCAATGACAAGTGTAGGAAATGTCACGAAACAGGTCATTTCCAGAAAGATTGCCCGCTTGCGAAACAGTCTGGACGGGTTAACGACGTGAGGAGAGACGACAGGAAGGGCAAAACTCCATTCCCTCAGATATTCACCACCACTCTCGACACATGGACATGCATGACTGTCATGTGTGCTGAGCTAGCCGGAGAGCCCACACTTCACGAAGTAACACTCTCGGTCAGAAGTGTATAGCTCTCCTAGACACTGGCTCACAAGTCAGCATTCTACCTCTGAAGATGCTGGTGGAAGCTCGCGACAAGGGATTCGACCTCAATGCAGATGTGGAGGAGGTCCCAATCAACCATGTCAGACCTATCTACGACGCTTCAGGAAATCAGATGATGTTAATAGGAGCAGTGAAGCTGACGCTGAACTTCGGCGATGAAGCTTAGAAGAAGTCTTTTTTGTCAGCAAACACGGCGATGGTCTGGCAGTAGTAGGTACAAACGTACTGAGTCTATTTGGCTGGAGGCTCACAAGATCGAAGACAACAGCTGAACCTTCGCAGTCAAGAAGCCCATCAAGAAGGCAGGTTAACAGTCACGAGCATGGATTGGCGATGGAGAGAAAAGCTGCTCAGACCTACACTCAGCATTCGCAGTCAGAGTTTGTCAGCAGCAGGGTATACTTCGGCCTGGTGAAACGAAGAGCATCCCTGTGTTCTGCAACGCCACTGAGGATGGCGTGATATGGTTGAAATGTAACATCATCCGTGATATGGTGTGTCGCTCAGGATAACACCAGATGCAGGTCAGCGTAACAAATGACCTCGCAGGAGCAAAGCTTCTCCGGAGAGGGGAGGAGATAGGGCATCACGAGCCTGGAATCTCAGAGGAAGAACTTTGGACTGCTTCAACAATATGCTGGAGAAGACTTCACCCCTATCAGCACGCGAGCGAGTGGTAATGCTGAGCAGAATACTGCAAGAAAAGGAATCCAACAATTAGGTTTTGCCCGCCCTGGACAAAATCGCAAGCGACTTCGGAGTCGTTTTTGCTGTGTCGGATCAGGAGCTCACTCAAACAAATGTGGTGCAGCACAGTATCGAGACTGGCGATGCGGCTCCTATCAAACGGAAAGCTCGTCCTATCCCACTAGAGTACCAAACTGGAGTTGGAAAAAATCTTGGGTGACCTGCAAGAAAGAGGTGTGATAGAAGCCAGTTCCTCATCGTGGGCCTCACCCATCGTTCTTGTTCGGAAAAAGCACGGTTCTTTGAGATGGTGCGTCGATTATCGGAAGATGAATCAAGTCACAAAACTTGAATGCTACCCACTATCATCGACACCATTCTCCAGAATTTGAAAGGGAAAACGTGGTTTTCAACCCTGGATTTATCGTCTGGATATTGGCAGATCAAATTGGCTGATGATACTCAAGAAAAGAGTGCTTTCACAACTACTGAGGGGTTATATCAATTCAGAGTGCTGCCGTTCGGGCTTGTGTCTTCCCCTGCTGTCTTTCAAAGACTCATGCACGCAGTGCTGTCCGAGATTCTTAGTGATGAGGTATCCTCCTATTTGGACGATGTTATGGTGGCCACTTGCTCGAAGGAGAGGCATGTGGAAGTCTTAAGCAAGGTCTTTGAAGCTCTGCGGAAAGCGAATTTGAAGCTGAACCCTCGGAAGTGCAAGCTGTTCAAGAGACGAGTAGATTTCCTTGGATATGTCATCGACGAAGGACTGCACACGGATCCAGCTAAGGTGAAATCAATTCTGCAGGACAGGATCAAGCTACGCACTTTCCTCGGAATGTGCTCCTATTATCGAAAATTTGTTTTCCGCTTCTCGGAAATTTCTGTAGAACTCCATGAAATGACCTCGGAGAAAAGAGATTTCACATGGACACCTTCACGAGTCGCGGCCTTTCAGAAGTTAAAGGAAATCATCGCTAGTGCCCCAGTTCTCGCCCAAACTGATGTAGGAGCTGCCAGGTCAGGAAAAAGACTTTTCCGCATTCACACGGACGCGAGCTACTATGGTCTTGGTGCAGTTCTTAGCCAGGAGGGAGAGGATGGGCTCCAACATCCAGTGTTCTTCGCCTCGAAAGGACTGTCTAAAAGCGAAAAGGGATATCATATGACGGATCTCGAGGCCCTAGTCGTTGTGTTTGCATTACGGAAATTCCACATGTTTGTGTATGGGCTGCCGGTTGATGTCTACATCAATCATCAGGCTCTGACGGCCTCATTCAGAAGAAGTAACGTATGCGCTCGCGTTCTGAGATGGGCGCTTGAGCTTCAGAAATACGATCTGAGGATGATATACCTGAAAGGGGCTGCAAACGAAATTGCCGACGCCCCTAGCCGAGGAGCAACCTCGTGCGATGAAGTGGAACAGCACTTCGTCAAGGATGAACTGATTGTAGCTGCTACAACTCAGGTGGGGGAATTGCTGAGGTGTCTGCGGAAAGACCCAGTGTACAGCATAGTCATCAAAGGACTGAAAGCTGGAAACCTCCACGGCGACGTAGAACTACTCCGGCACAGTCGCAAGCTCAAAGTGGCGGATTTCACCCTAGCCGACGGGAAGCTGAAGGATAATTCGAAATGACTTAATACTGTCGGACTCTCGCTGGCAATGGCGGCTCACAAAAGAAATTGCTTCAAATAAATATATAAATATAATACGATTGCGATGGCTCAGGGGCAAGCGTTCGCTCACTCAGCGATATTCGATAGTCATCCCGGATTCGACCTTGACGCGTATTTCATGCAAGCACTGGCACGATGTGAGAGGATTGTCCAGAGTGGCGTTGAAGAATCTCCGCTAACACGGACGCTAATTGTCTTGTCGCACAGTTTTCGCCACGTCGCTAAGGAGATCAAAGTGGAAGACCAGGTCGACATCTACGCGTACAAGAATTTCTATGACTTGGCCCGCGTCCTGACCGAAAGACCGATAACTGCCTCGATAATCATGGTCTGGCCACTTGAAAAACCGACCAACGACGCCGCTCGGAAAGTTGTATTGCAGCTGGAACGTCGTCTTTGCTGCGGTGGAACACTCCAAATGTTCCCTAGCCCGTATGAGGATGCGAAATCCGAGCTGTGGGAGGAGCTCCGCAACACCGCTAGTGTAGTTGTCGAGTATCTGCAGGGGCCCGAGCGTAGCTTCGAAGCGCTGGTCGTGGACTAGTACACTCCAGTGCGCCACGGTTGTCGTCACACCCACACCGCTGGCTGCCTGGGAACAAACCCTCGTAAAGGAGACCAGCCTTTCCAGGGTTGGCAGATAAACACGTTCCTCCAGAAGATCCGTGTGACGCTCAAAGACGTCCTGCTGCTACCGCCGTTTCAACTCCTGGAAAACCAATGCATAGCCGTGAAGCAAAGGATGCTGCTCGTGCGAACAAGCCAAAGGAAGTGGGATTCGAAACGCTGCCCGACCCACATCATCGCCGCTTCAAGAAAATAAGCAACACGCAGCCTGGAGAGCTCCAGTCGAAGAGCCCGAAGCAGTACAAGACGCCAAGGATGTCGTCTTCGAAGTAGAGGCATGTGCGCCGCTTGTCCTGTTGAACCTGTCAACACCTGTGGCCGACACTGATACTCGCTTAAACATGTTGTACGTGTCTATACCTGTTAAGGGCTATATAAGCCCGCATCGGTTTTCGAAATTCATTATAGTTGTTGTTGTTCCTGCTCTCTATTGGATAAAAACGTTTCGCTGCGGATGGTCAACCTCGCATCAACGGAGTCTGTTTGCAAAAACGCGAGAATTTTCTCGACAACCTAATACATAAAAACATTGTAATAACGAAAATGCATAATCAGACTGACTCTTTCGGCTTCGCTATTAAACGATATCCACACTTTTCCACTAATATTTCACTCGGGAGGAGAACAACTGGCAGATGTAGGGCAAGAACACCTCACCAAGCAGCCGTTAGGAAGCAACCGAGACGGCTCAAGATGGAACAATGATCTCTTACGAGATCAGTCTCAATTCTTCGAGCTGTTCATCTTTGCTATTGATCTCTGGTGTTCGCCTTCTTATATCCACCGCTTCCATCATTTTTCTTTCCAAAGGGTTCTCGAGAAAATTGTGGAGAATTTTGACGTTTATGTAGTGGCCGCAAAGTCTCGCCGACGTGCTTCTGTCCACACCCTCGATAAGTGAGCAGATAAACAGTTCCTATTAACTCGCAAATTTTCTTGTCCACACAATATCTGCTCATTCTCACATTTCTCCTCAAACTGTCGTGACGATGTAAGAAGATCCTTTAGATTTGGCGGAGGTTTGAATACTAGCCGAATAGAAGGAGAGAATCCATCCTTGGAAGCCAAACTAATTGAGCTTGAAGTTGATCTCATCTATACACATGTGCGCCGCTTGTCCTGTTGAACCCGTCAACAACTGTGGCCGACTACTAGATACTCGCTTAAACATGTTGTACGTGTCTATACCTGTTAAAGGCTATATAAGCCCGCGTCGGTTTTCGAAATTCATTATTGTTATTATTGTTCCTGCTCTCTATCGGATAAGAACGTTCCACTGCGGATCGTCAACCTCGCACTAACGGAGTCATATCTATATATACAGTGCGTATCATAAATATACAGGCACCCCAAAAATGTCTACATCTGCTTTCCCTCACATTTCTGACAAAAGCCAATGCTATCAGTGAATTCGGCGTGCCCGAAAACCCTGGTCTACTATTCTTTACGTAGAAAAATAGATTATGGAAGTACATAATGGTGTGATCTGTATTTAGCCCCCCAAATCTGTGCACCATAACTATACGGGCACTCTGAGTAAAAAATAAATAAAAAAAATTCCGTGGCAAGAAAATTTCTGTTTCAAAACTGCAACAAGTAGAGGTAAGTTTACCTTGATTAAATCTGAAATGCCACGAGGATCAGAGCTTTCTAAGGACGAAGGTGCGCAAATACGGGCTCTTCACGACGCAGGTCTCAGCAACCGCGGGATCGCCGAGCACCGAGCACTATCGACAACTTCCTGCAAGATCCTGACTCCCACGGCCGGCGGGAGCGATCTTGAAGGTCAAAGAAGCTGTCACCGCAGGATGAACGCCAGGTCGGACGGCTGGTTTCGAACGCCATGACAACCGTCAATGATGTTCGAGCCAGCTTATCGACCCCTGTCTCTAGACGGTGTGGAAGGCGATTAAACGTAATGATAACATCGTGCGTTGTCGCCTTCGACCAGCTCCCAGGCTCACGAAGTCTCATAAGGATGCACGGCTGGAGTTTGCCAGGAAGAACATGGCAACAGACTGGTCCAAGGTATGCGTGATTTTTCTAAGACTCCTAAAGACTGATTGACGTTGACTGACGTGTTCAGATGATCTTCTCCCATGAGAAGATGTTCAACTTGGACGGCAACGCATAATACTGGAGAGATCTCCTCAAGGAACCGCAAGTCTTCAGCAAGCGAAACTTCGGTGGTGGCACAGTGATGGTTTGGGGCGGGTTCTGCCAAGATGGAGTGCTCGACATCGCATTCGTTTCGACTCGGATGAATTCTAGCGGGTACCAAGAAATGCTCAGCCACCACCTCCTACCTTTTCTGGACCAGCACGAATGCGACGCCGTTCATGTTCCAGCAGGACAACGCGGCAATCCACGTCAGTCGTTCGACAAAGGCTTGGTTCAAAGACCAAAACGTCCCCGTTATGGAATGGCCGGCCTGTTCTCCCGATGCCAACCTCATAGAAAATTTTTGGGGCATCTTGGTGCGTGAAATCTACAGCCAAGGAAGGACGTTTTCCAACACCACAGAGTTCAAAGCTGCCATCACCACCAACTGGACCACAAAATCCTGAAAAGACTGGTCAACTCCATCCCTCAGCGCATTTTTCAAATAATTAGCAAACATGGAAGACCCATTAATTATTAGAGTTTGATTGTTAGTAGATTAGCATAATAAAACTATTGATTTTTACGAGTGGCCGTATAATTATGATACAAAGATTTGGGGGCTAAATACAGTTTACACTATTATCTATTTCCATTATCTGTTTTTCTACGTGAAGAATGGTAGACTAGGGTTTTCGGGCACGCCGAATTCACTGGTAGCAGTGGCTTTTGTCAAAATTGTGAGGGAAAGCAGATACAGACATTTTTGGGGTGCCCGTATATTTATGATACGCACTGTATATATCTATACCACAGCTAGAAAGGCTCATGTTTCCAACATGACAGCAAAGAAGAAGCGTGGTCTGCGAAAACTAGTACAATTGAAGGATGAGCTAAGATTAACAGTTGATGATAAATGCGGTGGTTTTGTTGTGATGCCGAAGTCGATGGACAAGTAGCTTACGAAACTGGATCTATCGGAATCGACGGTGTATGAGGAGGCGTCGAAGCGGACATTCTACAAGTTTTCGCAACAGCTGAGAATGACCGTCCGATCAATTCTCATCTCAAAAGTAGGAGCAAAAGGTGTGAAACGGTTATTGATTAGCTCACCCGTTGTCCCAACGTACTACTCCTTGATTAAAACAAATAAGTTTGGTGACAACGTTGATCTCAAGATGATACCTGTGAGCAACATCAAAACAAAGCCAATAATCTCATGCTGTGGAGGGTCATGTGACCGAATTAGCTGGCTGCTTGTAAAACTGCTATCACCGTTGCTGAAATATGTTGAAGCTCATCTAGCGAACGTGGAGGAGTAGCAATAGATCGATGCAAAATACCCAGTTCAGCCAGCTACGCAAGCTTCGACGCTGTCTCACTCTACAGGAATATTGACAATGGCACCAGGCAGACGTTAATGTCATCGGACTAACAAAAGGCGAGGTCGAACAACTTCTCACGACCACTTTGGCGTGCAATGATTTTCGATTCAACAATAAGCACTACATACAGCTAAGAGGATTGGCCATGGGTTTAGGCCTTGCTCCTTTGTTAGCCACAATTTGCCTGGATCGAACAGTAAGGAACTCGCTCATCACTGAGATCGTTTTCTACAAGAGATACGTCGGCGACGTCTCCGTTGTCGGTTCGAGTCCCAACGCTCTCCAAGAAGTTTTGAATAACTTTATCTCACATGATCCAAACATCAAATTCATCGTGGAGGAGTCTGACCTCGAAGGCTTCCTTCTATTCTTGAACAGGAAAGTGCGGAATCGAGATGGGTTGAAGGAGTTCAGGTACAAGAAACCGTCCTCGAAAAATATTATAATCCACTCGAGGAGCTCCCACCCCATTTTTATGAAAGTAAATGTGCTACGTAACATTTTGCGAACGAAGGATAAGATATGCGGTGTGGCCAACTCAACCAACGACAATGAAATCGAGAGGATCCTCGCAGAGAACGCTACAACAAGGACGTCATCGCCACATGGCACCCATTTTCACCACCGAATAGGATACAAATCATGATACCTTTCGTAGATGATCACAAATCAAGAGAAACTAACAAAATTGCCAGAAAATCTTCTGCTCTTAGTTGGCTAATATTGAAACCTCTGCCGAATCTAAAGGATCTTCTCACATCGCCACGGCAGTATGCGGAGAACTGTGAGAATCAGCAGCGCATATATTGTGTGGACAAGAAAACTTGCGGGTTAAAAGTGTTTATCTGCTCACTTGTCGAGGGTGTGCACAGAAGTACGTCGGCGAAACCTTGCGGCCACTACATAAACGCCTCGATGAACACCGCAAGGCTTTTCAGGACCCGAGTTCCTATCCTTCAAACAGCTTTTCTAGACATCGCAGCCTTGTTCACACACGAGAGCGCGCACAGGAGTTCGATGTTACGCTTTTCCACCGTTTTCTCGAGAATCCTTTGAAAAGAAAATGATGGAAGCGGTGGAGATAAGAAGGTGAACACCGAGGATCGATAGCTATCATAGTTGATAATAATTGGCATTTTATATGTGTGTGTGTGTGTGTGTGTGTGTGTGTGTGTGTGTGTGTGTGTGTGTGTGTGTGTGTGTGTGTGTGTGTGTGTGTGTGTGTGTGTGTGTGTGTGTGTGTGTGTGTGTGTGTGTGTGCGCGCGCAAGAGAACCAGCCATCAAAAACGGAAAATAACCACACCATCGTGTTCAGCGCGTCGAGTTATGTATGAAAATGTGGTGAATTTTGATTTTTACCTCGATTCACGGAAGTTTCGGGCCACATTTTCGGACATGTTAAATTCCCTTAATAACCGAAAATTGTTTACACCTCAGTTGGAATGAGTGATATTGGCCTGTGATTACAAGACCGGATAAAAGGGGAGAGGTGTGTACGATGCCAAGGAAGAGGACGAGCCAGACAAACGAGGCATAGAACGGATGAGGGTAGCCCTTGCACAGGCATTATAGAAATAATAAGGAAGGGGCTACTGCCATTGGAAGCGATTCTCTGACGTTCAGTAGTAGTAGAACGTCACTCTATGGGTTAACAACTGCCAGAGTGGTGCGCCAGCGTTTAGAAGCGGGAGGATGTCGATGGACGGGTCCATGTCAG
Organism: Ancylostoma caninum; assembly: GCA_037903475.1. Lineage (NCBI taxonomy): Eukaryota > Metazoa > Nematoda > Chromadorea > Rhabditida > Ancylostomatidae > Ancylostoma > Ancylostoma caninum. Next base: position 169,947 of record JBAJFG010000570.1, read on the forward strand.
CAACAGTGGTGCGCCGCCGTTCAGAAACGGGAAAAATGTCACTGGATGGATCCACATAAGCGAGAGTGGTGTCTCTGCGCTCGGTAGAGAGAAGCGTACACACTGATGCGAGGCGAGCGAAGCGAGCCCAGAAGAAGCCTGAAAGTCCGGCGTTAGCCGGACGATCAGGCTGTTAGCTATTAATAGCAGAGATGAACAGCTCGAAGCATTCCTAGATCCTACAATCCTGGGATCTCAACTCCATGAATATATTGGAATAAAGTGATATGAGGCTTCGAGACGGAGAATATTGCAAAAAACATTGTTTTAGCCATGAACTACAGTCGGTTTGTAGTTGAAATTTCATACATACAGGAAGCTCCAAATGTCCGCCGTCGAGAGGGACGTGACCACGGCACGGCTCTTTGATCAGACACAGGCGCTCTCTATGCTGTCTCTGGCTTCTCTGACTCTGCAGACAACCAGTGGCAGCATGCTGAGCGCCTGTGTCTCTGTCTAAAGCCGCCTCGTGGCAACGCCTCTCTTGACTGCGGACATTTGGAGTTTCCTGTATGTTGTCGTTCAAAAATAATTATATTTTACATAAATTCGAGATACATGTCTTTGAGACTCAAGAATTTGTGAAAAAATTATTCTGATATACTCAAAATACTATAAAAATTTAAAACATCCACCTACTCCATCCAGTCAATTCCTCTATTTGATCATGGTCGACTAGTGGTCGACTACAAAAAAAAACAATTACAAAAAGATCTAATGGACTACAAAAAGAGTACAAAAAGATAAAAGACTAAAAGACTACAAAAAGATCCAATGGACCCACTGCAATATAATCAACACCTTCTGGTTACCTTTAGAAGCCTTGCAAAGAGGGTGATTTCAATGAGGTACTCCTTCATTGTTTCTTGTAGGATCCTAGCATAAGCTAGTTTCACTCCTTGGTCAGACATCGCCCTGAGGACAATATTGTGCTCCACAAAATCAGAAAGAATTCCACGAACAGGAAACACAACTGAATTCTCTGTAGGCGTATGTGCTGCAGTCCTTCATACTAGGTAATTTATTGATTCTGAGCTCCAAGATTGCAAGTCTCAAACTCCACTGAGATTACTCTACTTGTTGTGGGTGATAACACGATGAAACCGAGATACCGTTACCACCAACATCACTCTTCGCTGCACCAAGCATCACTTCGATACCGTCAATCCATTTCACAGACACCTTCCGCCCCGTTTCGCACATTGCTACAATGTTGATCTTGATGTTGTGCGATTCGTCGAGCAAGAAGCGGTACGCTGTATGTTCCAAGGTCCATACCAGTGGAACGGTGACTGCTAGCTGCTGCAAGATTCTTGGCAGCCCCTGGTTCTAGGGTATTCGGGCCGTCATCAGTGCGTGAGGCGCTACGCAGGACTGGGGGTGATACTTTTGCCGAACTTCAAAACCATGATTGCTGTGGGCGGAAATCCGCCCCCTGATGACCTTCCTTCTGGCGGCGTTTCGTCCGCTCTGCTTCACTGGCCCAAGGGGTCCATGAAGGGCGCTTGGTGGATGGTCGGTCCAGGAGTGGCGTCATCATTTTGAGAGTGGTAGCACATCCTTGCAACTCCCCCCAAGCCCCAGCGTCGCGACAAGACGATCCGCACTGATGGAGTAGAGCAAGCATGGGGATAAAAAATGCACACTTTTGGAAACTATAAGAATCTTTCTTACAAGCTTCATTATTGCTAGCGTGTTACATTAGAAAGTGGAGTGTGGCAGCCAATCGAGATCTGCACAAAATCACCACACTTGTCAAATTTTCGGAAAAATGGAGAGGAAGCGAAACAATCTAATAGCTGAGCTTAAATAAGAAACCCCACTCCTCATGAATTCCGCAAACTACACCAGTCTGGCCGTCATGCTAACACCGAACTTCCAGTTTTCTTCTGATGCCACCCTTGCACGCAAATTTATCTTAATGCATCTACATGTAAATTTAGTTACTTTTATGATATATCCTCCAGTTTTTTTTTTCTCACCGCACTTCTCTGATGCTTATGGACTCGTCATGGACCGTAGGTGTCCATTCTGCGCGAGAATGTCCTTCAGATGACTTTATTTGCAATGAACAATTACTGAACACAGTGCGAATGATGACTCAAAATGATTCAAGTTGAGAATATTGTTGCGAGCCCGACAAGCGTCTTTCAAATTGCATCAGAAGAGAGTAGGTGTACTGGATTTAGACACAAATGACAGTGCTGACGAGAGCAGGGAGCAAAATTGCGTACCCATGAAAGTAAGTACAAAAGAGTGCTGAAATATTGCTCAAGGAAAACCGAACTCGCTGTTTGGGCTAGTATCTGTTAAAGCACTTTGGTGTGCGGGAGGACACCTTCCCCACGCGACTGTTTCTCATCACTCGGCCAAACGAAGTTCAACATTGTAATTTTCTGTCATTTTTGCTGAATAATAAAAGATCAGCAGACAAACTTCCATGGACCGCTCTGCTGAAGTCCGTGCACTAGGGGCTTTGTTGAAGAGGATTCCACTGTTAGAAGTTTACAAAGGAAGACATAACCAACAACAGAGAGGATCTTTAGTTGAAGGCAATTGGAGCAAGAAGAATGAACAGGCTACAGTTCCCGACACTTGTGGAACACTAGTGGTTCAGAGATCACATGATTGTATGTACATACGTCTCCGTGATTTGCTTGTGATCACGATGGAAACAGTAATGAGTACAGGCTCTCAATGCGAAACAAATAACAAGGAATAGGGTTCGAAAAGTGACATTCCAAAGCAAGTGGTGTGTACAGAAGATGGCATGTTTTCCTCTTGCGCATAATTTCCAAAAGTTGACAAGCGTTTTTGAACAATATCGAGCACAAAGGTCACGCAGAATTCTGCCAGAGCTTGTTCTAAGGACAATTGCTGGTAGCTAAGCTCCGACGAGAGCTGCACCAGAATTGAACTTTCATTAGGTTATTACCTTAAAGATGCACTTTTGGAGCTCACTTTCTCGTAACTGCAGAATAGTAGATAGCCATAAACTTGTAGTACATAATTGTGAGTGCGATGTGACTTCGTTCACTAGAAAGCAGCCATACGTTACGGAGAACGCGACAGTCTTTACAACCCTGGCGGTGCTACATAGGTTATTGCTGTTTGTGAAAGAAGACACATAAGAAATACGAGCTGTGGGGGTGATTAAATCACTCGCTGTGGCGATTCCCGTAATTGACTCCCACACCCGTACTGGAAACATGATGGATTCAGACACGCCAGGTGCCTTTGCGGCTACAATTCGAGAAATCGATGGGGTACGCATAAGAACCGAGGTAATGGCGTGAAGTCAACAAATGAAAAACAGATGACCTGGGAACTAAGTCACATAACAAGCGTTCCGAATTATATTACATTTAGACTGGACGCCTGTTCAATGATTGGCACAACCAGGGTGCTGCATTATTCATTCAGAGGATGAGCATGGAATGTGTCTAGATACGGACACAGGACAGATGGAATAGGCAGAATATATTTCCTTAGCAGAGTAGTTCGACTGAGTAAGTTAACGTAACGTTTTAGACTTTGTTACTGACTATACTAGTATAAATTTGCCTTTCGACATTAGGTTGAGAGTTTCATATGGAACAGCCGTTGTAATGGATTTGTCACAGTGCACTAATGTACATCTGCGGTAGAGTGTGACTGAGGGCATAAAACCTTACGCTCCAGCATGCGCTGCTGTTCGCTGCCTTTGTGATCGCTCTGTCCCCTACTCATGCACTTGGACTGGCCGACGAGTAGGTGCCGACCGGCCGGCCTGCAGCCTATCATCGGCCGGCCGACTCTACCATACCTACGAGCTGCCGCGCGGATGTTCATTACCGGCCGGCTTCCGGCTCATCACCATCTACCGGAGGAGCAGCAGCCCATCACCGGCCGGCAGGTCGACGAATGCAGCCCTCCGGCCGGCCGGTCGGAATGGTCGGATGATGATTGTAGTCAACTGATAGACGATGAGGGCATCAGCCGATTGAAGCAGATCGGAAGTTCGAGTGGCCAAGTAGGTAAAGCAGCAGACTCTCAAACGTTCACGAAGAATGGTCAGGTTGGTTCGAATCTACTCGATAGTAGAATGAAGCTAGCACTACGGAAACACGTAGGGACTTTGCAAAGAGCCACATTTTCCTATTCCTGATGATAAATTGCTTATTTATGTTCTTGTCACCACAGATCCACAGCTGCGTCGATCCCGTAACTCTTCTGTGCGATACACCGCGTAACCAATGGCTGAGCTGTCACGGGTCGTCACACTGCCTGCTGCCAATTGACGGATAATCTTGGACAACGCTACCCTGAGTACTCGATTTGGAGCAGTGGCTCCTGTATCCACTCAATTTCAAGCACTTCCGGCTCAGCGGAGGCTCACCATCTGCTGGCCCGCTCCATCATTGCCTGCCGGACTCCATCCCAGTGATTCCCCAGCCGGTAATGGTAGAGAGGGCCGTCCGCACCAAGTCTCTGAGTACTGGCTGTGCCGATCACCAGCGAGAAATAAAATTGACTTTGAACATGTACTCATTGAAATAATAATGTGGTGGTTAACGGGCCGGCCCCTTCTAAGAAAAGCCGGCCCCTTCTCAGAAACTTGGCGCGGACAGCCAGCTCTACCATTACCGGCCGGGAAATCGCCGGGTCGGAGCAGGGCCGATAATGTTGGAGCGGGCGGGCCGGGAGTGGGTCTCCGCTCAGTCGAAACCGCTCTAAATCGAGTGGGCACAGGTGATACTACTCCACATTGAGCCCTCAGTGCAGCGTTGGCCAAGATTAGAGGTCAATTGGCCGCTCGCAGCGTGACACCTCTGGCAGCTCGGTCAGTGGTTGCGCGGTGTCTCGCACGAAACAGCTCCGAGTTCGACGCCACGTAGATCTGTTGTGATATAACGGCAATACAAATCAGCAAATTCTCATCACGAACAGGAGAAGGTGCCTCTTTGCAAATCCCCACCCATTTTCGCAGTGCTAGCTTTCTTCTATTACTGAGTGGATTCGAACCAACCTAACCATTGTTTATGAATGACTGGAGCCCGATGCTTTATCCACTCGGCCATCCGTGCTTCTGATCTCTCTCTACGCTGATATCTTCATCCTTTATCACTACCCTACTGTCACTAACCGACCATTCCGACCGGGCTGGCCGGAATGCTAACATGGTCGACCGGGCCGACCGGAATGTTATCATCGACAATCGTACCGGCCGGAAGGTGATTATGGTCGATTGAGCCGGCTGGCCATGAGCTGTCTCCCGGTCGGTCGCAGATCTGGTAGAGCGGCCAGCCGGTGATGGGCTGCAGCCCGGCCGGTATACGGTGATGGGTGGGACGTCGGCCTGTGATCAGCAGCCGCTCAGCCGGTCGGCATCTACTGGTACAGCGGGCCGATGGCCATCAAGTATCTGAGTTCCGAATGATCAACATATCAATGGATATGCAACCAGAGCTCACTCTCATAAGCATTTTGGAAAAAACCTGAGCATTGCAACCATTTTTTACTACCGTGCCACATATGTCTCAATGTATTTGAGCACAGTTCATTTGGCCTGACGCTTCAACACAATGTCCTGCTCGGAACACGCCACGGCCAGCTCGACATGGATTCACAGTCAGAACGAAGCCCCTTTTTGAAAACCCAGTACTTAATGAAGTTCTATTTGAATGTAGTCATAATGGAAACTATTAGGTTGTTACATAAGTTTCCGCTGTTTTCGCATGGGCATTTTTAAAGGCTCCTAATAAATGAATACCTATTAGATTTCGAGCATATCTAGATATCATTTTAGAGCGCATGATCTAGCGAAAATCTTACATTGTGATTCATACCTCTTCGTCTTGTTTTGAAAATGTAATTAATTTCGGAGTGAAACCTTGAAGAATGCAAATTTGGTAACAGCACTTGCACAGATAGCAAGTAAACCATATCGTTGCATGATTCTAACCAAATTTGGGTTGAGTAATCTTGAGGCCATTCCTATTCTCCTGATAATTTCTCTATACATTTTATTGTTGAGTAGTCTCAAGCAGAGGCAACAAACTTGGTAACCCAAAATTTTAACTGTGCCGTTTTTCTCTCTGGGATTGCACCGAATTGAAGTGAAATTTCTTCCACTGTGACTTGGAACATCAACCATTTGAGAACAGTCATCGGCAGTATTTTATGAAAAGTTTCAAGCGTTCAGTGGAAATCACACCACTTTGCCACACTGTGTCGGGCACCTTAATTTTGTTAGTCAAACTCTCCGGAAAGAAGATGAGCCCGCAGAGGAATTTTTAATTGCGCATTATGCAGCATAAATCTAGCTCTAACCATGCGAAAGTTATCAGATCTCAAGAATGTCTGTTGCGCAAGAACCAATTTGCCAAAATTAGTGACCTCCAGCACTGCCCGAATCAATTCTTTGCCTCGTAGTCCATGGATTTCTGGACCAGCAGAGTAGAGCTCTTGCTGTGAAAACGGCAAAAGTCCAGCAACTGTTGTTGTACATACCTCGATTGTTAACTGTTGTTACTTGATTTTTTATAAAACTTTTTTGTCAAAAATTTCAAAACAGCGGAAACTTATGTAACACCCTAATACCTCAAAATGCTCAAGAATAGGACCTTGTTTCCAAAGATCGTGTTAATAAATAAAAATTCCGCTAAACTGCACAGGAAATTTCCGCTTCAAATTTTCCACCAATGTTATTTTTTTCTCTGACTAGTCTTTTTTTCTCCAATTTCTAAGCTTTTAATCCACGTTATAACCTCAAAATTGGCGCTTTATCTTTCCTCATTTGCTTTCATGATGTGCGCTATTGGCGTGAGGCTAACGAACCACAGGTGTTGCTCGAATAGACCTCTCACAAATGTCTTGCTTAGCATTACTCGCAAAAATATTATAAAAAAAGAACCCTTTGCTGAATTGAAAGCCCTTTTCCTTCATTCACATCGAAAGGCCTGTTCAAGAGAGTAGGTTTCGGCCTGCATAGAAGTGTTTTCTGTAGATGGTCGCAGTTGGTCGCAAAAACAACACATATGCTCGCATACAGGAAAATTACTGCTAGCCACTACACATATTTTCTTAGAGGAATCTCGTGGAACTTTTCTTAGATTTACCCGAAAACACAAATAGGTCGTTGCTTAATTGCTCATATCTCAGACACGTTTGGATTTATTTCCCGTGCTGAGAAATCTGCTTACTAGGAAATATGAAAGCTTGTCCCAAGATCTATCGAAAGAATACTGAATAGGAAATTCAGGCGACAACATAGACTCGAGGGACAATTCATAATGTTCTCATCTATTTTACTTAGGCAGTGTTTTATAAAAAATGGTATCTTTTCGTTATCCAATCACGTCACGCCAGATGATCGTTACCCAAAAAATCACTTGTATCGTATGCGCGGGCTATCGGCGAATATTTTGGTGCAGTAAACGCTACATGATATGGTAGGTCGAAAAACATATTTTGAGCGGCTAGATTTGCGGAACTGCACACTGTGCACCGCTCTCAGTCGCTTACGCAGATTCCATTTATGTAAAAATCTCTATAACGACTTCTGAGTTGGGTGTCTGCCTGCTCATAAGGGCACATAATATGCCGAATGCTGTGCACAGTTAATAAGCTCAATTTATTCCCCTCAAGGCCTGCAACGGAGAAAATGTCAACTGCAGAAAGTCCTATACCATACACTGCGGAAGAACAATTCCATAAAAAAAACAAAGGAAAGAAAAGTTTTTTATGAGAAACAAAATAAAGAGCCTGCAGAGAAAAGCGACAAGAGCTAAGGTAAGAAGATGGCGGAAAGATTTGATCAAGCCTTGCAATGACAATTAGATGAGGGTGGCAGCTATCGAATCGTTACTAACACGTAAGCCATGGAATTCCAAGGGTACCTTTGCAATGCGCGTTCTTTGCTACCAACACCAAGCTGTGTAACGAACATAAAAAATAACCAGAAATTAAACAGTGCTGTCACGGGTTATGAGGTGTCGTGGATAACAAAAAGTAGCTGACATCTGACACATTTGATGCAGTGATGGCCCTTGAACGCGACAGCTATCGCAGCATGTGTAGGAGATGTCGTGCGCTCTTATGGACACCGCCCTAACTATGCCCAGATTGAGGAGCAAAAAAAAACTAAGTTCTTGGAAAAACTTTCTGCACAGAACTATGCGTATTATTTCGATCATCTTCTCTAGATGAAAAAAATCTCATCATTTCTGGTTTGCCTGTAGCATCAGTCTTTGTAACCCATTGGTGTCTCGATGCCTCATTACTTTCATATTCAACCATATAAATTGATTTATGTGATGCTCAATTGCCAATTCAGTGTTTCTGTAACTTTGAGTTATAGTTCTCCAACGGTCAAAAGCTCTGCTGCGTTTACTCAGGAAATGTTTTTTTCTATTATAAAAAAAAAGATACACTTCGCACAGTACGTAGGTTAATGATAGGCTAATGGTTACGAGGAGATATTGCCGAGCTCTAAGGAGATGACAATCTCTTTTCCTTTTTAAAGTTTCTCACCTTTTATCAGTTTGTCGCAAGTAGCAGAATGCTAAGACTGTCGTGTGCTGTTCGCTCGCACGGCAGTTTCGATCCTGCTCCAGGACCATCAGACCATCAATCTCTCAGGGTTGGTAAACCAGTATCAAGGCCACTGTTGGCTGGTGCGTCGTCGCTTCGAAAACACATGCACGGTAGCTGGGTTCGCTGAGTCATGATTCTTTGTATTTCTCCCAAATTTATGATGTGCTGACGGTCCACTACTAGCGAACCAACTCGGAATCCAGAATTTTGAGGGATGCTGCCTTTAAGCTCTTCAGTTACGAAATCAGTAACTCATCCTAAGAGTAGTGCGTGATACTGCTATCTGTATGCATATATGTAGGTATCTATTCACCGATTTCATTGTTTTTTTCGCTTTTTTGCCCAAGAGTCGGTAGGGACATGATTACTGAGGTTTGTCAATGCGCTGAACACGAATATGATAATCGATTTGCGGGGTCGCGGATCGCGGGGACATGGCTACTGGGGATTTCCAACATGCTTAGCACGGACCATTTTGAGCGCAAATATTGATCTATTGATTTTACCGATTTTCCGTAATTTCTGTCCAAGGGTCGGTGGGGACATGCTTACTGGGGTCCTCGAATATGCTGAACACGAACATGATGACCACTTTTAGCAAAATTATTGACTTATTGATTTTATCGATTTTTCGTAATTTCTGCCCAGGAGTCGGTTGGGAAATATCTGCTGGGGTTTCGCAATTATTGATTTTATTGATTTTTCTTAATTTTTGTCCAGGAGTCGGTATGAGCATGTCTACTGGGGTTCTCCAATACTCTGAACACGACTATGACAAGCTTTCTACACGCACGTTCTCGTTTACTGATCTATCGATACTACTGAATTTTCGCGCCTTTTGGCCGGGGGTCGGTGATGAGGTACCTACTGCGGTTCTGAATACGTACAGCACGGATATTAGAATCATACTGCACGAGAATATCGCTTTATTGATTTTTTTCGCTTTTGCTCAAGGACGGGTAGGAACACTTTAATAACTTTTCGCGAATGGTATGGTGAAAAAGGATCTGTTACTTAGGTTTGTTCGCACACCGATCACGAACATATTGCCCTTATCAATGTGAAATAACGGAGGGTAGTGAAACTCTCGAGCGAAGCCGGGTATGGCGTCTGTAAGTTATACAGTAGCGAGCAAAAAGATTGCAACTTTTCGTTTTTTGTCTACAACTTCTTTCAAAGGAGAGCAAGAAGGCTCAAATTTTCATGAGAGTCGTAGATACTTATGTGAGATAGAAAAGAGTCAGAAACTTCTCACCTTGCCTACTTTACCTTCTTTAAGAACTTTTTTTTTACAGAGGTCGAAATCTGTAGTTTGGCACCACACGCAAAGTCTTTCCAAATTACGCCTATTGTTGGAATTGGGCCCCGAATTGATTGTCTGCATAAGAATCGACCTGTTATATGTGTTATCTGTTTATTTGTTAGGAAATGTGCTTGTGGTGACTACTGGCTGACATTTGCGAAGGCTATGTGAAGTTAATTTAACAGTGATGTTCTATGGATGTTTTTGGATCTCTTTGCTCGAAGGAAAGAGATGCTGCTGATGGTTCCAAAAGTTTAGCTACAGGTGCTAGAATTTAATATATTTCATTGCTCCCTCGGGATTCCAAATTATTAAGGCTAGTTGCAATGCAGCCCATTGTGCATATCACGGAAAATAAGTTTTGAAATTTTTTCTGTCTCGAGAAAAAAGATACCCCAGAGACCTCATAAGTGGTGAAGATGCTGCAAGATTCCTGGAATATTGCCGTGTACATGTAGGCTCATGTTGCCTTGGATTCGATGAGGTAGGTTTTGCTAAAATGCAATGAAGTGTACGAGACACCACCGAAGTGGGATACTGTGTCCTGCAGTGGTAAAAACCGGCTATTTTAGATAAAATTGGATGAATCCGGATGATACATTTCCGAAGCAAAAGAGTCTAGGCGTCGTTTAAAAACTCGTGTGGAAAGCAAAGGAGCACACCCACACCTGCTGCTGACAAGTGCTCCTCACTTTGAGTAGTTCGGCCTCGATAAATTCAAGGCGACATGAGTCGCCATGTAGACGGAAATATTCTAGTAATCCTGGAGCATCTTCATTACTGATAAGGTCGCTGAGGTATCTTCCTTCTCAAGGCAGAAAAAATTTCAAAACTTATTTTCCGTGATATGCACAATTGGCTGCATTACAACTATCCGGAATGTTTCGGAATCCCGAGAGAGCAAGGAAATCCATTAAATTCTATGTAGCCCTGTAACTAAACTCTTGAAACCATCAGCAGCATCTCTTCCCTCCAAAAAAAGCTAATAGAGGGTGCCAGAGAGGCAAAAACATACACAAAACATCACTGTTGAATTAACTTCACATAGTTTTCGCAAATGCCAGCCAGTAGTCGCCACATGCACATTTCCTGACAAATACATGTTGAATCTTATGCAAGCCATCAATTCGGAGCTCGATCCCAACAATAGAAGACATTTTGAAAGACTTTGCATATGGTGCCAAATCACAGATTTTGACCTCTGCGAAAAAAAAATCTTTAAAAAACATCGAGTCGGCGGGGTGAGGAGGTTTTAACTTCTTCCTATCTCACATGAGTATCTACAACTCCCATAAAATTTGAGCCTTCATGCTCTGCTTTGAAAGAAGTTATAGACGAGAAACCAAAAGTTGCATCTTTTTGCTCGATACTGTATATTATAGAGGTTGGGTGGAGTTATGATGAAAACGAAAAAGATCATCATTTTGGACAGGACTTCTCTATTGATTGGAACTGACTTCAAATCAAGGGTGCAACTGGTTTCTGACGATAGTATTAGGTTGGTGCAAAAATAATGCGCGTTTTTCGTTGCTTCATCTTTGGTGCAGAAAACTTCCGGCATTTCTTATAAACGCTATGAGAAGTTGTATATGGTTTTATAGCAAATTTTATGGCCTTTTCAATTGTCTTATGTATTTCGATCGGAATTCACGTTTTCGGCAAATTTTTAGATCTGGAACGAAAGACGCCAAAACAAATTTTTTGCCAAACTCACTTCAGCTAGCTAAAACTCGTCGGCATCCCAGCAGGAACCGCTCGGATTACCACCATAGTTTTGCCTGAGGAAATTTGAGCAAACGCATACCGCGAAGCTGCCTCCGGACTTTTTCGACGTGGTGCGTCTTACTTCGAATGTAAAGAATGTCGCATAGGTCTTTCTGGGGTTTGCGACCCCCAACTAATGACAACAATAAAAGAGCGCCCATTCAAAACAACATATTTGGTTCCGCAGAACCTCGCCGGTAATTACCTTAGCAAGAATGGGAGGATGAAAAAGCTCGACCAGTAGATGTCGCGCATACTGAACGAGTACCAGATTGATCCTCGTTAAGAGGTCTGCTTCGCGCCTTTGTAGTGGAAAAATCGAGACCAAATACTTGGTCGCTTATTGAAACACTGCGAAATATGGCCGTCTACGATATAATGAAGTGCACTGTTCAACAGTTGGACGAGGAAGAAGCGCCGAAACACTTCCAGAAGCCAAAGCAACCCCAAATTAAGGTCATGGCGACTTTGTGGTGACCTGCTGCAAGAATTGCTCATTGCAGCTCATTCATTCTTCCTTATCTGGAAAGTACTTTCAAGACGTAAATGAAATAAATTAGAGACTTCACAGTGAGCCCAACGTTATTCAATAAAATGGATTCTATACTCTTACACAGCACCATCTATCCATATCTCGCACCCCAGAGTCCCTGCAGGCTGGAGCAATCAGGCAAGGAAGCTCTGCCTCACACATCATAATCAGCAAACCTCTCGCTCACCGACTACCATTTCCGGGAGAATTTGGACGGCTTCTTTTGGAAGAATTTCTCCGAAGACTAAAGGGATACTAAAATTGCCCTCAGGAAGTTCGTCGACGCTAAAAGGCCCTATTCGAATGATATGGTAATTGGAGAACACCTTATTGCCAAAAATTTGCTGATTGCAACATTTCTAAGAGCTTTTGAAAAGATCGATTTTGAAATGAGTTATGAGGTTCGGGATCGAAGGCATGAAAACGCGCATTATTTTAGCGCCAACCTGATATTAGCTTCAGTGAGAAACCAGATTCAAAGGCTCAGTGTACAAAAAGAACAGAAATCGATGCAAGCATGTTGTGACACAACAATCACAATCTTTCGTCCTTGCATATACCTAACCTCTCTGCAATATAGTCTCTCACTCGGCAGCTAACAGGTGAACGAGGCGACGTTGAAGGAAATGTCGAGAAGTTTATTGCTAGAATAATTAGCGCGCTTCTTATGGCTACGTTGCTAGCACGCTCACCAACAGTCTACCCGAGTGAACGTCATCGATTGTATTACTAAACAAATGCGGAGATATATGGTATAATAGTACGTTCCATTAACGATGTGAGAGGCATTAGAGGAAAAAACGTCTCGGAAGGAAAAGAATACCAGCTTAGTTCCAAAATATTATACTATGTATGTGAACTGAAGGAATCCGCGAAAAACATAGGAACATGGCAGTGGCGGACGCAGAAAGTGGGCGGGAGGGGGGGCGTGGGAAGAAAAGTGGGGTCTCCGCCGTTTTGGGGACCCAGACGGAAAATAAAATTAATAATAATATTAATTATAATAATAAACAATAAATAAAAAATATATTAAAAATAATAATAAAAATAAACAATTAAAAATAAACTAACACAAGATTTTTATTTGTATTGTAAAGTAATTTCGAAAATTTGGCGACCCATTCTCGGGGGGGGGGCGCGCGCCCCCCCCCCACTCCCCGGAATCCGCGAAAAACATGGGGACATGGGCAAATGGTATCAGTACCTCGAACATCACCTCCTCACCGGCGGAGTCGAGGTCGTTAATGGGTGGAAACATTGGAGCATAGGGAACAATTTCAAAAGTGAAGGTTTCCATAAATCTGGCTCTATGCTTATGCAGCAGCTGCTTTTACTAGTATATGCATAACGAAATACGCGTATAAATTGACTACAAGGCTAATTATCCTGACGCCGCAGTTTAATCACAATTGGTAGGTGAGCGGACACAGCGAGAAGGAGTTACCAGCACCCCAGTGGTGCATTTCCTTGACGACCAGCCAATTCGACGTGCATTCTGCATAACCATTCCACAATTTCTCGATAAACAAGGAGAAGGAGAGTGACTGTTGCTGCACCAACATCAAGAGCACGATTTAGGTGCTCTGCGCCGATGCATTTCAGCAAGTTTACATGACGTAGCAAGTGGGGAGAGAGGGGCGGGGGAGGGGGGGGGGGAGAAGAGCCAAATCTTGGTACGGCGCGGGCATGTCAAAGGGACGATACGTGGCAGCAACAAGGAGAAAGCCTGATGTGTCTATCCTCACCACAACAGATAGTCCTCATCGTGTATCTTAACACATCCCCGGCATTGTGATGCACATGGTGCTTCACGACTTTTCGCCTCCGCATGGCCACGTAATGCACATTTTGCATCATTTTGCATCACAGATGATGTACTCTTCAAATCCAAAAACTGCTCTCCTATGGCTAAGTGGTACAAGTTGTACACCATCGAAAAAATCTACTATGCATCCACGCTGTGCAAAAATGCTCTTCAGTCCGGAATGTATTGAGGATAATGTTAAAATTTTTCATAGAAACTTTACCAGTAATTATCTAGTTTAAAAAACCTTTAATTTTTGCACTGCTTCCTACTTTGGAGAAAAGAATCATTCAAGCTGGACAGAAGATACTAAACACAGCGGAAAAAAGCATTGCAACGAAACCTTTCCGTCCATAACTTCTTCCGAAGTAGATCCGAACAATTCTAATTTTCATGTTTTGCTGCTGCGCATACAATATTGGTATACGTACCTTATCGTGGCTACATTTCGCTGAATGACTCCTTTGAGAAAAAAATTCATTAGGTGGACTTGAATTGCATGGTTTGAAAATATCGACAAGCACTTGCAAGAAAGGGTTCTCAGTGAAATCTCAATCTCAATTGGATATCAGCATCGTACAGTTTCAATCGAAAAGGCGTGTTTACACAATATTTATTAGCGTTTGCCCGCCTCATTTATAGAGCAATCTATACCAGATGCGTGCGTTTGACGCACGTATATCTATATGGTCAAGGATAGGGCGATTGCATCGCTGAAGCAGCTTCGACGCAAGCGTTTACGGCCTCGCCGCTGCCGTGCGTTCTTCTCATTCAGGCTGAGCATGCCGCATTGATCGTTCCTCATAGAAAATCTTTTGCAAATGAATGCATGTATCTGACGCACGCAACTAGTATAAACTGACCTTAACCTGTGAACAACACCCTTCAAAATTTCTGCACTTTCAGCTTCAACATTCCTCCAGGTGATAGCACCATTTTCAAAACTCAAAATTTGCTTTCATTTAAGGAATGATTTTCCTCTGAAAATCATTCAATGGAAGTCACGTTGACGTGTACCCGTAGTATATGCGGGCAGCAAATAATATGAAAATCTGAAATGTCAAACCCCACTCTTACTCTAATAGGCGGAAAACTTTTTGTTGCAGTATTTATGTCCGAAATTGCATTTAAGTATCTAGCTGAGCTGATTTTGTTTTGAACAGAACATAGTCCAACGAAGAAACCTAATTCGTACGTAACTAGCCTAGTAAGGGTTCACATCAGCTCAATACGCTTAGCTGATCACAGGTTGCTACGAAGACGTGCTGGAGAGTTGCGTTAAATGCACCTTTAGCTAAACTCATAGCATTGCACCAGCAGCAGTACTTTCTAAGCAGAGATGAAATTGTGAGCGAGGATGGCAGGTCCATTTAGAGTGAGTCACTTTCAAACTAACTTCAATTAAGCTGCGCAGATGTAAACCATTGACGACCGCGCACACTTTTTCTAGCATACAGTGCGGATTGAATCTGCCATACGATTTCAGTCGTTCCGATAGAACTGTAAGACATTGTAGGCACTACCAAATTACAAAATTCGATCACTGTGAGTAATATTCCTTATTCCTGTCCTGGAAAGGCACTTGACGATAGGAGGAGATTTCAACTTGTTTGTAATCCATGTAATTATCTATAGCTCTATAGAAATAGAACCTTCAGGCTTCACCTTAGAAGAAGTTGTTGTTGGAAAAGCAAAAGCTGAAATCTTTTCCAACTGCACCATCTAAGACAGTGCTTCTGGACGTAGTTATTTCCTATACATCTCCAAGTTAACTTCATGCACTCCTCTTGCCAATAATGGTATCTGAAACACGCCATGTGTACGTTCCACTGCATATTCCGAATCATGCACCAACCCGCTATTGTAAACATGGAGGCGTCATATCATGAGATCTTCATTTAAGTGAGAACCAAATGAACATATCAAAGCGCCAAAATTTAATTAAACAAAATGAGAGAGTCTATTAATATCCTTGAATTAATGGCAATTCTTCAGTTATATACTCCCCTAATGTTTTCGCTTTTTCAAATTTCTTTCGCGAGGCTTCGCAGCATTTCCTGAATCCCTGCGTCTTGGGCTGGAGCCACTTCGTGGTTGAGGCGATCTGGAATGGACATCAAATATGAAAACTGCCCCGACACCATGGATTTGCGTTGGTCTTTACCTCGGTTTTTTCGGCTTCTTTCGCGAACCAGAGTTGTCGCCTTTATCTCTATAAAAACAAATTTCTTGGCCAGCTGCGAAAACAGAAGTAGCATTTCGTGTCATCATCGTTTGACTCATCCAAACCAGATCTACTTGTTTGATAATCACGAGAAATGAATTGGGCTCAGATCCTACCGCAGCTGAGCTGGATGAAAAACGAGACAGAGTTGTGAATACTGGTAAAGTCCGAGAAGACATCGTCGATTTTGAAGCAAGATTTGAAAATGGACAGCAGTCGCGGTCGCCAATCCTGTATTTTGGGTTGGATAGAGTAGAGAAGGGGATGGGGATCGGAAATCCCACCTCAGACGGGGTAATTGAACCTTGGTCGGAACGACGATGGAGGGGGGGGGGACCTACCAAGCCATCCAGCTACTAGCCCAACAATGAAATGGATGGTAGTGCCTAAATAATTGATCCATGTACAAGCTAGAATTCGAGCATTGTGCGAGGAAGACTCAAAAAAAGTGTTGTAAATGAAACACCTTATTCTACGTGAAATGCTAGTCTGCCATGGAAAACATAACATTCACACCATGATCGCCGTCAACCTAGTAATTTTGCCACCAGTTCTACCATGAACACGTAAGGGTACCCTTCTAACGAGATATGTCAGAGAAAAATAATTGGGACACCTCAAGGGCTTTTCTGATTTTTTGCCGCAGCGGTGTTGGCAAAGGAAGCAAAACTGGATCAGGATGAAAGCTACTATGTATATCTCTGCTGTTTTGAGAAAATGAACTTTGTTGTGTTGTATTTACTCTCCCAAATACTTCCTTATGACCTTCGCCAGTAAATATTAGGTTGAGGAATTATAAATGTCCGCTGACTTTGTGCTCATATTTCTCAAATGCATTCGCATTTTTGCAGGTGAGTGTGTGTTCATTTTGAAGAGCAATCCATTCCGCATCTATTAATACACTAAATGCTTACATTCCTTCATCATTCGATTTTTAAATAAATTTGAAGGTGACCAGATCAGAAGTGTTGAATTTTCAGCTGCATGTTGTACAACCTTGGATAAGGGACATCTTCTGTAGACCTGCACTAAACTTCATGAAATGCCGTCAGAGAAAGTTTGTTCTGCCCCCCGGTCACATCCGTGCAGAAAACGACTCCACGAAAATATCTCAAACTTGGGTAATTGAACCGAAATTCATGATGCCAATCAGTTTTTCGACTGCATGCATTTCAAAATTTGGATTTCGGTGTCCTTTAAATTACCGCCTCATAGCCTAGGTCTGACACTACCAAAATGTTGGTTGTGTCCATGGACAATCGTTCCTTGGAGGAGAAAAACTTCAAAAATTTTGACGGAACCAAAATTAGTATGGGTCAACATTTTGATTAACAGCAAGCAGAACTCTATAACTAGGGCATTGGTTTCCTGTGTGGAAGAAGCCGAAGAGTCATTGATTAAGAAAAAGAGTACATCTTGGAATGGGCTATTGAACCTTTGTCCCGACAAAAATTTTTATTTGCTCCTCAAACGGACGTTTATAATTCCTCAACCTAATACATAGTAATGCGCACACCTCTTCGGATCTTTTCCACTAAACTCTTTGCATTTTTTGCTACTGCAGCAAAATATGGACAGATTTGCTCGTTGTGGTCTATAACATCAAAGAAATTTACTACATACTCTACGATATCTCTTGGCTCTCGTCCAGATTTTTTTCTTAACTGATCTTCTTTCTGCCTGAAAATAGCTGAATTAAGCCACAATACTTATGAAGAGCAGCAGATCGCCACGTTCACTGGTTGATTCTCTGGATTATGCTTGTGCTCGGGGAAAAACCATGATCAGGCCTAATGGATGTGTCATCTCAGGCTGCCGCAAAGACCACAACATTTTTAACAGATTTCCTCACAACCCGCAGAGAAAACAAGAGCATCCTGCTCTATTCTACATTTTTGTTTTTTTTAGTGCTTTGCTGCCACTTCTGAACTTAGAGCATAGTATCTTGCATCGCCGTCGAAAGAGACATAAACTCCTATGTATATGCAAGCATCGATTTTGGACTGGCAGGGGAAGTGCAAGAGGCCAGACTCGCAGATCGGAATGAAACCTGCGTTGATCAAATCCTTATCTGACACGGTAATACGACACATTTTTCATTTCTGCCCCATTCTTCAAAAAATCGGTTTCCAGAGAGGTTCCACTACACTGCTGTTGGTGCTGCCCTGGCCCAGTGGCCAGTGGCTGAATGGCCGGGTGGGTTGGTTACTGGATTTTTAGGAGCGAGATGGAGCGTTTGGGTCACTTCGTTAACATACATATTGCATCGTGGTGTTTTAGGCCATTTACCTCTTCTGGAGAAGTTCGAAATTTTCAGGGAAAGTATTGGCTCTCATCACTATTCAGGATTTTGAGTTGCAAGTCATAATGACGAAACAGAATCCAGCCAGAACAGAACCCGCCTGATAGTCCAGTTTCTTCCCCAGTCCGCACCCACGTCGATGGGTCATGGTGCTGCAGTGCGCACACTAATGTAATGAAAGTCACTTTTTTGGAACCCGGGGCAGCAATGAAACATATACTGTAACAACTTGTTCATCAAAGATTCAAGCCAGATAAGGAATGTTTATACTTTTTCGCGACGCGTTGGCGTCGCGGCAACGGCCTCAACACGCGCGACGCGACGGGTAGCGGAGCCGTCGCTCCATGTTGCACGTCACAAATTTAACGTACACGCAAAATTACATGCACACATCGATTTAAAGGTCGTTTCAATGGACAGTTTCGAACCTCGTGGCACTTGTGTGTGTTGTGGTCTAAAGTGTTCAGAGAGGGTTCTCGACGATTTCCAGTGATGATCTCTGCGAGAGGTGCAAGTTGTTGCTTGTGTCCCAGATATGGAAGAGCGCATCGCGGGTTTTTCTCATTTAATTATTTGTTCACAGATTTTTTTTTGCATCTGAGTTATCAGGAAGGTTTTTCTTTTATGCATACAATGTTGTAGTCCCATGCCTGACACTTTCTGTAATTTTTCACTGTTTGGGTCTATTTTGGTGGTACTGTCGGGGACTTCTTCGGACTTATACGTTGTTCTACGCGCCTCGATTTGATGTTTTTTAATCCTTTTCTTGTCGCGAGTGTGATTTTCTGATTCGTTTAGGAGTTCCTTTCACTTAGATCATTTTCTAATCCAGCATTTTCGATTTTTTCAGTCTTTCTCTGGTTCACCTTGTGGTTCTTTAGAGAGAGGGGGGGAGGATTCCTTTCACTGACTTCATTACCAAATCGTACCGGTATGGTCGAGAATTATGCAAAGTGTCTGAACGCAGGAATACCTTACATTCATCGGTAAATCAGTATTCGGCATTCAAAAGAAAATCTCAAAATTAATACATAAATGGAACATATGCACCTGTATTGCGTTCTACTATAGCTTGGCGGGCAAGATGTAAGTAGTATACGCTCATAACAGTAGACAACATCAGAAACTTAGAAAGCCCACAAAACTATTTGAAAACATAAGACGCTTCCAGGTTCGTTCGCTTTCACATCTCTAACCAAATTCGTCAGATTCTGTAGATTTTGGGCCAAAACAGCTGGAGAAACTATGAAAAGGAGGTAGCCAACTCCTGTCCGCAACACCAGCGAAATTGTCGCGTCGCGTCTGCTAGCAGGCGCGACGCGAATCCGGTCCATCGCGTCTTTTTCAAATAAAAAGTATAAACAGAACACGGTGTCGCTTCTCGTCGCGATGGCAAACACCAACTACCACATCGCGACCGCCGTTTGCGCATGCATTTGCACCCATCGCATTTGGACAATTTGCTTGGACGCGATGGTCGCGTCGCGTCAAAGTATGAACACTCCTATAGGTTCCATTCCGATCTGCGAGTCTGGCCTCTTGCACATCCGTTGTGAGCATTTTCGAGGCCGCTGCTTCAAGAGCCACCGTTAATCGATACTCGATCGAAACCGACGTCGCCTGAAGAAACGGCGATGCAGGTGGCTATACTCCATATGGAACATAGCAACAGCCTTATTTTCAACAATCTCACAGGAATATTCCATGTCATTTAATTAAGAAACAAGGTTGACTTCCCGACCTTCTTTCAGGCTGTCCTGGTTTCATTTTCTTCTTTGAGGAATTGCTCTCCTTCCTGATAACAAAATCTTCAAAGGCGGATATTACAGCTTCTGCTGAGAATTAACTAACTGACCTTCTGATATCCCTTTCTTTTCTGTAACCTTTCATCGAGCCGTTCGAGAATGGTTCGCTTCTGAAAACTGTCGCCTTTCTACGCTGTAGAAGGAGTTTACTGTTCGTAATTGTATGAGTTGTAAATGATGGAAAGCAAATTTGCAAACTATGGGATGCTAATTCGAATTCCAATTCTTAAAAATTGATGTTCCAAAATCGCTCGAAACACAAAGCTTAGACACAATTTTTTAATTGGTTCTTGGAATACATATCCTACATTCGTTGTTTCCTTTTGAGTGCGGTGTTTTAAAAAATGATATATTTGCTGGAGTTTAAATTCTTTTAATCCATTGACGACCGCGCGGCTGACCGATGAGCCGCACCTTTCTTATCAACTACTGGACCTTATTTCCAAATTATTTTGCAGTATTTTCATAAGGAATGGGTACAGCACTTTCGAACAACGTCTCAAATAACAGCGGCCCAAGAAGAAAAAACTTTTTATTGCAATAAATACCATGAGAAGGATGGGATTTGAAACTCGAAAAAGATTGCGTTATATCTCATGTGCAATGAATGGGAATAGTCTGCATAAAAGTCACATTCTCTACACCGTAACATGTTCGCCACACCTTGCACTTCCTTATTAGTCAGGCTAGAGCCATATGAATGTAATTACACTGGGACACTTCCTCATAGCACTCAAAATGTCTTTTACAAACTTCTTTCGGCCCTAAAAAAGTAAGAAGCGCTCAGATTCTTCCTTTTTCTGGTCCGATGACACTGATAATACTATATTTCAAGCCATTTCTGCAGCACTATCCATGTCAAACCCTCTCATCGTAACAGCGTGGAATTATGCGGGCGCCGCGCTCTTGATGGGGGCTTGGTCCCACGCGCCAGGCTCAGGAAAATGGTCGTCAATGGCTTAAATTTGGCTCCTACAAAAATGGCTCAATTTTGGACAGAGAACAAAAGAACTAGAAATCGGTGATCGATTAGATTTGATTTGCTCTATTTCATCGATGGCAGGTTGTGGAATACGTGATGTGAAAGGTTGTTAGTAAGAAGATCTACTTCTCCAGAGCTATTTTCCATCAAGGTCGCAAAGCGCTAGGTTCCCTACCCCGATTGTAGGTCCAGCTAGCAGGTGTCGCAGGCTAGCTGGAAACGCCCGTAACACCCTTTGTCGCTGTCACCAGGGACATCTATCTCGATAGCTACCGATTTTAGATATGGCATCGCTAGTCATCGATAGTTAGATGTACCAAAATCATTGTCGCCTGTACGGGAAAAAAACAGCAAGTTTTCCGGTTCCTCAGAAAAGCCTTATTTCTTTTTTGATTTCTCGGGCCTTCACTTGATTCTAAAGGGTGTGTCTTCTTTATCAGTGCAACATCTAAAGAATGTGTTAACCATTACATCGTTTCCACAAGGTGGTATGAACAAGACGAGTATCAGATATTTTCTTTTTTGGTTCGTTTGAATGTTGAAGCATGCAGGAGACTCCAGTGAGGGATCGAGCGCAGGTGTCTCATCATTTGTTCGAAAAAGTGGGAACAGGAAGCATAAGGGTCGCTCTTGAACGATAGAGGTACACCCGTTCCAATGTGTGGATGCGCAGACAGTCAGAGCACCAGAGCGAAGGTGTGGTGCGATACCTGCAAATAGGTCCACTGCACTGGAGCCTTCCGCATTTTCTCTTTAACACCTTCACCGTCCTACGAAACCATGAGATTTGAAAAAAATTGTTCTAAAACATTTCGAAGAAGAACATGCAACCTTAAGATTCACTTACGGTTCTTTCTTAGGAGCAAGCCTTGCATTGTGTTCGGGTTTCAGCAAGCACGCGGAGCCTTCTTCAGTGTCCTTTCCTGCCGCCGCTTTATTATTTTCCTCCAATTCAGAGGATTTGCTGTCATCGACAGGTTTCAATTCGCCCATTCTAAACGGTCAGGATTATCACCATCACTATGTACCACACTAGAGGAAACCCACTCGTGTAGCAGCCGGCTGCGCTCGTGAGACAATCCTGGACGCTCCTCCTCACTCATTTCCTGGACCTTCTTCAGTGCCACCTCAGCATTCACATCCTGACGTTTCTTGGAGCTACCACCGTCAATGACGCCAGCTGTTGACCTCTCGGAATCGTCCAAATCCAATTCGGCCAAAAGCTTCCGGACTTTTTGGCTTGGAGTTTCGTCCCCCTCTGCGCTTTTTTCGGAAGCACCTCCAGTATGCTCTTCCTTGGATTTTTCTTTACTTTTCCTATTCTTGCTATCTTCACTGCTTTTCAAGATTCTGGGTTTCTTGGAAGAATCTTCATAATTCTTGCATTTTTCTGATCTCTTGGAAGATTCCTCATAACTCTTAGATTTCCTTGGATTCTTGGGAAGAGTATCTTTGCCAGTGATGTTCTTGACGCTTTCTGAGGCTTTTCCTTTTTTCTCTTTGCTTCCTTTTCTAGAAGAATCTTCCTTGCTTTTGATGCCTTTCTCTTTCTTCGCGGAATCATCCTTACTTTTCAACCTTTTCGCTCTCTTTGGAGATGAAGGTTTCCAAAGCTGACTCCATGTCATTTTGATGACATTGCTCTTTTTGGAAGAATCCTTGGCATCTTTGGAGTCTTTCGACTTTTTCAAAGCACGCTCTTTGCTCCCTAATATTTTCGATTCTGAAGCGCGATTTTTGTGGCTCTGTTCCTTCATCGGACCTTCTTTCTCGGGTTTTGGGGCGACTTCCTTTGTAATTTTCTTTTCACCTCCAGATTCATCAGTTTTCTTCAGCGACTCAGCGCTCTTTTTTGGCTCCACCCTTTTCTTCGAGGATGACTCTTCCCTTTCTGAGCTTTTATCCCTTCCGGAAACCTTCGTCTTCTTCGAAGAATCTGTTACAGAACGAGGATCTGCTGTCTTTTTAGAGGAACCTTCGTTTTCCTTTCTCCCCTTCTTCGAAGACGACTCTTCGCTTTTCGATTTCTGCTGTTTCCCGGCACTTTTTGTCTTTTTCGTAGGATCTTTTCGAATAACACGTATATTGGAATTTTCCCGTGAGTCATCTTCGCTTTTCAGTTTCTCTTTTTTCTTCGTCGATGAGCCTTTGTCGCTTGATTCTTTGAATTTGCCCCACTTTAACTTTTTTGAGGAACCCTTCTTGTTTGATTCTTTTGCCTTCTTCGATGAACGTTCTTTGTTTTTCGGTTTCTTCTCCTTCTTCTTCGAGGACGACTTCTCAATTTTCTTTCCATCATCCTTACTGGAATCTCTTTTCTTCTTTGAGGTATCTTTCGCAGCGCTAGGCTCGTCTGACTTCTCTTTACTTCGCTGTTTTTTCTGCTTTTTTGGAGGTAAAGCTTTGCTCAACAGATTTTGCTCCTTATCAAGCCTACTTTCCTTCTTCGCCGAGCCGTTTTTAACTGCAGAGTCCTTGGATTTTTCTGAACGACCTTGCTTTTCTCCTTGTTTCTCAGCCGTTTTTGAGGCATTTTTCTTCCCCAAATTGCTGTCTGTATTGAAGACTTTCTTTTCTGATTGAACTTTCGTTCCGTTTTTAGAAGTGTCTGATTTGTTTGAGAGGTTACTCTCGCTCCTCGATCTCTTTATTTTCTTGATAGACGTCTTTTTCTCAATGCCTTTACCATCATCTTTCGCGGCCTTCCCCTTTGCTGACGAACTCTTCTCGCTCGTGCTTTGCTTCAGCTTCCCCGAGCGCTCATGTTTTTCTTTTGATTTCGTTGAGCTCTTCGCAGAGCTATCTTTTTTCTGAATTTTCTTTGAGGAAACACCTCCACTCCGCGAGGTTGACTTCCTGTTGGAATCACTTGCCTTTTTCGAGGACTCATCTCTGGATTTTGAACTCTTGCTCTTCTCTGATTCTTTTTTCATTGCTGGTCTTCTTTTTGGTTTTCCCGATGTAGCAGGTCTATGCGGTGACTTCTCCACCTTGATTGAAGAGAAGTTTCTTTTCTGCTGCGATCGTTGTTTTACCTGCGTGGAGATCGAATCTTTCACCGAATCCGTCTTAGCCCTTTCACTGCGGCTCGTTTTATTCCCAGATTTTTCTCCTTCATCCTTTTTTAGAGCTCCAGAGGGTTGAGTTTCATCGGCAGTAGGATCAGGTGTGGTTGCTTGGGTCACATCTACACCCGTTTTACGTATTCTGTTCTCCCTTCTTATCGCAGTCAGGCTTTTTCCGCTTTTGGACAAAGATCTTCTTCTTGGTGAGGTGGAGCTGGACCTTCCTTTGCTTCTTGCCTTTTCGGATCTTAAATATCTACTTTCCATTTAAATACAATGATCGAGTTGCATTCGTTGGAAAAATCAAGTTTGGAACATGGTTGAGCGACAAAGAAAAAAAGCGGTGTAGAATTTTTACGATCAAATTGAAAGTTCAGGGATTTTATATCTAATGACAAGAGCTATAGAGGCTTTATTCTCGCTCGTCTAACACGGCCAATTTTGCCCTCGACTTTACTGTGTATGCCTTAGAATCATTTACTGAGTCTATCATACTAGACCTTATCAGCCTACAGGGTAGTCCAAGATTATGGACACTCACCAAATGACCATATCTAGCGTTATAGAGCAAGTTGACAGCTCTGTTTTCAACGTGGTGTTTCACACCTACCCACAAACAGAACCGACCTACATTTTCTGTGAATTCTCTCATTACCGGCGAGAAAAGATCTGAAGAGACCGAAGTACACGCCTACGGTGGCGCGGAGGTAGTCTGCCAGCAGATAATACCGTTTCTGGAAGTGTTTGGCTCGAAGATTGAACAAATTCATGGCATCAAAATCAGGTCCCGTCCTTGAAGAATACCATGCCGTGAAATCCCTGTGAGTGGGTACTGAGAATAGTATTTACAAGGAAGTGGACATGGCTTTCGGCTCAAAATTAGCGTTAAAATTTCTATTGGGGCTATTTTCACTTTCACTGCTTTTCCAGTGTTTAGGTAATAAAATAGAGCTTATTATTCTCGTGAACCTTCCGTATTGAATCTTCAAGAGCAATTTCCCCCATTGTCCACTCAGTGTTGATGATTCATTTTGGTATACACACTCAAAGCTTGGTGAATTTTTGCGTATCCCCAGATGATCCTAGAAATTATAACCACGATAGGTGGTATTTCACAATCGCTTTATTGTTTTTCTATTCCCCACCCCTCTACTGCACGCTAGCAGAGCTCTATGTATGGCCTTGACTGCACCGAGGATAACTGAGTGATGGAATCACAGTTGACTGACTGCTCAGACGTCCCCATAATCGGTAAGGGCATTGTTCTGGGGGAAGCTCTGCACTTGAACAGGATAACAACAAAAGATCGAGTACAAAACGCCAAGAATACAGATAATGCGAAAGACGCGCTCACGTTTCACTGTCTCCATAATTTGGACCACCCTGTAGGTACCTAACTATGAGATCAAACCGCTAAAAGTTAATAAAATCAATTTGGATAGATTTTGTTGAGTGGACATGACTTTTCTCGAAGGCGGTGTCACTGATGATAACTGATACTGATGAAAAATTTTGGCGCAGGTTAGACCACCCCTCTTGAACCTCTTATTTTTTTAACTTTGATGTCTCCGCGCTACGATAGCTAGTTGCGCACCCATTAGGCTTCAGCTATCGCTCTGCCAGGGCTAACTCTTTGCGGTAGCTGTCGGCCAGCAGTGACCTCGAACTTCTCTGAAGTAAGGGGTTCAAAAGGGGTTCTACAGCTTTTTTTTTTCTCAGAGAAATGTACATACCACTTTGACTAAAACCGCCTGCTGACTCTTCTAAATTCGAATTCGCAAAACTGGTCGTAAGGTGAAAAACTGCTTTTGAGGCTGGTTAAAACTCAAAAGCAAAATCTGGCCGTGTCCGTTGCGGGCATTTGGCGCCAGAGTTGATTTCTTTCCAGGTTTCCTAGTTTATTGCGCTTCGATAGAGTCGCTGCCAAATGGAACGAAAAGAACGCGAATTCGTGTTTCGAACATTATTTCTGGAAGACATCGTTCCACCTGAGACTCGAGTACGAGATTTTTACGTGGTAAACCTAACGAATAAGCGACGCTGATTCAATGGTGTGGTTTTCTTTTCCAATAATATGCTCAAGAACCTGTGTTTAAGCTATATCAGAGATTTTGTGCGCGAATGCGAGAATTCTCTCATACGAGAGTCTATCCGGGCGAAGCTGCTTGCTTGCAGCCACCATAGGGGTGGATGTGACGGATTTCCTATCGTTTGTTCGGCAGTTTTGCGACGAATGACGTGCATAGACCATTGTAATCAGCGTTACTTAACAGTTCTTACCACACAAAGAACTCGATAGCGATGGGTGAGATACTGCTTTCAACAAAAATCTCACGTATACCAAACCAGGAGGAGGGATGAGAGCGCAACAAACCTTTTTGAGCTTTCATCTTTCTTTTTTCTTGTCATCCAAGACAGACTAAAAATAACAGAACATCAACAACGTTGGAGGGAAGAGAAAAAGAGCATAGATGCAATATGACTCACAGTGACGATAGAGTTGATCCCGAGCTGGCTGTTTTGCAGGAGCTGTCTCTGAAATTTTCTCTCAGATACGCAAAGACGTCCACATCGGTGAAGTACTTCTAGCAGTACCCTGGCGATCGACTGCTATCCCTTTCCTTTGCTCTACACTTGCACTTTTGCGATTTCGCTTTGCATCTACACCTTCGCGATCTACTACTCTTCCTTTCACTTCCACTTTTCCTTTGCTTCTTTCGTTTTCGCGACGAACTGAAGCGGTCACTATTGAATATCTGCGCAACTCAATGGAATTTTCGTTGTCATACCTAGATACTTCCTGCGAGTCGGTTTTTATCTGCCTTGGTGTCTTTTGGCTATGTATTACAATCTCCCTACTCCTAAACCGATTTCTATTGAATCTGCTACTGGTCGTGCATATGCAGATCATGGAGAATATGCAATAAAATCCTATCAAAGGGTTGCGGCAGTACTTCTCACCTTTGTTTGGGTGAGACGGGAGTTGCATCATGTAATCGTGCTTTGGATCTTATTGGCTCCGCAGAGGATGGCTTCTGTTTTTCTTTTGAGGCTGCTATACTGCAAAGATGTCATTGAGAAATTTCTTTAAGTTTTATCTCTTCTCACAAGCAACAAGCACTGTTTACTCCATCTTTGTGATCATCAGTGGCGGACGTAGGGGTGCGAAGTGAGGAGAGGGGGCGAAATACTGTATAAGGCAATTGAAGTCTTGTGCTAGCTCAATTGTTTTCCTGTTTGTTTCTGCTACTACTTCTGAGTTAATGTTCTCAACGATTAGAATCAATACTTCCAATATTTTTTTTTTCGGAAATTTTAGCCATTTGGGTCTCCAGAGGAGAGGGGACACAACTTGCCCTCCTCTCCACCCCTCTCAACCGAGCCATTTTGCGTCCGCCGCTCGCAACCATAGATATCTTCGCAGTTTGTTCACTACAAAGACAAAGTAGCAATTGTCAGGGTGACGAACAGGTTCAAGCGTGTCACATTGCTCGTTTCTCTCACATAATCTTAATAGTGGGGCCTAGGCAACATTGCGAAATTTCCTAAAAAAACAAAACGACAATTTTTCCAGTAAGGAAAAGGGAAGTGCCGACGTTTCATCCGATTTGTTTTTTCGAGGAACAACTGAATTCCGCAGGGCCAGCAGAAAAAAAAATAGTGTTGACTCCCTTGCATCGCTGCACTCTCCATCTAGAACAAAACATCTTCGGAATAATCGGCTGTGGAGTTGCACAAGACAGAATTACACGATTTCTCCTGAATTTCAACATCAATATTACCGCTGCAATTAGCAGGCCTGCCATTTATCATTGACCCGCAAATCGACCGGATAACAGATGTCTCCCACAACTGTGAGTATGTTAGAGGTCTGCAATTCCTGGTCCAACATTACCAAGAATGCCTCATTCGGGCTTGAACAAGCTGTTCACAGGTCCGAAATATTTTTTCTGTAGCCATGGGGATCCCGAGGCATGTTGCCTAAATGTAATAGCTTTTGTGTACTTGGAGATGCAGGTCGTCCTCCTCGTGCTATACTAGGGCGATTCATACCTCCTACCAGAGCAGGAACTCCCTTGTGCGCATGTGTGAATGTACCTGATGACTTTTGTGGCACGTCATCGTTTTCCTCGTTCCCGCCAAAACTCGGCATCAATCGACTGGGAGCAGCAACGGAGGCGGTTAGAAGTCGCTCACAAAGACAAGCTCTTGCCACAATGCAGCTACGCTTGCATGCTAGGCCTATGTTAGTCCTCCACCCAGGATTCAAGCAAGAAGGTTAGGTACGATGTCCTAGATGTAGAAGTAATCGAAACGAGAAACCAGCATTCAGTGAACGCTACTTCAGCTACTAGAGGAGAACTGTTCCTTGGAACGTGGAACAGTAGAGGAGTTGATGGGATCAGTGTCCTCATCAGCACTTGGTCATGCATTTCGATTCTTCCCAGCAGCTGATAACTCGAATCAGGCTCTTATGACTAAAAAGGTTTGGATGAGTGCCTGATCCATGGATTCTCCTGGATTACGCTCCTCCGGAATTCCACAGGAGTCTCGTGCCTACTGCACTAGTTTAAGCCATTCTTTTCAGTATGTATAAGGCCTGTGATATTGAATGAGAAAAGACATGTGAGTTGTGGAATTAGGGCTCCCCTAGATGGACTTGTTGCTATGTGTGAAGTAGATCAGAACATGAAGCCTGTATAAGACATTCTTTCATCATTTAACCATTCCTTTACTATCTGCTCGTTCCATCAAGGAAATCTCTAAGTTAGCATCTCCACATCCCATAGCAAAAATTACAAGAGAGCAAAACTATTTGAAGAAAAATAACACGTTACCCTGATGTACTCGGAATTCTCTCTGCTTCGTCTTCTAATGATCCTGCCTTTTTCAGCTTCTCTTTGGATGGGTCTACTTCTACATCTACTTCTCCGGATCTGAAATTTCTTCAGAAGTTAAAATCTTAGAACATGTAGTAGAAACTCATTACTCTTTGGAGTAGATACCCTTGCTTTAAATAGGTTTCTAGACTCTCTGGTGATCCCTTCTGGATGGCTCGCTGTTTGCTTTGCCGCGAACTTTCCTGAGGTGCTAGAAAAGAAAGGCCATGAGAAGGATTCACTTGTGTCCTTCCGTATATAGTGGAGGAACATAGTTATGAAGATTTCACCGAGGAACATAGTTATGAAGATATTAGAGAAAGAGAGAACGCCAGAAATAGTGCCGTATTCGGAGAGGCAGGCGAGAAATGCAGCTGATAGGCACAAATACCCAACTATCGTTGTTTTTGAAACGGACTATAGCCTTCCCCTACCGGCGAACTTTGTAGAAATGATAGCATAAGTTTCTCTGAGGCACCCCAAACGGCTAAAGGACATTCAAGTAATGATATACTCACTATACTTTTTTGGCCTTTCTCTGCTTTCCTCGGGCAGCTCAGCATCGTTTTCAAGATTTTCCAGAACTTTCCTTAAGAAGAGATCCTCAGAGTAAAAATTGTGTAGAACGCCGAATGTTTTTGGATGGTAATCACACACCTGCTTTCACCTCTTCGCATGTTTTCACGATTCCCAGGCGTACATTTCAAGAATATGAGTGAGGCTGTGGCAGCTGGAAGCAGCAGCCCAGCTGCTGAAATTTCTAGTGCTTCGGATGACGTACGGAAAGGAATTAGCTTTAACTAATTCAATTTGCCATTCTATTTTCGTTTTGTGTATTTCGCATGTTCTTGAGCAGAATTAATTCGTTGGTGCTTTTCACTAGATCGAATGAATGTGAGCAACGCATAAGTAAGGGGAAATGACATGTAGTGAATGAATCACATTTTGGGAGGGATTGATCCTCGACAAATTAATCACTCTACGTTTCGCGGAAAGGATGTTGATAAGCCAAATCACATGAATCCAATTGCTCCGGTAATAAAGCAGTAGCTGGGCACACGAACCCATTTCTCCAATACCAGGGCGCAGCACTATGTGGTCAGTGTCGGTTAGGGAGTACTAAGTCCAGTCGGATTCCGAAATGGGCTACTAAGTACCAACACACTAGGGTTCTTTCAGGGAAAGCAGATAACACTAAAAAAGTGACTTAAATAATGCGTACCATTTAGCGAAGAGTCATCTCAAATTCAAGCTAAAATCCTCGAAAAACCAATCTCAGTACGGAACTGTTTGATGCCGCTAGAACTCGTTGAAACTTGTTATAGGACCTGTCAGATACAAGAAATTGTCATTGGAGCGTGATTTTTTCTCTCAAACCCGGAACTTTCCCAGGAAATTTCTCTCGTTTGAGGAAGTGTTCCGATACGCTGTCAACTCCAAGAAATGCGGCTAGGTGGTACCAACTCTCCCCCAGAGTGGCATCTTTCGATTTCGAGAAACCGTCTTCGTTTTTGAAAAAAAAACCTTCATTAATGGTCAAAAAATGGTCAAAAACCACTTTTTGGCCATTAATGAAGGTTTTTCTCAAGAACGAAGACGGTTTCTCAAAAACGAACGGTACCACTTTGGGGGGATATTTGTTGGTATAGTGCGCATCTACAGTCAAAATTCCAACATGATACGTCTCCTACAGGTTGAGCAACACCTGATTATCACTGGAGCGCACCAGAATGCAGGGTAGGGATGGAGTAAATGGTTGAACAACGGTGGTGTTCAGCCACGAGTTTGATGATCCTATAGAAGTGCCTCTCTGAAATCTGCTTGTCTCTAACATCAGTAGACGGTTAGCGGTTGGTTACGCCCCGGACACTGGTGCTAAGCCCCCTGAATCTGCAGGACGCTACTAAGTCCTAGTGGTCAATGACCACCTGGTGTTGCGCCCTGTCCAATACCAACACCTCAAGGTCAAGGCCTATTTTGGCAATACATAGTCCCACCTCTCCGCTTGCTGATAGCTGTTTCAATGAGGGCACTATTCGGCTAGCTTTGCCCCAGAATGTCGAAGTGAAAATTGAACACGTATTGCTGAACACGTTTATCCTATCCATTTTGTACTGTGATTTCGTTTTGTAGGGTTACGGTAAGTTTACGGCAGGAAATTGGGACAAAATGCCGATTTCGGTAAGGAAATGAAGCGCGCGTGCAAAATAAAGTTGATATTCGTGATCAGCGCCTAAAACAACCCTTCTATGCAAAATTTGAGAGGATTCCGTGAGATACCGTAACCAAGGCATACCTACAGTAACCCTGCAAAAACGGAGTTACGGTACGAAATGGATACGATATTCGTGTTCAGCACCTGAAATAACACGGAGTTTGGGCATAGATTTTTTCATCGAAATTTTTGGGGCAGAACTATCCGAATAGTGCCGATATACGGGCTGTGTTTTTACCAATCCAGAGCCAGAGATCAGTGGATACATGTCCCATGCCCTTCTATGCATTGGCGACCAGTATAAGAAAAATTATGTGCCAAAGTGTCACATTTGTGTTTTCTTTCTCGAACCTCAGTGAAAAATGTGCCCTTTGGGTTTCTCTACAACACGCTGAACAGTACAGGGCAGGGTATACTAGCAGCGACGGCGATTTGGTCGCCATGCGATTTAACTTGCAAGCATCACAAAAGCTGTCGTGGTCATTCCACGCACATCCATTTTCAAAAGCAAACTGTAGACGCGCGGCCGAATTTTGCAAAATCTCACGAGGAATGGTGCAACGACGAAATCGCTGGCCAGTCGCGGCTTGGGCATACTCCATTTTGTGAGTCTCCAACGATTTAGCCTTGGGCATACTTCAAGCGACGCGATTTGGTCACTGCGACTGAGTTTTGCACGAGCGATTCAGTCGCGGCGACTGGGTCGCGTTCTTGGGCATACTTCATTTAATGATTGGCGACGGCACTGAGTCATTTGCTGAGCTCATCCACTAGAATTTCGATATTTAGGATTCATTCACATTTGTTTCCCGTACCTAGCGGTGATAAGCTGGCATAAAGAGATTTCTACGTTTGAATTGTGGCTTCTGATTGGTTTTGAAAAGCTATTTTAGCGTTTCAAACTGGCTCTAATTCCCTATTTGAGCTACCGAGCATAATTATTGCGTTTTGTCTTGGAATTTTAGTAAAACGCACAATTTGAGGGTATGCGAAGTCCGTTATAGAAAAGGAATAGGAAATCGCTCTGAAATATTGAACTTTGGGGAAGAATTGAGAGGGTATTACTTAGAAAAAGAGAAAGATTTAAACATATTCTCGTCAAGACCCGAGAGAGAGTCTGTTATAGTAAGAAAGGTACAAGTCGATAATATGACCTGTCCTGCACGTTCAGACTTGTTAGCTGACACGTCCAGAACGCTGTGACTTGTTAGCTCTCTTAAAGGCAGTGTGTCAGCTCGTTTTCGCGTCTGAGCATTTATCAGATTCTGAATCTCCTCGACATGCTGAGTCCAACGGTATACACAAAATGTTACAAAAGGTCTTTAAACCCTATTTTTAAACGTTTTTCGGGACGGGATTTGTAACAGTTTGTCGAGCCGAGTGGACGCGTGAAGCCGTTGATCTCATCCATCGGACACGTCTAGACGTGTTGGCCAACACTGCAGACGGGGTGTATGCCAGGAAGAATGATGGCTGGCAATACATAGTTGGCTGCTATGAACCTGTGTGTCAATATCACATGGAACTGTAGCCCCGCCCCTAGGTAGATACAGAGATCCACAGGCGCCAACAGTTGCATGTTTGTTTAATTATCTTCCATTATTGAAGGAGATCATAACGTATGTGAACAAAATTTAGTAGTGCGAAGGAAATTGAAGCTTAATTTCCATTGAAATGTGACTCATAACCACTATGGGCTATTGCGTTGTTGTCCTAAATCCCAAAAATCCACATTCATTTTAGCCCTGTACAAATGAAGTCTTTAATACTTCTTACAGAGTACGCTAGCATGCATATGGTGCCGAATGGACGTGGCAACCTTTACATGGTGTACGCAATGCAGCTGGCAGCTGTCAAGACCTATCGTTCTTCATGACCGCCACCCCTGCAGACGTGGCGGGCAGCCAGCACATTCACGGACCGCTCCGCCCAGGTGATCCGTGAACTGCACCTTCGGACCCTCCGAAACCGGGATTTTCGTCATTTTTATGAGCGTTGACGTACATCTTTGGAATTAGCGTGACGAGGAGGTCTACAGTCTGTAGGTATTTTCAGCTCACGAAACGAGCTGACACACTGTCTTTAATGTACACTAGTTACCTGAAATGCAAACAAATCAGAACGTGTAGGACAGGTCATATTATCGACTAATACCAAGTGCCCCCCTCCATTTTACCCGGACGGAGTTTCTCTCGAGATTTGATGGGAATATTTGTAAATCTACCCCCTTTTCTCTGTAATATCCTCTTAATTCCTCCCCAAAGTGCAGTATTTCATAGTGATTTCCTATTCCTTCTAAATACTGGCTTCGCATACCTTCGGATTGTGTATGTTTTACTAATACTCCAGAAAAAACTACGTCAAATAGAGAATTAGAACTAGTTCGAAACGCAAAATAGCTCTTCAAAACCAGTTAAAAGCCACAATTCAAACGTAGAGAACTTTCTAAACCAGGTTACTATCGAAGCATGGGAAACAAATGTGAATGAAGTCTAAATATCGAAAGTCTAGTGGGATGAGCCCAGCGAATTAATCAGTGCCGTTGCCAATCAGTAAATGAAGTATGCCCAAGCACGCGATCCAGTCGCCGCGACCAGACCGCTCGTGCAAAACTCAGTCGCAGCGACCAAACCGCATCGCTTGAAGTATGCCCAGGGCTTAAGAAATAACTCCGCTTTCTTACCATGCGCGTAGCCGACTTCCATCTGGGGAAGGCACCTTTCTGTGCAGCACAACTCACATAAATGACGGGATACGTTGCAACAACCCTACCGCAGCTGCTAGTCAACAGGATTGCATGCTGTCAATTCGTTCACGTCATTGTGGTGTGGGCGGTGCAGTCGCGGGTAACCATCTTAACTCACGCGCAGTTTTACATTTCGAATTCCTCTCTCTTCATTTTTCATGAACTAAGGCTAGTGTCTGCCTTTTCATCCGTGCTTCTTTGTTTGATTTAGAAGCCACTTTCTCCTTGACTAACATTATTAGAATCCACCGTATACGCTGTTGCTAGAATCCGGCCGAAGCGGATCCCTCCTGGCGTGGAGACAGTGGCTTTGTTTCACTAGTATTCTACTTTGCACCCTTATAATCTTCTACCACTCACTCGTGTTCAACTATTAAGCATTGTACTGCTAGTTCTGCCTCAAGAATATCAAAGTCACTGTTTCCGACCAAACTTCGGCCAGAGCATTATTTGATGAGCAGATCACGAAAATCAAACTAATTTGCACCATAACCTCGTATCTGTAGGGTTGCGGTTGCTGTATAATAGAAACAACATCTCAGAAAATCCTTCGAAACAGTGGGTTTATTTGACATGAGTATCAGTATATACCAACTTTATTTTGCAAGACATTGCCCATTTCCTTACAAAATTAGCATTGTCTTCCGCTTCTTAACAGAGGCCCTATCGTAATATCCTGATGATACAACAAGAATACGATTTTAGTGACCAGCACATCAAATAACCCTTATAGGCGAAATTTGGGTATAGTTTTTGATTCTGATATTTCTGGGACGAAACTAGCCAAGTAGTGTCTAGTATTCGAATAGTAGTGAGTGCTAGAAGAAAGTAGAATACCAGTGAGATAAGGCCATTGTCTCCACGCCAGGAGGGATCCACTCCAGCCGGGTTCCAGCAACGTGCACGCATACGGTGGATTTTAATAATGTCAGTCAGCGAAACAGTGGCTTCCCGTTGTCCTTGCTTACACTTTCAAATCAAATTTTGTTCCTCCAAGAACTCCATTTGCGTACACTAGAGGAACTAGGCATGGAATGAACATGTAGCAGTTTTAGATGAATACTTTGGCGGACTATGGAGATGAAAGCGACGAAGAATCACCAAGAAGGCGTTCTTTTCACCTTGAACCGCGTTAGTTTTGTTTTTTCTCAAATACATGTGTCCTTACATCCATCTGTTGTTCTGTTTTAGTTCTTTCGCTTTCTTCTATTTTTGCATAACAACGCAACTGACGCTTTAGCTGAGGTGGCTAGTTCGACAAACTCACAACACAATAGCGCTCATTCGTCCAAGCAGCAGAGAAGTCCTGAGCACTCACCGAGGCCACGAAGAGATTCAGATATGATGTTTGATGGTAAGCATTTACCTCTTCTCTTCTCTTCTCTCCGTTGCATTGTTATCTTTTGCTGTTGTGCTATGTTTGGGTTGTTATTTTGTAGATGCCCACGTTTCTTCTTGTTTGGTGGTGAGCATTAACAGCATTCGGTTTCAGCACTCGTCTCTGAAACTCAGCATCCTCTTTACCCAATATTATGTCTACAAAACCATTCAAGCCATCGATGATTTGAAAATGTGTTCTCCAGCAAAATGTGTCTCTGTGGTTTTTCAACTCTCACACGTTTTCCTTAAGAAACGTAAAAAATGAATGAATGAATATATTAGCATAATAATTGCTGAGAATACACATTTACTCCATGCATTGTTTCTGTTTGCCTGACAATGAGAAGGTTCCTCATTCCTCGGGCAATATTTCCCCCAACGTTTGAATTAGATTTTCCTTCGCTCAAATGGTGAGCAGAGGTTTGGACTGCAGTTCCCATTTGGACAGATCTCATAGAAGAGAGTACACTAACATTTTATTCTATTACTTCCGCATTCTTCTATAAAATTTGTATTCTCGATAATTTTATGGTCATTCATTGCTACAAATCATCTGTTTGATTTTTTAGACGGTGATGCAATGTTTGATGAGCCACGCCGTTACTCGTCATTTAGTGATCGTAGTGACCGTAGCGATGGTACGGAGTTCCGGGAACCACCTCCACCAAAAAGAAAGGTGGACCACTCTCCATCGCCATCACTACCTACACCCACGAATAAATTGCCTCAGGTGCGTTTCTATAATACGCACGAATTTTTTCTTCTAGACTTTCTATGAATTTCCTTGATAGAAAGTACTTGCATAATATTTCATAGATGGAGCTTCTACGACTATGCTTAGGTTTCATCAGCAGTTTCGCTCGTCTCTTACAGTGGCGGGGATGATGAAAAGGAGGATGCTTTTGAGCGAGGTACTGTTTTTTTCCTTCAAAAGAACGTTATCCGCAGTTTTACACGTTATTCACGCGAATGCTATTGCATTTACAGTCTGCTCACCTGGAGCGTATGCTGCAGATCACGCTCCAATTGAACGCGAAAGCGTGGTACGAGAGGCCAATAGCAGTAAGAGAAAACTATCCCGAAGCGACTCGGGAGAGGGGGGGGGGAACGTTACGCCACACCGTTCGATTAGAGCGTGATCCGCAGTGTACGATCTAGGGGAACAGACCACAGTTTATTTTTCCATACTTTTACATGATACACGCCTCAATAAAGATAAAGAAAAACAAAAGAGGAATTCTGCCAAAGCGGAGGCTCTGCTATTGCAGCGGACCGTGCAGCGGAAAATGTTTCGCGACCGGCATCACCACCTTCGGGAATGGTGGAACCTCGACCACCGGAAAGAGTTAGCCAGGTGCTCCTTTAGCTGTTTTTTTTCCTTTCAGGCATGTTTTCCTTAATCGTTCTCTTAAAAAAGCATTGAGAATTTAGCCGACGTTCGTGGGTGTGTTGAAAATTTCGGTTTTTTTTTCTAGGAGAGTGACACGGATGACGAGAACGAGCGGCTCATTGATATGGCTCTTGAGGATGGGCGCAACGCTATGAAACAGGTGCAACAGATGTTTTCGATGCAGTTCTTACCATCTCTATTCTTCTTCTTCTGAAAAAAGGACATCGTTTCTCTTATCGGTTCTACTGTCTTTTTTTTACATCGACCCATAGGTGGAGTAGTTGTGAGAACGTGTCCGTAAAAGTGAAGGTTGGTGAGAAAAGTCGTAGGTGGGTCACTCGGCGCCAGGCTGCTGGAGACTTATGGAATCACGCTTATTCACGACAGAGAAAGAAAAGCACTACCAGAAAATATTTAGTGTTGACAGCATAGGTGGAAGCCTGGGTAAAAAAAGTCGCCTTGAGCATTCATGTATTTAACGATTTTAACAGCATTACTTCCGGAAAACCGTAGGAGTTTTGAGATAGCACGGATAATTCGTGATGCTAAGGTAACAGAACCACTGAAAAATGTTCGGAGAGTCGAGCAGAAACGAAAGCATGAATGGGAGTTGACCCGAGAAAAAAATGAATTTCTTGAAAATTTCAATGCCTATTTTCAGGAAAATCCGGAATCCCACCGCAGAAGTCCAATACGAGTAAGCACAATTTAGTGACTTTTTAGAAAACTAAACTCTTTGCATATTGCGGGACTAGCTCAGAATAGAGTGCCAGATTTCTGAAAGAAAGGAAGATTTGCTCTTTCCAATAATGTGCAATGTTCCCTGATTGCTCACAAAACAAGGCTGAAACTTTCCTTCAAAGATGGACAGTTTTCGAATTTGGATCGCGTTTTTCAGGAGTCATTAAATTCCTTTTCCGAATGCGAGGTAGTCAGTATGTTCAGTTCACTTCCTCGTCTAGCCGATGAGAGTGCCCGTTATAGCATTCTCACCAGTGGGCACTCCGAGCTTCCCAGCGAAGAACCATCCTGCACCCAGGTACCAATCGGCGCACAATTGAATTGAATACGTTGAATTTCGGTCTTGTTTTGGAAACAATCAGGGAAAATTACGCATTATTGGAAAGAGCAAGTAGCAAATCTTCCTCTATTTTCTAGGAGCCTGGCATCTGAGAAAGGTTCGATATTGCGCCCGCGACGGAATGCGGAGCTGCTTGAACGTGTCCGGATTTTTTTTCCAGAAGTTTGGCACTCGATCCTAGGATTGTTACGCAATCTATGCAAAGAATATACTTTTCCTAAAAATCAGTAAATTGTTCTCACTCCTCCACACATTAGACTTCTGCGGTGGGATTCCAGATATTCCTAAAATAGACGAAGTTTTGAAAAAAAAGTTAATTTTTTCTCGGGCCGAGTCTCATCCATGCTTTCGTTTTAGCTCGACTCTCCAATTATTATTCAGTAGTGCTTTTATTTTATCATTACTAGTTAACCGTGCTCCGTGGAGGCTCCTGCAGTTTTCCGAAAATAAGGTGGTTAAAATTTCAAAGGTCTTTTCCACATTGACGTCTTTACGGAAACCTGCAATGATAACATTTACTACGTTCATCTGTCCTTTCTTCACAATAACTATAAGAAATCAAGTCTTCATCCCATAATGGGGAGGCTTACCCCCAACTCAACCCCACTCGCACCGAAATTGACATTTCCTCCTAGGGTCGACCAAAAAGTCAGGGTTGGGTGAGTGAGACTCATTCTCAGCGTATTCCACCTATGCATCAACCCCATTCCTTTTTAGGTCTTAAAGCATTTATTTTTTATTTCTCAAGCCATCACTTTTTGAAGCCTCATTCTGATCCATTTTCATCTCGGTTTATTTTTATCCTGCTTTATTTTAACTCTCCTCCTTTTCAACCGTTGCCGTTCTTTTTCCTCTTTTTATGTAAAAACTTTGTATCTTCCAAAGGCATAGTCACCACCAGTGTGATTATGCTGAATTTCGAAATTTCAGATCGAAGACGGAGGATCAACAGGATCTGGCGGCTGGACACCACGCCCATACGACAGTCCTCTGCATGGAGTCGATCATGAAGTTGATCCAAAGGTTAGATATGCGCTTAATAATTCGATGAAGCCCATACTTTACACAGGTAGATATGCACGTCCAAAAGCCTTTCTATGATTGTTCTAAACATCTAATGATGTGCGACAGATTTGAATTAGTTATAAAGTGAAACGAATTGCTGATTTTGTTTACAATTATTTTTTCATTGTGTAAAGCTTGCTTTATTTCCCATCTCCTTTCATTTCTCAAAAGCTCGAGCGTTCCTTCCTATAGGACCAAAACAGTAGCAACCAGGGCCGCCTTCTTTATAGGATTTGATTAAATTGATCACTGCGTGAGTTGTCACCGGAACGCCTGACCTAGGATTACTGCAATATTTGTGAGGGCCAAACTGCTGTGCGTGCTACCTTTCCTGTACTCGTATCTCACCAGCAGTCAACGCGAGAGTCATGACCAGGGATGTGCGTAACAAAAATCTCTATTTTCATAAATCGTAAATTTTCCACAAGCGCCGTAAATCGTAAATCGTAATTGAGGCTCCAGATACTACTGATAAGATCCAGAGAATTTCAGTTCGTTTCATAACAAAATTATTCTAAAACGATCTGAGATATGTATCTGCTGCGGGACTTATCTTCACAAAACTTCGCCTTCTTATCCTCACATCAGAGTGATGACACTGTGATGAAGATTTTTTCTCGGTATCTTAGGCGGGCTATGTAGCTGTAAGAGTGTTATTTATCGCTGCAGAAGAGAAGTTTCTCTTCAGCTTGGTGTTTCTGAAGTTTACATGATCGACGGTTCTATTACATGTATTTGTTTCCGTGCCAACTCCATACCTTCGGGGCATGTAAATAGGTACCAGAAGAGCCTGCAAGGATGAAGCACTGACTTGACACATCGGGGGACAGCGACACTGTATAGGCAGGAAAAAAGTTCTTCATCATCCTTGACTAAGGGCGTTACCATTTGGTTCATGAGAGTTCGGTCAGGAGGAAAACCTCTTGCGCACGAAATCATGCCGCAGTTGAAATCAGAGAAGTAAATCAAAGCTTTTTGACGAACGATAGATGTTTGCCGGGCAGCTCGTACCACCGGCGAATGCTTATACCATTTAGAAAAGAGAGTTAAGCATGCGGCTTTTGATGTCCGTGTGGCAATTCATGTAAAGATTTGATCTCCACAGATCTTCTCCGCAGAAGTCTCGATGGAATCGGAACGAACCGCCCTTTTCAAATAATGGATAGTATGAGCAAAGCTATGCGAAATCAATCCTAATATTGCTGCAAAATGCAAACACAGACAAATAATGCATAGGCATATTTGAGCCCTGGGCGCAAGTGCTATGGCAAGATTCGTTCCTTGTCGTTATTCACGATTTTGTTACGAAAATCCAGGCCATTTTTCGTAACTCGTAAATCGCAAAAAAATTGCCAAAAATGGCCGTAATTCGTAAATCGTAATTACGTACATCCCTGGTCACGACACTTTCAATATTATTGGGTGAGCGGGTCTTGGAGGCTTTCATCATGAATCTGCCAATTTCCAGAGAGTGGACACACCTCCTCATCAAGAAGTCACTATTCCACCAGCACCAACCACTGAGTGTGATCCAGAGTTAATTGTATGTACATATTTATTCATCTCTTTTCTTTTTACGACGATTTTATGACTAAGTGCTTTTTTATTCTTCTTTCCTGTTGGTATTAATCTTCTGTTATTCAGGAGATATTTTACAAGCACTTTGAACGAAAAGCAGCTGGTATTGATGTGAATGTTTCGGTTCAAGAACGAAAAGATTTCCAAAATCCATCCAGTTATGAGCAGTTGATCCTCAACTTTGGCATTGATGAAGTTGGTGGGTTGTTTTCCCTGACCTTTTTTCTCAAGAAGTTTCCTGAATTGATTCTAAAACGTTTTTGGTCGTAGTTCTTAATTTTTGTTCTCTTCAGCAACTTTACTTCATCCAAAGTTACTCACAGTAAATTACCCTCGATGTTGTCGATATGAGAAGATAGGTTTGTCGAATTTTCCAGCTTCCTAGACCTTTAACCCAGTGATTGCTGATCGTGATGTATTGTTTTCAGCAGAGGATCAAAGGAAACATATGGATAGTATAAATGCAGCAAAGAAGGCAGCATCTGGAGGATCCTCATCAGCACCTATAAAGAAAAAGGCCTAAGAAGAGTTCAAAACGCATTGTTGGAGAAAGTTGACATGGTTGTTATATGTACAAAGAGTCCAGTAAAACAAGCATTTTCTACGTGTTTATGTGATATCAATACAGTTCTTGCATAGATATCTAACTATGTTCACAAACTGGTGGGATGACAGTTTCTGGAGTTTGGTGAAATTTGCAGATATGAGACGCACTTCATTTGTGCCGTTACTTCGAAGATGTTACAGCCAAGAAGGGTTAGTTCTACTTCTTGTGGCTACGTCAGTTTCATATTTCCTCCTAAGATATTGCACGAAATTGCACCATCATGTTTGCGAATTGAACCTCTTGCAGTGTACAGTATTTCCAACTTTCGTATTGTTTTGTAGACCTGGATGGTATGACATTATTATGTTGAAGTTGATCTCTGTGAGGAAATATCTGCTCTTAGAATGGAAGTCTTATGATTGAGAAAAGGCATTTTTGAAGTTTGTAAACACAAAAACAGCATTGATTGATTGATTAGAAGGGTACGGACGTGGATGATTTCCAGTCACGGCGGAAATATGAAAATTATGTACATATGTCCAGAGAGGTGTGGTTCGGAAAAGTGGCAGGAAACGGCAGCTTCATGTAAAATGATGTTGAAAATCGTTATCAACGTCTAAAATTACCTCTCTCTGCAAAAATTGGGGATGTTCTGCGATTGGGGATAACTACCCTATGTCCACTGCGCCGTTGTAACTGTTTCCATTTTCTGTTTCTGCTCAAATTCCCTCATGCTCGGACATCTGTGATTTCTCAACGGATTTCCCTCGTACTTGCAGTCATCCCGACCAGCGGTATATTGCGGTAAAATCAAGTGAATTACAATTTTTTTTAGAAAAACTAGGGAATGCTTTAGTCGTTTCATGCCGCTTTATTAATCTACACATTGATAGTTCTTGCATGAAAAGATTTAATCTTTGTAGAACATATAAGTGTCACTACTATGAATTATAGCACTGTATATTTCAGTAGATTTAGATTCTAAAAGTATTCGAGTTGCATTGCGTTTCGTATGTGCAACGCTTGTCAGAGTGACTGGCAGTAGCGTCATTTTCGTCCGTCCTCACGACGTGGCAATACCTCTATTATATCTGTGTTCTGTGTCTATGAATCTGTCTATATAGACTTCTTTGGTTTGAAAGAACCAGCGAAAACAGTGGTATTGACGAGCGTCGATAATATCGCTTCTGAATGCCTATTTCAAGGTTTTCCGCGCTTCATGTTATCTTCTCGGCGACGACTATAGTGAATACAGCGGGAGGCTAGATGCTATGACAGTTTGGCGCAGCGTGAAGGCCTCCATTGCAGGCTTAATCCGGCTGGAGTTGCTCTGAATTAGCGTAATTCCTGAAGTCGACACAAGCTGATGTGCCTCTTAGTATTTTTTGGAGCCTGAACGATGGTGTCATTCTAATTTCCATTCGAGTCCGCTTTTCAATTTCTTTTGGAGGGGAGAGAAGTAGTCACCCAGGAGAAACGCAGTTTTCATCTTACCATCGATGGTCTGGAGCACTATCTTTACATTTCTGTGCTTTTAGCTTGTAACATAGCTTTCCGCTGTAGTTGCGTAAGAATTTTTGAGGACTTCTAATGAATGATTACCGATTAGAGTTCGCATATGTCCAGATACCACATCAAAGCGCCTGATCTCGAGAACATTCAGAGATATGACCTGCTTTGAAGATTTCAGGATTCTAGGCAGCAGAATGTTCACGCTGGTCTTCCATTCAATTTCGATTTTCCACATCATAGTTAATATTAATTGGCAAGTGTGTGTGTGTGTGTGTGTGTGTGTGTGTGTGTGTGTGTGTGTGTGTGTGTGTGTGTGTGTGTGTGTGTGTGTGTGTGTGTGTGTGTGTGTG
This sequence comes from Ancylostoma caninum, assembly GCA_037903475.1. Taxonomy (NCBI): domain Eukaryota; kingdom Metazoa; phylum Nematoda; class Chromadorea; order Rhabditida; family Ancylostomatidae; genus Ancylostoma; species Ancylostoma caninum. The sequence goes on from JBAJFG010000570.1 coordinate 213,088, forward strand.
TGTGTGTGTGTGTGTGTGTGTGTGTGTGTGTGTGTGTGTGTGTGTGTGTGTGTGTGTGTGTGTGTGTGTGTGTGTGTGTGTGTGTGTGTGTGTGTGTGTGTGTGTGTGTGTGTGTGTGTGTGTGTGTGTGTGTGTGTGTGTGTGTGTGTGTGTGTGTGTGTGTGTGTGTGTGTGTGTGTGTGTGTGTGTGTGTGTGTGTGTGTGTGTGTGTGTGTGTGTGTGTGTGTGTGTGTGTGTGTGTGTGTGTGTGTGTGTGTGTGTGTGTGTGTGTGTGTGTGTGTGTGTGTGTGTGTGTGTGTGTGTGTGTGTGTGTGTGTGTGTGTGTGTGTGTGTGTGTGTGTGTGTGTGTGTGTGTGTGTGTGTGTGTGTGTGTGTGTGTGTGTGTGTGTGTGTGTGTGTGTGTGTGTGTGTGTGTGTGTGTGTGTGTGTGTGTGTGTGTGTGTGTGTGTGTGTGTGTGTGTGTGTGTGTGTGTGTGTGTGTGTGTGTGTGTGTGTGTGTGTGTGTGTGTGTGTGTGTGTGTGTGTGTGTGTGTGTGTGTGTGTGTGTGTGTGTGTGTGTGTGTGTGTGTGTGTGTGTGTGTGTGTGTGTGTGTGTGTGTGTGTGTGTGTGTGTGTGTGTGTGTGTGTGTGTGTGTGTGTGTGTGTGTGTGTGTGTGTGTGTGTGTGTGTGTGTGTGTGTGTGTGTGTGTGTGTGTGTGTGTGTGTGTGCAAGAGAACCAGCCACTGTCGACAAAAACTACCGAAAACATTGTGTTCAGCGCATCGAGTTATGTACAAAAAAGTTGCAAATTTTGATTTTTACCTTGATTTAAAGGCGTTTTGGGCCAGATTTGTCATGTTCAGGCATGTTAATGGCCGGCAGTTGTTTTCAACACGGTCGGAATGGGTGAGATAGGCTTATGATTACATGACCGTATAAAAGGAAAGAGAGGGGCAGGTCAGTTTTATAACGGAGAGGAGGAACCAGGCGGACGAGGGATGACATGGATGAGGGTTGCGCCCGCACAAATGGTGGAGAAGGTGACATGAAACGAGCATAGAGCTATGTCAGAGGTGCGTCGGCGCTCGGTAGGGGAAGAGTTGTCGTTGAAGGGAGAACAGCAGTGAGAGTGATGCGCCGGCGCTCACAGGTGGGGGAAACGGGTCCAGCGCTGTGACAGGGGTGCGCCGGGGTTTAGAAAATGGGGGAACGCCTGGAGTCGGTTCCAAAGGTGTGATAACGGTGCGCCGGCGTCCAAAAGTGTGGGAACGCCTGGGGTCGGGTCCAATGGTGTGATAAGATTGCGCCGGCGTCCAAAAGTGGGGAAACGCCTGGAGTCGGTTCCGAAGGTGTGATAAGGGTGCGCCGGCATCCAAAAGTGTGGAAACGCCCGGAGTCGTGTCCAACGGTGTGATAAGGGTGCGCCGGCGTCCAAAAGTGGGGAAAGGCCTGGAGTCGGGTCCAACGGTGTGATAAGGGTGCGCCGTCGTCCAAAAGTGGGGAAACGCCTGGAGTCGGGTCCCACGGTGTGGTACGGGCGCGCTGGCGTTCGAGAGTGGACAAACGCTTGGAATCGGGTTCAACAGTAAGATAATGGTGCGCCGGCTTTGAAAGTGTGGAAGATGTCACGCACGGGTCCACACCTGCGAGAGTGTATGCCAGGTCAGTAGAGTGGAACACACATGTGTGCGAGGCGAGCGAAGCGAGCCTAAAGGAAGCCTGAGAGTCCGGCGTTAGCCGGACAATCAGGCTGGTGCAATTAATTTCGAAATGAACTTTTCAAAAAGGCAGATTCGGTAACTGCGGTTGTACGTATAATAAGTAGATCATAGCGTTGCATGAGCCCAACCAAATTTGTGTGGAGTAATCTGGGCTATTCTTATTCTCCCTCGTTTATCTCTATTTTCTCTGGTAGTTCTTCTCTTCTTTTTATTCTCGAGCGATCTCAACAGCAAGCACTAAACGTGGTAACCCAAAATTTTGATGATGACGTTCTTCTCTTCGCAGTCGAAAAGAACCGAAGTGAGATTTTTTTCATCACTGTGGTGTTTGCTGATACCAGTCGCTGGAATCTCATGGCACGTTTTAAGCATTTTGTGGGGATCACACCATTTTGCTCCACTGTCGAGGGCGCCTCAATTGTGGTGAGCGAACTGCGTAAACGTGAAGAGCTCGCGAACGAATTTTTAATTGCTCATAGCCCGAATCCGATTTTAATCGAGCACCTGTTATCAGATCACAAGGTTGTCCACTGTGGGGTTTACATTTGCCAAAATAAGTCGCTTTCAACCCTATCCTACTCTCTTTTTTGCCTCGTAGCCCACTGAATTTCAGAGCAGAGGAGCGGAGTTTTCGCTGTAAAAATGGCAGATTGTTGTGGTGCATACTTCGTCTGAAATCCACTGCTGTTTTTTTTCTACAAAACCATTTTGTCGAAAATTCCCAGGAGAGGAAACTAATGTTACAATCTAATCGAATGCACCACTTCTCATTTTCTTCATTTCACTTTGAAGCCACCGTCCCACCTGAGAGTTGTTTTTGAGATTTTCGCATGACAAGAAACCTCAGAAGCTGCTGATCACAGTGGTATATGTGATTCTATGACAACGGTACCGAAAAAAACCCGTTTTCAAGTCCCAAATATTGAGGAGCCCTTGTTCGGAGCCAATGCGAGATTACGATATTCTCACCTGATGTATCCTTTGCTGGTCACACCTAGATCACAGTTTCCATTCTGGCAGTGAGTGGATGAGGACCTCTTACGACCGAGGCACTTTCTTAATAATTCACTCTTACGAGTGAATTATTAAGAAAGTGTCTTGGCCCCGCCCCCCGGCTCCACCCAGAACCTCTTCAGCGGTGGTCCGAAAACGGGTACTTTCGGCAGTTTTGCACGGAATCAATATACAATGTCACTAGCAGCTCCTGAAAATCCTTTTCTCATGGAAACCTCAAAAACGATTCTGAGATGGGACGCTGCCTTCAAACCATGGTGGGTATGTGGGTAGTATCCAAGTGATCCATGCGTGACATTTCCTATTTAGCATCTCTTCTGGTCCTTCTCGACGCGTATCGCAGCTTCTTCGAGCGGCCACAAAGACGAAGATTTTCTCCTACACTGACCAACTTACTAATTATTTGAAGAACAATTTCATATTGCATGAGCCAGGTAAGGTTTCCACTCCATAAGATCCAGCCCTTTTACTGCATAGCACAATACATCAGGACGATTTCTCATCATTCCGAAGCCATACGGCGTATCTTGTGTCGGTGTACCACAGAAGGAGGGTGGAGTTTTTGAGAATAGCGTTTATAACAGGAAAGATAGCGATGATATACCAATGGTGGGTGAACTATTTGTTTTCAGCAATGTTCGAGGATTTCAGAAGCCTCTGGTTTCAGAAAAAGCTGGTTGATCGAAGCGTGACCATTTCGGAATGTATCCCTGGGCTTGCACGACTGTTCAATGAACCCGGTTTGACTTTTTGCACAGGACTTAAGAGGTAAACAAAGTTACCTTGGCCTGTAGCATTTATCATCCGTGGCTCATTTGTACTTCATCTCTGTCAGCTGGGCAGCAGGAACGCAGTTTGAGCAATGCTATACGTCTAGATCCTTACATTTTGGCGTGGGTTTCATTTTCCTCTCCCAACCATTTGTTGCCGTCCTTTCCATCATCGCAGCTGAAGAGAGGGAAGCTTTTGCAGTAGTTGAGGACAGTATGACAACAAGAGGAGGCAGATGGGAGAGGGCCAGGGAGTAGGAGGCGAAGGAGGTGTCGCCCTTAAACAGACATGAACGACGGTCGACGAATAACTAACTATGTTGCTTTTCTGTCTTACAGCTGTTGATGATAGTGGTGAAAAGACCTTTTCATTACACCGTCAGAAGCAACTTAAACAGTCAACAATAAACATAGTTTTTGATAATGTATTTTCGTCTATTATCGGAAGTGTATTATCGGAAGAAATTCTTGAAATGATGCCATTGTCTGGACTGGAGACTATTCGATGCAACCTTTGCATATGCAGTAGTAATTCTTACATGCACTCCATGGTCCACATTTCTGAAAAAGCCCTACACTCTCCTGAGTTGTCCGAATCTCGGCTGTAAAGGGAGCAAATGGACTTTGTGTTTTCCACTTTCGATAGCAGAAGAAGAATTTGACGACTTTTTTCCGGCGGCGGGGCGCGCTCAGCCAGAAAAAAGGGCGTGGCCAATGATGCCCTGTGGATATCCAGGGTGGCTGAAAAGTATTGCAAAAACGCTACATTTCGAAAATATGCGTTCTTGGGCGGAATGTCTTGAATCTACAGAACAAAAATGTTTCAAATAACATTGTGTAAATGAGTTGCTCAAAATGCCCACAACTGGCCTTCATGCAAGCTTGAAACGGACGGTCGCAAAAAATGGCTATGCGCTTCAGGTTACCCTAACCTAACTTGTCTTGAAATCTCTGTAAGCTGAAATAATGTAGAAAGAGGAATCCGTGGCTTTCCGGCATCCCTGCGAATGAGTTTTAAACAGTGCAGTCGAGTTGCTAACGATCGGGACCGTTCCGAGGCCTTCCACCCCTGGTTGGAGATAACCCAAGCGCATGACGTCCAAAATAGTCAATGTCGATTTTCTTCATGTGCACGAATCCATTCCTGCCGGAAAATTTTAGTAAAGTTACTCCTTTTCTACGGGACCATAATCGCAGTCATTTCCTACTCTCCGTATAAATCAACATAAGATAAGCATCAATTTCAAACAATGCTCCAATGCTTTCCAGCCACCCTGTACAGATGTTACGATGCTTCTGCTGACAGTTACACTAACCCACATAGAAGGATGTGAATATTGCGCGTTTCGACTACTTTTTACTAACTAACAACGATGAACTGCCGCTGCGGAACATTCAAAATAAAACTCACCTAAGGGGTCCATTTGAAAGGAAAAGGTTCGAAAAATCTTAATAAAGCAAAACGGAAGTGATACGCTTTTGAATCGCGTTCAAATACGCTGCAAACATGGTGCAGAGGGGTTACTTCACGAGCTAAACACTAGGATTAGGTCTTCAAGTGAATAAAGGTGACGTCATTTGACAGAATGGATACCGATTCCGCGATCAGCACAGCAAATAGCCTTCTATGGGAAAATTTCGGAGGGTTTCAAGGATTCCAGTTCGAGAATTATGCCCCTCTGCGTGAGTCTTCCTGGCTCTCACTTCGCGGCGGCGCGCTGCGTGCGTACCCGCGGAACACCGTTAGCCACGCTCCTTTTTTCAGGTGAGCACAAATGCGCGCCTTTTCCCTGTGCTGGTGTGCCTTCAACTTCGTTGCACTTGCTACGAGTTGGCAAACAAATTAATGCGTGCGTTTACATGCATGCGTCTATATTATGAAGAATAGGGCGAGTCGCATTGCTGACGCAGCTCAGACGCAGACCTAGCGGCGGCCCCACCTTCTTTTCATTGAGGATGCTCATGCCGCGTTCACCCGTCTCCAAGGAAAATGCTTCGTAAATGAATGCGTGTGTATGACGCACGCAGCTAATATAAATCACCCTACACACGTGCAAAACTCTAAGTAATAGCAGTGTAAAATGCACACCTACCCCGCAAACCCATTTTTCACATAGATATGAAGTGAATATGCATGACCAGTCTCCCCAATATGCGCTTTCAACGACAGAAAAGAGGAGCACAATAGTAAGTTGCATGAAGCTGACGAATATTCTGTAACATTGCTTATGTACATACATCGATATATTTTGAACTTGGTATTGGTATAATGAACAGAATCAAAAACGGGTTTGTCGACATTTTTGTACGGAATACCATTGTACACCTTGCGGTTCTGGACGCATAAAAACACCAAAGACTGATAGTGTGCCATTTAATATTGTTGAAATAGGTCCTCACCAGTGGCGAACACAGAAATTGGCCGGGAGGGGGGCGTGGGAAAAGATGGGGTCTTCGCCGTTTTGGGGACCCAGATGGAAAATAAAATTGATAAAAACATCAATTATAGTAATGAATAACCAATAGAAGTTATATTAAAGATAATTAAAAAAACAATTGAAAATAAACGAGTGCAAAATTTCTATTTGTATTGTAATGTAATTTCAAAAATGTGGCGACCCATTCTCCCCCCCCCCCCCCCCTGCGTCCGCCACTGGTTCCAACAATGGAAGATTTTTCCAAACGTCACTGGCGTGATCTCTTTTAGGCTGCCGCTATACTCCTAGAGGAGTGTAGCACCTAGCATCGCCAAAGATTGGCGATTTCATTTTTGATACGTATTGATTGTGGGCAGGTCGCGATGATAATCACAGCGATTATAGGGCAATTTATACTGGGTGCGTGCGACTGACGCGCGTGCGTCTATATGATGAAGAATAGGGCTCAGTCGCATAGGAGTCGCATCGCAGTCGCAGCTCAGACGCACGCGTTTACGGCCTCGCGACGCCGCGCGTTCTTTTCATTGAGGATGTACATGCCGTATTGACCGGTCTTTATGAAATATCCTTTGCAAATGGATGCGCGCAACTGATGCGCGACTGACGCACGCAGCTAGTGTAAATTACCCTTATCCTCGACAATGATACATCGCCAGATGAGTGCTACACTTCTCGCGACGCTACATCGCCCAACAACAAAAAACAACACGCTCATCGCTAGAGATTGGCGATCGCCTGTCTCTAAAGATTGGCGATCGCCCGTCGCTAAAGATTGGCGATGGGCTGTCGTCGAAAAGGATTGACGATGGCGACGGGAGAGCGTTGGCGACGGAGCGCCTAGGTGTTCAATTTTCAGAAACCACATGATCATTCCCTATTTAACTACTGGACCGGTGGGCCACTTAGCGTAGAGGAACCCTCGCGTGCCCGCATGCCAGTGGTGACAGCTACAGACTTCCCACAAAATTTGATCAGAGGTGGAATTTCTCAGAGAAAATTGGGGCAAAGGCGGGTTCCAGCAAGTTGGGTCATAACTCCATGTCGGTAGAAGGTGTGGATCTAAAGCTTTACTGAGTTTCGCCGCCGAGCGAGTCGCCTACGTCATAATTCACTCCACTGCCATGCAGCGTGAGCTCGCTGCGGCAGAACAAACCAAAAGGGGATCACTCATACTTTGCCGCGAACTCGCCATCGACCGACGGCAAGGAATGTCCCATACTTGCCCCTCACTTGCTGCCCGAAGACAACTTATTCGGCGGCAAAACTCTAAGTGGGGCTTGACACCTTAGGTTCATGCGGAAGCATCGATGACAAAGTTCGTGCTCCTTCATCTAGGGCAGTTTCTTTGTTCTATTCGTAAATGTTCACACCATTCTATACCAATTTCATTCTTGAGGCTCAACCTTTTACCTGAAAACGTCAAGTTGCTCAGACATTAGAGTTACAGTGGCAGTCAATCATCCTTGCGTTGTCGAATACCGCCCGTCTGCTCTGCCGCGGCGCATTACCTATACCTAAGTAGATCAGAGCAGACGGACGGTATTCAGCAAAGCAAGGATGATTGATAGCCAGGCATCTCCTACAGGACATGATTATTTTCGACACCTGTGCCTTGTACGTGAATATCCGGAAAAAACCGTATGATCTCATTTCAAACAAACGTCATGCTCCTGCCGAGCACTCGCTTTGGATGGAGGCTCCAAAAATCGTTTGAAATTGTTTATAAAAATTATCCCTAACACTTTCAAGTATTCGCATCTTATAAGTGGATTCGTGGGTTCTCTCCGACCTTCTCAACTCAACCCCTCCCCTCCTCGAAGTTCCACTGCAACGCGGGTTCTCTTTGATCTCTTAAATTTCGAGTAGACCTCCCCCAGGTCTCCCTGCAAAGCGGGTTCAGTTCAACCCTTGTAAGTTCAAGGAGCCCCTCCTCAAGGCATCTCAGAAATGCGGGTTCCCTTCGACCTTCCCGATTCCAATGAGCTCTCCCTGTAGTTTTTTTTTCACCAACACAGGTTTCTTTCGACCTTTCCAAGTTCATTGTGCTCTCCCTGAGGTCTTTCACCAACGCTGGTTCCCTTCGACCCTCCCAAGTCCAATGAGCCCTCCCTAAAGTCTTTCTGCGATGAGAGTTTCCTCCGACCTTCTCAAGTCCGAGAGACTCCTATCTGAAGCCTTCCTGCAAAGCCGGTTCCTCTCAACCCTTGCAACTCTAAGAAGCCCCTTACTTGCCAGCTAATGTTACTCATTTGTTTAACTTGTCTCGTGCTGTGGGGTCTCCACACAAATATATTTATATAACTATGTATGTAATATATATATATATATTAAAATAAATTATCATACACAAAAGGATAACTCCAGGTAAGTAAGTTTTTAATTTCACATTGCACAAGGTAAGGTCCTCCTCGCCGTACTGACGAGTTCCCGGGAGAACCTATTATTTATACCTATTTACCCGTATATGCTTAGGGAACGAAACGGGCAAATAGGCAAAATTCCTTTACGAATTTTAAACACCTTTTATCATAAATTCTTTTCATTATATTAATAATTTCATTGATTAAGTGCGGCCGTAGAGATTATACCGTATCGTTGAATTCCGCTGCTGTGGAGGTACTAAATATGGTGCGCACCCTGTACATATAAAAAAGTGCAAAAATTACATCTTGGCCGATGCTTCATCAAGTCGTAATTACTGACAAAGTCACTCCATTGGCCTTCTCTGAGTTAACGGACTATACACTCAATGCAAAACTTATGTACGGTACGTATACCGATGCAGATGCAGAATTGATCTGATGCGAAACACGGTTTTTTTCCTCAATTAAGCCCTTGACTACGAGCGAGGGCTCCGCATGTCTGGCGTGTGGAACAAGAGCGCTTTTTAACCCTTGGCGACCGCACGGTTCCACGCTATTTACCGTCAAAATGCGAAAAATAAAGTAGATCTTTCCGCAAAACGGATTAATTTTTTTCCTGTGGATTTGCTCCCATTATCGAAGAGAAGGGCGGATTAATCGAAACGCAACTTGCTTGCTCTCGGGTTGAATTAGGCTCGTAGAAGATATCCTGATTTTTATAAATAAGAATGCCGGGAGTGAAAACGTTCCTGTGCCCTTGCCTAAATAAGGAAGAAATGCAAGATGCTGCAAAATGGGTTCAAATAAGAAAATGTAGCTTCTGCAGGAGATGTTGCTTTTCATACTTTAAGAAAAGCCCTTGGACCTTATTCTCGAAAAACCACCTTTAAAGGCAGCACTCACGGAAATTTTTGGTTTGAAGATTTCGCGGTATATCGGGGTTTTTAGGGACGATGAACTCATTGACAACGATGAAGTAGCGTGAAACACGCGAAAAACGCAGAAAATGATGGCGGTATTTTATGTGTATCCATAGCGCGGACGAGTGTTCCGTGACGGATTCCGCCACGAAACCCTGCAAGTGAATTACGAATTACGAATTTGATAAACAAGCCCTCTTTGAACCATATGCGCACACCCTGTCAACGGCGTTAGTTGGCGCGACGGAACCCTAATGTCTAGAGCGGCAGATGTGTCCACGGCAGTATTCGCAGGTAGGCGACCACTCAAGGTGTTCAACTTACTGTTGCGACTGTCCAGCAGCTGGCTACGTGGTAAGCGACTCATTTCAGAAGTGAAAGTTTCCGTGAGTGCTGCGTTTAACAAAGCTATTAGGGCAGTAAAAAGGAAATTTGGCTCAGACCGCGGTAAATAAGACACTATCTGGAATTGTCGCATGAATAAGACACTATTTGGAATTAATGAAATAGTAAGGCAATAAAAACAAGTCAACAAGAAGAACGTGGGTCACTGGTGAGCCGCGTGTTTGTGAATGGATTGTTCCTTCTAAGCAAAACTTTCTCTCTCAGTGAGTCTAAAAACCGTGTTTTACATCGGTATGCATGGGTTCTGCATGGATTCAGCCATTGCTGATATAGAGTATTAATCCCGGAAAACCGTACTTTGCACGACCACTCATGTCCTTATTGTGGGATTTGCGTATTTCTTCTCATGCAGAACACACTTCCCAGGTTTTGCTGAACTGTTTAAATAGATGCAGAACCTATCCATATTCATGCGGAACTCACGAACGGCGTTATCCATTAGTTGGTTTACATGGTGCAAACCCGGCGCAGAAGCCTCGAAAACCACACGACGTTCCCAATCCTATGTAGAAAACATACATACCTATGCAAAACATGGTTCCTGGGTTTCCTGGCTCCCGCATCATTCCTGGCACCGTTTCACAGGTGGTTCAGAATGGTGTGTTCCAATATATACACATCAAAGGTGCTTTTGGGACGCTGTGGACACTCATGCTTGTCATACACAGTGATTTGCACGACCAAACGACTCTAGAAATGATGAAGAAGAACGTGAAACCTATGCGTCCGATCAGCGCATACTCACTCTCTGATGATCGGAGAGTAACAAAAGCAATTCAGTTCAGATCAAAATGCAGATCAAAATCACTGCAACTAACAAGTTACAATATATATATATATATATGTTGCCAAAAGCACCTCAGATCTCTTAATGTAACAACAATCCAGTACTCGCTTATTTCTGATCTGAAATACTGTTGTTTAATTCTCAAGGTTCTGCACATTTGATCCGCTACATACGTCCCAGCGACTTTTGAGGAAGAATTAACAACGCAAACGTTCAGTGTGAAAAAAGACTATGCACAACCAATGCTTACTGCAGCAGAGTTAATGAAGAAGAAGGAACCTCTTGCAAACCACAACTGAGCTTGATATTGAAACCTCCAGACATTAGTAGGCTGAACTCCTTAAATTGCATTAGAGCTACCAGCACCGAATTCTTCCCGTTAGATTAGTCAAAAGAGTGGCAGAAGTCAATCCCAAGCTGAGATTGCATGTAGAGAAAATTTTGCTTTACAGTACGGCCCCCGTGGACTCATAGGACTGCGAGCTACGCATTCCAGTGAGCCACGCTGCGAAAAGCTGCGAATTTTTGAACGGGCGAGTTTCGTTTCGTTATATCATGATTGTTATATTCTGATGTCATGCAGCGGTTCTGCATGGCACCCATGTCGTGCAGCGGTTCTGCATGGCACCCAGTGATTTCTCACATATTGCTCCTGTGTCTAGTATTACATTGTCACAAAGAACAGTCTTTGAAGTTTTGGAGTGGCACCCCTCATCCTCGGCTACAAAGAGGAGGGACCAGCGTTAACACTGGCCACCCAACGCAATGATACAATATGGTGCAAAATTGATGTCTTCATGCAGACATATTTTCTCCTCGCTTATATTATACATCTTCTCCACTGATACAGTGTGACAAGCATTACTTTGCTACTTATTCATTTTTGTCCTGCAATTTAATTTTTTATGATGCACCATGTAATGTTGAAGACAGTGCGCGTAGAAATCCTCAAGTTCAAGTTGAAGTGCCAACGGTGACATACGCTGTCAGTGAGCGCATCATAAATGTTAACACGTTGCGAACCGTGCACACCTTTGCATGGCGAGCGGGGATGGCCGAATTTTTCTGACAATTCACTATTTGCACCAACTGACCGCAGGGGAGCGTTTTATGGACATGAAGAGCACATTTCGCGCGACACATGTGCATCACGCTTTCCTCAGTTTGTTAAACGAACGCAAGAAATCACGACTTACTGCAAAAAAAACTCAAACTACGAACCCAGCTCCCAATGTTTTTGTAGCGACGACGCGTCAGCTAATACAGATCCAGTCTTATGTACGAGCGCGTGTGATAGCACCTATGTGACGAGACTTAAGAGTGTGAAGAGAAAGGGAATGGACGCAAGGAAGCCTGCACCCGATTTCGTAGATTCCTTATGTGTTTTGGCCATGAGCTCTACGTCCCTCAATACCTCGAAATCCAGCAAAATTTCAAAAAAAAGGAGATTTGAGAGTGTGCTACTTTTGAGAATCTCACATACGTCTTGCTCACTCATATATATATATATATATATATATATATATATATATATATAAGTGAAAGTTTGTATGCACGTGTGTGTATGTATGTAGTGAATAGAATTCGTGAGGGATGAACCGAACCGGACCAAATTTTGCATGCACGTCCTTCGCGGGCCGGCGGAGGTTATAGGCTACCTTGCACCGCACCATGGATTATCGATTGATTTATCGATAATATTGATTTTATTGATTTTTCGCTCTTCTGCTCAATGGAGCTGCGAAGACGTGTCTCCTGGGTTTCCCCAATACGCTGAATACGAATATGCCAACCGTTTTTCACGAAATATCGATTTGTTGATTTTATCAATTTTTTCCATTTTCGCTCGGGGGCGGACAAGGACATCTCTATTGGGGTTTCTCAATACGCTGAATACGAATATTACAACCATTTCGCACGAAATATCGATCTACCGATTTTATTGATTTCTCGCTCCTCTGCTCAATGGAGCTGTGAAGACACGCTGAATACGAATATGACAACCATTTCGCGCAAAATATCGATTTGATTTTTGGCTGTTTTCCCCAATGGAGCGGTGAAGACATGTCTCCTGGGGTTCCTCGATACGCTCAATATGAATATGACAAGAACTTTGTATGAATGCATAGATTCAAATTCGCCGACATAGCTTTGCTAAGTTTTTTTTTCAACATGCTGATCACCGAAATTAGGGAGATTCTGATGTTTCAATGAATTTATCAGTGACAGTAATTGGCCTCAGCAGTGTGATGTAGCCAAGGTAAAAAAACAGCCGAGCGAAGCCGGGCACGGCAGCTAGTCAAATATAAAGGCTATATAAGATTCATATTTCTAGGCACGTATTAGGTTGTAGTAGCAATGTCGTGTACAACCATTTCATTCATCAATAAATAGCAATTAATTAATTATTATAGAATTACAGTGGATATTGAAAACTGGAGACCTAAGGCTCCATCGCCAATGTTTTCCCGTCGCCGTCATCGGTCATTTTCGACGACGGGCAATCGCCAATTTTTAGCAACTGGCGATCGCCAATCTTTGGCGATGGCGATACTAGGTGCTATACTCCTCGATGAGTATAGCGGCAGCCTTAATCCCGATAGGTTACATGTTCCCAATTGTAAAAGTTTAATGGAAGCGATAGCTTACTTCATGGTTATGAAAACAGGAAGTTGTGGAAGCAGCCGTGAGGTGATGGTTTATTAGCCACTCTGAATGGCAGTCAGTGGTGCTAATGAAACCTAATGAACCATACACGGTTGTTTGTAGTATGCACTATTTATCACCATGAAAATCAGGGAGATCACAATAGGTGCAATTCATATTAGAGGCGTGCGTTCGTGAAAATGGATATAGGACGGAAGAAATCGCGACTGAAAAGTGCAAGAATCTATGTTAACACCCAATAACGTTGTTTTCATATGCTGCATTCAGGTACCTTTCTGGTGCGATTGTATTACCTGCCAGCAACACGGACTTCGAAAATATCAAGAAGAGCATCAAATATGCGGCGAGCAGAACTTCCGATTGCAAATATCACTACAATGCATTGTGAGCTTTGCTATTATCTATCGTCTGAAAATCAGTATTGATTCCATGCTCATTTCAGAGCGATTCTCGTAGGTGTGCCCCCTTCATCTAGTGGATCGTTATCAGGGTACGCTACATTCCAGTATAATGGAAGGTTCTCAGAGGTAAGTTCCTGAAAGCGCCTATTAGGTCTAGTTCTGTGGACATACAAACATTTTATGGTCATCGAGAGCATTTCACCTATTCATGATGTTTAAGTATATTTTTGTGGAAAAATCCAGCAGCAGACGTGCTCGTACCGGGAAATTTGCTGTTGCTGGCTCAATGGAGTGGCGGGTATTGTCGCGAAGGCATGGATGCTCTCTAGTAGAATTCAAAGTGGATAAGTGTAGGTTCCTTTTTTTTTCAAAGAGGAGTAAGCTTTAATATACCAAGTAGGCACATAAATTACCAATCAACAGTGTACAGACAGCTCCACCGGAGCAGATCCGCTCCCACGCGCCTCATCACCTGTTTGCAGACAGGCATAAGATATAGCGGTTGAGGATCATGTGATTTAGTGATTCGCTAATGATATAGTGTGTGCTGTTAACGTTGACTACTGGAGTATCTTTTAGATTTTATACACTGGCGGACATAAGTATTGCAACATGTCCGTAACCTCTTTTAGAGAAGAGCTGGGCACTTCCAATTTCTGTATGTTTTGAAGATACGCATGTGGGTGCTGCTGCGAATGGATTCGCCTTCATTTCATCCATAGATTTCTTTGGGAAAAATTTTTTATTCGGTGAGGACGAAATTCGGTTTTCGACGATGTTGACGACCACATACGAGAAAATGTTTAGAAACGGGATTTCGACCTGAATTGGATTTACTATTTATTATGATTTATTATTATATTTAACGGGTCCACCGCTGTGATAAGGGTGCGCCGGCGCCTAGAAGTGGAGAAGACGGGTCCACCGTTGTGATAAAGGTGCGCCGTCGCCTAAAAGTTTAAAAGCGTTAAGACGCGGGGATATTTCAGCACATCCTCTTCTCACACCATTGGACACGTCAGACGTCTGTACTCTCCACATCTGTGCGCTGGGGCAGCTCTACCCAAGATTGCACGCCACAGATATAATCGCGTCATAGTCACCTATCCGTAGGCGGAACTAAGTGTTATTGAAGAAGTGCGACTGCGCCAATTAGGAAGAGGAACAGTATACGACGTGTTCTCCTCCGACTGATGGCCATATCGGGGCCCAATATTGGTAAGCGTCAAACCATGGCACCCTATAGTAGGTGTATAATGTGTGTCTCTATCCTTTGTTCCGTCTGCCACCACCTTCACTATTGGTTCCATCTTATTTGCACCTAACCATACCCCACCGCTCTCTTTTATACACTCATGCTAACCCTTATCACTTTACCAACCATGACATGCAAGGAAAATCCCAGAAAATTATGGGGGGAGACAAGGTATTTGTTTTAGGCGTATTTCCCTATCCTGAAGAGGGCTCACGTGTTTCGATGCGCAATGTGTATGAGTTCACAACAATGGCGCCAAAATTCGCAATCTCGCTGATCCTCATCATTGTTCCAAATATGCCATAGAAGTGCCTTGCTCTCCTCAAAATTCTCAAAATAAGAACAAGGTTTCACAGAAATATAGGGTGAACTTATATAAAATTTCCATGAAACTGTGACGTGCCATGGTAAGAGCATCAAGCATTTATCAGAAGCAATGCATGATGTATGCTTTCTTTCAAGTTGACAAAAGCGTAAGGCTACATCACAATTGTCAATGTTTTAGTCAGAAAATGATCCCCAGCTCCACACTAGCGCCGTTGGCGCCTGATGTTTTGCGCAACATTTGGGTTGCTTGTGTTCCACGTTCCCCATATACTGTTCTTCTCCACCTTCCTCCCTCGCTAACTCGCTCCAACGGGATCCTCTGTGAATAATGTGATCCTCCCCAGATTGCGAATGTGTTAACTACCGTAGTTACCTTTTTGTCTGAATTTTTGCAGAATAGGTCTGCTCTTAAGTAGAGCAAAGAAGTCGCACTTTTCACACTTTACAGTTTCTCGTCTTAGTAAGTAAGTTAAGTGAAAAATATGCTCATCGATTATATAATTCTGATAATTTCTCGTAACTATGTGAAGGATAGATACTCCTCGATCTCCCTATATTGTAGGCGTTTGAAGTAAGTGCCATCAATAGACATGAAGTTACCTAATTACTTGAAAGAGTCACCACTTATGCTCATCAAGAAGATACTCAGGAAATCCAATGTTGAGGAGGACTTTTGATCACAAGCCTATGCTTGGGCGAAATTATCCGTCTTCCGTTTTACGCTTTCCGTTTTCCGCCCATTTTTGGCCTTCCGTTTTACGTTTTACGGGATTTAAAATTTTACTTCCACACATTCCTGGTTGTGATCCGCAAAACAGCGGTTGCTTGAGCATGACACGATCTCATTTATTGCACCCTTATGTCAAATGAATATGATCGATCACCCTAAGTAAATAAGACGTACCTTTCGGGCACCTGGCTAAAAAAGAGCAATATGAAAGAGGTTTGAGAAGCAGATAGACCCTCTATTTCTCACCACTGGAGCGTCGATTCCAGAAGTTCTAAATTATCATGGCTCGTAGTAAAGCCTCACTCAGTCCAGATCATCTGAGCTGAGTGGCTATGCTGAATAATCAACACACCGCCTGAACAATCGCTCACTCCCACAATGAAAGGTAGAAGCTCTGCTGAAAACTTAATCTCAGAACAACTTCAAATTCAGGCTGGCTCATTCAGCCAGGTTTTCAGCCGACACTCGAAATTTTGGTCAAAGATGAGCAATAGCACTCTTTCTGAGGAGAGTGTCGGCTGAATGGTTTTGAGCTGCCACGGAGTAACTTAAAACCATTCAGCCGACACCCTCCTTGAAACGAGGGCCATTTTAATGGTGCAGAGGGCGTCCAACGCTGTGAATTCGGCGCGCCAGCGAACAAAAGTGGTGAAAACGCCGGTGGACGGGTCCAACTGTGTGGTAAAGATGCGTCGGCGTCGAAAAGTGGCGGAAACGCCAGGGACAGGTCCAACAGTGTGGTAAGGGTGCGCCGGCGTCGAAAAGTGGTGGACGGGTTCAACTGTGTGCTTCCGCATTGTGCTCATCTCATTTCCGCCTAGGCACACCGCACCCTCTTCGTTTATAAGCTCAAACTACTTTTATCACTTGGTCAACCACTGCAGCCAAAAAGAGGTATACCATTTGCTGTGGCAGTCCATATTGAATCGGTTGCACATACGTAGCTACAGGGTGCGGCAAAAGTATTGATCGCTTTTTTGACACATAAATTACCAGCGTGATCGTCCGGCTCCGAGGCTTCTTTTGGGCTCGCTTCGCTAGCCTCGCATACGTGTGTGTTCCCCTCTACTGAGCGCTGGCACACTACTCTCGCAGGTGGGGACCCGCGCCTGACATCTTCCACACTTTCACTCACCCTTATCAAACCGTTGGACCCAATTTTGGGCGTTTTTTCCACTTTGCGACGCTGGCCCACCCTTACCACACCGTTGCACCCGACTCCAGGCGTTTCCCCAGCTTTGGACGCCGACGCACCCTTATCACACCTTTGGACCCGATTCAAAGCGTTTCCCCAGCTTTGGACGCCGACGCGTCACTCTCACTGCTGTTCTCCCTTCAACGGCAACTCTTCCCCTACCGAGCGCCGACGCACATCTGACATAGCTTTCTTCTCGTTTCATGTCACCTTCTCCACCATCTGGGCGCAACTCTCATCCACGTCATCCCTCATCCGCCTGGTTCCTCCTCTTCGTTACTCTGAACTTCAGTACCACGGTGGGCCCACGGTTAATGTTATCCCATGGTTAATGTTCGGCACGTCAACCGTGGGCAAACAGTGGGGCCACCGCGGGCTATTCGTAGGGCCATAGGGCCACCGTGGGCTAACTAGGGGATTCACGAGGGGGAACTGGGGGATTTCCGTGGGAAAACTGAGGGATTTCTGTGAAGAAACTGCGGGTTTTCCGTGGAGAAACTGGAGAATTTCCGTGGGGAAACTGGGGTGTTTCCCGGGGATTTTCCAGGGTTTAATCGGGGTATTCCCGAGGGTTAAACAGGGCACTTCCAGGGGTTAGTCGGGGTAATTCAACGAGTTAGGCGGGGTCATGATGCTCTTCCGCCCACATTCTCATCGTGTCCTGATAGCCTTTTTCTGGATAAACACCACATAACAGCATAGTGATGTATTTCCAACATATTGGCATTTAAAAAACAGTACAATCATGAGTGCAACAGAACAACGATGTTTCGCGAGTGCACCGAAACCAAGGAGTTTGCATTTCCATGTGGCCTGAATATGAGCAGGATTTTCATCTACTTGGAACGAACATTTCGGAGGTTATCTACTTACGTGCTTGGACAGGCCTTCCTCGTGAAGAAGTCAGAAGGGATGTACGATATTTGGGCATTCACGAGTGTCGACTCAATTACTCTTCTTCTAACAATTAGTTACGACTAGACGGTATACCCGGCTTCGCTCGGGTGTTTTACTACCCCGGCAATTTCACACCAATGAGGACATTTGCTAGTGCCGACAAATTCATTGCGGATGCCTATAGTTTTGGAGGTAAACATGTTAGCAGGCTCATGTAACCGTAATTGAAAAGTTAGTACTGTTATTTCAGTGTCAATTTCATGGAAAGCAGTTGCCATATTCGTACTTAGGGTTTAGCGTCTTCGATTGATCCAGTGGACACAATGTTACCCTGTCCCTTTCCAAAAGCGGAGAAAGAGCAAAAGAAGTTACTGAGTCGATATACCCGTGGAGAATAGTTGTCATATTCGTGTACAGCGCAATGGAAAATCCTAGTAGACACGTCTTCACCGGCCCGTGGACGAAAATGGCGAAAAATCTTACCAATAATTCGAAATTCAGCGCAAAATTTTCATCATATTCGTGTTCAGCACATCGACAAACCACGGTAGACCTGTCCCTACCGACTGTCGGGCAAAAATATCGAAAAATCAATAAAATCGATGAATCGATATTTGGTGCAAAACGGTTATCATACTCGTGTTCAGCGCATTGAGAAACCCCAGTAGACCTGTCCCAACCGGCTGTCGTGCAAAAATATCGGAAAATCAATAAAATCGATAAATCGATATTTGGTGCAAAACGGTTATCATATTCGTGTTCAGCGCATTGAGAAACCCCAGTAGACCTGTCCCAACCGCCTGTCGGGCAAAAATATCGAAAAATCAATAAAATCGATAAATCGATATTTGGTGCAAAACGGTTATCATATTCGTGTTCAGCGCATTGAGAAACCCCAGTAGACCTGTCCTCGCCGCCCCTGAGCAGAAGTAGCGAAAAATCAATAAAATCGATAAATCAATCGATAATGCCTGACACGAAGTATCCTAAAACCTCCGCCGGCCTCTGATGGGTATGTGTGCAAAGTTTGGTCCCGATCGGTTAACCCTCCGCGATTTCTATAAGGAACATACATACATACATACACACACACACATACATTCTACTTTATATATACAGATATGCGCCCACTAACTACGGCAAAGAATACCTAAAAGAGCTAGTACTGAAGTAAGCACTGAAACAAAATCCTCACTTCATCAAGGAGAGTTCGCATCATACTTTTGCTACAATCATTTACGCCGTGTGCCGTGCCGGAGTCTCAGACTTAGCAGAAGTCCAGAGGAACTCACCACAAGCGGGAGCGGAATCGGATGAATGGATTGGAGCCAGCAAACACAATGAATGATGATGTTTTCATCAAATACCTATGCCATTCTGCAAACACGCTCCCGCTGGGCAGGTCTTTAGATGAGGTAAAGGTGGGCGAATGGTGGGCCTTTGGTGGTTAAAACGAGGAGTAATGCGGAATTGGGATAGATGGGATAACAGTGGGCAAATGGTGGCAAAAGGTGGTTTCAATTGTGGAAAAAACGGGAACGTGGGCTAACAGTGGGCGAAGGGTGGGCAAACGGAGGTTCCACCATGGGTTGTCCAAGCACGGTGGGCCCACCGTGGGGAAATGGTGGGTGCACCGTGAGAGTGATAACAACGGTGGGCTAACGGTGGAATAAATGGGGGAGGATACCATAATCGAGGGATAACCGGGGGATAACAGTGGGCCCGCCGTGGTACGAAAGTTCAGAGTATGACACTGTCCTGCCCATCTCTTTCCTTTTATAAGGTCATGTAATCATAGGCCTATCTCACTCATTCCAACCGTGTTGAAAACAACTGTCGGCCACTAACATGCCTGAACATGACAAATCTGGCCCAAAACGCCTTTAAATCAAGGTAAAAATCAAAATTTGCAACTTTTTTGTACATAACTCGATGCGCTGAACACAATGTTTTCGGTAGTTTTTGTCGACAGTGGCTGGTTCTCTTGCACACACACACACACACACACACACACACACACACACACACACACACACACACACACACACACACACACACACACACACACACACACACACACACACACACACACACACACACACACACACACACACACACACACACACACACACACACACACACACACACACACACACACACACACACACACACACACACACACACACACACACACACACACACACACACACACACACACACACACACACACACACACACACACACACACACACACACACACACACACACACACACACACACACACACACACACACACACACACACACACACACACACACACACACACACACACACACACACACACACACACACACACACACACACACACACACACACACACACACACACACACACACACACACACACACACACACACACACACACACACACACACACACACACACACACACACACACACACACACACACACACACACACACACACACACACACACACACACACACACACACACACACACACACACACACACACACACACACACACACACACACACACACACACACACACACACACACACACACACACACACACACACACACACACACACACACACACACACACACACACACACACACAATTGCCAATTAATATTAACTATGATATGGAAAATCGAAATTGAATGGAAGACCAGCGTGAACATTCTGCTGCCTAGAATCCTGAGAACAATATCAAACTAAGACACACATATGCTCAATCCATTTCGTCCATAAATTGGCCAGTCGTTGGCAGACAAGATGGGAGAAGGCTTCACTGCTACGATGCAGGTAGTCATCATTGACTTTAACCAGAGTTTTTTCTGAGATGTTTCTGTGGAAATAGAAATAGCATCGTACCAGCCGCTTCTGTCCATGCTATGATTTAACTTTTTGGGTTTTGGGGATTTTGGGTGAGTACCCGAGACCTAAAAATAGTAATTTAATTACTTCTTACTTCTTGTCACCTTTTTTCTTTTTTCTTCTACTCTTCCTTTACTTTTCCTCTTCCTTTTTTTTACTATATCCTTTCTCTTCTCATCCTTTATTCCTTTTCTTCTTCTTCTTCACACTTCTCTAACTAGCCCCCCTCTTTACTGATGAGCCTCGGGGGGGCTAGAAAATGTGATTCGTTTAAAGAAAGAGGCGAAACGAATCACATTTTCTCTCTTTTACACATTCTTTTTCTTTTCCTTGTTTTATTTTTTTGTATTTGTTTCCATATTTGTTAACGGCGCAGAGGAGCTTCACGTCATTTCCTTTGGTTCTGTTATTAAAATCGCCACATGACCGAGAAACGATATTTGGCAGAGGTACGCTCGATTATAGGTTTAAAAGTGGGCCTTTCCTTTCCTGAAAAAATTTTTCTCCAGCTTACAACGTAAAGACAGCGAAGGGGTTTTGCACAAGAAATCATTCAAAAGCTCTCCAGATCCAAATTAGCGACCACCATACTCCTCCAGCTTCGAACATTTGGATTGTATCACATGAGCATTTCGAAGGAGGAGGCATGTGCTATACCGCACCACAGTATAGGTTCGCGTGTGGGTCGTTTAGAAGAAACAAAAGATGAAATCGACGACGATCCCTACGGCGCATCACTTAAGTCTTCTGTTGTGTTTTTCTTAGAGCTGCTCTCAGGAATGGAGATAAAATTAACCACACATAGCTTCATATTGTTCGCTATATTGTTTTCCATATGTTATGAGGAAACTTGTCACATCTATGCCAAATACTGAGGTTCTCACGAACCGTTTCAAGCGGACAATATTTTTGTCGCACCCTGTACATTTAACTAGTCCAATCGAGCAAAGGGTGAAATCTCTTCAGGAAATGAGATCAAAATCCTTCGAATAGTGGACCTCCATCTGAGGAATGCCGAGAAGATGGCGGGAGACAATATCGGAAACCTTGCCTTGCCTATGCCTATGAGTCTTTTAGAATGAACATGAAGAAATGCGAGCGAAGGGAGCATGGCGAAAAGTATGGAAGTCCGGCGTCAGCTGAACGTCCAGACTGGTATAGTGTGCACGGCCCTTCGGCGCCCGCTAGACTCCTTGAACGTTAAGATTAAGCGCTCTGGGCGCTACACGTGTGAGAGTATGAGTAGAGGGTATGTGTAAGTCTTTATCAGAAAAAAGAATATAAGTGGCCACGCAGGGCCATTCAGCACAATAAAAAAACTGCACACAAGTATCCAACGGCACTTATATTCGTCTTTATTGCGTACTAAGAGATCCATTCAGACTGGCTCTTTTCCACCACACCGCGTTCTAATAAATCCTTGATAATCCCTTTGAACTCTTTCCGTGCTCCAATTGGCCCAGGCCTTATCTTCTGGTTTATAGGGTTTGCATCTCCTGTATCGATGTCGTGGACCACCAAGTCGGTCTGTGTCAACTCCCTGTCACTCACTGCAAAAACATCTATAAACTCTTGCAGCATGGCCCTCAAATCCGCTGTGAGGACATTTTTCTCCTTTAGAATTGACATCAGCGCTTGTTCTTTACTTATCTTGGTGTTCGAATTCTCTGTTACTCCATCCAGCATACCAGATGGTCCAATCCTTCGCCTACTTGAAAGGCAACCGGTCTTGTCCTACCATTCAGACGCATCTCCATCCTTATAGTGTCCACAAACTTCATATGGTTCCGGATGCGTTCCTGATTACAGCATCAACGGCCGGGATCTTTTCCACATACTTGTCCAGGTCCACTTCGGATTCACGTGCCGACTTGAAAAGAGCTAAGGGTATGCTTGAGTGTCTAAGAGGGCCTCCACCTGCATACCCATTATCTCTACCATAACTACCGATTTCTGTCCAAAAAGTTCCTTTGACGTATCTGCAACATTGCTCACCGAACTGCTGCACAAAAGACTATCCAGAAATGCCGAGAACGACCCCGTTTGACGTCCTTGTGGCTTGTTTGGCGCATACGAACTGGATGTTCCACGACATTCTCTCGCTTTATGACCTCTCTTACCGCACTTGTAGCACTGGATAAGGGCAATTTATACCAGGTGCGTGCGTCAGTCGCGCATCAGTCGCACGCATCCATTTGTAAGGGATTTTCGATGAAGACCGGTCAACACGGCATGTGGATCCTCAATGAAAAGAACGCGCGGCCGTTGCGAGGCCGTAAACGCGTGCGTCTGAGCTGCGACTGCGATGCGACTGCAATGCGACTGTGCCCTATTCTTCATCATATAGACGCACGCGCGTCAGTCGCACGCATCCAGTATAAATTGCCCTATAGACGCTTGCTCTTCTGCAGCTCTTCTACTTCCAATTGACTGCTGTTTAAGCTCCAGCGCTTTACCAGTTGTGTCCGCCTTTGATGTCCCAGCATCCTCTGCCTCAGCCGTCTGGTGCCTCAGCCTGCTTGGTTCGAATATCCTTGGACTCCTTTCCACCACTTTGTGTTTTGTGTGAGGCAGTCGCGCTATCTGTTTCAGTGGTTGTGACATGTTAGAAGCCATTTTTCTATTCTTCTCTAGCCTAAGGGCAACTTCCTTTACCTTTTCATATACCTCGCCCTTACTACTAGTTTCAATTGCCTCAACGATACAATAGCTACCTCAACTTTTAACCTTTGCTTCATCGCTTCTACTACCACTTCGAAGGGAGCATCTTTAACCGCTTTAGGAAGTGTTTCAAACATTGTGAGCGCATCTTTCCTTAGAAAACCTTCAAATAATTGAACTCGGCTTCGACCATCCCAAATTGAACTGGGATACCTTACCGAAAATGCGTTTACGAATCTGTTAAAGTTCTCTTTTTCCTTTTCATGGAATGATGGTACCTCCGGCGAGGCTGTCAGTTTCATGTATTCCATCAGCGGATCACAATGCTTACCTTCGCCGGGGATGTCCACATTCCTTGTGGTTAGTAATTCATAATCAGTCGTACCTATGTCTGACGTACATCCCTCTGCCACTTTGGTCTCGCACCTTCTTATGTGTGGCGGCCAGCAAGACTTTGGCATCGAAAAGCTCAAGGAGGGTCGGGTCTGGTGTTCCTGAAACGGAGGCGCTTCACTTTGCTGCGTTATTCTACCCAAGTCTTTAAACCTCTGCCATTGCAGTTCTCGAACTTCTGCCACTGCGCACTCCCCTGGCTTTTCACAAGCTCCGCGCACATTGCGCCCCAGCTGCTTCACACGGCTCGTCAGGTCTGCTACCTGTAAATGTTGACTGTCAATTTGAACTTGTAATTTTTTGATAAGTTCTTCTTTGTTCAATACTGATCGTTGCAACTTCCCACATCTTTCTAAAACTTCACTTTCTTCACACTCAAACAGCCAACAAACACTTTGCACCATTTCATTGGTCCTCATACTCCTGTCCAAAAAGGCCTCTAGCTTGTCACTACTCGCTAGGCCGGCAATTTCTAGCATTTTCCATACGCTATCATTCTCTTGACGTTCGGCTCTCTCGATTATGCTGTTCTCAACCCAAACTTCATCAATAATGTTCTTCACTCCTTCATTAGCTACCCTTATCTGGCGCTGAGTTGATTCCCATATCTCTGTCCTGACGGGATCACTTGCTCTCATGTGATTTCCCAAGATCTTATCACATTTTAGCAGTATGCTACTTATGAATTTATGTGCTAATTTAACTTTCCTCTCTTTATCCTTATGAAGAATTTCGCTCACCTGAGCATCGCTCTGATTCGACAACGT
Organism: Ancylostoma caninum; assembly: GCA_037903475.1. Taxonomy (NCBI): domain Eukaryota; kingdom Metazoa; phylum Nematoda; class Chromadorea; order Rhabditida; family Ancylostomatidae; genus Ancylostoma; species Ancylostoma caninum. The sequence goes on from JBAJFG010000570.1 coordinate 237,676, forward strand.
TTGTCGATTCTCCAGTTTTGGCTCGGCTTCATCGCCTAATAGCATCTCTTCCGTCAACTCATCCATAGGCAGTGACATATCTGCAATGACTCAAATTATCTAGTAGTCCTGTCTTCCAAACGCAATGTATCACGAGCACACGGAACAACGAGAATTGGACAATCAATGACTGAGATGTGAAGGAGCTCTACAGATGACAAGTGACTTCAATGTAATCAATCAATGTCACTCCCACCAATCTGTCTCCTCTCACACCGCCTCTCTTTCTTGGTATCTCAAACCCTTCTTAGGTGAACGGTACCTTATCCGGGTCCCTTTTGCCCTATCCTGTGATTTCGGTACGTCCTTTTCCTTTCCCTCTTAACAGTGTCTTATGCTATGCAGAGATATCGATCGGTTACCTCAATGTTATATCGCTGCCGTACTATGGCGATCAAACGATATCAGTCTTCTGAGAGAGATCTTTTACCTGCAAAATGTCGCACCAATCGATACAACCGGTAAAGGGAGCTCTTAGCTTTCACCTTACTCCCTCGATCGATACTACACCCTCTCGACACTTATCCACTAGTTACGATGTGATACTAATCGATTGAGCCTTTTAGGGAGCCCTACCGCGTCGCCCTACTCGAATCGGTCAGTTTCACAGCTCTCTGTAATGTGCCACTTCTGCACGGTTGTATCGATCGATACTCTTGGTCAGGGAGCCTTCATCGGCGCCAACCTGAGCCGTACGATCGAAATATCCCACTGCGCAGTCCTCTGTGACGAAATATCGGTAAATCGATACTTCGTCTCTGGCTCACACTCACCTCACTCTTCCCTCTTGCTCTGATTTCTGGGGCGCCTTTCGGCTTCACCACAGATAACTGATTCCTTCAGGGAGCAGCTTCGCTTCCCCTAACTCTCCTGCTAACTAGAGGGAGCCTACTCGGCGTCACCTCTTCTGAACCACTTCAAGGAGCCGGCTCGGCCCCCATGTGCAGGCCCTTTGGCCGCCCGCTAGACTCCTTGAACGTTAAGGTTAAGCGCTCTGGGCGCTACACGTGTGTGAGTATGAGTAGAGGGTATGTGTAAGTCTTTATCAGAAAACAGAAGAACATAAGTGGCCACGCAGGGCCATTCAGCACAATAAAAAAAAACTGCACACAAGTATCCAACGGCACTTACAGTGGACGTCAATGGCGGTGACCCATCCGCGGCCTCGAGAAGGACGCCGCGCAACCGCGCCGCGCGCGCCATAACCGATGTTTTCTGCTGCTGTTATGCTATTTCTAGCAGCTCTTCTACCCGTTTCAAGGATTTTCGACCGAATCGGGAAGAAAGGCGCCTAGGAATTGCATTCCGGCAGCAAACGACGCCGATCCCATTGCGCGCGGCGCGGTTGCGCGGCGTCCTTCTCGAGGCCGCAGATGGGCCAGCATCATTGACGTCCACTGTATATATGCGGCGCGTTCCCGCGCTGTCGGTAGATCAAAATCAGATCATAGGTCAAAAAGAAAAAACGTTAAAAATGATCAGCTACCATGATTAAAAGGTTATAATGCAATTGGATATTAGATAAAGAGCTAGTGTTATTTAAATATCTAGTCATTCTTTAACAATAATATATTCGACAAATTTCAAGGGGACTTTCTCTCATATATTGTAGTGCGAAACGCTGTTGGACATGACCAAAAAGAGTTGCTAGTTAACGGTTTTTACTGCAGTTTTTGAGAGCAGACACAATCATCAGTATTTCATTAATTTTTGTGAAAACAACACTCACTATTGTTGGCACTTCGCGTATCAGATCTCAAGTCCGGTCTTCTTCAAACCTCGGCATAATATTCTAATATTTGTATGCTTCTGTTGGCGATGCGCCAAGAGAGAAACACCAAAACAAGACTGGCTCCCATTCTTGAACGTGCAGGTCCACATTTCTGGGGGTACTTCCCTCCCTGAACAAAATGGTATCGTAGACCAAGTAACAAGAACATTATTGTCCACAACCTCTCTGCCCACCCTAAACAGACGAAGAGATCGGTTGTTGGCAACATGTTCAGGACAGCAGCAGGGGTTTGTTCAGGGAGGGAAGAGAAGCATGAATCGCTCCACTTGGCTCAAGATATCGCCATTTCTAATGGTTATGTCCTCAGAGGATCCCATGGTTGGCGGCGCAACAAACGCGAGAAGAACGTGCCAATATATCCAACACAATCCAGTTTCGCATTCCGTTCATCTCCGATGATGTTAGCAGAGCCACGCGACTCTGTCTGAGGAGAGTAGGTCTGGAAAGTTTGGTGACGATCACTGAAATTCCACCAAACAATCTGAAACATCAATTGGTTCGAAACCGTTTATACGACCGCCTCTGCGTAACGCCAGACGTGTCATTCGTCCATTTGGCACAGAGGGTGATTGCATGAAATCTTGTACTGTGTACATGATCAAGTGCAGAGCCTGTGGGGATGAATACATGGCAAACTGCACGGCCACTCTGCGTTAGAGTTAAAGAGCATCTTGAAGGGAAGCTAAGTTCTCGCTCGTCCAACCCTTTGGGTGCTCATCGAATGCGAGTACATGACGGTGTTGATTACGAAGTAGAAGCAACGATTCTTGCACTTGAAACTGAGATATCAGCACGCAAGACGTTCGAGGCCTTTTGGATCCATGCCAAAAACCAAGAATGAACCGCAAAGAGGGTTGTCCCACCATCACCAATGAGCTCTATCCATATCTCGCACTGTGTAAGATCTGACTCGAGATATGACTAATGGCAGAATGTCTCATACTGTTTTCAAGTCCAGCGTGTTCGGCTCTCGTCGGAGACGCCACCCGGTCGGCGGACTTTTGAAGAGGTGAATGAGTTACCGCTGGGGTTATGCGTAATTTTCGGGTATAATCTGGATCGAAGTTGGATTGAGGAGGTGTTTGTCCGAGTACTTTAACGGATCGATTCGACTCTTTCAGGCTCTGACGAAGGCGAAGTCGCCGAAACGTCGGCCAATAAAGAAGTTTAACAACCTCATGCATCGCTAACAGAAGCATACGAATACTATTGTGATAGTGTAGATAGTGTGCTTTTTTGGCCACTTTTTAATCATAACTTTATCATCAGATCGTCCGGCTGATGCCGGACTTGCAGACTTCTCTCCATGCTCTCTGAGCGCTCGTTTCGCTTGTATTTTTATGCAATATACACCTACAGAAGTCTTTCTAACCAGCGAAGGCAGGTATCCTCACATTTAGCCCAATGTATGCCTCATATGGTCATAGATTCACCATGGCCACTACCTTATAATTATGTGACAAGATACGTCCCATACCCCTTGGGACGTACTAGCCGTAATCACCTCTGACCTGACCGGAACAGTGCTTACGACCACACTGAATGGTTCATGTTTTCCAGCTTATGCGAACTTTCATTTGATAACGGTCTGCTTGCGAATATAAAAGGGACTATGAGGTGGTTGTTAGTAGGATAGAATTAACACAGGATTGTTGAAAATAGTAGGGTCACAGACGCGGATCAAGCAAATCCATGCGCGTAGCATGCTAGGCTCAAACGGTCATCATTGGTCTCCTCCCAAATCGGTGAGGCCAACTTGCATCAAACAGTAGATCTGTCGCCAGACGTTTCCCCACTTCTGAACGCCCTCACACCCTTATCACACCGTTTGACCCATCGCTAGATGTTTCCCCACTTCTGAACGCCGGCTCACCCTTACACACCGTTGGACAATTTCGTTTCACTGAATGTGTAAGCCCGTTATTATAACCAATAATAATATGAGTAAACGAGAAGGCTACAAAAAATGAAGGGCATTTAATGATTTGCTCGGTTATCACATCAATCGATCATTGCTTAACATCATCTGATACTTCTCATTTGAGAATGATGCTTGCCTGACCATTTCTTCAGCAGATCTCTGCTGACGAGGGTTTACTACGGGCCCATGACTTATAATAACGGGCTTACTGTTTACATGTCTGTCAGTATGTAAGTATGTGTGTCAGAGTGTTACGAAATTCTACGATTGGTCAGTGATCGTGATTGTGTGGTGATTGCAAGATCATACACATATAAGGCTACGATCGAGTGTGGTATGGTGAAGTGGGGTGGAGAGGAGGTCGAGCGGAAGGTTGAATGATGACACCCGTTGAATTGTTGGACCTATACAATAGGTCCAAACGTTCAACGGGGGCGCCGGCGCATAGAAGTAAGGGAGACAAATCCACCGCTGTGATAAGGGTGCGCCGGCAGCCAAAAGTTGGGGAGACGGGTCCACCGCTGTGATAAGGGTGCGCCGGGGCCCAAAAGTGGGGAAGACCGGTCCGCGGCCGTGGTAAGGGTGCGCCGGCGCCCAAGGGGGGGGGAGGCGTGGAGACGGGTCCCATCGTGTGATAAGGGTGCGCCGCAGTCCAAAAGTGCGCGAACACCTGGAGACAGGCCCAACCAGGTAATAAGGGTGCGCCGGCTTACGGAAGTGCTGGAGTCGGGCGCACTGTTGCTGCAGCACTGCGCCCACGCTAATTATCGATGGAACACTATAAGACGAGTTCTCCGTCAAGTTAGAGCGGTATCGCATCCCACTCGTGGTAATATTTAACAATGGCACCCGGCAGTAGATGAATAATGCGCATATTTGCCCTTTGTTCAGCCTCACAACCACTCCTGTGTTCACCTTTCTCATTTGTGCCTAAGCATTCCTCGTCAGCCTCTTCTATATACTCAATGTAACCCATATCACTTTACCAACAATAACGTGCAAGAAATGGTAATCATTCTCTTTCATCATTCCACGGTAAACGGTGGCTGATAGCTGGCCATTTCAATCGAGAACTTATTTTGCACCAAGATGGGACGTTATCACGCTGTACAGGGTCCACTGGCCTAGAATAAAGTCAGCAAGAGAAAGCAGTGTAGTGCTACATTCGAGTTGGTTGCCCATTGCGGAACTCGATTGGACAATCAGTTATTATATTACTATTATTAGTTATTATATTATTGTGGATATGAGGTGAATTAATGCGAGCGAAGCGAGCATTAGAAGAAGTTTGGAAGATCGGCGTCAGCCGGACGGCCAGACTGGTCTAAAATATGTAAGTACTGAGAAGAAGTATACTCTCGGCCATTCAAAGCTGTTTTCTTTCCGGCCATATCACTATGTCTTCACGCATCCCTAACACGAGCTGGTGAAAGAGCGGTTGCGTAGCGCTGCTGCCCGATAACAGCTTTATTTATGCTCTGAATGAAAGCATCGTAGGCCGGTAATAGTTCCATACACTGGTGAATGAAGCCATTCCAGGCTGACACCGCTATGCTCTCGCCCTTGCATGAGCTAGCGCTAGTGATGCGTGATGATATAGTGATATGGCCGCAAAGGAACAACACTGAATCAGGATGACAATTACTATAGCTACCCGCAGACTAAAGAAAAACAGATTCGTCTTCCGATTGCTGGGAGCCACAACCATGCTTTGTTCACAATAATCCCAAAAATTACCGGACTTCAGTTGCTCGCCATCTCCCTCGTCTGATGTTCTCGCATCTTTTGTGTCCTATTCTTGGAGATGAGCTCTACTGCAATCGCTTGACAGAAATTGGTGGAAGACCTGCAACGGTTCAGCCCAAGGATCTACATCGTATACGCCAGAAACGGGTGAGCAGAGACAGAAGAAGCGATGATGACGTCATTTTGCAGTCATGGCTTCCTATTTATTTATCTATTTTCATCCCAGATATGGTTAAACTGGATACATAGTGACAGTTACGGACAAGGGAGTGACGAATTTCTTTATATCTTCGGGATGGAACCGCGCAAACCAGCGACGGTTAGGTGTTGGCCCTAGTGTAGACTAGGTAATGTTAGGAGACGCTGAACGTGAAACTTGAGCCTGTAGTAAAGTGTCATGGCGGAGAAATGAACACCAAGACTCACCACCAGCCTCTAGGCGATTATTGAATGAAAGTTCACATCCACGGCCTATAGGATAGCAGATCATTGCCAGCAACGTGCTAGCGCACGCATGTGGCAACAGAGGATCATCGCCCTGTTGGGAGCTTATCGCCTTCTCATGCTGTAGAAAGAGTGAGAGAGGTGAATAGACGCAGAATTAGCTACCCCGAGCGTCTCACTCCGCGTCCACTAGCTTTTCCCACTATTTCCACTGCATGAGAGGGCGATCAGCTCCTAACAGGGCGATGATCGCCTCTGTTGCCACTTGCATGCTCTAGCAGTAACGTAGCTGGCGATGATCCGCTATCCTAAACTCCATGGATGTGAGCTGGCATGCAATCATCGCCTAGAGCCTGGTAGTGAGTTTTGGAGTTCATCTCAGCGCCATGACACCTTACTACTGGCCTTGGTTTGCTAACCTGATTTCGAATGGTTGTCGTCCATGATTTCCAGCCCAACAACCTGGTCGTAACTTATTGCCAACGAGCTTGCTATAGGCTCATCCAATTTATGTTATTCTCAAATTCTGCTTTGATAGAGTACTTTTACTCTGCTACGAGTATTTTGAAACAATGTTTAGGGTCAGGGTGCCCATTTCTTCCTGCCTTGCCCATTTATCAACTTGTGAAAAGCTCTAGGGACGCCTTGTGAATTATTTCAAGTACTTAATTCTTGATCTTTTGAAATTCGTTGTTGGTGCCGACTACATGCGGCACTCGATTTATTCCTTATTTCATTGTCCTAATTTAATAATCATCAAACTGCTAGTTACCAATCAAGAAACGCTGTTTTCAGTATTTTCCTCAAGCCCTGACGGACCATCTTGGTGTGACTGCCTTGGAGCTCCAAAAAGCTATGCCTCTTTACTGCCATGTCCATTCAACGGTAGAAAATAGCGTATTTTCAGTGATTTAGTGATGGATTTGTGGATTTAAAGGTATTCCCACGCTTTGGTTGGATGGTTGGGCGGCCTAAAAGTGAACAGGATGTGGCAGATCTTTACGCGAATGTACCGCCTCCGCGTATGTTTCTAGCTGTGGCTTCGTGGCTGCTTTTGTTATCAACGGAATTTTGTTTTTCAGAACATTTTCTGTCTATGGTAGAAGCGCTTGAAATGAGCGACGAGTTGGCCAGATATTTGCATGAGGACGAAGGCGAAGATAAGGTAGTGGGAGGAGACGAGAAGTTTTGAACGGAAAGCTCGATTTCCGTACCAACGCCACTCAAAGCAGACCGGCGGCATGCACCTTCTTGTATATCGTGCTTATATTGTATTCATTTTCTTTTGTATCTTTCCTTCTGTTGTCGCTAATATCTTGTTGCAATTTGTTGTCGTGATCTCCAGGTTCATCTGCTTTGGAGTTGTTGGAAGTAGTGGGTTTTTCCGATTCATAAGGAAATTCAGAATTTTCCCTGAATGTGATGTTGATGGCAGTTCAATTACTGCTCATATTCCACGCTTTTTAATTCGCCATCATTATTAGCTTCCACTATGTACACTCATCTGATTTTTGTTTGAAGAAAAACCTCGTCTTCGTTTTTCAGTGAATTCTTTTCGAGACAGGTGCGTGGATATTCACATCTTTCTCTATTCGACCAGAACTCTTGTTATTACAGGTTGATACTCTGTCAAATTGAGCTAAGGGTTACTCAACCTCACACATGGGCTTGTTATGTAAACGTATTATGAATTTCTAAGATACAAGAAGCTTTGGCAGTGTATCGTCTACTTGTTATGAAAGTAGAAAAATGTAAAGAATAAACCGAATTCTGTTGCTTTCCTGCTTGTGTGAGATTCTATCGGTTTATGAACAGGGTCAAGCGTCTGTCGATAAATTATCAAGGGGGGGGGGTCGTAAGGGGGGGGGAGGGGGGTCGTGGTCGGGAGGGGGGTGCCTTAGTGTGGAATAGGAGGTAGAGAAAAGGTAGAAAAAAAGGTAGAAGTGGGACAATGAATTATCCATACACAGGATTTGTTTTGACGTGACTAAACGACGAACGATTAACAGTATGATTTGAATAGTGAAAAGTGGGAGGTTATAGGCTAAAATTTTCGCACATCCGTACTGAAAGTCCTACCCAGTCCTGCAGGCAGGTAAAAAGTCATTTTATGGACCCTACCCAATAGTGCTTAACCCCCAAGTTTCAGGTCTCCAGCTTCAAGAGGAAAGATTCAGCACGGGAATTACGGAGATGAGGTTTTGTCGATAAAAATGGCCTTTTTCCATGTTTTTACCGACGGAGTTGAATCGCGGTGGAAGCAGCTGCGGAGAAACGAGCTGTACAGCCTGAAAGCACAAACCTTCGCCTATTAGAAACCTGAAAAAAATTGGGACCTCAACGGGCCAGATCTTCTGATATTCGTGTCCGACTACAACCATGCCTCTGAACGAGTCAAAATTTTAGGCTGAAATTTTCGCACGTCCGTACTGAAAGTCCTACTCGGTCTTCCACCCCTATAAACAGTTATTTCGTGCTTTACGGTCGATCATCTCGAATCTACTACAAGCGCGTGTCATTTTACGCCATGCAAAAATTCTAGCCTCGGAGGGGATCGAACCCTTGACCAATGATGCGTATGGTGGTTTGTCGTGACGAATACAAAGGTATTTCGTTTAGAAACTCTGTACAGACGCTTTCAGACTGAAATCCGCTCACCGCACACGCTTTAACCCTCAGCAAAAATTTTAGCCTCGGTAGGGATCGAACCCTTCACCATTTAGATGATGTATATAGATGTTTTTTCTTGATGTGTTCGAGCCTCATTAGTTACGTAAGCAACATTGCATATGTAGTTAATGCACGTTTTTTGTCCACCGCGTACATTTCAACGTTTTCCTAAAAACTTCCAAACAACTAGTTAGATACAAAAGAGCCTCTTTCTCCTTCCTATGCTCTGGCTCCACCACACCTCTCGCAGTACGAACACCTGAAATGGGATATCTAAGTACCTAAATTCTGCAAGCATAGAAGGAAATTTGTGTGCAAAGGGGAGGGTGGTCGTATTTGTGGTGGCTGAAAGGGGGGGGATCGTATGGGGATCGACTTTTTACCATCATCACGCTTGACCCTGTTTATGAATGCTGTTCTCGGCAACCAGTTCCTGAGAGAGCGACTGTCGTCCAAAGGATTCCGCAAAAGGACCTTATCACGGATATTTACTCTTGGGGAGATTCGTACCTTTCTTTGTTCTTTTTGTTTTGTTCGGCCATTTTTATGTTGTTTTTATTTTATTATATAATATATTGATCGTTTGCATTGTTTGCTTTTTAAGGCACAGTAAAACTGAATTATAATAGCCTCAAAGGCAGCACCCTCGCAAATTTTTGACATTAAGATCTCGGCATATTTGGAAGGGATGAAGGGTGCTCGACACTTCCATAAAGACGAAACGTTCCGTTAGCATTAGAAACACTGCTTTTAGAACTTCATAATCGCGTTACATCCAACTTGTGATGGCGACGAAGCACTTCTGGGCTGTGGGCGCGGGCATGCTTGTTATTCTTAAGGTCCATAAAAATTCCAAAAATGTACGGTGATCCCCCTGCGATTCTTCGCACAACTGTCCGAAGTTTGCTACCGGTTCCACCGCTTCGCTCTGGTACAACATAAGTTTTGCAGCTAAAGAAACACTAAAAGTTGTTGTTCTAAAAGTTATTGCTAGTCCCAAAAACTGGCTGATGCTTACATGCAGATTAGCTCTCGACATGTGCGAAAGCTTGAATAGTCCACGGCAGCGGCGTTCAAGCAGTTCAAGTTATCCAGAGTAGGCTCAAGCTTCGGTGATTTCGCTCGCGAATCCTCCACTGCTCCTCAGATTTTTTGAGCTCTGTGTGAGTGCCACTTACCAGTGTCACCTACGTTATAAGAACACCCCGCAAAAACAGGAATATGGAATGAACATCTGTTAATTTTTCGTTTCGTGATTCGAACGAGGGCATAACTTCCTAATCGTTTGTTCGGTGCCCGTTCGAGCTAACGATTTCTACCATATGGTTTGGTGTGGTTTGGAGAAATTACAAAAAATGCAAAACCAGTAGAAAATTTGCACCGACTTTCCGAACCAGCCAATATTTGTGAGCAAATAACGAGTGTGCCAAGCAAAATGTGTACTACTTCTTTGCTCTCTATTACAACTTCAAGCGAACTGAGCTATCGCAACGATCAGCGAAAAGAAAAAGACAACCCGAGTGGCAGTAGGCTCTTTCAAACTTGTCATTTTACCGGAATATCAATGACCAGTCGGGCCGTCCGGCTGACGCCGGACTCCCAGACTTCTATTGGTGCTCGCTTCGCTCGCCTACTACACGCTGAAAGCGAACACAAAAGTGTAAATGGATTGATAAAATCTGCATCCTTCTGCGCAGCTCTATTGCTCTCCTGAGAAACCTTTGATCCCATAGGTGGTGGCTTTCCCCCATATGAACGAAGGTATGCTCTTCCGTATGAGCGAAGTTAGTGGCCGTGAAGAATTGAGTGGAAGCAATTTAGACCAAATGTTATCTTGAAATGATTTAGGCTCAACTGGTTGTTGTGGTAATTCAAGTGATAAGTGTCCACCGGTGTATATAAACGGAAACGAAGGAGTGATTCATTCAGACACAAACGGAATGGGAAGAGAACACGGATCTGAAAGGAAACAATGTACATCTAGGTGATTTAGGTAGGAGGGTCCGCCGAAACAGGATATGCATACCCTCATGCAGAAATAGGCCCGCCTGGCGAATTCCCATTGCTTTTGGACGCCGGCGCATCATTATCATACTGTTGGACCCGACTCCCAGCGTTTCCCCACTTTTGGACGCCGGCATACCCTTATCACATCGTTGGACCCGACTCCCGGCGTTTCCTCACTTTTGGACGCCGGCATACCCTTATCACATCGTTGGACCTAACTCCAGGCGTTTCCTCACTTTTGGACGCCGGCGCACGCTTATCACATCGTTGGACCCAACTCCAGGGTTTCCCCACTTTTGGACGCCGGCGCACCCTTATCACATCGTTGGACCCAACTCCAGGCGTTTCCCCACTTTTGGACGCCGGCGCACCCTTATCACATCGTTGGACCCAACTCCAGGCGTTTCCCCACTTTTGGACGCCGGCGCACCCTTATCACATCGTTGAACCCGACTCCCGGCGTTTCCTCACTTTTGGACGCCGGCGCACGCTTATCACATCGTTGGACCCAACTCCAGGTTTCCCCACTTTTGGACGCCGGCGCACCCTTATCACATCGTTGGACCCAACTCCAGGCGTTTCCCCACTTTTGGACGCCGGCGCACCCTTATCACATCGTTGGACCCAACTCCAGGCGTTTCCCCACTTTTGGACGCCGGCGCACCCTTATCACATCGTTGAACCCGACTCCCGGCGTTTCTCCACTTTTGGACGCCGGCGCACCCTTATCATACCGTTGAACCCAACTCCCGGCGTTTCCTCACTTTTGGGCGCCGGCGCACCCTTATCACACCGTTGGACCCGACTCCCGGCGTTTCTCCACTTTTGGACGCCGGCGCACCCTTATCATACTGTTGGACCCGACTCCCGGCGTTCCCTCACTTTTCGACGCCGGCGCACTCCTACAGCAACATTGGACCCGGTGTAGAACATTTTCTTCACTCTAGGCCACGCCCTCGAATTTCGTTTCACACACACTGACACACACACGTGACAGACTAAGCCCGTTATTATTAGTCATGATACTGTTCCGCCCATGTTGAACTTCATCGCAAATGAGTATTCTTCAGTGTAGTACTGTTTCCAAATCAAGCTCACAAAAATGGAGTTATGGTGCAAAATACGAAATTCCTGATTAGCTAAAAAATAGTCTTCATAGACAGAATTTCACCGGCCAACAAAGTCACGAATGGTGATAACCGAATGATGTCAACACTATGTTCTCACTAAGATCTCATCACTTTGACAACTACTGCTGCTAATATCCAACTGTGGGTGTTCATTTCTAAATACATTGTCCAGTATACGTAGCCAAAAGAAAATGTCATGGAATAGAAAAAAACACTCCACTAAGTAAGCAGAAAACGTAAAGGCCGCACACAAAAGGCCATGATCTAAAATATATGATGTATAATACTCCAAGGTTACTGTTCCTTCTGTTCATTCCTCCTCATTTGTGACAAGTGTTCTGCTAGTGGCAGTCACACTAACAATGCCTCAGTAGCATTGTTAGTGTGACTGCTTTCGGTCTTTGTGAGGTTGGTTACTCCTTTGCGTCTCGAACCGCTTTCGAATATCGAATACAAGCGTCGAATAATCGAATATATTCAAATAATGCCACCACCAACAATACCGTCACCGTCCGAAGATGCAGAGTGCTGTTGGGTTCTCTGCGTTAAGTAGGGGCGGCAGAGCCACCCTTAGCAATGTGGGGGCGGTCATGGTTTGCTCCTGGTGAAGAAATATGTACAACTGGTATTCAAATGTATTCTATTCAAAGTTCGGATGACAGAAGGTGACTCGCAAATTTCATTCGTTTTCACAAGGCTATGACAAAGCCCACTTTACAGATTAATATGAGCGGAACTTCTCAGTGCTCAATCAATTTTTTAGCCAACTTTTCCCTGAACGCTTCCCACGTATTTTGAATTTCCCCCGCTTCATGGCTTCGTGATGGGACTCGGTTTCAAAGATGACAATATCTACTGGCCTTCTGATGGTTTCAGAAAACTCACCCTCCAACAAAATTTAGAGGGCTAACTGGAAACAAAGTTGTTCTTAAGAAGGGATGAGGCCTTTACAATGTAAGAGAGGACAAATATAACAGATGATCTTTTCGTAAACTCAGAGCATGGACTACATCATGTGCGTGCAACATTGCTGCTTCGTGGTATTTATTACAAAGATTATTATGGCATAATGCAGAGCGCTTCTTCTTTGCTGCACTTGCAACCGCTGCACTGGCAGTCCTCGTCAGTCGAACAAGGGGATCCTAGTTCATATATGAGTTCACCCATTGTGTTTCCTCTGAAATGAACACTAAGAGTATGTATTAACATGTACATGCTACGAATGTTTTACTTACCCGGGTCCATATTCACACACAACATAGGTATACACTGGACACCAACTGATTCCACAACCAAGCTTGTAGGAATTCTGCCATGCCATCTGAAAATTGCAGTTAGATTTGGGTCCGTTTTCCAAGATCCTACATGAAAATCCGCAGCAGACCTGAGAATAATGTCCAATTTCTTTGCCTTTTCTGTAGTACACTGCCGGAGTGATCCTGTTTTCTGGAGGAACTCCAAACGTCTTTAGTTCCGACCACCACGAATCTGAGGCCTGAATGGATATGATTGGGTCACATCGTTTTCTTCGCGGAAATAATAGAGTGTTCAGACAATTAAAGTTTATGCAGATGAGTACTAACTTGACCAGCCGCGAGAGCGACACCCAAGGTTATTTCTTCAGAGAAGTAGAGGTTCTGGCCTAAACCTGGTCTCTCGGATGGAGGAGAATGTTCGTATTGACAACTACTCGCATGCTTTTGTGAGTTGTATTCAATTTCACAATCCCAAACCTGAAATCAATTTTTCCACGTAATATTCAGAATTCAAAATAGGAAACGATCCACCATTTTGCGCATGCGAGCAGCTTTTGGTGCGAATCCATTGACGCCAAGAGGATCCTCCTGCTCACCCTTTGCTAGACTCGATCTAGGAAAATTCTTAGATTAGCTACTTGGAGTTGCAACATCTCAGCTTCATGCACTTCAACAATGTGAGAAGGCCTCGTAAAAACGCATGTAGTCACATATAGCTACATCAATTCTAATAGCAGCAGTTAAATTTTTTTCTGAGCATACCTAAGTGAGTTGTGTCTCTCCAAGAACTTCTCTCTAGCTTCGTCGTTCATGTGACTATTCTTGGGGCACATCTTATTGGTGCCGCCGACTGAAAATGACTGCATCCTGAGTTTGCATTCACTCCAAGTTTTGCTTCTTCGGTCTTCCATAAAGACTTACCAGCCATGCCACTTGCTCCACCCGCCACACATAGTCCGTTATCGCATGTAGATCCTGAGTAAGTGGTGCAGTCTTCATCTCGTTGACATGCAGGTCCTTTCTCCCACATTACAGTGCCTTGGAAATTTCCTCTGAAAAACTTTGCCCAAAAGAATGGATGGGAAGTGGAAGAAACACTGATTTTTTCGTTGCTACGATCCTTATCCAAATTTATCCCAGTGGATTGTTCACCTATTCACTTCACATGGGCATAATACTATTTCACTCAAGAATGATTTTCCATTATGTGGAGGTTATGAACGGTTTGTGCGGATTTCTAATCAGTTGCCTAAAATCCCCTTTCCACTTCAGAATCGTCTTTGAGGTTCTCACATAGAAAAATCTCGAAGAGTTGTTGATCATGTTGCTATACACCATGCCGTGCAAAACTGCCGAAAACCCGTATTCGAGCTCCATTTTGTCAGAAAATCGTGAACGGGGAACGCCGGCGGCAAGCCAAGTTGGTGGGATAAAATTTCTGAACAACGCATTTCCGGTAGTGCAGCTTCTTAGGAAATTCGTACTTCATGTGATAGTTCCTCATTATTCACCCCCTAGCATGATAGGTAGTTCCCTCGAGGTGTTATCAACTTTGGAGTGCATGATGCGGAAACTTGTAGTACCGCCCTAGGTTTGCCCACGAACTCCAGAAAAGCATGAACTCCAAAACGGGATTTTCTTTAGTTTCGACAAGGAACACGTGTACCATTGTGATTGCTCCTGAAGATTCTTATTTATATGAGAACCTCGAGAATGATTTTGAGGTGGAACTATGAATTAAAAGAAACATAAGTTGAGCTTACGCCAGGGAGTATATGCAATTTACGTAGAGAGTGTTTCCACAGACGTTGTAAGCACATCCCAGTTTTGTCGTTTTGGACATTGCGATCTAAGAGAATTTTCTCCAGCTCAGTTCATGAACTTCGCCAAATCAAGGACTTACATTCCCGAAGTAGTAGTTGTTCCAGTTTTCGTAAACATTTGTTGTTCCGTATAGTTGGGGCCCATCCGCCCACACTTGGAACGTTTCGTTTATGTACTGGTAAGGATTCGAGCGATACTCTTCACCATTCCCGGCGATACTGCAAGTGAAGAGGTTAAATGAAGCAAAACTGAACCATCAATTCAATGGCAGCTCACGAAACGCCGTTGCTTGCTGGTCCTAGGTTGCCGTTGCTGTTGCAACTATCTACAGTCGATTGTGCCCACTTCTCATATTCACATTTCCAATCCTGCAGTGAGAATTTGTTGCTCACATCTACTCTATTTGTAAAGCATAGAATGCTGCTCCACAGTGAACATCAATCGTTAGTGTACCCCTTGCAGAATGGGCACATCACTCGTTAATCCTCGTTGATGCTCGTCAGTCCAAACGTTAATCCTTATTCGGTTAACACTTATCAACGCGGGTTAAGGAGCGATGTGGAGCTGTCCTCATTGTGGATAGTACAATCACAATTGACGTTCGCTGTGAACTGAGCCGCCTTTAGAATGCCTCGCCCAATTTCATTCGGCCAAATCATATCTTTCGAGCAAAATGAAGAGTTGACATCAACTTCTCCTCTTCTATTGCTTCTGTTTCCAGTGATTTCCTCAGGGAACCACCATAAGAGGCAAGAAACTTTCCTTACTTGAAACATGCTTAAAAAGCTATTCTTCATCCATACTTTCTCCTTGTCTTACCTCAGTCTCATCGTTAAAGGCAGCACTCACGGAAACTTTTGGGTTCAACATATCGCGGTATATCGGGGTTATTAGGGAAAAAAAATTTTAGCGGTATTTCAAGTTCGTCCACATCGCGGACGAGTGTTCCGTGATGGGTCCCGCCACGGAACTCTGCGAATAGTACGAATTCCATAAACAAGCCTCCGCTGAGCCACATGGGCACACCCTGTAAACGGCGTTGGATGGCGCGACGGAATCCTAATATCCAGAGCGGCAGATGTGTCCACGGCAGTATATTCACAGGTAGGCGGCCATTCAAGGTGTTCAACTTACTCTTGCGATTGTCCAGCGGCCGGCTACATGGTAAGCGACTCATTCCAGAAGTGAAAATTCCCATGAGTGCTGCCTTTAAAGATTTTCACAAACTCACCATTTTGTACATGTTCTTGGCAGGACCCAGGAATCCCACATTATTCGGTGCTTTTCCAAGTGCAATGTTCCTGCGCATTTCATTATGAAGAGCGAGGAAGAGTTCTCTCGCTTTTGCTGTGATTTTGGAGCCTGGACACATCGAAACGGTGGAGCTAGTGCTAGTGTCACCAGATCCATTTTCCTTCGGTTTTCTCGAGGTGGATTTCATTCCACTATCGGAGGGATTTTGTTTTTTTGTTGTTTTTTGTTGGTCAGCTTTGTCCGCACCCGGTTTCTCTCTTCCATCTTTCTCAGTGGGTTTCTTCTTATCGTCTCGTCCATCTCCGTTCTTTTTACTTTCTCCATCTTTTGACCTGTCAGATCCTTCATCTCCTTTGTGGTTTCCCTCTCCTCTTTCGGAAGGCTTCTTTTCTTCTGATTTTTTGTCGTCTCTAGTGAAGGTGACACCAGCCCTGTTCTCAGAGTCAACACAGAGGCCCTTATTACAAGTAGAACCCTCGTAGGTTGAGCAATCTCCGTCAGTTTGGCATGGTTTTCCGCTCTCCCAAAGCACTGTAGATGGGCGATTACCCCTGGAAATAACACTAATGTTTTTCTCTTTGATCCGGCCTCTTTGAAATGTTCTTCCTGACAATCTTAACTGCGAATCAACTTACACGTGGTTGTAGAGGCAAGTGACGATGAACTGATCGCCACATGTTTTAAAAGCGCAACCGAATTTTGTGGACTTTGAATAGGCCATCTGCAACGATCTGTTTTTAGACCAAGTTGAGTTCACATAAACATTAATGCTTGTCTTACATTTCCGAAGTTTAGTTGTTTTATGTTTGTGACTTCGTTCCGATTGTTTATTCCGTACTGGCTTGCGGGGCTCAGCCATCCGATCATCCCCCAGACAGCGTTGGTCCAATTCGAGTAAGGTCCGGTTCGTCCAAAGAATCTGATGGTGAGGAAGTGATAAAAGTTGAAATCTGATCTATACTTTTATTACAGCATGAACTCACGAGGCGATATTCTGTGAGACGTTAGCGCGAGCATCCATGTTGCATTGCTCGATTGCTTCTTGAGCTTGTTTCTCGAAGTCGCAGTCCCACTTCTGAGAATAGTATGTATCATTTTTGCAAAGCTAGCCGATGCAATCTTCTGTCAATGCCACAACATTGTATCATTTCAGACCACGTTTTGTATAATGGGCACCAAAGTATGAAGTCATGTTCACTAAAACTAAAAAGTATGAACAGCTGATTAAGAAAAGTCAGTGTCTCTTCCTAATGCCGTTTGCGAGCCATAGCGCTTTACATATATCTTCGAAGCTCAAAAATTCCGAAGCTGGAGAAGTTTGTACAAAAAATCCGCTCTAACAAAAGGATATTCGTGGTTGATTAAGGCTCAGAGCTGAAGCCCTACGAACTAGATTGTTGCTGCAAGTCATAAACTTCTTCTCAGAAGAACTTTTAAAATTGTGTACCAGCACTTGCGTTCGTTTAGAAATTCCAAGACTGAAGGAATAAAGTCGTCACAAAAGAACGACAAAACATGTTAAGTGCTCTTATTGTACCTAAACGTTGTTGGACGAAATCTGTGAATAATGAAGAAACCGATTACCAGTTCATATATGTTCTTCGCAGGTCCCAAAAATCCTTGACTGTTTGGCTGTTGACCACCTTGAGCGATTCTTCTACGTAACACGCGATGATAGCCGACGAAAACGTCTCGCATGAAGTCATCAATGTAAGGGTTAGTAGGGCATCCATAGTCTAAAAATTAAACATGAGTTAAACGAGAAAAACGAGAAACTGGAATGTTGCATGTGAAAGATACTGACCGATAGCGGAGATTCGTGATTCCAAGAGAATCTGAATGTGATAAATTAGCTTACTGGTTCATACGCCTTCAAATAAAAATGGTCGAGTCTTACCAAACTAAGGGTGAGGACTGCCTTTAAGAACATATTTGGCGTCGCAACTTCTGTGACTGACTTCACAGCTAGCAGCTTTTATACCAATTTAGACAATCACATCGTTATCAAGGAAGAGCTGAGCAAACGAAATTGTGGAAATCGTCAATATTTTCAGTAGTAACTGTTCATTTGAGCTCTATTGGGTTTGATAGTGAAAACGTATTGGCTGAAAATATATGCCCGAAAGTGGGTCAGAGGGCAAATGCAGCTGAAGGTGTAGTGCTAATATTTGTCGACGCGGCAGAACAGCAATGAAATTTTTAGTTGCAACATTTTATCTGTGTCAGTTATTCGCAAATTTCTATCGTTTCCAACATGGCAGTCACACTTAGGGCAGATCCTCATACGTCCCTCTGTGTTCGAGCGCTAACTAGTTGCAATCTTATTTGAGTTCTATGTGTTATGGGCGTGTTTCACATTTTGTAGGGGGGGGGGGGGGGGGGGGGGAGGGTTGATGGTGTTTCACATTCTGATCACGAGTATTTAATAGGATCTGCACTACAGTGCATTTCGCATATTTTTGCAGTTTCCAGCATGACTCACACTGTGTTACTGTAGGCGTACTGTAAAGAGTGTCTCTTTCCTCTAGTGTCTAATAGTTCTGGATTATGAAACAGAGTGATACTTCATTATTTATTCATGTTCTCTCTCCTAAATGCCTAAAATCCTTACAGAAGACGAATATCATTTCGCTAGATAGTACAATACTGCAGATTCCTGCTGCATTTGATTGTGCTTTGGTTCGTTTCTACTGCAAGCAATCTCAATGCCTGTTGCTAGAAAGGAGGTGTAGACATAAACTTTCAGCGTGCATGGTGAGTTCCGGAATCCAAAACTCGGCCCCGGAACTAATTTATCGAATTTGCACCGAGGAGCTATTTGTTCAGTTGGATTATGTGCTTCCTCTTAAGGGATTTGCACTTTCGCCAACGCTTCTGCACTCATAATTGAGTGGAAGTATCCAAGAAACAACCAAGAATGGTCGAGTTTTCGAATAGAACGTGTTCATAGTTTTCCAACTACGCTTCACTACTTCCCGCCAAATCTAAATCTGCGGGGAAATCTAACGCGTGTATAATCCATCCAAACCGTTGGGGTCGATGAAGCCAATGAGAGCTCTAGAGGCAGCGTGGCTGCGAAAGGGCCTTCTTGACCATGTACGCTGTTCCTCTCAGTTTATCCTGGACCCGTTGTAATCCCCCTGTGAAGTCAGTTAAGCTGGCTTCGCACATGCTTTCCGAAGCCAGCTCGTACGATTCACGTTCGACTGACTTCCCACGGTGTGGGATAGCCGAATGATTTCTCAGTCGAACTCGCAAGAAGCGGAAAAAAGCATCTCAGTTAAACTTAACACCGCGTCAAGCCAACTGTCAAACCATCTGGTGAAATTTTATGAAAATAGTGTTCGAACGCAAGGAGAGTCAAATAAGTAAATCTCTAGTAACTTATTTGACTCTCATCGCTTCCCACACAATTTTTTTCAAGTAGTCTATTCATTCGTCAGCATTTCCCAAGTGACACCAAACACCGATTAGGCGTCAATTAATTCCAACAGCATTTATACGAGTTTACCAGTGGCATTCGGCTGCATCAAAGTTCTCACTCGCTTTTCGGTCGCGTTCTGCCCGCTCGTTTTTCTCCAAATTCTTTTCTTTTCAGAAGCAGTGGATTTCTACGTTCCATACGCTCTATATTCTAGTGAAGATGAGAGAAACATCCTCACTGCAAACCAGGTGAGCACTGGCAATCTTTTCGTTTATGTTATTGAGTCAGTATGCTTTCTGTAAGACGCTTTCTTTTCTCGTTCCTCTTCAAACTTCGCAACTCCACATGCGTGGCATTTGGAGTTGGATGATTTTTTTCCGCAATGTATTTTTATCAAACTTATGGTCTTTGCGCATTACGTTTTTTCAAATTACACTTGCTCTCTTCTTTGTTTGTCGAGATTTGGTAAATGTCATGCGATCCAGCGGCCGGATATGCTGCGCGTGACCTCTGCGAAATGAAAAAAATGAAGGGTTTTTGCAACAGTGCAAAAGTACACATCGGCATGAGTGTACTTTATACGCTAAGACAGAACTTTTTTCTGAAACTGCAGGAACAAAAGCCATGCAGGAGCAAACACATGAACCTTCTACTCCTTGGATCTAGGCAAAAGTTATCATCATCAGATGAGG
This sequence comes from Ancylostoma caninum, assembly GCA_037903475.1. Classification (NCBI taxonomy): domain Eukaryota; kingdom Metazoa; phylum Nematoda; class Chromadorea; order Rhabditida; family Ancylostomatidae; genus Ancylostoma; species Ancylostoma caninum. The sequence goes on from JBAJFG010000570.1 coordinate 257,875, forward strand.
AGGAGGAGGTAGTGGTGGTGGAGGCGGAGCACGGCGTTCGGAACGTGCGTCCCTCTAGTAGTGCTCGTGGAATCGAACCTAGGCCGTACCTGGTATGTTGATGTGTTCGTGCAATCAACGTCTAGTGTTGAGACCTCGAATTTAGGAAGAAATTGACGAGTTGGAACATCATCCTCCTCCTCGCAGGAGAAGGTTGACGCAGCAAGAAGTATTGGCTAGTCAGTTAACTTATGATTCAGGTGTGTTCGACAAGGGATAATTGGTATAGGAAATATTGAACTGGGCACAACCTTCCATTTTTAGATGCAGCAAACTTCTTCGAGCAAGGTTTTATCTTCAAGAGTGATAAATTACTGTTACTTTGGTCTCCAGGGGAAGCGCAAGATCCATGTTATTAGAGACCGGCTTCAAGGATATCTGTAAGAGCAAAGTGAACTGGCTCTCAAGTCTCAACCATAGGTGAGACTGCAAATGTGTGGTTTTGATGCTTTTCACATACTTCACCAAAAGTCGATTTATGGGTTCAAATCGTGAAAGACTTCTATACTTTTTTAGGACGTTGTCCATAATGAATGCGCATGTACATGAACTACGAGTCGAGTGCAACTTTGGAATGAATCTATGTCTGGCAATACTGTGATGCCGATAGCTAAATGGTTTCTTTGCAGAACAAACTGATGAGACAATTAGCAAAACCATGTAGAAAGTGAGTTTATTGGCAATGACTTTATGGTTCATGGTGATAGAAGTGAAAGTTTTTGCTTTCTTATTACAAAGAAGAAATATAATATTTTTTCAGTAATGTGACTTTATGACATGGATATGTAATGGTCGAGAAGGATCAAACATGTCTTCGAGTACTACGTGTAGAGCTACTAACAATCGGACGTAGCAGCTCAGCAATTCGGAAGTTGGAAATCAAATCTATGCATTGTCGTAACCTTTTAAATTGTAGGAACTTCTGATTCTCCCTTCCTTATTTTTTGTAGAGAATAAGCGAATATATTAGACTTGCAACGTTTTGGCTCCTACGGCCCAATTGGCGCAATGGGGTATTTAGTGGGAAGACAAGCATGTGATATTACAGCCAATGCGACTCAACGCGGCACCCTATTCTGGTCCGTGGGGGCTGAAACTGTTGGATTTGCATGTAACAATTAATCTAGCATGAGTTACATTTATAGTTCTATTTACCACCATTTAGTTATTGTGTTAGATCTTTTGTTTTGGACCAGTGGTACCTGGAAGATGAGTAAATCAATAGAAAAAAGATAGAAAACAGTAAACTAGTGGAAATACTAATGCCGCTTTGCAGTAATCGATAGAGCATGCGTACGCAATTTATCGCTCATCAACTCTTCTCGCACTGCAGAAGTCTGGCCGGTAGTAAACCCTCATGTCGCGATAGCCAGGACGCGAACGCGTTAGCACCTGGTTCGCGACATCTGCACACATGCCGCAAGAATCTCGCGACATCGATGCGCGTCTCGCGAATCAATGTGTCTCTGCTGAACCCTTCGGCAGGAAAAACATGTGCTCATAGCGCAGCAGTTAGCGTGATTGCCAATAAAAAGCACTACTGTGTTAGTCGGGTTCGATACCAGTTCATTTCAACCCTTTTGCAAAACCGTAGCACTACGTGTATCCACTTTATGACAAATATGGATGTTGAACTAGCTTTGCTTATGCCTTCTCATTGAATGAAATTGCCACAGATGAGCTTCGAGAAGGTCTGAGGTCTTCTCGCCATATATTTCTAGGTAGGTGCATAAGTTTTGTGCGGTTTGTCAGACAGTTACAGTACAATCTTCTCATCTCTTCCACTGCAAATTTTGAATAATCCTAGGAAGTCTGGAGTTCGCGGGTGTTTTTAATCTTTCCTCAGTTCGCAAAAATCCTTTTTTTGGAATTCGTGCCGAGACACGCTATTCAAGCAGTAATGAACAGGTCCCTCGTGTCAGTTGTATATGAAACTTCCGCTCTGCATGTTTCGTGTTCTCTTTGTGATTTCTCGCTCATTTTTGCCGCATAGCTGCTACTTACTTGTCCTATGCGCTGAAAAAAGGATATCCTTGTCGATGTTCCATAAAGATCACTTTCTTTGTGGATACTTTTCACGGCTTTACCTTCTTCGCAGATCTTCTCAAAAGATCAAAGGGCATTCAATAGGTCTGGATGCAGGAAATCCAGTCATTTCGTGTCTTCATATCGAACTGTATTCGAGCTTGCAACTGGACAAAACAAGCGATGTGGGCGAAGGCTTGAGAGCTGCGTAAATCTGCTCTATTTCAATGAATCTTCATTTTGATCTTGACCAGGGGCCTGTGCCGATGCTTGACCGTTGTCAACGAACTGGACCTCCACGAACCCCGTTCGGGTTCGTGACATCGCGCCTCGTTGAATCGCGCACTATTTTCCCCAACTTTGGCTGTCTGTGCCTCATGACCACGAGGTCATGAACATGGTTCGCGACAACATTCGTGAGAAAGTCATTGAACTTAGTTGCCAACTATGTCGCGACATCAGCGAGAACCCACATTTCATCACGGCAAGTTCATGAACATCTCGCGACAGATGTGAGCGAGAATGTCACGACATGTTGGCAGCTGAGAGTTCACGACATCAGGGGGTTTACTACCAGCCCTGAATGCTGCTATAGTGAACTAGACGGCATGCCCTGCTTCGCTCGGGTGTTTTACTACCCCGGCTACCTCGCACTGCTGCGCACAACTGCTACTGCCGATAAACTTATCGAAAGTGTCCACAACTTTGTTGATCGGCACATTGATGAAGCTCAGATGACTATTATAATATGAAGGGAAATGGTGAGGAAGATCAGAGACACTCTTAAGCTCGCTTCGCTCGCCATACATCCGGGTATACGTCCCCCTCTACTGAGCGCCGGCACACACACTTGCGGGTGTGCACCCGTCCAGCTATACCTTAAGCACTACTGAGCGCTGTGTGATCCGAGGTCGTTGTATTTTTTTCTGAAATGGCATCGGCGTCAAAGAGTTAGTAACTGCGCACGAAGGTGTAATGCGGCGTGCGCTGTATCCTTGCAATGGAAGCAGGGTCAAACGTGTGTTAATGAATTATCAACGGGGGTAGTATGGTGGGCGGATAAAGTGGGGAGGTTGTAGAGGGGAGGAATCGTGGTTGTGGTAGAGAATTCGGGTACTAATTTCAGTAGTACTACTGCTAGACCACCGAGCGAGACTAAATATCGGAAGCTCATTTTTGTTCAAACATACCGCCAGTCCTGCTCACCCTTGGAAGCCGAAAAAAGATAGTACTATGGAGACTACCCAACTGTGCTCTGCTTTTGAGTTTCAGCTCTCCAGCATCAATAGAAAAGGTTCAGCACAGGAATCACGGAAATGACGTTTAGTTGATAAAAATGACCTTTTTTACTTTTTCTATCGACTAGATCGAAGCAGGAAGGATGACAACTGCGGAAAGGGAACCAAACTCCCTGAGAGCACAAAACTCCTACTAATCAAAACTGAGAAAAATCGGAACATCAACCGGCTATGTCTCCTGCTATCCATGTCCAACTACAATCATGCCTCAGAGCAAGCTGAAATTTCAAATGAAAATTTTTGCACGTTTGTACTGCCAGTCCTACCCATTCCCGCAGGCCGATAAAAAGTCATTCTATGGACCCTATCCAACTGTGCTTTATTTCCAAGTTTCAGATCTTCATGTTCAAGAGGAAAGATTTAGCATGAGAATCATGGAGATGAGGTTTCGTCGACAAAAATGGCCTTTTTATATGTTTTAACGACGGCGTTGAATCGCGGTGGAGCCAGCTGCAGGAAGAGGATCTATGCACCTTAGAAGCGCAAACTTTTGACAATTTAAAACTGGAAAAAGATCGGCACCTAAATGGGCTAGATCCCCTGCTATTCCGGTCCATGTACCATCTTACCTCTGTGAGGGACACGGGCCCACCGCTGTGTCAAAGGTGCGCCGGCGCCCAGAAGTGGGGAGACGAGTCCACCGCCCTGATCAGGGTGCTCCGGTGGCCAAAAGTGCGGGAGACGAGTCCATCGCTGTGATAAAGGTGCGTCGGGGCCCAGAAGTGGAAGAGGGGATGGAGCCGGGTCCACCGCTCTGATAAGAGTGCGCCGGCGCTCAAAAATGGGCGAGACGAGTCCACCGCTGTGACAAAGGTGCGCCGGCGCCCAGAAGTGGGGAGGCGAGTCCACCGCCCTGATAAGGGTGCGTCGGCGCCCAGAAGTAGGGGAGACGGGTCCCCCGCTATGATAAGGGTGCGCCATAGTCCAAAAGTGCGCGAACGCCTGGAGACAGGCCCGACCGTGTAATAACGGTGCGCTGGCTTCCGGAATTGGTGTAGTCGGGCGCACTGTTGCTGCAGGAGTGCGCCCGCGCCAATTAGCGATGAAACACCACAAGACGAGTTTTCCGTCAGGTGAGAGCGATATCGCATCCCAACAGTGGTAATGTTTAACAATGGCCCCCTGCAGTAGATGAATCATGTGCATATTTGCTCTTTGTTCAGCATCAAAATAACTCCTTTGTTCACCCTTCTCATTTGTGATTAACCGTTCCTCACCATCCTCCTTTATATACTTTGTAACTTTGTTGTGTACCCGCCTGTCTCCGGGCACACAAACTGTCAGCTTCCCTCTAGGGTCTCTTTCTTGCGACCCTCAATCTCAACCCTCTCTTCCTGCGAGGGTAACTCCAACCAGTACTTCTGTACCACCTACCAGACTAGTAACAGTTTATTAGTAGAGAATACAGAAGGCGGGGGCGGCTGCGGGCTTTCCGGCTGACTCCTAGCTGAACACACCTAAGGCCCCAAACCACGGCCTTATATACAGCTCTGTTTCCCGCCATCGCCTTAACGTGCGATCAATCCGGACGGGAGATCTCCACGCCACCTACTCTGAACTTTCTGCCCGCGGTGGATCCGCGGTACGCCCGAGGTGGAGCGTCGGTTCGCCACCGCGGGCATGTGCGAGTCCACCGCGGATGTACTGCGGCGCCACCGCGGGCATGTGCGGATCCACCGCGGGCATGTGCGGGCCCACCGCGGGCATGTGCGGGTCCACCGCGGGAACATGCATTTTCAAGGGACTGGTTATTTTCTTCTAAAAATGGTCCTGTAAAGAAGACCCTGTCGTGAGGAGGAGGAGGCAAATCCACGATGGCACTGATATTTCATCCTGAAAGCTTTTTTACACCACTGGATTCGAACCCACGTACCTTTTCGAACTCATGTTTCCAAGTCCGCTCTCTTATCCACTCGGCCATGCGTGCATCGTGCATGGGGGTTTTGTTGGCACTGATCACGCAATCAGCTCTACTGCGGGTCCACCGCGGGCATGTGCGGGTCCACCGTGCGGCATGTGCGGGTCCACCGCGGATAGCTATGTTACTGCGGGTCCACCTCGCGCATGTGCGGATACACCGCGGGCACGTGCGGGCATAGCGCAGGAGTGACGTCACTCCCGGTTGTCCACCGTGGGCATGTGCGGATTTATCGCGGGCAACTGCGGATCCACCGCGGATCGACCTCGTACCGCGGGTCCACCGCGGGCAGAAAGTTCAGAGTAGGGAGATCATCGGTCTCCTGCCTGCCGATAACAGAGTCCCTCCTGGCAATAAGCCATCAGCCACAACAAACTTCTATCACCTCAGGTCAACCGATGCTTCACTTAATTCCTTCGGGTCGCCCGGTAACAGGCCACACCCACAAATTTGGTAGCTCGGGTGGTCCGCTCGGGCCGATTTGGCCGTCTGGTCGCACGGTATTGTCGGCTGAGATGGCATACTTCACACGGTAGCTTATGGATCCCATCGGCGACGAGTGCAGTGAGTCCATTGTCAACAGCAGCCTAGAAGAACTGTGTTTTAAGTAGTGATTCCGTCCCACTGAATCATCTACTACCTTGATCGTCTCCTTCAAATAGTAAAGGTACAGTCCAGGGCTACTGTACTGGAGAAAGTTCGAGCCATCCATTAAAGTACGAAGTCGTTCAGGGACGTCATCAAACGTCGCTCTAGGCTTATCATGCTTCTCTACGTTCCTCGCTATTTGTCTTCTTCGCTTCTCGTATCCATAGTCATGGAATTCGTCCATAAGTGCTCGAGCCTCTTCCAGGGCTGAAATCCTTGAATTTACATTGAGAAATGAGAGCAGAGAGAATTGAAGAATAGAAGGCTTACTCAAGTCGTCATCGTTGGAGAAGTGTCTAGCATATCTTGCCATAGCTTCCTCACTACTGCATCGGCATACTTGGGGTCTTTCTGAATCTCTTGTGTCCTCTCATACAGGAATCTTTCAACGGAATTTGTTATCCATCTTCGTGGAATACAGCGATGAGGAAGCATACATATATCGCACTGGAATTCGTCGCCGATCACCTAGGAATGATGAGATTTTGTTTCGAATTAGTGGAAATATTTTATTGTAACTCACATCGACTCGCACGTGAACTCCTCCTATTTGGCATTGGACGCATCGATAGGAGTCCGAGAATCGCTTCTTCTTGTGGAAGGAAAAGGAATGACAGCGGCTTTGCCCTGGAATATTGTATACTAGTACGCGGTGCTTTCCTTGCTTACTTACCTGCCATTTCTCTCGGTATGTTGTAGGTCTATCTGAAAGGTTAGGTGAAGCATTTGGATGATGTGATCTTGGGATGGAAGGTGAAGCTGGAGGTGATAGGTATGGCGGCGGCGTTGAAGATCCAGAGGAACATGTTGAAGCGCTAGGTGAGGCAAGTTGCGGAATCGGAGTTAGACAAGGCGGGCTTTGAGAAGACTCGGGAAGGCTTACTGATAGAGGAGTTTGCGCAGTAAGGCTTGCGGGTGTGCTTTGAGAAGACTCGAAAAGGCCTACTGATAGAGGAGTTTGCGCAGTAAGGCTTGCGGGTGTGCTTTGAGAAGACTCGAAAAGGCTTACTGATAAAGGAGTTTGCGCAGTAAGGCTTGCGGGCGGGCTTTGAGGTTGCATTCTAGGAGCAGGAGCGCAATATGACCGTGAAGATGATGCAGGCTGAGCTGTGGAACGAGATGAAGCTTGATTTTGAACTCCTCCTATTTGGCATGAACTCCTCCTATTTGGCATTGGACGCATCGATAGGAGTCCGAGAATTGCTTCTTCTTGTGGAAAGAAAAGGAATGACAGCGGCTTTTCCCTGGAATATTATATACTAGTACGCGGTGCTTTCCTTGCTTACTTACCTGCCATTTCCCTCGGTATGTTGTAGGTCTATCTGAAAGGTTAGGTGAAGCATTTGGATGATGTGATCTTGGGATGGAAGGTGAAGCTGGAGGTGATAGGTATGGCGGCGGCGTTGAAGATCCAGAGGAACATGTTGAAGCGCTAGGTGAGGCAAGTTGCGGAATCGGAGTTAGACAAGGCGGGCTTTGAGAAGACTCGAGAAGGCTTACTGATAGAGGAGTTTGCGCAGTAAGGCTTGCGGGTGTGCTTTGAGAAGACTCGAAAAAGCCTACTGATAGAGGAGTTTGCGCAGTAAGGCTTGCGGGTGTGCTTTGAGAAGACTCGAAAAGGCTTACTGATAAAGGAGTTTGCGCAGTAAGGCTTGCGGGCGGGCTTTGAGGTTGCATTCTAGGAGCAGGAGCGCAATATGACCGTGAAGATGATGCAGGCTGAGCTGTGGAACGAGATGAAGCTTGATTTTGAACTCCTCCTATTTGGCATGAACTCCTCCTATTTGGCATTGGACGCATCGATAGGAGTCCGAGAATCGCTTCTTCTTGTGGAAAGAAAAGGAATGACAGCGGCTTTGCCCTGGAATATTATATACTAGTACGCGGTGCTTTCCTTGCTTACTTACCTGCCATTTCCCTCGGTATGTTGTAGGTCTATCTGAAAGGTTAGGTGAAGCATTTGGATGATGTGATCTTGGGATGGAAGGTGAAGCTGGAGGTGATAGGTATGGCGGCGGCGTTGAAGATCCAGAGGAACATGTTGAAGCGCTAGGTGAGGCAAGTTGCGGAATCGGAGTTAGACAAGGCGGGCTTTGAGAAGACTCGAGAAGGCTTACTGATAGAGGAGTTTGCGCAGTAAGGCTTGCGGGTGTGCTTTGAGAAGACTCGAAAAGGCTTACCGATAAAGGAGTTTGCGCAGTAAGGCTTGCGGGTGTGCTTTGAGAAGACTCGAAAAGGCTTACTGATAGAAGAGTTTGCGCAGTAAGGCTTGCGGGTGTGCTTTGAGAAGACTCGAAAAGGCTTACTGATAAAGGAGTTTGCGCAGTAAGGCTTGCGGGCGGGCGTTGAGGTTGCATTCTAGGAGCAGGAGCGCAATATGACCGTGAAGATGATGCAGGCTGAGCTGTGGAACGAGATGAAGCTTGATTTTGATTCAAGGAGCGCTGTGTAAGCGGCGACTGCGCAATGAACCGTGAAGCAGCAGGCTGAAGCGGCAATTGAGCAACTGGCTGTGATACAAAACGCGATGGAGGTGCAAGCAGAGATACGAAACGAACTCGCGATGGTGGTACAGAAGCTGTTGACTGCGACACACTTTGAGCAGCTGACGATTGAGCTACAACGCGCAATGGAGCTGGAGATGCAGTAAAGAAGTTGGGATTAGGAGTGATGACCACGAATTGTGGGTTAGTGCTGAAGGAATTGTTGTAATAGACGTAGAGGTAACGAAAACGATGCACAAGTTGGTTATTGGTTATGAGTATCTCTTTTATATGTGGCGTAAAGGTGTGAAGGTAGACCTATCCATGACTTTTACACCTTGTTTACTCCTACGGATCCTATTCTGTGCCCGGTGGCATTAGTTAGGTTACACTGAAAGGTCAGAGTTCGATAACGTATGTATATATATATATATATATATATGTATATATATATGTATATATATATATATATCAGTGGCGGACGCAGAAAGTGGGCGGGAGGGGGGGCGTGGGAAGAAAAGTGGGGTCTCCGCCGTTTTGGGGACCCAGACGGAAAATAAAATTAATAATAATATTAATTATAATAATAAACAATAAATAAAAAATATATTAAAAATAATAATAAAAATAAACAATTAAAAATAAACTAACACAAGATTTTTATTTGTATTGTAAAGTAATTTCGAAAATTTGGCGACCCATTCTCGGGGGGGCGCCCCCCCCCCCCCCCCCTGCGTCCGCCACTGACATATATATATATATATATATATATATATATATATATATACATATATATATACTCGTACAACACTCGTTGCTGCCTTCAAACAATACACAACTCTATTTTCCTCCTTCTAATGTTACCTTTGTTCACGAGAACCTTCAACATTATATTTATTACAAGCATCAATTATTTATTACCACATGTATTATACATATTCAAGCACTAACCTCACAATCCAATCATTGCTGGAACATTCTAGCATTCAAACAGGGTCCATGACATACAGACTCTGCTTGAAATTGCCAGAAGCAATCCAGCTTAGCACATAGAAAGCATGGATACAGCAACTTTGACAGAACAGAAGCTGTAAGTAGTGAGAAAAACAGTAGTAGTGGAATAAGTAGTAGTAGTGAAACAGTAGCAGTGGGATAAGTAGTAATACATAGTGGAATAAAGTAAAATGGTAGTAGTTGTAGTAGAACAGTAGCAGTGGAATAAGTACTAGTAGTGGAATAAAGTAAATTGGCAGTAGTGGAATAAAGCAGTCTCCATCTCAGGTAACTGGATAAGGCAAACGCAGCCCAACCTGGTAAGCCACACCCCCAAGAAATGGAAGGCAGAATTGTTGCAAGAGGAAGAACTGCTGCATTCCGTCTGCTAAGAGCAGCAAATCCCGTGTTTCGGCTGCGTTTTTTGCCCGATGAATTGTGGTGCAGTTCAACCTGCGTTCTGCCTGCTTCTTGCAACGTGGCGACACGCTCCTTGGGAGGTGTAAATAAGACGCTGGTTGAGCATCAAAGATTGCTCGTGTCTCCGCTCCGGCGGAGACAAGGGGAGCTCAGCGAGACTCGTCATTGTGGCTGAGGCCCGGGTAAAACCGTGACGCAGTGCAATAATTATTATTTTATTTTTGGATGAGATTGGGTAATCATCAACTTACCCAAGTCCGCAGTACGAACACAGCCGTGTGCCAAGACAGAGGTGCGATCCTAGGTTTGAGACATGCAAACCAGTTCATCGCCTCGAAACACAGCCTTCTAGCGGCGAACGCAGTTCGTGGGGCGACAAAATAAGCTTTCACATCGCGGTGTAACTGCCGTTGAAACGTGTTCGGCCTGCGTTCGGCCCGCGTTCGCCGTCCTGGAATCTCCGAGATATTAGGTAGTATTTCCGTGGACGATATAGAGTTGTAGCGTATGGACATTTTCGAAAGTCCAGCGTATCCTGGAGAGCTCGTCCACAATTCTTCGCACGTCGGCCCCATCGGCGGCAGCGCAGGCATCGCAGCCGTCTCGCGTCTCCGCCCTATAATTACGGTAGGGTTACTGTAGGTTCCAAAAGGTCACGCAGCCCCTCATGATGGGTATTGAGATATCAGTAGAATCCGGGATATCAGTAGAATCCCCCCCCCCCGATGCGCTGATTCCAACGATGTGCTTGAAATCCAAAAAAACCGATCCAACGCTATGTTGTGAGTGTGCCGATATTGAAAAGTGAGAAAACATCAGGAGAGGGATCCAGCTCCGTGGTATGGGTGTAGCGGCGCCCAAAAATGGGAAACGTCATCAAACTCGAAAACCGTCGATGAAGTGGGGTACCGGTAGTGGGGATAGCTTCTCACAATGGATATCATTCGATAGCGTGAAGTGCTCAGCGGCTGCTTGCCTTGTGCTCCTGATCTTCATTTTCACTTCCTATCTCATCATAATATGAAGGGAAGTAGTGAAGAAGATCAGAGACACTCTTGAGCTCGCTTCGCTCGCCTTGCATCCGGGTATACGTCCCTCTCTACTGAGCGCCGGCACACACACTCGTGGGTGTGCACCCGTCCAGCTACAGTGGACGGCAGTGGCGTTGGCCCATCTGCGGCCTCGAGAAGGACGTCGCGCAACCGCGCCGCGCGTGCCGTAACTGATGTTTTCTGCTGCTGTTATGCTATTTCTAGCAGCTTTTCCACCCAATTTCAAGGATTTTTGACCAAATCGGTAAGAAAAAAGCTTAGGAATAGCATTCCGGTGGCAGACGACACCGATCCCAGCGCGCGCGGTGCGGTTGCGCGGCGTCCTTCTCGAGGCCGCAGATGGGCCACCACCATTGCCGTCCACTGTATATCTTGAGCACTACTGAGCGCTGTGTGATCCGAGGTCGTTTTTTTAAGTGGCATCGGCGTCAAAGAGTTAGTAACTGCGCACGAAGGTGGAATTCGGCGCATCCTTGCAATGGAAGTAGGGTCAAGCGTGTGTTGATAAATTATCAACGGGGGTAGAGGGGAGGAATCGTGGTTGTGGTAGAGAATTCGGGTACTAATTTCACCCGGACGAGACTAAATATCGGAAGCTCATTTTTGTTCATACGTACCGCCAGTCCTGCTCACCCTTGGAGGCCGAAAAAAATCGTACTATGGAGACTACCCAACTGTGCTCTGCTTTTGAGTTTCAGCTCTCCAGCATCAATAGAAAAGGTTCAGCACAGGAAGAGGATCTATGCACCTTAGAAGCGCAAACTTTCGACAATTTAAAACTGGAAAAAGATTGGCACCTAAATGGGCTAGATCTCCTGCTATTCAGCTCCATCTACCACCTTACCTCTGAGTGAGCCGAAATTTTAGGTGGACGTTTTTGCATGTTCGTACTGCTCGTCCTGCTCAGTCCTGCAGCTCGATAAAATGTTTTTTCGTGCACTACTTTTGATTATCTTGAGCCCACTAGGCGCACGATATTTGAAGTCGTGCAAAAAATTTAAAAATAAATAAATAAATATAAATAAATAAATAAATAAATAAAAATAATGCGACACCCAACATTCAATTTTTTTTCGTTTTCAATTATTGTAATTCAACAACTTTCAAAATGTCTAGAAGATATTTTTTGGACTCAATTAATTCTTAAAATTAATTTTTCATATTTTAATTTTTAATTTTTATTTCTGAATTTCAAGTTTTATCAATGAAACAACCAGTCAGTTGTCGCACATGTCTATTTTGCGTAGCTACACACCTATTATAAGCAACTGGACTGAGGCAGAGGTCGTATTCATGTTCAAACAGGTTCAGAGTTCGACCCCGGACCGAAACTAATTTTTGCAAAGTGGAAAAATGCATGTGCACCAGTCGGAGGTCAAGTATCTATGTGCATGAGCAAAAACAAATTGTCAGGACCTCTTTTGAGTGGGGAGGGAGCCGCTTCGGAGTCAAATTTTTACCAACACCTCGCTTGACCCTGGTTCAGGACGCCTACGACGACTGTGTGAGCGTCGTCATTGCAATGCTGCTGCGGCGGTTCGTGCGGCGCATTCTTTCCATTCAAGGTCAGCGCGATGATGATAGAAGGTCGACCCCCATACGACCTCCCTCTCAGCCTCCAAAAATACGACCCCCCCCGGCTCCCCATTTCGTACACAAATTTCAAATGAGATGAGAAATGAGAACGAAACTGCAGATACTACTCGACATCAAATTCAAACGTTATAGCCGCAGGAGGAGCAGAAACCGCGTAAGTCGTCAAGGCTTCGATCCCCTCTCTATCCGGAATTCTTGCAGAAAATTGAAATGTACGCGGTTCGCGAATATCGCTCTGAAGGCGTAAGTTCAGACTCACTCGCGCGATTTCCTTCAAATTTGTCATGAAGGATATCGATATACGTCATCTACATAGTCAAGGGTTCGATCCCCTCCGAGGCTAAATTTTTTTCCACGACTCCAAATAGCGTGCGCCTAGTGGGCTCAAGATAATCAAAAGTAGTGCACGAAAAAACATTTTATCGAGCTGCAGGACTGAGCAGGACGAGCAGTACGAGCGTGCAAAAACGTCAACCTAAAATTTTGGCTCACTCAGAGTTAAGGTGGTAGATGGACCTGAATAGCAGGAGATCTAGCCCATTTAGGTGCCGATCTTTTTCCAGTTTTAAAATGTCGAAAGTTTGCGCTTCTAAGGTGCATAGATCCTCTTCCTGCAGCTGGCTCCACCGCGATTCAACGCCGTCGTTAAAACATATAAAAAGGCCATTTTTGTCGACGAAACCTCATCTCCATGATTCTCATGCTAAATCTTTCCTCTTGAACATGAAGATCTGAAACTTGGAAGTAAAGCACAGTTGGATAGGGTCCATAGAATGACTTTTTATCGGCCTGCGGGAATGGGTAGGACTGGCAGTACAAACGTGCAAAAATTTTCATTTGAAATTTCAGCTTGCTCTGAGGCATGATTGTAGTTGGACATGGATAGCAGGAGACATAGCCGGTTGATGTTCCGATTTTTCTCAGTTTTGATTAGTAGGAGTTTTGTGCTCTCAGGGAGTTTGGTTCCCTTTCCGCAGTTGTCATCCTTCCTGCTTCGATCTAGTCGATAGAAAAAGTAAAAAAGGTCATTTTTATCAACTAAACGTCATTTCCGTGATTCCTGTGCTGAACCTTTTCTATTGATGCTGGAGAGCTGAAACTCAAAAGCAGAGCACAGTTGGGTAGTCTCCATAGTACTATCTTTTTTCGGCTTCCAAGGGTGAGCAGGACTGGCGGTATGTTTGAACAAAAATGAGCTTCCGATATTTAGTCTCGCTCGGTGGTCTAGCAGTAGTACTACTGAAATTAGTACCCGAATTCTCTACCACAACCACGATTCCTCCCCTCTACAACCTCCCCACTTTATCCGCCCACCATACTACCCCCGTTGATAATTCATTAACACACGTTTGACCCTGCTTCCATTGCAAGGATACAGCGCACGCCGCATTACACCTTCGTGCGCAGTTACTAACTCTTTGACGCCGATGCCATTTCAGAAAAAAATACAACGACCTCGGATCACACAGCGCTCAGTAGTGCTTAAGGTATAGCTGGACGGGTGCACACCCGCAAGTGTGTGTGCCGGCGCTCAGTAGAGGGGGACGTATACCCGGATGTATGGCGAGCGAAGCGAGCTTAAGAGTGTCTCTGATCTTCTTCACCATTTCCCTTCATATTATAATGAGACCAGTCTGGCCGTCCGGCTAACGCCGGACTTCCAGACTTCTATTGATGCTCGCTTCGCTCGCATACTGCACTTTGAAAGCAAACACAAAAGCGTAAATGGATTGATAGAATCTGCTCCTTCCACGCAGTTCTATCGCTCTCCTGAGAAACCCTTGATCCCGCAGGTGGTAGCCTTCCCTCATATGAACGAACTTATGCTCTTCCACATGAGCGAAGCTAGCGGCCGTGAAGAACTGAGTGTAACCATTTCAGTGCAAATGTTATCTTGAAATGATTTAGGCTCAACTGGTTCTCGTGGTAATTCAAGTGATAAGGGTCCACCGATTGTATATAAACGGAAACGAAGGAGTGGTTCATTCAGGCACAAACGGAATGGGAAGAGAACACTGATACGAAAGGAAACAATGTACATCGAGGTGATTCTGAAAGGAAGGTCCGCCGAAACAGGATAAGCGTACTCCTCATGCAGGAATAGACCCGCCTAGCGAATTCCTATTACTTGTGGAAACTGGCGCACCCTTATCACACTGTTGGACCTGATTCCAGGCGTTTCCCCACCTCTGGACGCCAGCGCACCCTCCACACCGCGGTGCACTCACCGCTGTCCACTTTCCCATCCTTTAAAGCTTCTCTTCATTCCTTGAATCTCACCATACCCGTCCCTATCATCTTGCTGACCTCGTAATCACCATCACTGACCCATCAAGGAATTTCGTTTCACACACATACACGCGACAGACGAAGTAAGCCCGTTATTATAAGTCATGAAGGGAAGTGAAAATGAAGATCAGGAACACAAGGCAAGCAGCCGCTGAGCACTGTTCACGCTATCGAATGATATCCATTGTGAGAAGCTATCCCCACTACCGGTACCCCACTTCATCGACGGTTTTCGAGTTTGATGACGTTTCCCATTTTTGGGCGCCGCTACACTCATACCACGGAGCTGGATCCCTCTCCTGATGATCCCCCTTCTCAATGTCCTCACACTCACAACATAGCGTTGGATCGGGTTTTTTTTTGGATTTCAAACACATCGTTGGAATCAGCGCATCGGGGGGGGGGGTCTGTTGATATCTCAATACCCATCATGAGATGACACACTGCACTTAACTCTGTATAGTCCGTCTGAACCATAGGCGCGGGTGAGGCCAGCAGGGTTTCTAGGTGCAGCGTGGCTACCACGGTGCCTGCCTTGATAACAGGCATTGTTTCTGGTAGCTGATCCTCCGCTGCCATCCTCCTCCTTTTCCTGCAAGCTTCTTAAGGATAAACGGAGACTTACCTTTGCGCAGGAAACCCTGGTGTTGGTGCCTAGTGCTCCTGCATTCGTATAGCTCTACATATGCCCTTACGACCCCCTAGAGTGCCAATAATCAGAAAGGGTGAAAACGGATTCGAAACAAAGTCGTGAGCTGCACAAGGTAGTATACATCAAGCCACAATTCTATACTCATAGCATCCTCCATTGGTCACCATGTTTGGAAACCAGGATAAGCTGAGAGGAACAGCGTACATGGTCAAGAAGGCCCTTTCGCAGCCACGCTGCCTCTAGAGCTCTCATTGGCTTCATCGACCCCAACGTTTTGGATGGATTATACACGCGTTAGATTTCCCCGCAGATTTTGATTTGGCGGGAAGTAGTGAAGCGTAGTTGGAATTTGCTATATAATGGAACTATGAACACGTTCTATTCGAAAACTCGACCAATCTTGGTTGTTTTTTGGATACTTCCACTCAATTATGAGTGCAGAAGCGTTGGCGAAAGTGCAAATCCCTTAAAAGGAAGCACATAATCCAACTGAACAAATAGCTCCTCGGTGTAAATTCGATAAATTAGTTCCGGGGCCGAGTTTTGGATTCCGGAACTCACCATGCACGCTGAAAGTTTATGTCTACACCTCCTTTCTAGCAACAGGCATTGAGATTGCTTGCAGTAGAAACGAACCAAAGCACAATCAAATGCAGCAGGAGTCTGCAGTATTGTACTATCTAGCGAAATGATATTCGTCTTCTGTAAGGATTTTAGGCATTTAGGAGAGAGAACATGAATAAATAATGAAGAATCACTCTGTTTCATAATCCAGAGCTATTAGACACTAGAGGAAAGAGACACTCTTTACAGTACGCCTACAGTAACACAGTGTGAGTCATGCTGGAAACTGCAGAAATATGCGAAATGCACTGTAGTGCAGATCCTATTAAATACTCGTGATCAGAATGTGAAACACCATCAACCCTCCCCCCCCCCCCCCCCCCCCCTACAAAATGTGAAACACGCCCATAACACATAGAACTCAAATAAGATTGCAACTAGTTAGCGCTCGAACACAGAGGGACGTATGAGGATCTGCCCTAAGTGTGACTGCCATGTTGGAAACGATAGAAATTTGCGAATAACTGACACAGATAAAATGTTGCAACTAAAAATTTCATTGCTGTTCTGCCGCGTCGACAAATATTAGCACTACACCTTCAGCTGCATTTGCCCTCTGACCCACTTTCGGGCATATATTTTCAGCCAATACGTTTTCACTATCAAACCCAATAGAGCTCAAATGAACAGTTACTACTGAAAATATTGACGATTTCCACAATTTCGTTTGCTCAGCTCTTCCTTGATAACGATGTGATTGTCTAAATTGGTATAAAAGCTGCTAGCTGTGAAGTCAGTCACAGAAGTTGCGACGCCAAATATGTTCTTAAAGGCAGTCCTCACCCTAAGTCTGGTAAGACTCGACCATTTTTATTTGAAGATGTATGAACCAGTAAGCTAATTTATCACATTCAGATTCTCTTGGAATCACGAATCTCCGCTATCGGTCAGTATCTTTCACATGCAACATTCCAGTTTCTCGTTTAACTCATGTTTAATTTTTAGACTATGGATGCCCTACTAACCCTTACATTGATGACTTCATGCGAGACGTTTTCGTCGGCTATCATCGCGTGTTACGTAGAAGAATCGCTCAAGGTGGTCAACAGCCAAACAGTCAAGGATTTTTGGGACCTGCGAAGAACATATATGAACTGGTAATCGGTTTCTTCATTATTCACAGATTTCGTCCAACAACGTTTAGGTACAATAAGAGCACTTAACATGTTTTGTCGTTCTTTTGTGACGACTTTATTCCTTCAGTCTTGGAATTTCTAAACGAACGCAAGTGCTGGTACACAATTTTAAAAGTTCTTCTGAGAAGAAGTTTATGACTTGCAGCAACAATCTAGTTCGTATGGGCTTCAGCTCTGAACCTTAATCAACCACGAATATCCTTTTGTTAGAGCGGATTTTTTGTACAAACTTCTCCAGCTTCGAAATTTTTGAGCTTCGAAGATATATGTAAAGCGCTATGGCTCGCAAACGGCATTAGGAAGAGACACTGACTTTTCTTAATCACCTGTTCATACTTTTTAGTTTTAGTGAACATTACTTCATACTTTGGTGCCCATTATACAAAACGTGGTCTGAAATGATACAATGTTGTGGCATTGACAGAAGATTGCATCGGCTAGCTTTGCAAAAATGATACATACTATTCTCAGAAGTGGGACTGCGACTTCGAGAAACAAGCTCAAGAAGCAATCGAGCAATGCAACATGGATGCTCGCGCTAACGTCTCACAGAATATCGCCTCGTGAGTTCATGCTGTAATAAAAGTATAGATCAGATTTCAACTTTTATCACTTCCTCACCATCAGATTCTTTGGACGAACCGGACCTTACTCGAATTGGACCAACGCTGTCTGGGGGATGATCGGATGGCTGAGCCCCGCAAGCCAGTACGGAATAAACAATCGGAACGAAGTCACAAACATGAAACAACTAAACTTCGGAAATGTAAGACAAGCATTAATGTTTATGTGAACTCAACTTGGTCTAAAAACAGATCGTTGCAGATGGCCTATTCAAAGTCCACAAAATTCGGTTGCGCTTTTAAAACATGTGGCGATCAGTTCATAGTCACTTGCCTCTACAACCACGTGTAAGTTGATTCGCAGTTAAGATTGTCAGGAAGAACATTTCAAAGAGGCCGGATCAAAGAGAAAAACATTAGTGTTATTTCCAGGGGTAATCGCCCATCTACAGTGCTTTGGGAGAGCGGAAAACCATGCCAAACTGACGGAGATTGCTCAACCTACGAGGGTTCTACTTGTAATAAGGGCCTCTGTGTTGACTCTGAGAACAGGGCTGGTGTCACCTTCACTAGAGACGACAAAAAATCAGAAGAAAAGAAGCCTTCCGAAAGAGGAGAGGGAAACCACAAAGGAGATGAAGGATCTGACAGGTCAAAAGATGGAGAAAGTAAAAAGAACGGAGATGGACGAGACGATAAGAAGAAACCAACTGAGAAAGATGGAAGAGAGAAACCGGGTGCGGACAAAGCTGACCAACAAAAAACAACAAAAAAACAAAATCCCTCCGATAGTGGAATGAAATCCACCTCGAGAAAACCGAAGGAAAATGGATCTGGTGACACTAGCACTAGCTCCACCGTTTCGATGTGTCCAGGCTCCAAAATCACAGCAAAAGCGAGAGAACTCTTCCTCGCTCTTCATAATGAAATGCGCAGGAACATTGCACTTGGAAAAGCACCGAATAATGTGGGATTCCTGGGTCCTGCCAAGAACATGTACAAAATGGTGAGTTTGTGAAAATCTTTAAAGGCAGCACTCATGGGAATTTTCACTTCTGGAATGAGTCGCTTACCATGTAGCCGGCCGCTGGACAATCGCAAGAGTAAGTTGAACACCTTGAATGGCCGCCTACCTGTGAATATACTGCCGTGGACACATCTGCCGCTCTGGATATTAGGATTCCGTCGCGCCATCCAACGCCGTTTACAGGGTGTGCCCATGTGGCTCAGCGGAGGCTTGTTTATGGAATTCGTACTATTCGCAGAGTTCCGTGGCGGGACCCATCACGGAACACTCGTCCGCGATGTGGACGAACTTGAAATACCGCTAAAATTTTTTTCCCTAATAACCCCGATATACCGCGAAATGTTGAACCCAAAAGTTTCCGTGAGTGCTGCCTTTAACGATGAGACTGAGGTAAGACTAGGAGAAAGTATGGATGAAGAATAGCTTTTTAAGCATGTTTCAAGTAAGGAAAGTTTCTTGCCTCTTATGGTGGTTCCCTGAGGAAATCACTGGAAACAGAAGCAATAGAAGAGGAGAAGTTGATCTCAACTCTTCATTTTGCTCGAAAGATATGATTTGGCCGAATGAAATTGGGCGAGGCATTCTAAAGGCGGCTCAGTTCACAGCGAACGTCAATTGTGATTGTACTATCCACAATGAGGACAGCTCCACATCGCTCCTTAACCCGCGTTGATAAGTGTTAACCGAATAAGGATTAACGTTTGGACTGACGAGCATCAACGAGGATTAACGAGTGATGTGCCCATTCTGCAAGGGGTACACTAACGATTGATGTTCACTGTGGAGCAGCATTCTATGCTTTACAAATAGAGTAGATGTGAGCAACAAATTCTCACTGCAGGATTGGAAATGTGAATATGAGAAGTGGGCACAATCGACTGTAGATAGTTGCAACAGCAACGGCAACCTAGGACCAGCAAGCAACGGCGTTTCGTGAGCTGCCATTGAATTGATGGTTCAGTTTTGCTTCATTTAACCTCTTCACTTGCAGTATCGCCGGGAATGGTGAAGAGTATCGCTCGAATCCTTACCAGTACATAAACGAAACGTTCCAAGTGTGGGCGGATGGACCCCAACTATACGGAACAACAAATGTTTACGAAAACTGGAACAACTACTACTTCGGGAATGTAAGTCCTTGATTTGGCGAAGTTCATGAACTGAGCTGGAGAAAATTCTCTTAGATCGCAATGTCCAAAACGACAAAACTGGGATGTGCTTACAACGTCTGTGGAAACACTCTCTACGTAAATTGCATATACTCCCTGGCGTAAGCTCAACTTATGTTTCTTTTAATTCATAGTTCCACCTCAAAATCATTCTCGAGGTTCTCATATAAATAAGAATCTTCAGGAGCAATCACAATGGTACACGTGTTTCTTGTCGAAACTAAAGAAAATCCCGTTTTGGAGTTCATGCTTTTCTCGAGTTCGTGGGCGAACCTAGGGCGGTACTACAAGTTTCCGCATCATGCACTCCAAAGTTGATAACACCTCGAGGGAACTACCTATCATGCTAGGGGGTGAATAATGAGGAACTATCACATGAAGTACGAATTTCCTAAGAAGCTGCACTACCGGAAATGCGTTGTTCAGAAATTTTATCCCACCAACTTGGCTTGCCGCCGGCGTTCCCCGTTCACGATTTTCTGACAAAATGGAGCTCGAATACGGGTTTTCGGCAGTTTAGCACGGCATGGTGTATAGCAACATGATCAACAATTCTTCGAGATTTTTCTATGTGAGAACCTCAAAGACGATTCTGAAGTGGAAAGGGGATTTTAGGCAACTGATTAGAAATCCGCACAAACCGTTCATAACCTCCACATAATGGAAAATCATTCTTGAGTGAAGTAGTATTATGCCCATGTGAAGTGAATAGGTGAACAATCCACTGGGATAAATTTGGATAAAGATTGTAGCAACGAAAAAATCAGTGTTTCTTCCACTTCCCATCCATTCTTTTGGGCAAAGTTTTTCAGGGGAAATTTCCAAGGCACTGTAATGTGGGAGAAAGGACCTGCATGTCAACGAGATGAAGACTGCACCACTTACTCAGGATCTACATGCGATAACGGACTATGTGTGGCGGGTGGAGCAAGTGGCATGGCTGGTAAGTCTTTATGGAAGACCGAAGAAGCAAAACTTGGAGTGAATGCAAACTCAGAATGCAGTCATTTTCAGTCGGCGGCACCAATAAGATGTGCCCCAAGAATAGTCACATGAACGACGAAGCTAGAGAGAAGTTCTTGGAGAGACACAACTCACTTAGGTATGCTCAGAAAAAAAATTTAACTGCTGCTATTAGAATTGATGTAGCTATATGTGACTACATGCGTTTTTACGAGGCCTTCTCACATTGTTGAAGTGCATGAAGCTGAGATGTTGCAACTCCAAGTAGCTAATCTAAGAATTTTCCTAGATCGAGTCTAGCAAAGGGTGAGCAGGAGGATCCTCTTGGCGTCAATGGATTCGCACCAAAAGCTGCTCGCATGCGCAAAATGGTGGATCGTTTCCTATTTCGAATTCTGAATATTACGTGGAAAAATTGATTTCAGGTTTGGGATTGTGAAATTGAATACAACTCACAAAAGCATGCGAGTAGTTGTCAATACGAACATTCTCCTCCATCCGAGAGACCAGGTTTAGGCCAGAACCTCTACTTCTCTGAAGAAATAACCTTGGGTGTCGCTCTCGCGGCTGGTCAAGTTAGTACTCATCTGCATAAACTTTAATTGTCTGAACACTCTATTATTTCCGCGAAGAAAACGATGTGACCCAATCATATCCATTCAGGCCTCAGATTCGTGGTGGTCGGAACTAAAGACGTTTGGAGTTCCTCCAGAAAACAGGATCACTCCGGCAGTGTACTACAGAAAAGGCAAAGAAATTGGACATTATTCTCAGGTCTGCTGCGGATTTTCATGTAGGATCTTGGAAAACGGACCCAAATCTAACTGCAATTTTCAGATGGCATGGCAGAATTCCTACAAGCTTGGTTGTGGAATCAGTTGGTGTCCAGTGTATACCTATGTTGTGTGTGAATATGGACCCGGGTAAGTAAAACATTCGTAGCATGTACATGTTAATACATACTCTTAGTGTTCATTTCAGAGGAAACACAATGGGTGAACTCATATACCAACTCGGATCCCCTTGTTCGACTGACGAGGACTGCCAGTGCAGCGGTTGCAAGTGCAGCAAAGAAGAAGCGCTCTGCATTATGCCATAATAATCTTTGTAATAAATACCACGAAGCAGCAATGTTGCACGCACATAATGTAGTCCATGTTCTGAGTTTACCGGAATGATCACATACCTGTATGCCTTACGAATATTTCATATGCCATAGACTGAAAAGTATTTCACTTTGCTGGTTAAAGGGTGGAGATGAACATTTCAATGGTTAGAGCCTTTGAAAACACCTGTGAACCAATCCAGTGCTGCCTTTTTTCTTCAAACCACTTTCATTTTTTTCACAACAAAGACTTCACACGTTGAGTTCAAAAAGTTGAATTCTCATTGGTTGTCATTTTGGCAGCCAAGATCCCTGATGTTTCACTTACATAGAGGAGGGACCTCATCCATCTTTGAAAATCTTTTCGTTTTTGATTAGCCCTCTAATTTTTGTTGAAAAGAAAATTTTGTGAAACCAACAGAAGGCCAGTAAATCATGTCATTTCTGGAACAGAGGCTCATCGCGGAGCTATAAAGCGGGAAAAATCCGAAATATTGGCGAAGCTTTAATTGAAGGATGGCTAATCAATGGATGGAACGTCGACACAGGAGTTCTGCTCTGGTCATATGAATCTGTGGCTTCGTCATGGTCTTTTATGTGCAATGATCAGCACTTGTGAAAACAAGAACAAAATTGGTAACGTAATATCTGTTATCCGAACCTTTAATACATCTGGGCACCAGTTGTATATCATTCTCTGTCAGGACCGAACCATGACCGTGCTCACATCGCTGAAGGCGGCTCTCCACTCTCTACAATCCTATGCATGAACTATGAAAAACCGACGGTGAGGGTGCGGCAGTGTCGCTCAGCGTCGCTCTCGCATAACTCCACTCAGATTTGAGATTTTTCATAAACTTGATGCAAGTGGATAGCGCTTCCCGAGCCATATCAAAACATCTTTCTGCGTTGCTAGTTTGCCAGTTCAGGTTGACGCAGAGAGAAGGGCATGCAAAAACCTAAAAAAACTGCACAATTAAAGCCTGGGGCATAATTAGGGACTCTGTATGGAACAGAAAGTGTTTTATTGGTTTTGTTGATCGATTTATAAATAGAATGATGCAATACAGTTACAACAAGTCCGCATTTGAGCAATATAGATAGTAGTAAAACCGAAAATTCACTTTGTACATTTTTTTAGTTCAATGCATCATAAGAACTGTAAAAAAAATGCAGTCCAAACTTCTGTACAAAATATCGTTTAATAGAGCCCACAGTGTTATGTGCAATAATCGCTCCTTGGTGTGATTATTGAACGATGTACTGGAACCATACAAAGTCAGCTTATTAGCTAGCGCTTATTAACAGCTAATTAGTCTGCCACGAATTTTATCTGCGGGCAAATCGGAACAATTGTGCATGGATTTTATCTCTCTTATCTGTTAGGTTGTTACAAAGTTTCCGCTATTTTCGCATAGACATTTTCAAGGGTTTCTAATAAATGAATACCGATTAGATTTCGCGCATATCTAGATACTCTTTTAAAGCTCATGATCTCGCGAACATTCTCCATTATAAATCATATTTCTCCGTCTTGTTTTAAAAATGGGATGAATTTGGGAGTGGACCCCTCAAGAATGCAAATTTGGTGACAGCACTTATACGGATAATAAGTGTACCATGACGTTGCATGATTCTAACCAAATTTGGGATTAGTAATCTCATTCCTATTATCTTGATACTTTGCCTCTGCATCCTATTGTCAAGCAGCCTCAAACAGAGGCAACAAACTTGGTAACCCAAACTATGCCGTTTTTCTCTCTGGAATTGGAGCACATTGAAATGGAATTTTTTTACTGTGACTGGGAACATCAACCATTTAAGACCCTAATTATGGGAAGTTCCAAGCGTTCTGTGGAAATCGCACCATTTTGCCACACTGTGTCGGGCCCTTAATTTTGTTAGTCGAACTCTCTGAAAAGGCAAAGAGCACGCAGAAGAATGTTTAATAACGTATTACGTAGCACAAATCTGGCTCTAGCAGAGCGCCGGTTATCAAATCACAAGATTGTCTATTGAGTTGGAGCCGATTTGTCAAAGCCAGTGACTTCGAGCACTGACCGACTCAATTGCTGGACCAGCGGAGTCGAGCTCTTGCTGTGAAAACGGCAAAAGCTCAGCGAATGTTGTTGTGCATACCTCGATTGTCATCTATTGTTAGTTGATATTTTATAAAACTTTTTCGCCAAAAATTTCAAAACAGCGGAAACTTATGTGGCAACCTAATATTTTATTTTAATGTTGCAAGTTTGTGACATCACAACATCTCCCTGAGGAAAAGTTTGACGCTCTTCTGCGGTTCCCTTGAGGAAAAATTGGTAAGTTGATTTTTTCGTGCACTTCAATGCAATAAACGACCTTATTTAATCAGCGTTTGGTCTCAGAGTCAGCATCTATGAGAGTTTTTGCAACATTTCTTTCTTTCAACACAGTTTTCTAATGAAATGCAGATTACCGTGGAAAGAGCCACTTGCCACATCTTTCAGCTACTCATCCTACACACACTGGTAAGTTTTTACTGTTTTCTGATTCTCTTTAGCTTTGTCGCCATGTCTTAGGGTCCGGCTATTTTTCGCACCTTTGCCGAGGCACGGTAGATCTGCCTTAGGGCTCGTATGGTGAAACGGAGGCGATTAGACCAACTCTGTCCACATGCCGAGATCTATCCGCAGTTTAACAAAGCCACAAACTGGAGTGAAGCCGAGCTAGAAGATTCATACAAAATGTGCAGATGACTTTCACCAGCGTGCAAATCAATTGGTCACATGTCAAAAGTAGCACAAAAATATTTATTCAATTACATAATACAAATAGACTTCTATACTATCTATGTAGAGAGTCTACACAGATGACTTTGGCAGTACTTCACATCTTTTTTTTAATTTAATTAATCAAAAATGTCGTCATCGAACTCGCAAATATCAAACAATCGTTCCGATTTCCCGGAACAGGCATCTTGCCTATGGCTCGTTTCTGTTCGGTCAATCCGAGCTCCCTCAGAGGTTGTACCCAATTCTCCCGCTTCGCGCAGCCGTTACCTTATCCTTCGCACACGGCCGTCCATGGCATCTCTTGCACTTCGTCAGACTTCAACTTGGCATTTTTTCAGGCACAAAATAGTTTCTAAATGATGCCTAAAAATCACATAATTGGAAATATAATTGTAAATATCCCACAGCATCTCCATGAAAGCTTAATTCACCTACCTCTTTTATTTATAAGTCCAACCCTGTCGCAGCCATACCGGCGTACCACGAGAACTACCAAGTCGGCTTGTAGGTCCCTATAGACCTCTTTCTCAAACGCGTGTGCGAATAAATTTTTATTGCGTTTTTTTTTGTTATCTAAAGAGCTCCACTTGCTCATGAGACGCGAACTTGAGCTCCCTTGAATTTTCGCTTATTTTCATCCAAAACTGCAGAATTTTTTTTTCTACGCCAAAATTGAATGATTTGGAGAATTCCGCAACTCAGGAAGTGGTGGTATTTCTTCAACAGTTCGCGAATTATTTGCTGCAGCTCTCGCATCCTTATGTTCTGCGCCTGGATCGCGCGTCGTACTCAAACGAGGGCGCGAACATGCGATCTTGGAGTTTATTTATTCTTGAAATGATCTCATCGCGAAAACGCTTCTTGGTCCCATTCTCACTTCTGTGAGGAGACGCGTTACCGAAAAAAAAAATTCAAAAGAGAGGCCCACAGTAAATCCTTCTGAGTCGAGATCTGCCAAAGAAAAAATCAGTCTAGCATCGTTCTCAGGCGAGTGGTCTCAGACGATAGCCAGCATGGTTCGAATGATCGCACGGTATGCCACAAGCGATCGTCCTTTGGCCTGCTTGCTCTCTTACTTCGTATTTTCGGTGTTTCTCTTAATGTTGTACCGAGTGTACGTTGTGATATTTGTTTCACCGTTTTATGTTAGCCTTCCTACATGCTGAGGAAAGTGGTTTTCTATAGTTTTTACTACCAACAATGTTCACATAACGACTGTCAAAATGGTACCACCACCATGCACATACGGCGTTGTGGCAACTTCGTCGACATCGGTGAAAAGCCTTCAAGGTTCGGATCCTCTTATAGGCGGTATTTATGCAAATAGTCTGGATTGTTCATCCGACAAGTATTTCAGTGTAACAATGTTAAATTAGCAAAATATCCACGAAAACATGCGAAGTTTTCGAGTCTCACATGAAGACATTTTGTGATCCCCATCGCTGCAGCGTGGTGCAGCGGCAAGCCGACTGCCTATGAGAAGGCTTGTCCCAGGTTCGGTTCCTCCGCAAGTCCGCTAATCAAGAATCAAGCTCCGCTAATCAAGGATTCTTGCAAAGCAAAAATCCTTGTTTAGCGTTCGAGTTTCAACAATATTTTCACATAATCGGAAGTTTTGCTGTAATTTGACGCATATTCAACCAATCGTGAAACAGGAACGTTAATCGTGTTTAGATGGCTACGATCTTCATGCGAACACGCGAACCCCGTAGCAGCAACATCGGGCCTGCACATACATCCCATGTTGGTTTTCGAAAGGAAAAAGAGGTTCTTCTACTCGAAGTACCGCTTCAGGCCAATGGATGTGCAGAAAATTGTTCGAATGTTATCGCCGTTGTTGCCGGAGATTGGGAGAACGGGTTCGAACCATAGGAAATCTCAAAACTTTTTGTAGAGGTCCTGATCACACTGAGGTATTTGGCAACCAACATTCGCTGGACCGTGATTGCCGACGTCTTCGGAGTCAGTCAGAAGGCCGTCAGTGCCGTCATAACCCGAGTTGTGGATGCCTTGAATTAAGTCGAAAAGGAAAAGGAAGCTGAGAACAGTTCTACCAAAAAAAAGAAAAAATCTCAGTTTTAGGTTTTTCCAAATTTTACTACAAGGAAAGGATTGAGTCATTACTCCTATGTCGTTAAGTAGCTCAATCTCAGCAGCATTCGGCCGCACATTACCGGAAAGCGTCCGTCGACGCAACAGTGCCTACATGCGTTAACGGCCTGCAATCAAGTCAAATCATATACAGTGAAAACTGGATCTCCGCTTCTGCGAGAGAATTCATCGTTAAACTAAGAAACAAAGAGGAACGAAAAATTGATGAAACAGGCAAAGCGATACGAAGTGCCATTTATGAAAGAGAATTTGGTAATATACGGTGCCCAGATGTATTAAAGGTTCGGATAACAGATATTACGTTACCAATTTTGTTCTTGTTTTCACAAGTGCTGATCATTGCACATGAAAGACCATGACGAAGCCACAGATTCATATGATCAGAGCAGAACTCCTGTGTCGACGTTCCATCCATTGATTAGCCATCCTTCAATTAAAGCTTCGCCAATATTTAGGATTTTTCCCGCTTTATAGCTCCGCGATGAGCCTCTGTTCCAGAAATGACATGATTTACTGGCCTTCTGTTGGTTTCACAAAATTTTCTTTTCAACAAAAATTAGAGGGCTAATCAAAAACGAAAAGATTTTCAAAGATGGATGAGGTCCCTCCTCTATGTAAGTGAAGGCTGGCCAAGTGAAACATCAGGGATCTTGGCTGCCAAAATGACAACCAATGAGAATTCAACTTTTTGAACTCAACGTGTGAAGTCTTTGTTGTGAAAAAAATGAAAGTGGTTTGAAGAAAAAAGGCAGCACTGGATTGGTTCACAGGTGTTTTCAAAGGCTCTAACCGTTGAAATGTTCATCTCCACCCTTTAACAAGCAAAGTGAAGTACTTTTCAGTCTATGGCATATGAAATATTCGTAAGGCATACAGGTATGTGATCATTCTGGTAAACTCAGAACATGGACTACATTATGTGCGTGCAACATTGCTGCTTCGTGGTATTTATTACAAAGATTATTATGGCATAATGCAGAGCGCTTCTTCTTTGCTGCACTTGCAACCGCTGCACTGGCAGTCCTCGTCAGTCGAACAAGGGGATCCGAGTTGGTATATGAGTTCACCCATTGTGTTTCCTCTGAAATGAACACTAAGAGTATGTATTAACATGTACATGCTACGAATGTTTTACTTACCCGGGTCCATATTCACACACAACATAGGTATACACTGGACACCAACTGATTCCACAACCAAGCTTGTAGGAATTCTGCCATGCCATCTGAAAATTGCAGTTAGATTTGGGTCCGTTTTCCAAGATCCTACATGAAAATCCGCAGCAGACCTGAGAATAATGTCCAATTTCTTTGCCTTTTCTGTAGTACACTGCCGGAGTGATCCTGTTTTCTGGAGGAACTCCAAACGTCTTTAGTTCCGACCACCACGAATCTGAGGCCTGAATGGATATGATTGGGTCACATCGTTTTCTTCGCGGAAATAATAGAGTGTTCAGACAAATAAAGTTTATGCAGATGAGTACTAACTTGACCAGCCGCGAGAGCGACACCCAAGGTTATTTCTTCAGAGAAGTAGAGGTTCTGGCCTAAACCTGGTCTCTCGGATGGAGGAGAATGTTCGTATTGACAACTACTCGCATGCTTTTGTGAGTTGTATTCAATTTCACAATCCCAAACCTGAAATCAATTTTTCCACGTAATATTCAGAATTCGAAATAGGAAACGATCCACCATTTTGCGCATGCGAGCAGCTTTTGGTGCGAATCCATTGACGCCAAGAGGATCCTCCTGCTCACCCTTTGCTAGACTCGATCTAGGAAAATTCTTAGATTAGCTACTTGGAGTTGCAACATCTCAGCTTCATGCACTTCAACAATGTGAGAAGGCCTCGTAAAAACGCATGTAGTCACATATAGCTACATCAATTCTAATAGCAGCAGTTAAATTTTTTTTCTGAGCATACCTAAGTGAGTTGTGTCTCTCCAAGAACTTCTCTCTAGCTTCGTCGTTCATGTGACTATTCTTGGGGCACATCTTATTGGTGCCGCCGACTGAAAATGACTGCATTCTGAGTTTGCATTCACTCCAAGTTTTGCTTCTTCGGTCTTCCATAAAGACTTACCAGCCATGCCACTTGCTCCACCCGCCACACATAGTCCGTTATCGCATGTAGATCCTGAGTAAGTGGTGCAGTCTTCATCTCGTTGACATGCAGGTCCTTTCTCCCACATTACAGTGCCTTGGAAATTCCCCTGAAAAACTTTGCCCAAAAGAATGGATGGGAAGTGGAAGAAACACTGATTTTTTCGTTGCTACAATCCTTATCCAAATTTATCCCAGTGGATTGTTCACCTATTCACTTCACATGGGCATAATACTACTTCACTCAAGAATGATTTTCCATTATGTGGAGGTTATGAACGGTTTGTGCGGATTTCTAATCAGTTGCCTAAAATCCCCTTTCCACTTCAGAATCGTCTTTGAGGTTCTCACATAGAAAAATCTCGAAGAATTGTTGATCATGTTGCTATACACCATGCCGTGCAAAACTGCCGAAAACCCGTATTCGAGCTCCATTTTGTCAGAAAATCGTGAACGGGGAACGCCGGCGGCAAGCCAAGTTGGTGGGATAAAATTTCTGAACAACGCATTTCCGGTAGTGCAGCTTCTTAGGAAATTCGTACTTCATGTGATAGTTCCTCATTATTCACCCCCTAGCATGATAGGTAGTTCCCTCGAGGTGTTATCAACTTTGGAGTGCATGATGCGGAAACTTGTAGTACCGCCCTAGGTTCGCCCACGAACTCGAGAAAAGCATGAACTCCAAAACGGGATTTTCTTTAGTTTCGACAAGAAACACGTGTACCATTGTGATTGCTCCTGAAGATTCTTATTTATATGAGAACCTCGAGAATGATTTTGAGGTGGAACTATGAGTTAAAAGAAACATAAGTTGAGCTTACGCCAGGGAGTATATGCAATTTACGTAGAGAGTGTTTCCACAGACGTTGTAAGCACATCCCAGTTTTGTCGTTTTGGACATTGCGATCTAAGAGAATTTTCTCCAGCTCAGTTCATGAACTTCGCCAAATCAAGGACTTACATTCCCGAAGTAGTAGTTGTTCCAGTTTTCGTAAACATTTGTTGTTCCGTATAGTTGGGGCCCATCCGCCCACACTTGGAACGTTTCGTTTATGTACTGGTAAGGATTCGAGCGATACTCTTCACCATTCCCGGCGATACTGCAAGTGAAGAGGTTAAATGAAGCAAAACTGAACCATCAATTCAATGGCAGCTCACGAAACGCCGTTGCTTGCTGGTCCTAGGTTGCCGTTGCTGTTGCAACTATCTACAGTCGATTGTGCCCACTTCTCATATTCACATTTCCAATCCTGCAGTGAGAATTTGTTGCTCACATCTACTCTATTTGTAAAGCATAGAATGCTGCTCCACAGTGAACATCAATCGTTAGTGTACCCCTTGCAGAATGGGCACATCACTCGTTAATCCTCGTTGATGCTCGTCAGTCCAAACGTTAATCCTTATTCGGTTAACACTTATCAACGCGGGTTAAGGAGCGATGTGGAGCTGTCCTCATTGTGGATAGTACAATCACAATTGACGTTCGCTGTGAACTGAGCCGCCTTTAGAATGCCTCGCCCAATTTCATTCGGCCAAATCATATCTTTCGAGCAAAATGAAGAGTTGAGATCAACTTCTCCTCTTCTATTGCTTCTGTTTCCAGTGATTTCCTCAGGGAACCACCATAAGAGGCAAGAAACTTTCCTTACTTGAAACATGCTTGAAAAGCTATTCTTCATCCATACTTTCTCCTAGTCTTACCTCAGTCTCATCGTTAAAGGCAGCACTCACGGAAACTTTTGGGTTCAACATATCGCGGTATATTGGGGTTATTAGGGAAAAAAAAATTTTAGCGGTATTTCAAGTTCGTCCACATCGCGGACGAGTGTTCCGTGATGGGTCCCGCCACGGAACTCTGCGAATAGTACGAATTCCATAAACAAGCCTCCGCTGAGCCACATGGGCACACCCTGTAAACGGCGTTGGATGGCGCGACGGAATCCTAATATCCAGAGCGGCAGATGTGTCCACGGCAGTATATTCACAGGTAGGCGGCCATTCAAGGTGTTCAACTTACTCTTGCGATTGTCCAGCGGCCGGCTACATGGTAAGCGACTCATTCCAGAAGTGAAAATTCCCATGAGTGCTGCCTTTAAAGATTTTCACAAACTCACCATTTTGTACATGTTCTTGGCAGGACCCAGGAATCCCACATTATTCGGTGCTTTTCCAAGTGCAATGTTCCTGCGCATTTCATTATGAAGAGCGAGGAAGAGTTCTCTCGCTTTTGCTGTGATTTTGGAGCCTGGACACATCGAAACGGTGGAGCTAGTGCTAGTGTCACCAGATCCATTTTCCTTCGGTTTTCTCGAGGTGGATTTCATTCCACTATCGGAGGGATTTTGTTTTTTTGTTGTTTTTTGTTGGTCAGCTTTGTCCGCACCCGGTTTCTCTCTTCCATCTTTCTCAGTGGGTTTCTTCTTATCGTCTCGTCCATCTCCGTTCTTTTTACTTTCTCCATCTTTTGACCTGTCAGATCCTTCATCTCCTTTGTGGTTTCCCTCTCCTCTTTCGGAAGGCTTCTTTTCTTCTGATTTTTTGTCGTCTCTAGTGAAGGTGACACCAGCCCTGTTCTCAGAGTCAACACAGAGGCCCTTATTACAAGTAGAACCCTCGTAGGTTGAGCAATCTCCGTCAGTTTGGCATGGTTTTCCGCTCTCCCAAAGCACTGTAGATGGGCGATTACCCCTGGAAATAACACTAATGTTTTTCTCTTTGATCCGGCCTCTTTGAAATGTTCTTCCTGACAATCTTAACTGCGAATCAACTTACACGTGGTTGTAGAGGCAAGTGACGATGAACTGATCGCCACATGTTTTAAAAGCGCAACCGAATTTTGTGGACTTTGAATAGGCCATCTGCAACGATCTGTTTTTAAACCAAGTTGAGTTCACATAAACATTAATGCTTGTCTTACATTTCCGAAGTTTAGTTGTTTCATGTTTGTGACTTCGTTCCGATTGTTTATTCCGTACTGGCTTGCGGGGCTCAGCCATCCGATCATCCCCCAGACAGCGTTGGTCCAATTCGAGTAAGGTCCGGTTCGTCCAAAGAATCTGATGGTGAGGAAGTGATAAAAGTTGAAATCTGATCTATACTTTTATTACAGCATGAACTCACGAGGCGATATTCTGTGAGACGTTAGCGCGAGCATCCATGTTGCATTGCTCGATTGCTTCTTGAGCTTGTTTCTCGAAGTCGCAGTCCCACTTCTGAGAATAGTATGTATCATTTTTGCAAAGCTAGCCGATGCAATCTTCTGTCAATGCCACAACATTGTATCATTTCAGACCACGTTTTGTATAATGGGCACCAAAGTATGAAGTCATGTTCACTAAAACTAAAAAGTATGAACAGCTGATTAAGAAAAGTCAGTGTCTCTTCCTAATGCCGTTTGCGAGCCATAGCGCTTTACATATATCTTCGAAGCTCAAAAATTTCGAAGCTGGAGAAGTTTGTACAAAAAATCCGCTCTAACAAAAGGATATTCGTGGTTGATTAAGGCTCAGAGCTGAAGCCCATACGAACTAGATTGTTGCTGCAAGTCATAAACTTCTTCTCAGAAGAACTTTTAAAATTGTGTACCAGCACTTGCGTTCGTTTAGAAATTCCAAGACTGAAGGAATAAAGTCGTCACAAAAGAACGACAAAACATGTTAAGTGCTCTTATTGTACCTAAACGTTGTTGGACGAAATCTGTGAATAATGAAGAAATCGATTACCAGTTCATATATGTTCTTCGCAGGTCCCAAAAATCCTTGACTGTTTGGCTGTTGACCACCTTGAGCGATTCTTCTACGTAACACGCGATGATAGCCGACGAAAACGTCTCGCATGAAGTCATCAATGTAAGGGTTAGTAGGGCATCCATAGTCTAAAAATTAAACATGAGTTAAACGAGAAACTGGAATGTTGCATGTGAAAGATACTGACCGATAGCGGAGATTCGTGATTCCAAGAGAATCTGAATGTGATAAATTAGCTTACTGGTTCATACATCTTCAAATAAAAATGGTCGAGTCTTACCAGACTTAGGGTGAGGACTGCCTTTAAGAACATATTTGGCGTCGCAACTTCTGTGACTGACTTCACAGCTAGCAGCTTTTATACCAATTTAGACAATCACATCGTTATCAAGGAAGAGCTGAGCAAACGAAATTGTGAAAATTGTCAATATTATCATAGTTATTGTTTATTTCAGCTCTATTCAGTTTGCCAGTGAGAGGCGTATTGGTTAAAAATGGATGCCCGAACGTTTGGTCAAAGTACAAGTGCAGCTTCAAGTGAAGTTAGTGTAAATATTTGTCGGCGGTGCAGAACGGCAATGCAAATTTTCAGTTGCAACGTCCGACTGTATCTGTTATTCGCATATTTCTTCCGTTTTCAGTATGACTGTTGCACAGCGGGCAGATTGCCCTCCATTTGTGTTGGAGCCGTAGTCAGGTGCAAACTCATTTGAGTTCTTTTAGAACTATGTATTTGTTAGATTTACCTGTTGAGGATGCTACAACATCTACAAATGTCGAGAAGACGTTGAAGTGACGGTGAATACAACAGATCATACGGCCCATCATCGGGTTTGTCGTATTCACAGTTTTTCGTGGAACCAACTTGAGTTGAGGAAGTGGAAGAGGGGGCTGATGGGGGAGGGGGAATGGTGTTTTGCTTTTTAATCATAAGTATGGGATAAGATTTGCACAACAGTGTGCTTTTATAGTGTTACTGCAGGTCTACTGTCGAAAGTGTTTCTTTCTATAGAAGTAGCATGGTCGAACCTTGCACATACCTTGTACTTCCTAGCCGATCGCACACTGTTATGATACACATATGCTGCAGTGCAGCGCATTTTCATGCGATCGCTACTGGTTGGGATCACCATGCTGTAAAAATGGTTTTTTCCCAGAAATAATAGCCTAGATGAAGTGAGATGGATTATTTTATTGTGATAGTTCTGAGTGATGAAACCCTTCGCACTTAAAACACCTCTTTCACTTCTATGGATCACACTTCATCATATATTCACGTTCGGCCACTTATATATGTAAAATTCTTGCAATGGGTGGATATTACTTCATTACTCGGCATAATACCATAGATTCCTGCTGTATTTGAATGCATTTTGGTGTATCTCTACTACAAAGAATCACAATGCTTGTTGCCAGAAAAGAGATACAGACATAAAATTTTGTATTCGTGGTGAGTTCCGGAATCCGAAGCTCGACCCCGGAACTCATTCATCGAATTTGCTCCTGAGAACTATTTGTTCAGTTGGATCGCGTGCTCCCTCTTTAAGGATTTGCACCTTGGCAAACGCTTCTGCACTTTCATCTAACTGAGTAGAAATACCCAAGAAACAATAAGGATTGCTTAGTTGAATTCTTCTCTGGAAAGAATTGTTTCCGGTTCCATTTAAAAAAATAGCTAATCTCAGTGCCGTGTAAGTTGTAGTTCTAAGTTCTACTCCTTCCTGCCCAAATCTAAACCTGCGTGGAAGCCTAACGAGTGTATATAAATGCATCGTATCCGCTGACACATTGAAATGAGTTCCTATACAAAATCATGCCTCATAGTAATGGGCTTCTTTTGTGCGTGTGTACATGTGTGCAATGTGTGTGTATTAGGCATGTGAAGATGTTCCCGCCCTCTAGAGATAAGTAGTTATTGTAGTTAGTTATCCTTGCAAATTCTTGGTTAACGCTGCATAGTTTTGTTGGTTTGACATCTGTCAACAGTATCCAATACACATTTGTTCTGAATTGCATTAACATCGTTGTGCTTTACAGCGATAATCATGCCGAATTTGAGCCAAATTTGCCGGCAACCCTACCTTAACCCTACAAAAACGGTGTTACGGTGCAAGGATATTCGTTTTCAGTCCATCAAACAACCACCCCCCCTGTACAAAGTTTCTGAAGAAAAATTGGTTTTGAAAATTTTGGGGCTCCAATGTGGTGCAGTGCCTTTTTGGCCCATGTCACAAAACCCGTCAAGGAAACGCTTGAAGCACTTTGCTGGGATGGGCTACCCCATGCGGCTTATTCACCAGACTGTGTCTTGTCAGACTACCGTTTGTTCCGGTCGATGTCCGACAGGCTTTCCGAGCAGCGCTTCCAATCTTTCGAAGAGGTCAAAAAATGGGTGAAGGGATGGATCGAGTCGAAGAACGAGGCTTTCTACCGCCGTGGCATTCGTCTCTTCCCAGAAAGATGGAAAAGCCTATAGCCAACGATGGCCAATACTTTGATTGATGTATCTGCTTTGTTACTTTTTCAATAAATATTTTCACATTCCTAATATGTGTATTTGTCACGAAATATCAGAATTGGTTACACATACAATCATACAAACATACATACAGTGGACGGCAGTGGCGGTGGCCCATCCACGGCCTCTAGAAGGACGCAGCGCGGCCGCGCCGCGCGCGTCGGGAACCATGTCGTCGTCGCCGAAGTACGATTTCTAGGGCCTTTTCTCCCCGATTCGCTCGAAAATCTATAAAATCAGGTAGAAAAGCTGAAAAATTGCATAATAGCAGCAGAATACATAGGTTGCAGCGCGCGCGGCGCGGTTGTGCGACGTCCTTCTCGAGGCCGCAGATGGGCCAACGCCTTTGACGTCCACTATACACACACAAGCAGGCACGCACTGACACACATGGATTGAGAAAAGAAGGAGGAGAAGTTAGTTTTTCTTCGGTAAAGCTTTTCTGGGTCGATAGTATGATTTTCTTGCTTTGTCGCTACCGGTGGCTGATTCTAGCAACTGTCGCGCATGGGAACAGGTTGGTAGACTGTCATTTACTCATAACGAGAAAGCTTCTTTGGAATAAACTCGTTTGTCTTTGCTTTACTATCTTTTTGGACATGTGAAAAGAGGCTGGAGTGGGTTCTTGTGTATGAAAACGCCAAAAGAATGAGGAAGGATGCTGATGTCAGTGAAAAGTGTGCATGCGCAGGAATCATGAAGTCATCCTACACATCACCTATTTCGAAAATTGTGGCTGTTCACTGTGCTGAGTGTACAGTCGCGGTCATTCTGATTTAATGTTGTTTTCTTTTCGGCCATATCCCTTTTGCATCCCTCCCTTTCACACCTAGAAGCAATCCAGTAGGCACGCAGCCTGCACCTTTTGCTAACCTAAGAACCTATCACTGAACCACCTCTTTCCAGCTCCATTTGAGCCTATCTCAGCTGCTGAATCAGCACACGTTTTCTATAACCGTTTTATAGCTCTTGGTTTACTCTTTACAAATATCCCAACCGATTTCCTTAATTCTGACCACACTTCCTTTTCTATAACTTGGGGTGTGAAGCTGCAGTTAAACTAGGACGACAAGCTCCGACAACACCTGCTGTTTCCCTTCTATCGTGGAGCGGATGCAGCTCAAAAGGCAACATATATCAACAACATCTAGAGAGAAGCAAAACGACGGTGAAGAAGTGGATTCCTGCCTCAGAGAGGTATATTTTAGCCTGGTGGATGTCCCTTCTCTGAATATAGAGTTTTGGGAACAAGGAGACGTCCATCCGCTAGGTTTTGGCTCCAGATGTAAAGAAGAATCGCTAAGAATGTTCAATCTCACAAGGGAAGGGTACTAGATGTCTATGGCGCTTCAGAATGGAATGTGCATCATAATGTAAAATGATCATGGTGATATCGATTTTGTTCTCCGTTAGTGCTCAATATTATTGTGAAGGAAGTTATAACCTTGTCTGTGCAGTACATCCGAACGTACAGCTTCTGCATCCAACCTCTGTAACCCCACAAAACAGGCGTTGATATGCAAAATGGATACAGGATACGCGATCAGCAGCTCAAATAAACTCGTATGCAAACATTCAGCGGAAAAAGCAAAAATTATGGTTGGATAATTACACCTTGATCATTTACTACTACTACCACTCGCGAGAGAACAATCATTTCGTATAGAGTTGTTTAGGCATCTCGCAGAATCAGTCCAATTTTTCCACATAGTGGTAATTACAGGCGCTGATCGCGATTATCAGTATCATTTTACATACCACTATCATTTTAATGTCGAAATTCAACAGTTTTATTCGGTTTTTCGCAGTAACTGCTGTTAGTTCTACCGCCAACCTATGAAAATAAAGCGACGTTTCAAAATAGATGTCATATTCGTGTTCAGCACTTCAAATACCCCTATTACCGAAACTTCCAGCAAAAAATAATTCCTTGAAAATCTGGGCTTACGTGAGTACTTGCCTTCCGAATTCTGAAACATGCTTAACTCTCTTATTGTAACTGGTCTAAGCGTCAGCTATATCCAGTAGTTTTAAATTTTTAATGTTACTACTTCCCCTCTAAAGGAAATCCCTCTTTCCTCGCACCGCAGGCAAAACTAATCTTTTTCGGGAGTGCTGTGTGACATTCGCGAGTAAGCTTGACTGATAATGAAGTCAGGAAAACTATTTTCATCGTATCCTACTAAATTGTGTTCATTTCAACGTAGTGCGTTAATTAGCATAAAATAGATCGTCATGACTATTTGAGTTGAAAATGGATAGTCTACAAAAAAAGAAGAGTAATTAGAGATCTTGTTTTTGCATTCCGAATTTTGAAACTTGAAACTAGATTGAGGCCTAGCAAATACTGGATGTTTAGGCCATCATATGAAAGAGTGAATAGGCTAACATTAGATCCCAGAACAAATACCTCAGAACATTCGTCTATTTTATTCAATTCTTTTTTCTCAGGACATCAGGGTGGCTACGCTCTCCGTGAATTTGCAGAAATCTACCCATGTCTTTCAGAAAACATTACGAAAAAGCGATATTCTGAAGATATCAGGACTTTCTGAGCACTGGCGATAATAAATTGGAAATGATCATTTCTTTAGATGGCTTTACATGTGTTCTTGTTCCTCCAGTTCCTGATTATGTCTCGTTCTCCTACCATTTCTTTCCAATCTTGGTATGCGACGGATAATGGTGTTCTCCCTCTGGGTGGACGTGTTGCGTTAAATTACAACTTATACTACTTGCTGGACTTCATAAAGTACTTCACTACTATTAGCACGGTGCTATACTAACGCCATGAGTTGCGACAACAAGTATTAGTTGAAAGAGGGTTCTCCCCGCCGGGGTACGTATGGAATTAAGACCTGACGCTTCGGTGCTTACCATTTTGTTTCAGTTGCATGAGAGTAAACATTCTGGCCATTACATGGTACATTCCAGTATCTCACATCATGGTACGTCTAGGTATACTAATCAGTGCTTTTTCTCTGTAACGTTCAATTATACTGCCACTGTTGAAGATCTAGCATCTCTTACTACAAATCATAAATCTACGTTCACGAGGGATAACAGCATTGACCCGGCCTTATTCTTATAACATGAATGCTCTACCACATCACATTCTGGGTTGATTTTTTTTACCATATACTATGCTGTAGTACACATATCAGTATCTGCTCTATGATTTTTGACGGCACACTTCAAATGTATGAAATAAATAAATAAATGTTGACTTAGAAGCTTTTTTGAAGCTGTACTTAGAACTGTTCACAATGACATCGTAATAAATGCGTCTTTATCGCTTTTCTTGAAGGGTGGGTGTGCAGTATACTTGCAACCGAATCGAATAATTATTCGGTTATTCGAATAGATTATTCGAATCGGATCATTCGAAAGTTCGAATATTCGAAATTTTCATTTTTCGAATATATTCGAAATTTTCATTTTTCGAATATATTCGAAATTCGAATATTCGAAAAAGTCAACTTCCCAAGATATTCGATTATTCGAATATTCGAAACCCCCATTATTCGAATGCATCACCCGAATATTCGATATTCTAATCACACGAAATGGATCGGAGACGTTCGCCTTGTACTGGCTTAGTTTTGTATCGGAAGAAGGCATCCTAGTGTACAGAGTAGTCCTACGGCGATTTCCTTTCGAGCAACTTGCAACACCTTTTAGTCATCCACTACGCTCTCAATGAAGAGTTTGGAGAGGATTATTGGATGTTGACATAAGTCCTTGCGCTTTCCTTCGGTAGCAATTTTTTTCCCGTACCATTACCATTCTTTCACAAAGTGCTTACAATCATACGAGAGCGCTTTTCTTCTTCTGCAAATCTGTCATCATGAGGTCTTCCCAAAATGTTAACTTACCAAGTTTTCACGCTTAGGGAGGAAAACGCCAAGTTGAAAAAAAGACATCGTTTTCTCCCTAAATTTAATAGGAACAAAAAGCATGCGATGCTGCGCCAACACATAGGTTCGCTGGAACTTAAAAGTGAAAGAACACTATGAGCCAAATTCTCGGAATGCAGCTTTGATGATCTTGGCCGAGTGGCACCAGAGGTTACCAACAAGTAGGATTTTTGAGCCAATCCGATTGGATTTTCTGAGTGGACGGCTGGCTCCATTTGAATAGTGCCTCTGAGAAGTGCAGTGCCCATCTAGACCATGCAATTCCTCCCAAGTTATCCCCTCGCCTTCATGGAAGAAATTAGGCTGATCGTGATGGCATCTTCGAGACAAATATGTGGAGAAAAATATGCCTTTTGTTATGAGGCAGCCGATGAGTGACTGTTTCAAACACAACTTGCATAAGTAGTTTGAGGAGTTTTGGTGGTCTTTTAAACTTTCTTACTGAATGCTAGGAGAAGCAGTGTCGATAAAGCTGCTTTCATGAACTCAACGCACAACCTCACAGTGCCGAACCTAAAGCAAATTGTTCGAGAAGAATCGATTGTAACACTCTTGTAGAGCAAGATTAGCACTTTCGAATCGTTATGTCTCATAGCCAAAAGGTGAAAAAAAACAGTGAGCGTCGATGGCAGTGCGTTTTCCGCGGATACGGCATGTCGCGCAGCCGCGTCGCCCGCGCTGGAGTCGCTACTATAGTGGCAAATCAGAGTATTAATGGTAGTTTTTCAATCACATCTGATGTTAACTATCAGGAAAACTGTGCTTTCCGAGTGCGCGAAAAACGCACCGCCATCGACGCTCACTCTGAGCGGTGAAAACTGCAACTGAAAAAAAGCGCGAAGACTTATAGCAACATCCAATACTTTGCTTTTGCTTTTCTTGGTACTCAGCTTTTTTCAAATTTAATTTTTGATTCGTTTTCTGGATTCATTTGCTTGGATTAGTTGAACTCACTTGAAATTTTGGTTCTTGAGTTGATTTGTTTGGACTACATGATGGTCTCTTGCCGGTTCTTTGCGACAATAAATTTGAAGGTGGCAGCAAAAGGTGTTACGGATTGCTAGAGTCTCGATTCTATCTAACATTTCAATCTAGGACCTTCATTCGAATGATTCATTCGAATAATTTATTCGAATAATTATTCGAAATTTGAATATTCGAAAAACCCGATTTTCGAATATATTCGAAAATTCGGATGTTCGAAATTTTCCCAAAAATGTGCAAGTATAGTGTGCAGGAATGGAGAGACATCGACTGTTATCATCAAGACTTTCATCGAAGCCATTCTCCTCATATTCAGCTTTGTCACGATCAGTAAGTACTGTACTTAGACTCTTTTTACTCTATGTTTGTCTCTCTGATGATACTGACCGAATAGCAGCGAATTTCAAGCTTTTGTGACAGCATCTTTGAATGGCGATGCTTCCAACCGCTCATTCTCGAATCTATCTCAGACTTTGTCATATCCTCCCTCAAATGATGAATCGAATGCTGGTTTCGCTAGTAATGACGACATGTTTGCTGCTTCGAAGGAGATGAAGGCGGTTATACTGAATGCAACATCTGAAGCGGACATTGTGAGTTGTTCTGCCTCTCGCTTTTTTATTCGGTGTTTTTAATATACTTTTTTCTCTCGAAACATTTTCCACATTCATTTAACTAGTATCGCATACCGATGTATGACAGCCACTTTGTCATGGGCCTGAAGATTGTGCGTTTCAAAGCTTTCCTCCACGCATTCAAACGTAGCTGGCTTCGTTCAGGGAGTGTTACCTATTTCCCTTAGCTATTTCTCACTGATGCGGTCAATTACTAAGGCCGATGGATTGAATCAAAATGCTTGACATACCTGTAAATTTCATGCTGAGGAACCTGAGTCCATCAGCAGTTCCACTGTCGACAGTAGAGTAGATCATTCAGAACGCTTTCAAGCATTTAGAATATCTAATCATGAGCAGAAACATTTATAAAACTGCAAAGAATAGATTCTCGAAGGAAAACAGTAAGTGGGAGAAAAATGCAAAAGTTGGAACTCTGAGGGGTATTGAATCTCGCAGGGTTTTCTTTTTATTTTTATTCACTAGAATCAAAGCAGTTACCATTGCACCACGCCTTACCTTAAACTATGAGTGGTACCTTAATCTATAAGTACCTCCTTATCACGTGTGTATGAAAAAACGGGCATAACTCCTTGTGGAGACGAGAGTGAATCGAGATCAAAATAGTTTTGAAATCAGGGCTAGCAGTAAAGTGTCATGGCCGTGAGATCAGTTGCCTGCACAACTCGTCGCCACACTTGTGGCGATGATCGCACGCGCGACGACCTTCCAACACTGAGGAATGGAAAACCATCACCATCCGTGGCGGTGCTGCGAGCACGTATGTGTGGAGTGCTGATCTCGTGGCCCTAGAGGGCAATGATCGCTATCGTTTGGCGACTAGACAGTGTACAGAGCGAAAAGACGCCGACTGAAGTACTCGGAGGAGGTAGTGTGCAGAGCGAAAAGACGCCGACTGAAGTACTCGGAGGAGGTACGTATGATCAGGTGCACGAATTGCACAGAATGCATCTGAGCTTACGGACTGAACAAGCTCGACCGTGTGCGACTTGTCAGAGGCACAGAGCAGCTTGTGGTGCTTCTGACAAGTCGCACTCGTTTTAGCTTGCTAGTCGTAATAGTTCATAACTGTCTCACACGCTAAAACAGCCCCGTAAGTGATGTGGGAATACGTGAAACACGTAATTTGATCACTTTTCATGTACGGCCCGTCCGATTCACCATGGCGATGCTCA
Organism: Ancylostoma caninum; assembly: GCA_037903475.1. NCBI lineage: Eukaryota > Metazoa > Nematoda > Chromadorea > Rhabditida > Ancylostomatidae > Ancylostoma > Ancylostoma caninum. Next base: position 299,835 of record JBAJFG010000570.1, read on the forward strand.
CCATATTGCTCTCCAACGCGAAGTGCGATCATCGCCCTGAAGGTGATGTGCGATGATCGCACTGGACACTTTACTACGGGCCCAGTACTTCGAGATGCACAAAGTAGTGTACACCATACTTGTAAATTTTTGGAAAAATTTCGAATATTCCAATTTTCGAATATATTCGAAAATCGGATTTTTCGAATACTCAAATTTCGAACATATTCAAAAATCGGGTTTTTCGAATATTCGAATTTCGAATAATTATTCGAATAAATCATTCGAATAAAGGTCCTAGATTAAAACGTTAAACAGACTCAAAACTCCAGAATAAATTTTGCGGCCGCCTTCAGATTTATTGTGGCAAGGAAAAAACAGCAAAACCCTTCAAGTCAATCTTACGAATAAATTTGAAAAACAAAATTTCGAGTGATTTCAACAAATCAACGCAAGCCAAATCAAAATGTGGATAAAAACTAAAAATTAGAGGAAAATTAGAGCACCAACAGAGCAAAGCAAACTATCAGGTGTTAAAGGCAGCACTTACGGAAATTTCTGGGTTGAAGATTTCGCGCTATATTGAGGTGTTTAGGGGCGTCGAACTCATTAACAACGATGAAGTAGCGTGAAACACTCGAAAAACACAGAAAATGATGGCGGTATTACATGCGTGTCCACAGCGGTGACAAGTGTTCCGTGATGGGTCCCACCACGGAACCCTGCAAATGGTACGAATTTCATAATCAAGCCCCCTCTGAACCACATGCACACACCCTGTCAACGGTGTTAGTTGGAGCGACGGAACCCTAATATCCATAGCGCCAGATGTGTCCACAGCAGTATCTTCGCAGGTAGGCGGCCAATCAAGGTGTTGAACTTGCTGTTGCGATTATCCAGCGGCCGACTACATGGTAAGCGACTCATTTCAGAAGTGAAAATTTCCGTGAGAGCTGCCTTTAATGTACGTCTTTGCGCCTTTCGCTTTCTCCGCCTGTCGATGGTTGTGCGTTTTTCGCGGACACGCTCGCGCTGAAATCCTCACCGCGACACCATACTATAGATTTTCCTCGATAGTTAACTTCAAATGTGATTACAGAACTATCAAGAAAATACTGATTTGTCACACAGCTGTGACTCCAGCGTGGGCGATGCGGCCGCTCCGCGTGCTTGTCGTGTCCGCAAGAAACGCACCGCCACCCATCGATGCTCATTCTTTGTCATCTGTTGGCTATGATTCACATAGATTCGAAAGAGCCATTGCTGCTCCACAGAAAAGTTTCAACCAATTCCTTTATACTAACAATTTGCTTAGATTTCAAGACGACGAGATGGAGTAATGCGTCCATGAAAAGCAACATTATTGACATCTGCTTCTCCTAGCATTTAGTTAAGGCTCGAGAGCGAACCAAAACTCCTCAAGCAACTTTTGTATGCCATAGGGAAGGTTGTGCTTGAAAAAAAATCGCTCATCAGGGATCTCAAACATCAAGGAAGCCATTTATTGTCACGGAGAATAACCATCTTGACTAGTCGAGTTGCTTTTGCTTGAGAGGAATTGCATGGGTCTATAAATAGATGGATGTCGTACTTCTCAAACGTACTATTTAAATGGAATTATTCAGCTAAAAAAATCCAGTCGCATCAATTGAAAAATCCTACCGATTGATAACGTCTGGTACCACCTTGCCAACATCATCAAACACTAAGAGCTGAGTTTATTATGTCTTTTCACGTTTGTATTCCATCGAGCTCACGCGTTTCCCAGCATCCGATGCTTTCTGATCTCTTTGGATGGAAAAAGCAAAAATGGCATTTTCTCCTACCTCGGCATTTTCTTCCCAGTAAAAATCAAGTGAACCAACATTTTTGAGAAGCATCATGATGACAGTATTGTAGAGTAAGAAAAGCGCATTTAGACGGCAATGAGTATTTATCGAAAGAATGGCATACTCGTGTTTTCGCCTAATAGATCCAAATTCTCCACTTGGGAGCGTAACGGAAGGCTGAAAGTCGTTGCATACTTTTGTTCTGTTTTTGCTTTTATTTTTATTTTCAAAACAAAGTCGTGGGACCACTCTGTATTCGCATATAGGGCGCCTCCATTCGGTTCAAAACTAGGCGAACAAAAGCAAACGTCTCTAAACCACTTCATATGAATATAATATCAAATATTCGGGTGATGCATTCGAATAAAGGGGACTTCGAATATTCGAATAATTGAATATATTCGAAAACTGACCTTCTCGAATATTCGAATTTCGAATATATTCGAAAAGGGAAAATTTCGAATATTCGAATTTCCGCATGATTCGATTCGAATAATTTATTCGAATGACCGAATATTTATTCGATTCGGTTGCAAGTATAGTGTACACCTCGTAAAGGTGAGCTTTCAATGAAGTATCGCTCCTTTGCAAATGTTAGTGGTAATAAATGATCAAGGCACAATTCTGTACCCGTATTGATGCATTTTTCGCTAAGATTTTGCACACAAGGTTATTCGGGCTGCTCATCACGAATTCTGCACCCATTTTTCATGGCGACGCCTCTTATACGGAGTTATGGTAAATGAATGCAGGAACTGCGGACATATACTGCATAGGCAAAGTTATAAGTTCTTCCGCAATCGCATTGAGCGCGACGCGAAAACATATTCAAGATCAGCATATTCAACCTTGAATATGGAGGCATATCTCATTCTGAACTGCCACAGACATCTGGGCCCGTAGTAAAGTGTCCAGTGCGATCATCGCACATCACCTTCAGGGCGATGATCGCACTTCGCGTTGGAGAGGAGTATGGTGATCATCGCCACGCTGAATCGGACGGGCCGTACATGAAAAGTGATCAAATGTACGTGTTTCACATACTCCCACATCACTTCCGGGGCTGTTTTAGCGCGTGAGACAGGTATGAACCGTTGCGACTAGCAAGCTAAAACGAGTGCGACTTGTCAGAAGCACCAGAAGCACCTCTGCGTTTCGAGTCGTCGTACACGTTCGAGCTTGTACTGTGCTGTTGGGCAAAAATCAACATGCCTGAGTCCGTAAGCTCAGGTGCATTCTGATCACCACATTCTGTGCAATTCGCACACCTGATCATACGTACCTTCACACCATTACCATACTCCGAGTGAGATACTCCGAATACTTCACTCGGCGTCTCTTCGCTCCGCACACTACCTAGTCGCCAAACGATGGCGATCATCGCCCTCCAGGCCCACGAGATCAGCGCCTCGCACATACGTGCTCGCAGCACCGCCACGGATTGTGATGATCTTCCATTCCTCAGTGTTGGAAGGTCGTCGCGCGTGCGATCATCGTCCCAGATGTGGCGTGGCGACGAGTTGTGCAGGCAGCTGATCTCATCGCCATGACACTTTACTACGGGCCCTGGTATCCTTCCCTAGTCAGCGACATCTATGTTCAACTAATTCAGTCCGCAAAAAAAAACATCCAGTGCCCCTAAGAAACCTCACGAACTTTTTGCACAACCCGTTATGTACAACACTAAGATGCTCATGCTCAATTTACTACCCTAATGTTTCAATTGTGAGGAGCGCCAAAATACGAGTCCACCGATGGACGATGGATCTGATGTGGCCTGAAGGTTTGGAGAACGCCAGGATACGGCGGATAAAGGAGGGATGCGCTATAGTTTAAGAGTGTGGTGAACGTCAGAATACGGGTTCCTCTCTTGGCACAGGGGTCTGGTGTGGCTTAAATCAAAGTTATTCAGGAAAACGTTCAAGTGTTTGTGACAGCCAGAATGTTGAAGGGACGATTTTTCGCTGGTTGGATAGAGATTACCTTGACGACCATCAGGCGACCTCGAAGTTTCAACAAATACGCGATTTAGAGGAAGCTGTCCCGGATTCCAGCAAATCCCCAGAATTTCGCAGTTCCCGGTGTTGGCACTGCAGATGAATGAGTCTTCTGAAGAAGTGGCCATTCACCTGAGGTTTCTCCGTGCCTTTATTGCGACAAATTTTAATATTTTTTAGTCTGTTTACTCTGAGATAACTTTCATTTTGTTACAATTCATTATGCATTGTTAGTGTGCATTGTTTGCTCCGTTGCATGATAAAATAGATTTCAATGCCGGTTCACATGAACAGAATACATTAGTGGTATTTGCCCACTACGGCTAGGGTGAATACTACTGTAGATGTGCACAATACAACAGAGCTCAATTTTTCCCCAATAGGAACCAAATTTCTTTCTCTAGTTCATTAGGAATTGGGCGGTGAGCCTTGCTTTGCTCGGCTGTTTTATCCTGTTTTATTTCTCCCAGCTATCTAACGATGATGACGAAAATTGTTAAGCCTAATGAATTCTTTTAAAATTCCCACCATTTTGGTGATCGGCATAAAAGACCTTTTTCACTCCTCCTAACCCAGAAGTATGTAAGCCTGTCAAGTAGATTGATTGTTCTGAAATGCTCAGCGTAGCGGACACGTCTTCACTGATCCATAGACAAGAATGGCAAAAATCAATCTAATCAATGAACCGATAATTCGTACAAAATGGTTATCATATTCGTGTTCACTGCGTTGGAGAACCCCTTACACTTCCTCATTGATCCCTGAGCTAGAACGGAAAAAGTCGATAAGATGAGTAACTCGATACTGTCATCCGAAGTGGTTGTCATATCCGTGTTCAGCGTACCGAAGAATCCTAGAATCCTAGTAAACATGTCCTCACTGACCTCAGGCAAAGATGGCAAAAATTCAATAAGGTCGATCAACCAATTAACAGGTGCTTAAATGCAACGTGTTTGTCATAGTTGTATGCAGCGTACCGGGAAATTACAGTAGTCATTGTCTCAAAGATCGCCAAACAAAAATGTAAAGAGTCGGTAAATCAATAAATCGATATCTTATCGTTAGTGCAGAATGGTTGTTATATTCGTGTTCAACTCATGGGAGAACCCTAGAAAAGACGTCCTCACCGATCCCTGACCAGGAATAGCGAAAAATCAGTAAAATCAATGCGGAAATCGATAATTTCGGGTTAAAATTAGCCTCTAACGTCCACCGAAACCTACATGCTACATTTGTAAAATTTGGTCTGGACTGGTTCATCGTCCTCGACAACAAACAAACATGCTAACTTTTACATTTATGTCCAGATTTGATACAAAAACATGTTAAGGAGATTATTTCAAGGATGTTAAGAGGGCAGGAGATTATTTCGAATATATTAAGAAGGCAACGTTTGCTGCTCAATGCTGAATGAAAGGCGTACTGAAGTCTCATTGCACGCCAGCTCAAATCCACACTGCACAGCGTAGCAGATCGTTCCCGTTCCTGCCAGTGGTGATGCGGCGCGAATGATCTGCTATTTTATACTGCGTGGATGTGAGCAAGCATCCAATCAGTGCCTCGAACGTGGCAATGAGTTTTGTATTTGATTCATCACACTTTCTCGTCCACGAGCTTCGTCAATTCTCCCTGTTTCCTTCTATGATGGTGCTGCTCTCCAGTATGCATCAATTTCTAGCAAGTTTCTGGCACTTTATAGCTGTGATGTATTGCAAAGAAAAACTAATGGGTTTGAGTCTGTCCCAGCATACAGGAGCTCATTATATTAACACATTGTTGCATGGACGGCCAATTATTGTTTGAGTTCCGGTCGGACTACACTGACTGTTTTCCGTGTTTGATAATGTAGTCCTGGAAAAGGAGCGGCGCTATAACTTTTAAATGCAATTCTTAACAAAAAAAAACTCACAACGAATTGGACCATGTCCTTCACTAGTTATACGGCAAAGAAAGATCGTAATGCTCCATGTGCATCAGTGGGCCCCAATAGGTTAACTGCTGTACCACACAGCTGTGCACCTTCACGTAAGTGTACAACCTTGCATTCCGAGAACGCTGAAAATAAGGCATTTAAGTATGGGTGGGTGAATGCTCTCACTCATTGCTCTTCAGTACATTGAATTCGACACAAATTTGCCAACTCTCCCCTGAATCGGTCTCGCAATCAGTTTCCAAGTCGACTTCTTAGCTCCTACAACTGAAGATTTGAGCTAGAAAATTTGATAAGATGAATGATAAATAATCCAATCGATGTGAATAAAAATTGTATGTCCTTGTTCATTTTCTTGTATGTCCTCTGAAACATAACTGATTGATTTCCTGCGCTCAAATGTTGATTGAAATCGGAGCATCAAGTTTGCATTCAATTGACTTTTAAAAAAATATTATTCCGGAACAATAAACATGTCTGAAGGGATCTGATAAATTCTAAATTTCAAAACTCTGGCACATTCGTAAATGCAACACAGTTATTGTTTAAAAAAAAAGCTAAAATTCCAGAGCTGCAATGGATGACCCATGTGTGACTAATGAACAGTGAAACATACATGCATTCGTATGTGATTCATTTCCATTAGGTTATACGAAGGTTTGCACTAGTTAATAACTCCCAAAAGAGTTTTACTGGGAGTCAACAGAAATGTATAGGGCGTAAGCACCGTGGCAATTTGTGGCATCCCGTTTTTTTTTTCTGTACTATAAGTACTAATACATATAAGGACATTATCTGTATGGGTTGCAGGTACTCAAAAAAGAGAGGAGGCGTGACCGGAGGTATGATGGGTAGGCGGTCTCAATTTGGACTGCTTCAAATGGTGGTTTCGCCTTCGAACAGTGAACAGTTTAACGAGCACGCGCACGGGAACCAACAGAATTATAAAAGGTGTCTTAGGATCCGACTCGCATTATCTAGAAATTCTAGCCCGGACCTCACTTTAGAGGGTTATTCAATGAGCTGATTATGAGAATCGCACTAATTCCCTATCCTAATCACGTTTTCCGTAAAGATATAATGAGATCACAATAAGGAACAGAGAAAATATGAATTCTGGCGAGGAAATGGCAGTCTGATCAGCACTTTTCCGCTTTTCTGCTCAGAGAATCTCGGGAATTTCCTCACAAATTGATGGAAGGGTTAACGAATGTGATAAACATGAGAATCATGAAACATGAGAATCATCATGTGGCCATTATGTACTGCAACACCACTACATTAGCCAGGCTACAGCATCTGGCACTGCCAATACCTCGATTTCCTTGTCGAAGATTGCATTTTATTTCGCACTCTCACATTATTCCCACCGTAAACTTACGAAAACGGCGCTGAGGGTAAAAAATCAGTGCGATTTTCGTGATCAGCACATTGAATAACCCCCTAAAGAGAGGTCCAAGCAAGAATTTCTAGAGAGTGCGAGCCCGATTTCAAGTCACCTTTTATAATTGTGTCGGAAACCAGGAGAAAAGGTGAGTCAAGATCTGAGATTCATGGTGATGACTAAGCAAATTAAGAGGGACCACTATATCTGATTATACAGGAGAGCAGGTGGTGGTATAGAACACGTATTTGTGAAAAACTTCGAATTTGGTTCACGCATCTGGTTCCGTCCAGCTATGTGCTCCAGAATGCTTATCCCAAATCAGATGTACAAAAAAACACAAGGCAACATTGATTCCACCAAAGCATTTTTCGGATTCGCCCAGTATCCTGGGCATAAATCGCTTGAGATCCACACCAGCCCAGTTCGACGGCGCCTGTTCCCACCGTACCCGTCCTGCTTCTCTGCCCGTACACGCTCTCCACCGGCCACACTCTCTCAGCGCCCAGGTTTCCCTGGCCGCCAATTGATCGTTTTCTTCGTGGGTGGTCTGCCTCCGCCCCCGGAGGTCTACCGCGGCGGCCTACCCTTTGATATAGCCGAATTTTCGCAGCTTTCCTGAGCTGGTGCTTCACGATGGATTTCAGCCATGAGCTGAGAGGCTGACGCAGGTATGTTCTAAGCATTACGATTTATTTAACTGGACAACTCTGGATCTGGAACAGTGAATAAAGAGGTCTGAGTGATGCCAGTCGCATTTGTAAATCAGCTCGCCCTCAGTGACGTTTCTCAAATAATGTTTTGGGCTCAATTTCCAATTATTACCAGGTTCCATGTCCCACAAAGATGAACCTTTATTTTGCGAGTTTTGAACTTTCTACAGAGTTTATTTTATTACGTCAAGCATAGTTCTTTCAGAAATTCTCATTTGGATTGCTGTTCTTTGATTTTCCTTTCATTTTTGAATATTTCAGACTACCCTTTCCAAACAAAGTCTTCGTCACATGTTTCACTTATTTTAATGTTGCTAGAGTTTACCAAATTTCGGTTTCTTTCAGCGAGAATCCTTCTAGTTAATCGCTAGTGCGGCTGTCTATTGCAAGTGTCACTAGTCATCCATTAGCATCAGTAACCTTGATCCTACACAAAAATATTCCATCTTTTTTCCTTTCTTAGGATATATTCTCGGGAAAGGCTCAGGCATTTTCAGCGCCTTCATGTTACTGGTTTTTTTTAGTTTTTTTCTTCTTTTTCAAATTTGTTTGCTCGGTAGTGCTCCTTGCAGTTAACAAGAAAGCGAGAAGAATCAAATCAAACGAAGCAAAGAGCGTAGAGCGAAATATTGTTGAATCGACTTAGAATTGAAAATTCAAATGTTATAGTGTTGTTGACTCACTAACAATGTGAGTGATGGTCTATTAAACGAATACCTGGCCGTCTGTTTTCCTCTATCCGAGCCTCAGGTACTTTCTTGGAGGATTTCTGTCCACCCAGCCTCCACAAGCCCATGGATTCTTTCACATAAATGCTGGTGCAGCGGTATATTTTCACGACAACACGTACGAAAGGTGGCAAGGCACACATGGTTATTTTGCTGTTTTCATGACAAGGTAGATGTCATCCTGTTCAGAAACGCCAACTGCAAATACCGAAGCAGTAGAGGCTTCATCCAATGGGACAACATTGATGAACTTCTGATTTTCCCCCAAAATAATTTCTACACCCCATACCTTGAATATATTCAATCGATATCTAGTTTATTCAACAAACAGAAAGGCAAAAGGTGACAATTGTTCCCAGGCTTGTCACTTCTGCCAAAATATCGCCGTGTTGTCATTTATGATTTGATCTATACCCCTCGAGCATCGTTCCGAGCAATCAAACCTAATTGGGGGCCGCGTGATCTACGCGCCTCCGCCAGATGTTTCTCTCATTGGCTGGTTAAGTGACATTATTATTTGTTCGCTAGTCTGCACTAATTTTGCAAGTTTCTCAAACAAATACTGTAATAAAAACATTATCTTCATAATATTTCCAACGCAGTATTCACAATTGAACATTTAATCTCGTAATTTGGCCTTAGGGTTCGTTTCGCTTTATAATTTGGTCTTAAGACATAATATTATAAAAATTTAAATAATTTATTACTATCGCTCTTCTATGTTGTTTGTTTCTGGTCTATTACTATCCTCGAAATGGAGTTGCAAAAGTCCCATCATCCTCGAACAGTTCTGCTCTGGGGTGGATGTGATGGTGCTCAGAAAATTACATTTTTCCATTTCTACAGGTTCTTATGTATTCTCTCCACCTGTTGTATCTAGTTGTACCTGCGGTTATTGCAAAGAATTTTGCTTTTTTTCTGTAGCTTCTTCTCACGTCTCTACGAGTCTGATGACATGATATGAGTCTGATGACAATACTTGTGTAGATGCCTGATTCTTAACCCTGTTTAAGTGATCTAGGTTAAGATAACCAACGAGTGAACATTCTTTTATTTATGATGTGCACCGAAAAGCATGGCTTATCATTCCAAATCCTACCCCTTCAAGTTGTTCTACTTATGAGTCGGTCCCACCGAATTCTCAGTCATTATTTATATACCTCCTTTTCATCGATTTTACGAGAAATTCCGCAAAAACTGGAGGCAAAGATCTTTTCTTTTCTACAAAAATACGCATAAAAGTCACAAACAAATCAAATGTTCAAAAAAAGTGGAAGGAAGAGCTTTTCATTTCTCTTCATTTTCAGTGATGTAAAATGAGAGACAGAGTAGGCAAGATAACTTCCATGCAGGCATATTTATTTCGATTTATTTTCACTGAAATATCAATATTATTTTATATCATTTTAATGAATAAAAATTTCAGCACTTCGACATTCATTTATTTATTCATTGTATGAGAGCATGCATCTAAGGAAACAAGCGAATAATCCTCGCTCCTAATTCCAACCTGTACAGCGAAAAAACTGTGTATATTAAAGAACTAAAGATATCAAAGTCAATTCTATTTAATGACTTCGTTGAAATTCTGACAGAACAGGTGGTGCTTATCGATGTTGAGGCATACTATTGCTTGTTCAAATGTTTGAAAGAAAAAGGAGAACATCTGAATATTAAGCAACGGTCTCAGCGGTACAATTTATTAGCAGTAACCGATAGCTATTAAGGATCGCTCGGGGCTATGACCTACCCACATCCCGCCCACACACTCTTCGGTACCATCATCATTGCATCAATTGTCGCGGCAGGTGAGTATCTTCAGAATTATTTATTTATTTTATATTTTAATCGCACTATCTCCAGTTCTCAAATTAAACGTTTCTAAAAACGGCTGTAACCAAACTGCTGCCGTTAATGCTAACGGCGAAGTAACGGAGTGTCTTGGCGTCAATTACGCGTTTGTGTGAAATCCGCCAAAAAATATCTTTTAAGACGTGAAGATCGACTCCCAACGAATCTCATCCCGCTGCTGTCCACATAGTAGGAGAAAATGTTGCGAGGAGGTCATTGAGAAAAGGTAAGTAGCACTTATGAGACTAAAGCTTTATGTTTAGCTGTCAAATCAAATGCCTTTGGTTACCTTTTAAATTTGTGAGAAACTTTCCAGGAAGCCCCTCAACTGTTCTATGCCTCTGAATGAACTAATCGCTTCGTCTGACTGCATTCAAGAGGAAATGTTTGGAAAGAAAAGTTTGGAATTGGCTAGGATTGAGGGTGCGTTTCGAAGTATTTTTACGGTGTGGTTGATATGAAATTAACAAATATGAAAGTTTTTCTTTTCGTCGAAATAAGCAAATAAAACTGATCTAGTTCAATTTATTCTGGATTCAAGTACATATTTCCATGTGACCCCCCCCACATTCACTTAATCGATTTTTTTCATCATACTTTTTGCCATTATCAGCGTTTTAATGCAACTCTTGCTGACACTGTGCTGGTTCTCTGAAGAGGAGAAAATTTCATGGAGGCATGGTGTTTATCGAGTCATTGGAAGACGAGGGCTCCTCAGGGAGTGCTCCTTCGTCCGACTGTAGTCCGTTTCAGAAACGGCGATAGTTGAGTACTGGCACCCTTGGTTCTCATTTCTCGCCTGCCTCTCCGAATGCGGCACTACTTCTGGCGCTCTCTCTCTCTCCCTCTCTCTCTCTCTCTCTCTCTCTCTCTCTCTCTCTCTCTCTCTCTCTCTCTCTCTCTCTCTGATCTCTTCCACACCATAATCCTGTATCACCCGTGCATGAAAGTAGGACATTATGCCATATAATGCATCGTTTTGATCTTCCGCCCCGGGCATCGCCTTAGGATAGTAAACATGACACTTATTAATACCTAATAGGCACAGGGTTGCCTGCGGGCAATCAATCAATAGATCGAAGCATTAATTGTTCTAAGGAAGATTACACCTCCTGCTGATATGATGACTGGGCTCTGGTGTTCTAGAACTTCAGCAACAACAGCTGCCCAGTACATGGTGCTCTGTTTCTCAACGCTTGTGCGAATTTGGAATTAGCACTCTGGCAGCAATCTATGGGAAACCCTGGATAAGAAATGATGCACTCTTATAGGTTGTCCTTCTACTGTAGAATCACAATAAGAATGAGCAAAAATCCTTCCAACACGTCAACATTCGTGTAAATGATTGGAATACCTTGAATTAGATCCACAGGTTGTTTTCCTTTACTCTATACTTACCAACATAATTCAGCGTTACTGCTCATATTGTTGAACCATCTCTACACCTTAAACTTTGAAAATATTGAGAAAGAACAGTGACGGTCGAAAAGATTTATAGTAGGTGTCCTGTCATCGGATGAGCTTTCCTTGAAATTTTTGCCTAGACTCCACCAAAAGGGCTTATTAGATGCCATGCCCTGGTCGCGACGATCGCTATAGTTTTCTAACTGAAACGAAATGCTAGTGACGGCATGGAAGTCACAGTAATGAAAGTGACGTTGGCCGTAATGTAGCTATCGTCAGTGGTACAAGGTGGATACGATTTTCATGCTTACCACCTTCATGAACCCTTCAATCAATCAGTGGAGAGATTTGCTGAATTTTTGGGCTGGAATATTGGGATTATGCCATACCAGGCTCACATTTCCTCGCCAAAATTGACATTATCTCTCTCTTCCGTACCGTGATCTTGCCACATCCCTACAAAAGTGGGCCTAATGCGATTTTAGACATCCGTGCATAAATTGACCCTCTTAAGTGGAGTGTAAGCGAAAATTTCTAAAGAAAACTGATTCAATGACAAGACACCCCTTGTTATACAATTCTGTGGGTCGATGGAGCAATTATAATAGCGTTGGAATCGCTATCTTACAATGCCGTAATTGCTGACGTGGCCGCTTTTAGCGCTTTCCATGGAATTTGATGGTTTCACACCATTATGATACAAGATGACTATTCTAGTACACGACGCGGTCGCGCTGCTGCACACGCTCAGGTCCGTAAATTCGCCTGCTCCACTGACGCTTACTGTATGTTCGCAACACTCTAGATACCACCTTAGCACTTCAAACCAGGGTCCAACAATGGTTGGTTCACACGGCTTATTTAAGTCGAAAAGATGCTCTATGGTTACACGAACAGTTCCCGCTCCTGGTGCCTATATGAGTTTGATGAAAAAATTAGTTCGCTCACTTCAACTACTCGTTCATCACTGCATGATTTGTTGTGCATATGCGGTTACCCGCTTGTAAATAGATTTAAAAAAAACAAATCAGTGAAAAAAGGATTTGTTCAAAGTGGTACTTCAAGATTTTTTACGCCAGGGCATTAGCCCATTTTTACTTCAGACCGACGGCGAGGCTGAACTATTACTACTATATTTTTTGAAGATCTGAATTCATTTTTAGATGTCGAATGCTGCCGAGTTTTCACAAATGAAGCAAAGGACGCAGACGGGACCTGCGTTGCGACATGTGTACGTGCGCTTCGGTCACCGTCGCTGCGATCAATCGATACACTAAAATCAATAAAATCCTGTCGTCCGGGCAATAAGGACTACACTGTGAGTTATTTGCCAAAGAAATTAAATGTTGTTGCACTTTCGTCATTTCGTGACCCTTAAAAATGTGGTATTACCATAGAATTTCTGTCACTAGGGAGAATATCTGACTCGCATACGTGGACGCACAGAGAAAAAAAAACAGGGGCAGGAAGGAATGCTCGTCCTTCAAATCGAGTGGCAACTTTTCCAAAATTACTGTGTCAAAAGGGCTAAAAATTGTGTAGGATTATCCTTATCGTCTTGTTTTTATTATTTTACTCTTGAAATTCTGACTCATCAGATCCTCAGTGTTGCTAAGCCCACGGTTTTTCTTCACACACTCTCCTTCTTTGTGGTAAGTACCAAGACTGCGGCTACTGATGCAAAATTCGAAACTCATTGGTAGTCGACAGAGCATAGTACCTGTAAGTACTTGTAATATTCATTAATGGAATCCGAGAATCAAAGGGTTCGGTAAGAGTTACGGAATGATTCCATATTTCTTCATTCCCTATGCATTACCTTACGTCCTGCCCATCACAAAACTCTATCCACGATCTCTAGCTAAATTTTAATTGAACTTCTCCTCACATCTGAAGAATTTTAAGAGCTTATCAGAAAAATATGTGGAATATTGGGTTCCATGTCGTGAGGTATCCTAGCTAATCAACGCTAGTTGAGCTCAGAAGCAACGTCACAGCTTGCGGACGGCCTCATAGCGTCCGTGGTCAGACAGAAGCTGTCTATCCTTGCAACGCTAGACAAACTGTAGCTCTGCCCACGGAACAACGACAAGATCTATTATAAAAAAGCTAATCATTAGCTAAGTTATACATACCTCCATTCTTTTGCATGGATTCGAGTAGGTTTTATTCAATTCATAGCATGGTAAATGGAAGTCACTTTTCAATACAATGTTGTACAAATATAAATTTTGAATGGTTACAAAAAGTCATCAATCACATCATAATTGGAATTAACGAAAATCTTCAATCAAAAATGTTCAATGTTTTTTTCTGACTTTTTTAGCCCATTCCACATGTTTATGTTTCCCTAGTTGTTGGTGACCAAGGGCAGTGATCAGCTTGGTTTTTGCAGCACAGCATAAACTCACCATTACTGTCATGATGGGTTCAAGAGTAGTTAATACACTCATGACCGAATGATGCATAAGATTACCTCAAATTGAGAAATCAATTTCCACCAAGAATGTTCCAATGAGGTCTGCTATAAACATAAGAATGGTTGTGGCGCCTTGTTTCTTTTAATACTCAAAATTTCTTGATCAATGGCAAGATTCGTTTATCTAAGTTTATTTATGTAGGTTTTTTCAGTTATTTCTTTCTTATTCGGTACAAAGTATACTTGTTAGAAGGCTCGCCCGTAAAAGGTATCTGTGCAAGGTCGACTGACACAAAACCGTTCATGAGATAGGGCCCGTCTGTGTTAGCTAGGCACATTGAAGAAGTATGTATACGAATATAGCATAGAACATTTTAGAATGCATCATGATCTATTTACATTTATTTACAAATTAGAAGAAAGATGTTCAAGCGGCTCATCCCATTAGAAGGAGGAAGTTCAATAATATTGCATTTTTTGAATTCAGTTTGATTTTTTCTGCACAAACACTCAATCCACCATTGCATTGCGTGCCCTCAAGGCCTCCTTCAAACAGCTGCCTAAGTAATCTGCATAGCCTTATTTATTTGTACGAGTGGCTATTTTAACTAACAATGAGATTAAAAGGTTTCGTGTTTGTCTATAACCATCCTTGAAACAGGTTTTTCTGTGTGCATCTGCCAAATCTCACCATGCTAGTCTTACGTTTAACTCATTAATATGCTTTTTGTAATCCGCACCTTATCTTAATGCTCGCGCTTGATCGAACATAAGGATATCTGCTAGGATTGCCTAATGTCAAACGGCTGACAATAGTTCTTGCGAAAAGAGGCGTGTTAATTTAAAAAAACCACTTTTTCAAGAATTAGCAAAACTGAAAAAAAAACAACCAATTGTTAGAAGATTGGCCTAGGAAAGATAAATAATAGTGGTGGAACCATCTGAAAATGAGTATAGAGCAGAATGTATAGGTTTCAATTTCTTTTCAAGCTCAAAAAAAAATCGGTGACCATAATAATTCAGTTCAGAAAAAGTGAAGCACTATATCCTCATGTGCACGAAATGCGGTCATTTTTGCAGGTATGAGATAGTGTACTGTAGCAAAAGTTATGAGCTTTGCTGCTGTGTGTTGTCCACGCACAGATATGGTCCCACGAAAATCAAGAGACTTAAAAAATGTAAAAGTTAAGAGAACCGTCAAAATGTAAAAGCTGCAAGGAAGGCCTATGGCTTGGGAACTCCACTTGATCCGCTGCATTATATCGATGTTGAGCGAAAACGAAGTTTTCTTATTCTTATTCCTAATAACTAGTGAGTTATGGCTCACTAATGTGAGAGCGCCGTGATGTGGCGGCCAGCGGCGTCCGCCGCCGCCCAATTGCAGTGGCTAACGGACCCGACTGCATCTCAGAATACTTACTGAGGACTTTGAATGCAAAAAACCAACAAGAGCTGTTGATCATGATGGCATGCGGGCGAGCGGAACAAATCAAAAACCCTTCTTCGAGTCCCAATACCTGGCGATTTTGGGAGCGTAGCCAGGGGGGGGGGGGTAAGGAATTTCTGCATCATTGTATTCCCTTGCTAGTCACACATGAAACGCAACTCCTATTCTGTTCACGATTTCCTAAAAGAGTGCGCTCAAGGGAGTGCATCACTTGGGAATATCGTCCTACCGCTTTCGCTCCCCCCCCCTCTCTATGACTTCATGAAAGTCGCACAGTAACAAAAATCTACTAAGCTTTCAAAAATCTGCGTTACGATTTTGGAAGAGGGGAGATATTCTTCACAGCGAAGGAAACGTTGAGAAGTGAGCAGATGAAACTGGGGAATATCGGGCTAGAAATCTGCAAGCTGATCGCTGCTGAAAATTCGGCATTTCTTGCTTGACAACCTAAATATTCCGATATTCGAAAGCCTGTAGAGAAGCTTCCCCCTTCCAAGATGGATCGCCGTCATTTCAAAATTGCTTTACAAAATAGAGAAAATTTTGATACGAGCTTTTTATTGTTTGTTTTCAGTATTACTTTTCAAATATTTATTAGAGTAGTTCAGTTTCCTCCCAAAGAAACAATAATGGTACGACTGTTTCAAAAGTGCAAAATTGAGTGCAAGACTTTCGAAATATCCTAATATTATTAATTATTCAATCTTAGAATTGATATTTTGGCAATTTTGCTATCAAATCTGGATCCACCGAGTGGCTGAGTTGGAACTTTTTGTCACTGTTGTAAGCCTATCGAGTCTGTGTCGTATATAGTCTAAATTACCGTACTGCTTTACCGTATTGCTTAATGAAATCACAATCCTTAGTAATTTCAGTGCTTTCGAAGATGCCAGTCGTTCCTGCGATCAAGGAGCAGCACAGCCAAAAGTTTTCCCTACCTGGCAGTGTGCGACTTGGCTGACCGATTAGAAGACGGCATACTGTATGTGGGTCTTGAAGTGGAAGAATGAAGACAGTGTATTTTCAGCCTTGTCATTTCCCGTCGCGAGTACCTTCTTTTTATTCAAGTCAGTGTTTTACCACAGTTGAGCGCCTTTCTGATGTGTGTCTTTCTTTATTGTGCTGTTCAAGGTCCTGGAGGGCCTTTTCTCAGGGAGAATGGAGATGATGTCGAAAATAACCTGCTCTTGTAACTTATCCATTCTCTCTGATCCCTGCGCAGTTGCGTGTCATAAAGCATGTGAACTCATGCACTTTGTTTTACAATTTGTATTGACGCTGCACAAGGTACTGCAAAACAATCGATTTTTGCGGCACCTGGTGCACCGGAAAGCTCTATCTGATTTGCATCCATCAATCCACAGTTGTATGGAAATTTGGAAAGATTCCCGTTTTAGATTTGCTTTCATTCTTTAGACGGCTTACATGAGCTTCTTTATGCTTTCTATCCGTTCTGGCATTATTTGGATTGGGGCATCATTGAATTATCCGAATCTCTACTAAGTGCTGTTCAATTCTGATCCTTAAATTGCTTTTTCTCAACAAGTGCTCATTATTTTGCTGGAAATACGAAGACGAAATGAAAGTGGCGACTGCCGCTGTACTCAAGGCGGAGTCTAGCACCCTAGTGTCGCCGTAGCTGAAGCGACATGCGTTTCGATACACATCGATAATCGGTGGCACGTGGAGGATTGAAGCCAGTAATGCAAAGTTCAAACTCAATATACAGTGGACGGCAATGGTGGTGACCCATTCGCGGCCTCGAGAAAGACGCAGCGCGACCGCACCGAGCGCGCCAGGGTCGGTGTCGTCGCCGCCGGAATGCTATCCCTGGGGTCATTTCTTCCCGATTTGCTCGTAAATCCGTGAAATAGGGTAGAAAAGTTGCTAGAAATTGCATAAAAGCAACAGAATACATAAGTTACGGCGCGCGCGGAGCGGTTGCGGGACGTCCTTCTCGACGCCGCAGATGGGCCAACGCCATTGACGTCCACTGTACATAGGAATTGATGTTGCCGGTGACGGCAACGCAGAATAGCATATACTCATTGAACTGGCTAAGCTTGAAAACTCATTCCTACGTAACTTTGGATCCAAAACTGGAATCATCTTTGGAAAATGGTTATTTTTATCGTGTATGATTTTTCTGAATCAAACCACGCGTCTAGTTTTCCTAATTATTGGTTGGAAATAACAGAAGGAATTCGTATTGAATTTCGCCGCATTCTTGGTGCTGTCCTCAATTACAGAATGTCTTCGAATTTCTGGCATTTATATATGAGTAGAAGCCGATCAGTGTTCGACATATTGCATGATCGCATCCCTTTCGCAACGTTTGTCATATGCATGTATACAGTTTGAATCGTCATATTTGCTTTTAACACTGTCGTTGTCATGCTTTGCTGTCATCATATCATTGTCATTTTATGGCTTTATGTCATTGTCATATAAACTTAGGTGTCATTTTGAGTATGTCATAGTTCCACAGAAGTGTCATTTCTGCGTCATACCCTTCCTTCTTTCTCCTATTTTTTGCTTTTTTTGGGTCTAGCTAACGTTGGTGAAATGAAATTTTGGGTACCTGCTGATTTTTATATTGCACGTAATTTTGTGGCATTTGTATACCTGATTTCAGTAAAACACATCTCATGATTATGTGTATGAGTTGACTATTCTCCATTGTTGTTGCTACTGAGAACAGTAAAAAAAAACTATATCTGATGGATAGGAAATCCTCTTATATAAAGACTGATAAGGGTGCCGATTTTTCTGGCGTCAGACCACGAGTCTTGCGAAATCCTGTATATCTTTTCGAGCGTTCGGAGCGCCGGCTCACACCGTTTCTCGCGGCATGACACCTTCGGGACAAACGCAAAAGTGGGCGAAGTTAGCGCGCCTATTCCGCCATTAGTTGCGTTTTATCCTGCATTTGACCTGCCGTGATCCTGTTACGGAGGTGACAGGATTAATGTCATGTTCTATTGCGACTGGTGACTACAAAAATAGTGCAAAAATGAGTTCGCCGGGCATATATGTGCTCCCTGCGTTAGTGCTCGTCGAGCTGGACATCTGCGGCGAGGAGGATTTTCCCGTCCGCGCCGCGTCGGCACGCGACCGCATCCCACGCATCTTGTCTGGCCAAATGGTACACTGGGCTGCCTCAGTTGGCCAGACAAGTCCCATAGAATTCGTTTCGTCTCCGCCACAGCGGAGACTAAATTAACCTCACACAGCCGTCTGCCGGTCTATATACACTTCGGTTGCCACGTGGCAATGGGAAAAACAGGGTGCAGGAATACCTGCATATGTCCTGCCTCATGCGCGCTCACAGCAGGTCTCCCTGCTCCATCCACACCCTCAGCAAGTATTCCTGCTCCACCAGCGACTACGTGCCGAAGGCCTGCATCGGCGAAAAGTGGGCAGGTTCACGAGCACTCCAAACGTCCGAATGTCTGAGAAATAGCACTGCAGTGCATAGAAAATGATGGTGAGAGAGATTCTCAGACGTCAGACGAAAATCCGATTTATGGAGCGAGATGATGCTAGATCCTCGCGGGACCCGCAGTTTCGAAATCCTTGCACAGTGAGTGGTTTAAATCCTCGGCGGTGTAGCCTTTGGGTCCCATCGGAAAAGGGGCGTGGCATATGATGCACCTAGGATATGCAGGTGATGCGGTGCTTCTGTTGACGACCACACATACTTCTGAAGAAGTGGGGGGGGGACATTTGGACCACTCTTTCTTACAAGTGACGATAAATAAACTCTAAGAAAAACTTCATGAAATTTTTGTTTAGGTTTGAAGAGTGGAGATTTGAGATCAAGCTTTGAGTTGAGATATGTATTCCCGGGAAGTTTTGTGGAATATTTTCCGTTTCATGCAGAAGGTTAGTTGTTATGCTAGTCACAAAATCCCCGTCCACTTCATCACATGGTGTAATTTTTGAGCAGTTACGATAAAACCACTTCTTCATACACCATTCATGATTTCGAACCCGTAACTTTAACAGCTTCAAGCATCGAAAACGTCCTGCTTTTATTTATTGAAATCTTCGATGTCATTCATCGATACTGGTTACAGAAATCCTCCAGAAGTTCATTAGTCACTCCCTTCTTTGTGAGTGCGTGGCTGTCAGCAGAAGCTGCGTAGCACCTGCATATCCATGGCTCATCGTTAGCCACGCCTATTTTTCGACGGGACCCAAAGGCCCTCCTTCCAAATCCTCAATGGCGGAAAGATGAATACAGTGTCCAATGATTAAAGCGAGACCTAGACAGTGATTGGGTTGGGTTTTTCGGTGTGACCCGTGACCGCTGGCGGTCTCGAAAGCCACCGTGTGAGACAGTGTTGGCAAGACGGTCAGGCAGCACACTGTATGGAGCAGGATCACGACTGCATAATATCTCTTCTTCTTCGCTCAAGTCATACGGCTGCTTGATCCGCTTTGGCGAGATCCGTGCGCACTCTAACCTAAGAGCTCCATAGACTTAGTGTACTCATGGTATTCGTGGCGCCCTCTCACGTTTTTGGCCTAGCATCCGTCCGAAACTGGCCGAGCGATTCTACAGCCATGGAATCAATTCCGGTTTGCACATCACATGCATAGATAAAATGCGCCATCAAAGGTCAATGTGACATTTCCTTTCCTGGATAACTCGTAACTTTCATACATAGATCTCGAGATTTACAGAGCATACCGATGGGTATGGGTGTTCCAAGGTCCAACAGTGCGGTAAACGCCAGAAGTCGGGACTGCCGATGGAGTGTGAATCTACTATGGACAAGTGTTGTGGAAGATATGCATATATTTTTTCCTATATATGTATAGAAAATTGTACGTATATACGTGCAATATATTGGGTTGGGGAATACGTTCCTGCGGTTTTTCGTGGGCATAGGAACCACTACTTTCCATAAACAATCTCAATCCAATGAATGAATTGCAAAGCTCCTTTCCTTTCCTATTAGTGGTGCCAGGAACAGGGCAGCTTCTCAGCTCCATTTCTACGAAAAATTAAGTCGTTTGGGATGACCCAATTTGTAGCCCGCAACTGCAACTCTTGGATCAAAGTTGATGAAATGAATAAGGAACTTGACAAAATTGGTGATATTTGACTGCACCAGGCCTGTAGAGTAATCTGTGATGGAAATCTTGCACATTCTAATGTCTTGCTTGTCGTTTTGGAAAAATTAGCGCAGAGAAATCGAGCATACCTAATATGGATGATCACCTCATGTCAAGCATTCTAGGTCGCGGAAAGCGTCAGCTAGACTTAAATATTGTTGAGAGTTAGCATGAGCGGTGACTTCTTCTTATATTTAAAGCAATCTTAGCGGAGAATCGCCTCTATATCCCACAAAATGGGCTTCCAAAATGAGAAGCTACTTCAACGCCAAATTTGCCCTGTCTAAAGCGGACATAACACTTTTGTGCTGTCCTTCCAACAGTAAAGGTCCCTCTTCAAATGTCATTGATATCTCTTGTCACTTGACTCACATTTGATACACAATTGAAGTTGAACGGTAGTCGGCTGTGGAGAAGTTCAATTCCGACATGGATGGTCACATTCCTTGCGGTAGAAATCAAGGTGAAGTGACGAACGCGAGGAACGTGATTGAGTCAGGTGTAAAAAGGACATCAAGAGCTTGAAGCAGGCCATGATGGCAAATAAATTGAAGACCAGATCACCGCGGGAAAAAATTGAGGAAAACCGCGCGAACTTATTTTCCTGACAATATGTTGAAAATATAAACGGGATATGCGTCCACCGTTGAAGAAGGAAGGGTGTGTTGGCGCTCATTAGTGTAGGGAATGCCAGAATACGGCTGTGCCAGTGGAGTAGGGATCCGCCGTGGCGCAAATGTAAGGCGCTAACCCACCGACGTACGATGGGTCTATTCTGGCCTAAAAGTTTGGATGCCATCAGACTACGGACCCCCAATGGTCCATGGATCTTCCGTGGCCTAAAATTTAGGGGGCGTCCATGGCAAAGGTTCGCGGATAGAGGAGGGGTCCAACGTGGCTCAGGTGTGAGGGAGGCTAGGATACGGGCCTCTGATAACATGTGGGTCCTCTTTGGCATAAGAGTTAAAGGGAGTCTAGGATATGGGTATGCTAAGGGCCAATAATGCCGGGATACGGTTATGACGATGGAGGAGGGGATCACTGGGGCACAATTGTGAGCAACGCCAGAATATGAGGCCACCGATAGACGATAGGTCTGCCGTGGACTGAAAGTGTGGGGAATGCCAGCATTCTGTAGTACCGATGGGGTAGAGGTCCGCTGTCACCCAATTAAGAGGAGATCCAGGATACATAATCGCGGATGGAGGAGGAATCCGCTTCTGCCCAAGTGTGAGGAACGCCAAGATAATGGTCCACCGATGGGAAATGAGTCTGCTGTGGTCCTCTACTGTGGAAAACGTCATAATGCGGGTCCACCGATGGAGGATAGGTCAGCTGTGACTTAAAAGTGTGGGAAACGCCAGGGTACTGGATCACGGATAGAAGAGAGGTCTGCTCTAGCTGAATAAAGCACCAACGTATAGATTCACTAACGGAGAAAGGAGCGCCCACGCCCAGCAATTTATAAAACGGTCTCGGATACGAGGTTGCAGATGCTCCGCCATCTCCGATAACTGAGCAAGAGAAACGCAGCATGACCTGCTAGGCCACGCCGTAACATGTTTATGCGATCGGTTGAGGCTGGCGGCTGTTATTTGTTTATTAAATCGATTTCATCCAAGACGTTACGTCTCGACAACTGTCTTCTAAATGACGATGACGTGAAACGAATACGGTTTGCGGCACCAACGGTCAAGTATATTTGTCTGCGGGAGAACCACCTTTGTCGACCTTGGGCTGATCTTGCCAGCAAATTTCCAAATTTGGTCTTTCTGGACGTAAGGCAGAATTCGTGAGTAAACAGACTGAGTGAGTTCACACAATCAAGTACAACATGGGCATTTGATAATTTTCTTCCTCTTTCAGGTTCTATCTCAAGCTAGGTGCCACAGATACGGCGCGAGCGGATGCACTGACGGCCAGGAAAGTGTGTCGTAGTCAGTGGGGCCCACTTTGCAGGAGAGCTATCGGCCGAGCTTTGTGAGCTGCTTTATTCTTTCCCTGGCTACAGCAAGCAGAATTTTTGTTTGGGGGAGATATCAGGCAATATGTTGTGAGAGATCGCCGCCTCATGCCCAAGCCGGTGAGTGCGCCCGTGTTGTTGTTCTGCTCTTCGCTTTATTCTCCATTCCTTTTTCATGGTGATTACTGATTGCCTTTCTAGAAACGCCGTGTGGCCGATTTCCCTTAGGAACACAATGAGCGAGGACCCTCTTCGTTGTGCGCGTCAAGTGATGACTCAATCCCACGATCCAAATTTCCATCTCCCCATGACCTCCTCTGAAGCTGCAAGAGACTGGTTTTTTTATCTTTCAGGTCCTTACCTACCTACATGACTGAAGATTTTCGCGTTTTTATTCTGGCTTTTTTTTTCTGTTTCGGAGAAATATCGGCACTGTCCAATTGATCGCACTAGCCGAAGTTTCAGAGCAAATTCCAATTTTGAGATTCTTGTGAAAAAATACGAAGCTGTGCTCATATTTTTACGACACATTATCTCAAACCTCGAAGTCGCTTACAGGGAAGTCCAAACGGTCGCAGGCACGGGTCGGGTACGCGGCGCGGCTCTCTCGGGCAGAGACGTCGGCGCTCTGCATGCTGACCGCCTGCGTCTCTGCCCAAGTGAGCCGCGCCATGGTCCCGACCCTTGTCTGTGTCCGTTTGGACTTCCCTGTATGTTATTATTGTTCAATTGTTACTTACGTTTATTACTATTGTTACTACCATTAGTACTATGACTAGAGTTTTCTATATATAGAAGTGAAGTTATAGAAAATAAAGTCGTTTTGATCTTTGTGATTATACTGTTTGTGTTCATTCGGATTGGGCATGGGGTAAGCGGAGCGCATATCCAGCCGGGCCAGGAGAAGGAACGCAGCTATATCTCGGTTCTTGCCGCTGCAACGGCAGGACTATAGCAGGACATTGCTGCCTTTCAACTCAGATATCGCTGCCATTCTAGATTAGATGTGCTGCCATTAACGTCCTCGCGATTTTAGCAGCAATCAGGAGGAGGATGGCAGCAATCAAGGAGAGAATGGCAGCAATCGGGGGGAAAGCCACGCCCAAAATGCGGTTTGAAACCGAACCATTACTGCTGTAAAAACGCGTTCGTGCTGCGTTGGTCTGGCCCAGTTATCAGAGATAGTCCAACTGCTGGGAAAATGCCAGAATACTGGTACGCAGATGGAGAACGGTCTGCTGTGGCCCAGCGCAAGTGGGTAATTTCGAAAGTCTAGTCAATTAAAATTATGTTTCTAGGGAACCAATCGATTAATTCTTTTACTTTTCAGCATGTATACTCTGTCTGGCCTGCGGCTTCTACGCACTGCATATGAACCATGGAAACCAAGGATTCGGGGCAATTTCTAATACTTCTGCAGTGAAGCCTGAGAGCACAAAATCATGTACTCAGGAATAATTTCCTGCGCAGCAGCTGCGCCACGTGAATATGAGTCTCTATGCGTATTTGCAAACTAATCAGTACGTAAAACATGAATATGTGTTTTACTTTTAAAACTGCATACATTTTCACTTGACGAGCATGGCGTGATCTAACTCAGTAGCTAGAGTAGCTCACCATAGCATGTCTCTGAATACAAAATTATTCCCTTTTCGACAGGTTTTTCTACACCAAATTTTCTATTTACGTTGTTTTTCTCTCGAGCGGTTCCCAGTTTGTATACTTTTTATTCGCATTATAATCTCAAAAGTGGCGCTTTGTCCTTCCTCACTTGTTTTCATGATGTGCGCTATTGGCGTGAGGCTAACAAACCACAGGTGTTGCTCGAATAGACCTCTTGACCCACAAAAATCTTGCGTAACATTACTTGCAAAGACATTATAAAAAAAGAACCCTTTGCTGAATTGAAAGCCTATTTCCTCCAGTCATATCGGAAAGATCTGTCCCAGAAAACACAAATAGGTCATGTGTTTAATCGCTCTTTTCTCAGACACGTTTGGATTTCTTTCCCATGCCTCAGAAATGTGGTTACTAGGGAATATGGAAGCTTTTTTTCCTAGATCTATTGGAAGAATCCCAAATAGGAAATTCAGGCGGCAACTTAGGCGACAGGGACAACTCATAAAGTACTCATTTTTTTACGAAAGCGGTGTTGTAGAGAAGTGGTATCGTTTCTTTATATAATCATGTCCCGCCAGGTGATTGGTCGCCAAAAAACCACTTGTATCGTATGCGCGGACAATCGTCTAGTATTTTGGTGCATTAGTCACGACGTGATATGGTAGGTCGGAAAATACATTTTGAGCGGTTAGGTTTGCAAATTGCACACTGTGCAATGACTCCAGAATATGGGTGACCGAAGTACGAATGATGTGCAGGTGCCCTAGTGTAGAAAATGCTAGTGTGGGGATCCATCGCTGGAGGATGGATCCACTGCGCCTAAAGGTGTGAAAAACACCAAGATATGGGTACATCCTCTGCGCCGGTGCGTTATATAATTCTCTGTCCTTGTAATATTCTACCTGCCAAAATATTGCACGCGTGAAGCCCTGCCTGGCTTGTGGAGTTCCCATCGACAAAACACCACGCATGGGAATCCACTCTCACAGTCGCACGTCTGCCATTATACATACGAATTTCGGCTCGTCATTCAACGTCATTCTACCAGTGGAGTCTTCTCTAACTACCTACATAAATGGAGCAAATTGCGCGAATTGTTGAGCATTGTCATTCATTGAAAACAAGAACTCAACACGACATATATGAAGTTAGGGCAAAAACATGCCGGCTGGATTAATGGGCAGAGGACACTCGCTGCAAAGGATATCTTCCGGCTTTGCCATATTTTTATCTCTGACGCAGACCTCCATGCACCTCTTGAATTGCTGCTCACGACGTTGTTGGGCAATCTGTAAATCGTGTAAACTCACAGAAATTCTACGGTGTCATTATTTTCTGTGTTCAAACTGAACTCTGCACCTTGAAAAATCAATTGCTTCTATTTAATTCTGTGCGAACTCACCGATTCCCCGCTGAGTGGATCGTACAGGAAAGATTGGGCGGTCATGATCAGAAGCATGAACACGAGAATCAACCGCATCTTATTCGAGCTCAGAGTAGAGTGAGTGAACTTTGTAAACTCAGATGAATCTACTTACCACTACCTTCTCTTTGAACAACTATGAACAAGTTTTGAAAGGCTGACCGATCCTCTTCTTATTTTGGCTATCTGATGAGGGAAGGACACCAGATGCCCACGGCATTTCAGAATGAGATACAGTGTTAGAAGAACTCCTCTGCGAATCGAAATGAGGCGATGCAAGCGAGTAACTATCATGTTGATGAAAGTGGTGAATTTTTACTTACAACGATATAGATCTGTTTGGAAACAGTTGCCGTCAATGTTATGCAGTGAAAAAAGTACTTCGATTCTCATTGCATTTTGAAATCTTTGGAAGGTTCTGCAATCAAAATGCTACTGATCACATCTTTTTGACCGCGATTGTATAACTGCAATACTGCTCACGGGATGTCGAAAACCGACGGTCGCTTCGCAGAGTCACCGTCACTCAACGTCGCCTTGCCATAACTACCCTAGAACTGCTCCGATTTGTCTCAACGAGATCTTTTAGGTGGCCTGCTGAATATTGGGAATAACTTTCGGTTTACTAGATGCCTCCAAGTAATCGATATATCGATTGATGCCGTGTAATGGATCGGATTAGTAGTAGCAGAAACACTTGAGATGAACAGCCAGGTCTCAAGCTCAAATTTGATAACCTCAGCTAAACTCAGGAAAAAACTTCAGAAATCAAGTAACTGCAAGCAGAACTGGACAAACCCCACACTATTTCGAAGATAGTCAATTTTTGACGAAGTTGCTGATAGAGCACGCTATTACAACAGACCTAGCGAACTTGAGGCTCGGGTAATGAGAGGTTGTACGCATCCCTTTGTGTAGTTTATGTCCTGCAAGTGCCTTTGCTGGGGCCTACGGGTCTCGATGTTACCCTTGTCCAAATTACAAAGGGAGATGAGCTGCTGATCTCGTAGTAAAACTCAATGAGTATCACTACGTATACTTCCAGAAAGTGCAGTTGATGCAGTTTTACCCACCATCATTTATCAGTTAAGACTGCAGTATTTTGTGGAAAATTTAGTCGTGATCTTACAACCATCGTTAGCAGCCCAAAAAGATCGTTGGGACACTGTTAGTCTAAGCGCTCTGAATGAGGTCTCGGAGAGCCACATCCTGGGCCAAAACGAAAAAAGACACGAAAAAAATTAAACCAAAACTTAACCACGATATTCAATTGAGATTGAGTTTGTGGTACGTTTTGTGAATGAAATCGGGAGTTCTGTCGTCCTGTGAAGGTGTGAGTTCACTGTCGTCTTTGTTGCTAGGATCGACATAAAATAATGACATGACCACCACCCCAATAGGGACCATTTGGTTTAGAGCATTGAGGAGAACTGTGTCGATATCCGAAACACTTCCAGCATGCGTTGATGTGTTTCATTCTTTGAACCTTAGAAAAAAAGGGAGTAGGGTAGACAGTCTTTCAACTTGTGGTTTTTGCAACAACTTATATATCCGTGGGTTGTGGAGGAGGTTGAAGTATGGAAGGTCGAGAAATCTTGACGCATTGTGTTGTTTTCGTGTAAGTCAAGATGTTCTCTACGTTTTACCACTGTCGAGATATTGTCGAGAATTTCGGAGATATCTACATCTTTCCGGTGTCGAACTCTTTCTTGGCTATTTCGCTTTGCACTGGTGCGCTGAATGTCTGAAGGACCATACTGATCATGTGTGTAGAGTCTACGGTTCCTCTCTGTTTCTGCAGAACAGTGATGTTGGCTTGAAAGTCGTTAATGTTATCTCTAGGGGATCTAGGATCATCTCTGGCTTCCTGCATTGATTAAAACTGTCGGATCACAGTGATGGTCATGCGTTTCGGATCTTGATATTGACTGTTTAGCTGTATCACAGTCAAGTCGCATGATTCGCATGTACGGTTTATCATCTTAAGTGTTCGTCTTGCGTCTCTTTTGCAACAGGAAATTGAGAATCTTTCAACGTTAGTATAACGTTTTTCAACGGCTGTTTGTGGACCAGTTCTTCAAAAAGTCCCCGAAAAGAATCGAACTACAATTGCCACTGAATTCGGCTACCCGGAATTCGTTTCCTAAGTCTACTAACTAGAGTAGACCAAGTGAGGCTTATGTCTACTGGTAGGCTGATGACTAAATTGGTCATATTTAATCCACCTTGATCCACTTTGTGTTTACGTTCAAATCATCGCTTAAGGCTGCTTGGGTCAAGTTTTCTAATTGAGTCCGCCTTTTGTTGCAGTATCACTGCTTTTTATTTTTCATTTTTTATTTTTATTTTCCAGTTTTGATCCAATTTTTATTTGAGGAGTGCTCCTTTCTCAGGACCATTTTCTTTTATTTGCTGAACTGAGCATTGGCCATCATCGTAAGAGTTTTGTATGGCTTCTTTTTGTTCTTCTAGCCTTGATACTAAATTTTTAAGAATTATAGTGTTGGTAGAGAGAAAATGATGAACTTCTTGATTGACGACGGAAGTTCCATGGAGCATGAAACTATTCTGACTCTTGTGTGAGATTGTCTAATGTATTTAAGTGTCGAGTAACTTTACCCTTGACGGCTTTAAGAGTAAAGCTTTGTCCAGATTAAGACATTGTTATAGCTCGCTAACTTAGTCGTACCAAAGAAGCAGTGGCGGACGCAGAAAGTGGGCGGGAGGGGGGGTCGTGGGAAGAAAAGTGGGGTCTCCGCCGTTTTGGGGACCCAGACGGAAAATAAAATTAATAATAATATTAATTATAATAATAAACAATAAATAAAAAATATATTAAAAATAATAATAAAAATAAACAATTAAAAATAAACTAACACAAGATTTTTATTTGTATTGTAAAGTAATTTCGAAAATTTGGCGACCCATTCTCGGGGGGGGCGCGCGCCCCCCCCCTGCGTCCGCCACTGCAAAGAAGGGAATGAAGAATCTCCTTCCAGCTGCCCTCTATATCCACTGTTATCAATGTTATAATGAGGACTTTACAGCGTCCTTACTGTACAATATTAATTTTTGTTGTTTTGCTGCTGTCTGACTCACCTAAGAAATATTTTTCTCTAAACCTCCTTCTGTTGTGCGTAAGGAATGCATTCTCGTGTCTTCTCTTCTCATATACGTGTTATTCTTCTTGAAGCCTCCTGCTGCTACCTTGGGCAGATAGAGTATCAGGCACAGGTTCAGGGCTGGGCATTGCAGCGACGGCGATTTGGTCACCACGCGATTTAACTTGCAAACATCACGAAAGTTGTCGTGGTCATTCCACACGTATTCATTTTCAAGAGCAAACCGTATATGCGCGGCCGATCGCTTGTCAATCGCGATCTGGGCATACTTCATTTTGTGAGTCTTCAGCGAATTTCCTCATTTCTCATCGCTACGTCTAGATGTTGCGACGCGACTTAATCGCTCAGTTTTTTGCTTCTTTTTCTTAAAAATTTCGTTTATTTCGATTCATTTGTGTAGGTTTCTTATTATAACAGATTCCCTCTCGAGACTTGATGAGAATATGTGTAAACCTCTCTCTTTTTCTAAGTAATATCCTCTTAATTCCTTCCCAAAGTCCAGTATTTCAGAGTGATTTCCTATTCCTTCTCCATAACCGACTTCGCATACCTTCGTATTGTGCGTTTTACTAAAATTTCAAGAAAAAAAACGCAATAATTATGCTCAGTGGATCAAATAAGGAATTAGAACCAGTTCGTACGTAGAAAGCTTTTTATACCAGCTTATCGCTGCTGGGTATGGGAAACAAACGTGTATGAATCTTAAATATCGAAATTCTAGTGGGATGAGCACAGCAAATGATTCAGTGCCATCGCCAGTCATTAAATGCCCAAGAACGCGACCCAGTCGCCGCGACTGAATCGACCATGCAAAACTCAGTCGCTGCGACCAAATCGCATCGCTTGAAGTATGCCCAGAGCTTCCTACACATTCTAAGACAGATACAGGTTCGAGGAAACTAATCCAGAAATATCTTTGAATGGGCTGCGTGGCGTTAGGCAGTAGTCCTTTGCTGCCAGTCTAGGTAATGAGGAGGTGCGACCTATAGGGCTATAGCCCGCATGATACTGTGGCTGTCTATCCTGCTTTCACGAACCCAAAAACATCGGTTGAAACTTAATATAAGGGATTATTTGAGCGGCTGGACACGAACATCGTATCCATCTTGTACCATAATTCCATCTTTGTAGGGTTGTGCTAGGATACGTAGGATGAGAACCCACACGAACCATAACGTAGGATGAGATTGAGGAACAAGAGATTCGTAATGGGAGGAGGAGTGATGTAAAATAATGCATGTATTCCGCTGTGTTTTGGCTATGTATCAACATTTCTAATGGTCTGTTTCTCACATAAAGTGCACTTCAGCTCATTTTTATGCTTAGCGATAAAAGCTGATGAAATTGATGTTTTTTTTTGCAAAATTAGGGACAGAATGGTTACATTTCGAAAAAATTTGGATGAGGTCAACTCAGCAGCGGAAAGTCCTTTCCGTTCTTCGAGATTTGCGTTGTTTCATGCGGTTCTAACTCTATCTACATCGTTGCTGCTATGTTGTAGCGGCGCGGCGTTTTGTGGACGAGTATTCCGCAGCACGGCACGGGCACATTTGCGGAAATGCCTCCAAATGCTTCGCGCACACCGCATACGCAGCGCAAGTCGGCTGGTAGTTGGAGACAGGGCGCCGTAAATTGCAGCCTGGTATGAACTAGCTGCTGCCTAACGCCCGTCCGCCCTTTGAATGAGACGGGAATTTGGCTTTCTTTATCACACGTTTTTTTTTATAAACCATAACACCTGCTTGAGCGGTGATGCTGGCACTAAGGGACAATCCTCTTTCCTTCCAAGTCTGCCCGTGTCGCAGGGGTCACCTCAGCTAAAGCTTCTACAAATTCCCGCTCATGTTCAGTTCAAATGGCTCTTCCATCAATCGCTTGGAACTCCCAAAAACAGGCGCCGTAACCATTCCACCTCACTAAACAGTAGTTTCTTGTTCGGAATCAATTCATCGTGTCCAACCAACTGTTTTCATTGCATCTTTTGTGATCGCAGTGCAGCGCTTCATCTGTTCTTCAACACGTATCATAGCTTCAAGTCGAAATCCTAATCTTAACCATTCAAAATAATTTCCTGATTTCTATATTGGATTGCGTTTTTGTTCAAGATTGAGCGAATGCGGCACTCATTTTTCGAACCTTTTTTTTCAAAATTCGTTGGGTAAAATGAGAATTAATGACTCATTATAGGTGGTGTTAGGCTCCCTTATTCAGCATGCATTTGTATTCCATCTGTCAAGAAATTGTCAGGGTTTTCATTCACTTTTCCTTTTATTAACTTTTTGCATATGGCTTAATATTTGCTCGCGTCCAGCTACACTTGATTTTTAGAACCCAGGAACTATACCTGAAAAATGAAGGCGATTATCTCCTGAAGTTACATTCATAGTGCGGATAACAAAATATACGTATCGATCTTCGCTATCCGACGATCGATACGTATCATATGTTATCCGACTGGATCGGGCTCCGATGAACTATAAATGTAGCTTAGAAGTATTCCCAGACTTCGCCTGTTCAAAACGAATAAAAATGAACCGTCGATATAACAGATAAGGATCGTGGAAATGATAAGTATCGATTGCCACCATACATTGCCATGGATCGCTGCCAAACAGAGCTCATCGCCCGTACTCTCGAAGATGTGCCCAAAAAGAACTGGCGATGTGAATGACTGCGATAGTGGAAACGATGCATATCGATCGCCACTCCCCATCTATTATCATCCCTCTTAGGCCTGGGTTCTCCTCATTCACTTTATCCATGTGGCGACCAGTGGCAGTTGCGGCTATCGCGACGACAGCCGGCTGTAGTGGCGTTCGGCACGGTTGCTGTCGAAGTCTGGAGATACTTTAAAATCAGCATCCAGGTGGTGCACGGTTAACTTGCGGTTTCTCTTCCAGTCAAAGAAAAATTAATGCCCACCTAAATTTGCCATCTCTCTGTAACTCTGCGCAGTCGCAGCTGTTTGACTTGATCCCTTTGTAAAGAGGAGAGGCTTTTTCAGATTGACTTGATATTCACCGTCGGGTGAAGTGGAGTTGGGGGGGGGCACTCGGTGTAAGTCGATAACACTCAAACACCTGGGCGTAAAGCAGCGGACTCTCTAACATTCAGAAACTTGGTTCGATTCCAATCGATGGTAGAAGAAAGCTAACACTACGAAAACAGGTGAGGGATTTGTGAAGAGGCCTTTTTCCTATTTCCCATGACAATTTGCTGATTTGTGCTGCATTTTTACCACTACGGGTCCACAGGTGTGTCGAACCCGGAGCTCTCCTGCGCTAGGCACTGCGCAATCGGACGCCAAGCTGCCAGAGGTTGTAATACTACTTGCGACCATTTGAGGGGTAATCGTGGACAACTTTGCCCTGAGCACGCGATCTTGTGCAGTAGCTGCTGTACCCGCTCGATTTGGAGCAGTTCCGGTTCGGCGGAAGCCCACCGCTGGCCGGCCCGGTCTACGATTCCCGCCCGGCTCCGATCCGGTGATTCCACGGCCGGTAGTGGGAGAGAGGGCCGTCCGCACTAACAATAAGTTTCTGAGTATGACCTGTTCTACACGTTCTAACTTGTTTGTAGTTTAGCTAACTACTGTATATTAGGAGAGCTAACAAGTCAGAGCATTCTGGACATGTCAGCTGACAAGTCAGAACGTGAAGGACAGGTCATATTATCGGCTTATACCAACTGCTCCTCCCCCCTCACCCCCAACTCCATTTTCGCCTTCTCCGACAATTCATTTGGAGGACTTCGAACAGAATTGCACTGAAATTTTTGAAAAAGAACAAATGATTCCAGAAACTTTTCAAACGCCGCTCGTAACTAAACGTATCTTTTAGAATTTCGGCGCGTTACTTGACGTCATTCTACCATTGCTGTCTTCTGTAGGTACACAAGTGAAGCAAACTCATTGTCATGGCGTTGTCATTCATTGATAACAAGAGCTCAACATGGCACAGACAGAGTTATGGCAAAAACACGCCGCCTGGATTGAGGGGCAGAGGGCACTGGCTGCAAAGGATTTGATTGGGTTTCGCCGTCGCTTTGTCTTTGTCTTTGACGCAGATCTCCAAGCACCTCTCAAATTGTTCTTCACGACGTTGTTGGTCAATCTGTAATTCGTGACTTACGCCGAGAAAATTGAAGTACCACTCCGAAGTAACAACTATTTCCTGATTTTCAACTAACCATTACACACTCAGCAAACCATGCTCATGCTTAATTTTGTGAAAACTTACCGATTTCCCACTGAAGGGATCGTAATTGAGAGATCGGGTAGTTATAACCAGAAGCATGAACATGAGGATCAACCTCATTCTGTAGGAGCTTAGAATGGAATAGTGAGCTCCGTCTAGTCAGGTGGATCTGTTTACTACTTCAAACAACTTTGAACAAGTTTTGGAAGAAAGATTCCCGTTAGGCCTATGGCACATTACACTGTGGCGCTGTCGCTGCGACCACTCGTGTAAGTTTTCACGCAACTGCACCTATGCCAGTGAGTAACTGAATAGACGAAGGAATTCCCCAAAAACAGCCGCGAATAGGCTATTTGACTGTAAGAGATGTGACGTAAGTAGCTTGTGAGTAGTGAATCGTTTAAATGTTTACTGATATTCAATCTGCAGTAACACTGCTAGACGACATGGCCTGACAGGCGTTACAAACGACCACAAAGGTACCAATTTTGAGATTACCAGTTCTCAAGCTACTAGTTCAGATATATATGTGCAGGACGATTTTGAGGATCAATAATATGACCACAGCCTCGATTAAGCATACCAAGAATCTCTGGATTCCAATGGCGCTGTGGATGTCACGTATTACCTGTTGCATGTCGCGTAGAAGGTACGACGCTCCAGCCCATGGAGCGCTGCAATCGTGATCGAGGTTCCCTATAGTAACTATCTTTTCCCGAATTCTGTTCGGAATTCTGGCCATGTTTTGAATAAAACATTTGTCAAGTCTACTCAGGAAACTTAAAAACAATGTCCTGCTTGAGATTGAAAGACGCAAATCATGATTAAGGCATGCGTGCTCGTGCTCATGCAAAACACGGTTTTTTTTTTCAATCAGCAACTCTATACCAGCAATAGCTAATCCATGCACACCCATGGATATGCAAGAGTTTTGCATGGGCTTTGCATGGGTATGTATGAGCTTCCCTTGCGTTCTGTATCGAATTTACATCGGATTTTTGGAGACGAATAGGTCCTGCATGGGTATGCATGGGTTTTGCATGTGTACGTATGTGTTTCGCATGGATTTGACTATTACTGGTATAGAACTATTGATTAAAAGATTGCATGTCTCAACCGCGGGATTTGCATTTTTCAATCTCATGCAAAACATGGTTTTTAAGTTTCCTGAGTAGGGATACGTGTTAACAGGTTAACACATGTTAATGTGAATGCGGTTCGCAGCATAATGGAATGGAGAGGGACTAGACTGCCGCACAGTAAAACACTCCCTCATAATTTCGGACAAGATTCAATATAGTTTCACGAAATCCTCGAAGGACTATGTCGGCTTTGAGCACTAGTTGTGAAGATTCTGCCAGGACACTGTCTTCAATGCAAATGACGAGAAGCGATGAGTGACGATAGGAAGCGATCCAGTACGATATGATTTGACAATGGATACGCACGATCTCCACAATCATCACATCGAAATCTCAATGTAGATACCCTAAAACGAGAAGCTAGTGAATGTTGACGATTCATCATTTGTCGTTCATTTCTGAATCCTAGGAGGCCTGTACATACTCTCCCCACCCCTTCTTTTTCTCTTCCCTCTCCCTCTAATCTCTGAATCTGTTCCATTCGAATCCCCCAAATCACGTAGAACCTCGTTACTTTCCAAAGTCGACAAGCAGATGCGAATCATACTTGTTTTTGGAACCCTTTACTTCGAAGAATAACTGTCCGATAATCTTCAAGACATCCGCCTTGAAATTGGTTCATGCTCAGGACCTAACATAGATCTGATTGTCTTTGTTAACCCAGACAGCTGTATACTCATTGAAAGTGAGCTCTACAGTCGTGGCGATTCACGTAATGCTGCGAATTGGCAGCACTTTGGAATCAGTCTCGATTGAGTGGGCCTGAATTTTCTGGTTGGGGAGTTGAGAACTAAATTCGAAGAGGCAGCACACCTGACATCCGCCTGGGAGGGAGGGGTTGACGGCCAAATAAGCTCATCTCTCCGAGGACAGAGCTCCACGAAACCTTAGATATCTTGGTTTTTTTTTTTTTGAAAGCATTATTTTCTATGGGAGATTGTCAAAAGATTGTTGAAATCGTTCTCGACGCTACGCTGACGCGCTCCCGGTGCCCTGCCAGGGGTTAAAGACGCGTAGCCAACCTCCCAGCCCAATTTGCACTGTGAACTAAACTTCTGTACAAATCTGTGGCTTTCCTAACGATGTTCCGGTAGTGATGACAGTTTTACGACGTTGCGTTCTGAGACTAAACGGGACGATGACGCGGAAACAGATCGTGTCGGTCGATAGCGAAGCCGGTTTTAGTTGCCTTCGCTTCCTTACAAAAACAATAGGACCAATTACTGTGCCATCTGGCTTATATATGAAAACTGAAGCAGAGATAGAAACGGCCTCTCTCTCTCTTTCTCTTTCTCTTCCTCTGTAGAACTAGCTGGGACAAAGTTTTCTTTCTGTTGTTTGTTCCACTATAACAACAACATATCTCGTTCTAGAAGCGATAGTTCCAAAAACGTCATGTTCATGCTTCATTTCTGCTCTTCTCTCTTGCCTATTCGAACACCGCAATGTCTCTCCAGCTATGTTCTCTGTGAAAAGGCTTACGCATAGCATTCCATTCCAACCAAGAGTGTTCTTAACCGATGAAGCTGTTACGATTTTTAGCTATTTATGTTCATAAAGGCAACGTTTAAAATCGAATCAGCAGAAAATTCTCGAATCGAATTAGTTACCACCCCTCTATTCCATGCAAGCAATTGCGTTCCATCTCGCTGAGTCACCTCAAAAGCGACCACATTCGAACAGGATTCCAGCATCGATCGCGCCAACTAATCATAACGTTCGAAGTGTAGAATGCTTCACCTATTCCACACCGTTCACCATTCTTGTAGGGACGTTCTTGTCGTCTTGCAGCAGCATGTCTACTCATCATCTCACTTCTATGCAACACCCGTTCCAAGATTTCTTAGGGTTGGTTGATTAGAAATGAGTGGTGTCATTTCTTTGAATCAGTAAACCTGTTATCGAGTGACGTCAGCCAAACTTTTGGTACTGCTTGAAAAAACGATTCGTGATGCGTCTACCAATATGTGAATCTCTTCATTACTCGCCTATTTTTGACTGTGCAGCGATGATTCGGAAGCTTGGAACTTTCCTATACGCATAAACACAATCGCCACACTTCATTTATTTCATTTATTTATTTTCACTTGTTGTTTTATTTTATTTCTAACTTTTATGTTTTCTTATTATCATTGAATTTTTGTTGAGTAAAATGAAATAATATATTCTTACATAGTATTTTAGTAGACTTTTGAATTACATATTAGTATATATGGGTTATTCATTTATTATTTCACATATTTTGAGGACGTTAACTATTCCAGTCTGCCACATCTTTGCAACAATCGAGTTCTTGCTCTCCAACTTGGGCTACTGAACCGCAATCGCGGTGGTGACTCGATCTGTCTATCGCCCCCGTTTTCGAGTCTGGAATCAGAGGTCATGTGATCGCTGCAAATCCAAGACTATCGGTGTCAGCGTTCCTTTTTGTCAGAAGCTTTTCTCAGTAGAGGGAAGTCTGAAAAACAAAGATGAAGGAGACCTCTTTCAAGTAGGCTCTCGATGCAAGTGTGAGAGAAGGGGAGGAGCCATTGATACTAAAAGCCGGCATTTTTTTCCACTGAGGTATTATTATGCCATGGTTTTTAGAACTAATTATTTTTTTTTCATTCAATGCGCTTTCATAATCGGACGAGCTAATATGTCTGTGTTATTCTTTGTGGTGGTTTTGTATGAGTAACCTTTTTATTGCTTTTTACTGCGAAACAACTGTGTTTAAGAATCTTTTTAAGTACAATAAGTCCACCCATCCCATCAGTTTTGCGAATGATAGTATGGTGCATTTTTTAGAGAACCTCAGAAAAGTAATTGTAGCCACCCTTTCGAGGAATGATAACCACAAAGAGCTTTTTGCTGTAAAAAAATGGGTCAAATGGATCATCTCTCAGACAAGAAGAGGATTTTGAATTCTTGGGACCTATACTTTTATTCATTGCATAGTTTCCCTCTCGCGGATAAATCCTTGCAAAAACTAAACAAAGAAGCAGTTTTCTTCATGCACTCCTCAGTAAGATGAACGAAATCAAATAAATTATATTTGACAGGGTATACCATCTGTAATAGTGCTCCATATGTGCGTGTATCTCTGAAATCTCTATTTATTGCATTTAATATTTAATTTTGCGTCTAAATTTGCGATTAATACAACGTCGTATTACAACGATCACATGTACATATGTATAATTCATTAGGAAATAAAAAATACAAGGTGGAATGTAAACAAATGCGTAGATGATGCTGATTATATTTACAAATACTGAGATGAGTAAATCAGTTGGTTTGTTCATAGCTAGGGGAGGCATCTTAAATAGGAGATTACGAACGAAAGCCGAGAAGTTTCGGCGTACCCAGTCACAATCACGCATTTTTTCGTAAAACTATTTTTACCAGTTTCGCTATAGTGCCGTGTTATATTTCGTTGCTTATCAATCGTCATTATCCATCGAACGCTAATTAAAGAGAAAGCCTTAACGCGTAATCTAGGTTTAATACTTACCTGGCAGTCACATGTAAGGGTATTCATACATTTTCGTCAATATCGACAAAGACATTGCTAGAGACACAGTGTGTAGACAAAGCGATAAGATAAGCAGTATTTTACCTTGCTGTTATGTCGTCACCCATCGCGAAACTTCCACGGGGTTCCTTGTAAACCGACTTCATTCACATGAAGATGACTAGTTGTTGAATGAAACCGTTGTTGCATCTGTCTCAGACTTACTAACAATGAATATTACTTTATTAATGGAAGTAATAGGGATTTGTTAGGGCAACCACGCACCGAAACCAAGCAGCGCCTAGAATTTGACAAAAACTTGTCCGACATTCGTTTCGGTTTTTGTTTACCATCTTGTTACTTTACGAGGATTAGTTGCAGTTATAATCACTAGTAGAATCACTTGTTGAATTTAATTTTAGGCATTTCAGAATGGCTTTTCTATTTGGGCACTTCATCAATAAAAAATGAGATTTGCAACAGGATCTTGCATTTGCAAGGGTTTCTTTTTCTTGGAATTTATAATGAGCTTGTAAACTGCTTATTTTTTCTCCATTCTTAAGCCGTTGATGTGAAGTGGTATATGAAATACTATTTATAATTTACTCACTAATCTTGATATAATTGCTCATCTTCTATCGAGCTAACCGAAGAGATGGAATCCTTGATAAAGCTCAAGTTTCATAGTGGTGCTGCAGTCAAGCATCACCACTTTAACATTTATTTTCCAATTTTGCCAGTATAGCCCACGTTGGATATGCCACCCCCGGTAATTGTTTTACCGACGTCGGTTTTAATACGTATCGATTATCGGTCGCGCGTGGGCGACGCCAACTAAACTATGGTCCGCTCAAAATCAATAAGCATCGGCATCAATGTCGCTGCCGATGGCGACGCATGATGTTGTATTCCACGTGGAGTATAGCTACAGCTCAAGAGGCACTGTCGTCATTGAGCGCTCCTTTTTGAACAAGTTCTCAACGTTTTCTTGAACTACGGATTGATTTGCAGCTGAGTTTTTTCTCTGCATAAGCACAAAAAGTCGCTAGAATAACAAAGAATTACATACACGTACATACAAGCCTTCGAAGCGCAAGCGGAATGTCGCAAGCATTTTGTCAGACTAATTTACAAGGCTCCTCGTAGAAAAATGGTCTTCTGGCTGTGCGCGACTGAACAATGGGGAGAACAAGTTCATTCGTTACATTCCGAATGTAATTTTACGCTTAGGTCCTTAAACAGCACTCATCGATTGAATATTTTGCGTGAAATACGCTTACCACTTC
The DNA here is from genome assembly GCA_037903475.1 of Ancylostoma caninum. Taxonomy (NCBI): domain Eukaryota; kingdom Metazoa; phylum Nematoda; class Chromadorea; order Rhabditida; family Ancylostomatidae; genus Ancylostoma; species Ancylostoma caninum. The sequence goes on from JBAJFG010000570.1 coordinate 338,888, forward strand.
TGATAACAGTGCGAACCATGCGTCCAGTAGTCCTAGCAGCAAGTGCTTCTTGTTGTTTTCATTCTCCCCTCACATGTTGCTCAACCTTTCGTCCCTTAAGCAGCAATTACTAAAGGATGGCACCAATTGAGGGGAGGATGGCTGCATCTGGGAGCAGTTGCTGCTAGGGTTTCTATTCGACGCATCACTCCGTTCGGGCTGTGATCGTGCTGAACAGTTATCAGGGACAGAACGTTTCACAACATCGTCTAGGTACAGCGGTCCACTTCCGTGCAATGACAGTGTGGTAACAGTGGACCAGTGGTCGATCATCCACCTTATAAGGAAATAATGAGTTGATGATCAGTGCAAGGACAGTTAAAGAGACATACCGGCAACAAGTCGGAACGTGGCTAACCTTTCTGGACTTGTCACAACATGTCTGTCTGCCGTTTTTTTTTTCACTTTGAGTTACACGTTGCATCTTAATTCTAGAACTCAACTTCATTTTGCTCAACGTTTCTTGTCCGATTTTCCTGTCTTTGATCTGAACTGGTAACATACAACGTCTCTCACAATGCTGCTGTTTGTGCTCTTTGGTTCTGTACAAATTTTTTCATCATTTTTGTTCGCCTCACAACATTGTTCATTGATTCGCCTGTTCCCCTGTAACAGCTCGCTATACTTCCAAAATTTTGCGTCCCGTTTTTGCGTACATATCCCGGTTCTTATTTACATGAAATCCTCAACAGCAATTCCGCACAAATCCCTAAACAAAAACGTTCATTGGCTGTATTTTTCTACAACTTTACCATCATCTACCTTCGCTCTTCTTTCGAGTTCTCGCAAAGGAAGGCAATATAATTCAAATCAGCTTCATCAGAGCTAAATAGGTTTCAGAATCTTGAACCTCTTCGATGTCAAGAACCCTTTAGTATCAGTCGCTTTTCAGTGGATGTTTAGGGTAATTCATACTAGATGCGTGGATCATTCGCGCATCAGACGCACACATCCATCTGGATATTTCGTGGAGACGGGTCAACGCGGCATGCATACCCTGAATGAAAATGTTCGTTTTGCAATTTATACTACGCGCGTGCGTTTGACGCGTGCATGTCTAAATGACGGGGGATACAGGCGGTTCAGAAATGGGTCGGTATTGGTGTATTTTTACGTAAAGAGGTTAGAGAGGCCTTTGGCAAGTCGTGCATGTTTAAGCTTGTTAGTCACAGTGATTTTTATCCGCTTAACATGTTAGAAAGGGTCCCGGAAATGATGTGAGAGTACGTGGAGCACATTTCTCCGATAACTGGCATATCGAGTCTCCGATGAATGGCCTGTAGGTCCAATTGCATCGCTGACGCAGTTCAAATGCACGCATTTGCGGCCTCGCTGCGGCATCGAATTGATTTCACTGGGAATGTTCATGCTGTGTCGATCGCTCTTCATAGAAAACCAGCCTGATCGTCCGGCTAACGCCGGACTCTCAGGCTTCTTTTCGTGCTCGCTTCGCTCGCATATTTTCATTGCCCTCAGATAAGATTAATGCAGGTGGATGAACAGACACTATCCACAGAGAAGCATTCTTTACCGCGGTTCATGGAACCATTGACCCACTATGGACAGCTCCTTTCCAACAATTTGTGGTGCCGCATTTCGGTGGAAGTAAATAGTAAAAATTGACCAAGTAAGTGCAAACTGGGATTGGACCTGAACACCGATGCACCCTTATCTCACCGTTGGAACCTGCCTCCAAAGGTTCCTCCCGTTTTGGACGCCGGCGCACACTTGTCACGCCGTTGGACCCGACTCCAGGCGTTTTCCCACTTTCGGAAGCAGGCGCACCCTTATCACACCTTTGGACTCCACGCGTTTCCCCGCTTTTGGACGCCGACGCACCCTCATCAAGCCGTTGGACCCAACTCCACGCGTTTCCCCACTTTTAGACGCCGGCACGCCCTTATCACACCGTTAGACCCGACTCCAGGCGTTTCCCCACTTTTGGACGCCGGCGCACCCTTATCACACCGTTAGACCCGACTCCAGGCGTTTCCCCACTTTCGGACGCCGGCGCACCCTTATCACACCGTTGGACCCGACTCCAGGCGTTTTCCCACTTTCGGACGCCGGCGCACCCTTATCACGCCGTTGGACCCAACTCCACGCGTTTTCCCACTTTCAGATGCAGGTGCACCCTTATCACACCGTTGGACCCGACTCCAGGCGTTTTCCCACTTTCGGACGCCGGCGCACCCTTATCACGCCGTTGGACCCAACTCCACGCGTTTTCCCACTTTCAGATGCAGGTGCACCCTTATCACACCGTTGGACCCGACTCCAGGCGTTTTCCCACTTTCGGACGCCGGCGCACCCTTATCACGCCGTTGGACCCAACTCCACGCGTTTTCCCACTTTCAGATGCAGGTGCACCCTTATCACACCGTTGGACCCGACTCCAGGCGTTTTCCCACTTTCGGACGCCGGCGCACCCTTATCACGCCGTTGGACCCAACTCCACGCGTTTTCCCACTTTTAGACGCCGGCGCACCCTTACCACACATTTGGACCCGACTCCAGGTGTTTCCCGACTTTCGGACGCCGGCGCACCCTTATCACGCCTTTGGACCCGTCTCCAGGCGTTCCCCCTGTTTTGGACGCTGATCAAACCGCTAACCCACCTCTAACATACTCTATGCTGCAAGCCCATCCTTGTCACTCCTCACCCGTCTGGTTCATCGTCCTCGTTATAAAGGCATACTACCCTTCTCCTTCCTTTTATACGGTCCTGTGATCATAAACTTATCTCATTCATTCCGACCGTGGTGAAAACAACTGCAGGCCATTAACATGTCTGAACATGACAAAAGTGGCCCGAAACACCCTTAAATCAAGGTAAAAATCAAAATTTACCACGTTTTCGTACATAACTCGATGCGCTGAACACAATGGTGTAGGTATTTTCCGTTTTCGATGGCTGGTTCTCGTGCACACACACACACACACACACATGAACTGCCAATTAAGAAGAAGTATGATGCTCCGCAAATGGAAGTGTGCGTCTGACGCACGACCGATGAACGTACTTGGGATAAATTACCTTTGAGCTGCGTCACGGCTGCGACTGGACCTATCCTCCGTCATGGAGACGCACGCTCGTAGAACGCACGTATCTGCCATAAATTGCCCTTATCTCCAAAGTTGGCTCGGACCAAAGTGAGCCGGAGGCGGAAATGATAACGACATTAGAAAAGTTACGTATCGCTCACAGTTTTTTACCACTTAGAGCTCTTCTAGTCGTAGCGATCGTGGCGACAGTAGCGACAAACGGCGCACTTTGGAGATACCCCAAAAGTAAGCGAGGCAGAGCGGGCATTTCATAGGCTCAGCGTTCGTATCTCCAGAAAAAAGCGATTAAATTGGAGAATTCCAGTGTATATGGACGTGATCAACTCTGTGAAAAAATCTTCCTCCTGAAGATTTTCAACTTTAGTGAGCGAGGGAATGATGTTGAGCAATTAGATCAACTGTAGTGTAATTTAAACTAGGTGGCAGCTGCAGTTAATTTTCGGGTTGACACCTAACACTGGCCCTAATAATCTTGGCAACAATTTGGTACACCTTTTTTCAAAAGCTATGTTATAAGTCATTGCCACTCATCCCACTCATCATGGTCAACTGCAGCTACTGACACTTCTACTGCCTTTGATCCGCACATACTTGCTAAGTACTACTTACATTGTATTTTGAGATTATCAGCATCTCAGCTTTGACGTCTCAATCTCTATGTTGTTTGAGGCCTTGCTGAACTTCTTACAGCCTATATACCGTGACAAACGGAGTTCCCGTTTATCTTCCTGCGTCTCCATCTAATTTGTGCTGATGGTCTTTTTTTCTATGTGTTATTTTCAGAGGGCTGGAAATCCTCTCTTGCGGATCTCAATAATATCTCGCTAGGTTTTAGCAGATTAGACCCTTCCAAAATCTGATCTTCTTTTCTGATAATCGTTACATTAACCGAAATTGAATTTGCTGTGTCAACGTTAAGACTGCGTCTATCATAACAAAGCATGTCTCTTTTCAAGGCACTCGTCCCACGAATGTACAACACTACAGGACAAGAGGGTGAGCCCAGCACTTTTTTACTTTTGTTACTTTGGTAAGGTATTTTATCCAAGATAAGAGCTATTTTCGTTATTTGCAAATCTTCAATCCGGTAGCTAAGGATGAACAGGTGGTGGAGAAGGTCTTCTCGTACATGTTTCGATCCCCTCCTGTGCAATGCTTACAGCCAGCACGAAAATCACAGTGAAGGAGATTTTCCGTGTGGTTCAATTTTTACCGTTCTCAAGTGAAATTTTATCCTGTTGTTTTGATATTGCAAATCTTCGGATATAGTGTCTTAAATTTACTTCAAGAAAATCTTCAGAATAAATCACGCCTCTCAATTTCAGTATATGTTGGGCAATACGTTCGTGCTATTTATTTCAGCTCAATTTTTTACGAGGATTCGAACTCATTCCGATAACCTATCATAGATAACTTGTAGCTCTTGTTTTGCTCTTTACAAATATTATAATCAGTTTTTTTCCAATTCTCACAACTTCTCATTTCCTGTCGAATGAAGTGTGACCCCGCAGTTCGACAAGAGCGTACATCTCCGCCACCTGCAACTGTTTGCAGTTCAAGCTGTTGGGGATGTTAACAGGCTCTATGTGGAAGCCATCACTGGTAAAGGGACAGCGCAGAAGTGGATATTTGCCTCAGAGAGGTCCAATTTGGGCTGGAGGATGCACCTTGTTCTCCACGCACAGTTCGTAGAGTTATGAGGCGATTTTCTGCAAGGACTTACTCCAGATGTGAAGAAGAAGTACTGTGGATACTAACTTCCAGAAAAACCTAAGTTGAACTAGTCCACTCCATGAAAATACATTGAATGCTCAGAAAAACCGCAAGAACTTATTGCCCAACCTAATATATTGACTCATCGGAGATTGTCGAACCCCTTTCCAGTTAGAAAACCCAACTGACTCGAATTTGAAAAGCGGCAGCTGCATACTAGATCTTCGAGATAATTCCAGATATTTAGGGATTCGGGACTATATTCGAGAAGACAAAGACTTTCCACTTAAACAAAGGGACGAGGAATGCCTGATTTTGTACTATAGGGAACGAGAAAGTGAGACCTTCGACCGAAAAGTTGTCACAAAAAATTGCGGGACAGCCTCTACACCCATTGTCTATAATGGGCCATGTTTGGAATAGTGTACTTTCTCCAAATTTTAATAATTTTCATAATTATTTATTTATTCATTTATTGCACTCGTGGTGCGCTACAGGTTTCAGTAAAAACAGTTACTCAACACAAGATGGAAGTGAAATTGAAGTTAATGAACAGAAAAGAAACCAAACGAAATGGCAACCCAAATGTAGTTGGTGCAAAATCAACACTATTCAAGTACTGTAACTGTGGGACAGTTTCGTTGGTGCAGGTGCGAGGTAGTGCTACGTTGAAAAAAAAAATCTGGCGAAGATATATATTCCACAGAATTTGGTATATTTTTACTTGGTTAGCGAGGATAAAACGGGTAACGGTCTGGTAACAAACGAGCAGAGTAATTGCAAGCCTTACCTGACGTTGCCCCACGCACCCACATCAGCTAGCAAGTTGTCCTGGTTCTGATTCGAGAGTCATCGGAACCTGCAAGAACTTCGGCAAACGGGTATACTAGCTGACCCCGTTGAACTTGCAGGTCGGGTAGGAGCAGAACGGCCAGAGGCAAGCTAACCTCTATAATTCACATAGGCACGCAGAAGCATAAGGTTGAACTGCCAGATCGAAACACATCAGCGTATCCCTAACCCCGCAAGAACGAAACAGTGACAGCAGAATTCCAATAACAGTATTAAACAAAACATTGGGAAAATTGAGACGCAGAAGTCGTCAGGTGAAGTAGCTAATAGTCGTCTCGCTGTCCAACGATGCTAAAAAGAAATTTATGAAAGAAGATACTAATAATCATCAATTCTCAAGGTACTTAAAAGCTCCAGTTTTCGTAGCTTCGCCCGAAAAACACGAACATTTGGCGAAGATAGTAGATCGCTAGGTAACTTCTGTAACCAGCGGGCACCTCGACAAAAAATTGAACGAAACATCTTAGTGCGATACGGTCTCTTAATTCTTCTGTAGTGCATATTTAACCCACCCATTCGACCATTGTAATAATTAGTAAAGTTTTCAGTAGGATTGGGTTGTCCAAGTGACAAAGCACGTGAAATGCGACGTGTCATCAATATGTTAAACAGGATCAACATGTATTACATGCCCACTTCTTTCACTTCTTTCCTCACAACCACATCTGAAAACATCAACTGCTCCTGCAATTTTCGTTCACTCTCTATTGAAGAAAAGTTCCAAAGATTAGGTCCGTGTTTAGACGGAGATAACAGCACACTACATACATCTCTGAAGTTTCCTCCTGTGGTGGACCCGCGGTAGAAGGCCGATCCGTGGTGCATCCGCGATTGCCCTCGATAAGTCCGCACGATCCCGCGATGGAATAGCGGGAGTGACGTCACTCCTGCACCCCACATTCCCACAGTGGATTCGCAATATAATTGCATTCAACGGCGGGTCCGCACCTGCCGCACGGTAGACCTGCACATTCCCCCGGTGGATTCACACATGGCCGCATTGGCCAACCGACTCCCCACCTCGGACAAACCGTAGATCCAACGCGAGTAGGAATTTCAGAGACGTATGTACCTAGAGGACATGAGAGTACCAATAATTTTCTCCATAACAGCGTTATGCTTAGAGACATATGACGAATACCTAAACTAACTGCACTTATTCTCCGATGTAGTGCGTGAGAGTTTTTTTCTCGTTTAGTAGATATTTCAGCGACCGAAATGCATCAAAGCCCCAGCCAGCCTTGTTAAAAGATATTCGTTTTGGTTTAGATGGACTTTGATGAAGGTTCACCACACGAAATTATTACTGTTTTGCGCTGAAATTTACTGAACCATAATTAATTTTCATTACAAACAGCCAACTAAACTCAGACATTTGTGTGGGAGTTGCTGGAGGCTCGGCGGGAGTCATCCAAAAATGAGAGTTTTTGTAGCGCAACATCCCGATTTTGTCCCGCATGCTCCGCGGAACACCTAATGTTGTCCCGGAAATGATACCATTATCATGGTGCGGGAGATCGGATTTTGTACCGAAAATGAAAAAAAAAACATTAGAAAGCAAAGAATTCGCATCGAGTTCAGTCGCACGGCATGCTCCACGTGCACCGACGCCGGCCGATGCTAGCGGACCCAATTCTGCATCCGCGCCGCGTCCGTGCGCGACCGCGTCCCACGCATCTCGCCTGGTTTTCGCACCGGGACGTGGTTTCAACCGGGCCTCAGTGGGCCAGTCGAGTCCCGTAGGACTCCACTCTCCGTCGAAGCGGAGAGTAGACTGAGGTCTACCTGCAAACTGAGGCCCTTATACATGCATATTAGGTGTTAACATAAGTCCTTGCGCTTTTTTCAGTTGCGAACTTTTCTGACTCGCCATCATTTTTCCATAACGTGCTGCATGCCATTTGGAAGCGCTTTCCTTCCTCTACAATCTTATCAATGACGTTTTCTCAGAAGTATTGAATTAGTTGAATTTTAGGCTCAAAAAAAAAAAACAATGATTTAAGGAAAATCACCTTTCTTGCATTCAACAGGGACCAGAAAACACCCGATACTGTTTGAATGTGTACGTTCTGTAGAATATACAGGCGGAAGGACATCACCAGCCGAATTCTTGAAGGGGCAGTTTGACGGTGTGGGCTATGGTAGGGTCCGACGTTATCACGGGGCAAAATGATGGACCCTTCCGGTTGGATCCTTTCAACAGGACTACATACCTCAGTTATTTGGTAGATTTGAGAACTACGATGTTCATAGAGACCATAAGATTCCTTTGGAGCGATTTCCAGGTGTTGTCTGTTCGGTAGAAGTGGTTGGTGTCATTGAGAATAAATATGTCTTCTTCGAGCTTAAGAACCACTAATGGCCAGTCATTTCGAACAAAACATCTCTTTCATGCTTAGTAGAAGTAGCTTGCCCAGTTTTGATGACCTTTCAAGCTTTAACTGAATGGCAGGATAGGTAGCTGTCGGTTGCGTTGTTTTTCACTGACTCATCGCTCCACTTCGCAGACTTAAAACTCAAGCAAACTGTTATACTACAAAAAAACTGTTCACATTATTCTTATAGAGGAATATTAGTGCTTTCGAATCCTATATGACTTGTACCTGTAAAATAACAAGTACACGGAGAAAACTGCATCCGAAAAAAATCGCAAGGGCTTATGTTAACACCTGATACATATACCCCTCATTTGATAGGGTTACTACGTAACAATCACAAACCCATATCATTCTCAGGTTAATCCCGCAACAAAACCAAAATGATGTCACCCACCGGAGCTCCCGATTTTGTCCCAAAAATGATAAGAGGCCGCTTCGTCAGGCAGGATTCCCGCACGAATGTCTGAGAAGTTCTAATCATGATGTTTTGCGACTGTTGCGCAGCAATTCGTAGAATTGTCTCGAGACGTGCCAGACAGGTGAATATTCTTCAATCAGGGCATCATTCATAAACATTTCGCTCAGTTTATGGTTGAAAAAGGCTTCGGCTACTTTTCCACCCTCTCTGTTCACCAAACCGTGATTACTACACAACGTTTTTCCTGTTAATTTCTACGGCAAGAATGCTGAAAAGGGAAGTTTACCGACTTTGAGAAAATGAACCAGGAACGAAGGATGGATGTAATAGAAGCCAGCGAAGTCTTGAAGGAGGTCTGAAATTATTGATGGAATTGGAAATTGTTGTTGAAACAATTGGAAGAAATATTTAGTTGGCTATCTCATGAAAATGCGTACTTTCACCAAAGTGTGATTGTAGTGAAATAAGTACTGGTTTCTTATTTGTTTTGAAACAGCCCGCTAATTGGCTTCCTGTTGACATCTATGCTATCTATTGTGATAGAACACCTCGAGTGCAATCGAATGGATAACTAAGTACATGTTTGTTCAAGAACAACACCCACATGGATTTCTGTTTGAGATTCTGCCGTTTGGGGTATTGTGGGACGTAGAACTCACATTCAGCCGTGAGATACGCAGCTGAAAACAACCAACAAGAATGGGCCTCTGGCCACAAGGATGGGCCATTGTTGCTATGGTGAACGAAATAATGTGCTAAGCCAGAGAGAGTTTGATGTGTTTTTGATATTTGATATTTCTCGGGCATGTGAGTTCACAAGCACTGGCGTTTTCGGGTCTAACCATCTGAATGCTACGTGTGCTCCCGAAGGTGACAGAGCATGTGTTAGCTAGCCCATCTTCCCATATCAACAGGTCGTCATCACTTCTCTCGCTGCCATGCCTCCGTAGACAGAAAACGATTCCTTGTATTCTACTTCCTGCTGTAAATCCATAGCAACCGATTACACGGTGCAACAATTAACTCTGAGGCGAAATTTCCTTGAATGCTCCCTTTAACAGCAAATTTCGCTCACTTCTAGTACTAGCATCTTATTATAGTATCCGACACGGAGGGTTCATTTTCAACCACCGTTGCAACAGCATAAGAAATTAAAGGCAGAGGTCCACCTCATATTCGTGGTTGAGACAATGGCAGATTCTACATCTCCTCCCCACGCTGAATCCAGCGGTATAGGTAAATTGCCTCAAAATAGTTTTTAAACCCGTCTTCCTGGACGGAGTCTGTAACAGATTGCTAGCCCGAGTTGACGTGTGAAGCCGTTGATCTTATCAATTGAACACGCCAAGACTCGTTGGTCACCGCGGCAGCCGTGGCAGTCAGCCAGCACAGCAATCGGATTTTTGGAGCGATCCGCCTCCGGGCTCCAAAAATGCAGCCATTTCGACCGCTTCAAAAATGGGGCTTTTGTCACTTTTGATTCTGCTGATGTACATCACTGGGATCAACATGACCAGAAGGCCTAGGACGTGTCTTCAACTCCAGCAACGGAATTAGGTGGCCTCCTGCCTTTAAGGGCAGTAACTTTGTGTTTTTGTACGGTACGTAAATACCGTACACGAACGTCGGTCACGATTGCGCTTCCCGCAGGTCGCACCTCCTCTACAGCGTGGGCGAGGCAACACTTCTGATAACTGTGCAGCACGAACGGCGCACTGGTTTGAGTAGAAACCATAGCGACAATGGTTACCAGTTGCTGCCATCCTCCCCTCGATTGCTGCTCAATCTCTCCTCCCTTTAGCAGTAGTTGCTGACGGATGGCCCTTTACCAGCAGCAGTTGCTGAGGGAGAGCAATTGAGGGGAGGATGGCACCAACTGGGAACCGTTGCTGAAGTGGTTTTTACTCGAACCACTACACCGTTCGGGCTGCGTCGTGCTGCACAGTTATCAGAGACTCAACATTCACAACATTCACAGCCCCCAGACGAAAGAGAAAAAATTCCGAGTTGAAAATTTTGATGGTTACCGAAAAAAATTTATTTGAAATTCAAATCAGAAGCTAAATTTAACATGTCCGACAGGGACGAGTAGAATTGAAATTTGAACTTGTTGATCTTCTCTAATCCTGCTACTTTTTTAGAGGAACACCTCAACCAGGCGGGACGTCCCTACTACAACCAAGGCTATCCAGGAGGTAGGATATTTGATGTTTCTTCCTAAAATCATGGTATTGTCAAGTTTTTGCGGTAGTGGGTATATTATAGCACTCGTCAATTGAGAGCTAATGCATAAGATCATCAACTAAAAGGAAGCTGACAGCTGCGTTTTGCTTTCGTTAGCCAATTCATTTTTTTCAGTTAATTGGTTTGTTTACACAGACGCCTGTGCTTAGTCTGAAACAATATTGCAACAGAACACATCAACATTATATGTAGAACGAATTGAATTTTGCTTGAGATTAAAATCAACACACTGCGAAGAACGAATGAAATCTAAAGAAAGGGAAAAAATGAGGTGGCGTAAGATTGAGATGAGCATAAGTCGCTGTGATCGTACACATTTTTTGGAGAAATCTTGCACATAGAGTCTCGTTACTGCCCAATTTTCATGGTCTACACATGCGGCGATGACTTATGTCTAGCTGGCTTCCTTTTCCCCTCAAGGTACCATCGATTCAAAAATTGTGCTGATTCAACTGAGTGTGTTTTGCACAAGCAGAGTGCAGGTTGACGCGTAAACATTTTTTTTCACCGTGCACAGTGATCATCGATAGCAGTGCGTTTTCCGCCGTCTCTGGGAGTACGCTACGCGGCCGCGCCGCTCGTACTGGAATCGCCGCCGTAGTGGTAAATCAGGGTTTTCTTGATAGCTTCCATCACATTTGAGGTCAGCTTTGAAGAAACCTAACTAGCTACCAAGAGATAATTTTCATTATATTTTATGTCAGCTTTCAAGAAAACTAACTAGCTACCAAGAGAACCCCATGGTTTGTTGTAGTGGAAGAGATTCTATCGCTAGCGGCGCGGCCGCGCTGCATGTTCCTCGAAGACGCGGAAAATGCACCCTCTCGACACCTACTGTACATCATTGTCACTTGAATTCCGTCGCGCGTTATCACGTCTTGACTTAAGGTGCGGAAGGATTTCACGGAGTAGCTTGGAACACAACATTGTTGCTATGATGAACGGAATCATGTGCTAAGATAGTGAGAATTTGATGTGCTTTTTTTCTGTTGCGTTTCCATTCATTTTCTCCCAATTTTTTATCATACCTGTAAGCAGCACACTACGCTTCAATAGAAATCCGAAAAAAAGTGATTTCTCCTTCCTTGTGCGCACATATGGTGAATATTTCCAGGTGGCCGAAATTTGCCTATGCAGCAATATTTGAAGGCTAAAACTAAGTTTAAGGCCTTAAGACCTTAGAGAAGGAAGGAAGGGGTAGGAGCCTGAACAATAAGTGGTTCGCACCTCAAAAAATAAAAGTGGTAAAACTCCCGAGCGAAGCCGGGTATGCCGTCTAGTGTCCCCATGAGACCGTTGTAGTTGTACTTTACAGTACTTTTACAGCAGCTCGAAAACAGGTTTACCATTGGTTTTCTGTTGTTTTGCTCAGTATGGAGCAAGTAACCATCGCATGCATGAAGAAGATAACTCAAACGCTGCTCATTGGAATGTAAAGACGTGCGGATGGAAAACAACATGTAGCTGGGCGATATGTTTCCTCTCCGAGCATTGGTTCACCGAGCCTCACTACACGTCTGATAATGCATTGGTGATGCGGCGCGGCTTAGCTGATAGGCGGTGAAGCATGAGGCAAGTATTTTTGAGAAGGACTGTACAGTGGACGTCAACGGCGCTGGCCCATCTGCGGCCTAGAGAAGGACGCACCGCGACCGCGCTGCGAGCGCCAGGATCGGTGTCGTCTGCTGCCGGGATGCTACCTCTAGTCGCTTTCTTCCCAATTTGGTCAAAAATCGCGTAGAAAAGCTGCTATATACCGATAACAGCACCAGAAAACATCGGTTACGACGTGTGCGGTGCGGTTGCGCAGCGTACTTCTCGACGACGTGGATGGGCCACCGCCATTGACGTCTGTAGTTTGTCGGCAGTCGATGGAGTAGTCCAACTTTCCAGCATTTTTTTTTCGACACCTATCAAAATCGAGAGGCTTCACAACTAGGCAACATTCCAGATGTGCCTTCCCCTATGTCGAATATAGCAGCTGCATTAGGAATAGAACGTCTCGAGCCATCTAGTAGTGTGATGCATCACCACACTATTCGGGTCAGCACGAAAATCCTTCTTTGGGGCCGAATGCACCTATGCTAAAGCATGCACTTGCACATGCCGGAATGTAAAATAAACCTCCCTCCCTCAACAATCGATCGCGACGATGTTTTCGATTGTGGCTATATGACGTATGCACGCCCGTCTGCGACCTCCGTTTCTCACGTGCAATTCCTTGCTATCGAGCCATCATCGTTCGCCGTCAGCGTTTCGCAATAGTGCATCTCGGTTTTCCATTGCTATCCAGTCCTACGAGGTGCCTTAGTCATCATTCTGATTTTCGCGCTTCTGCAGCTTTCTCTACGCGCCAGGGATGAGAATAGTTCTGGCTTCCTTCGGACTTCTATGGTTCTGAAGGATGAGCGTCGATGGCGATGCGTTTTCCATGTACTACGCGGAAAATACGCGGCGCGACAGCGCGGCGCGCTTTTGGATCGGCAATTTAGTGACAAATTAGGGTTTTTTTTTTATAGTTTTTCATCATATTTGATGTTAACTATCAAGAAAACTAACTAACTGGAAAACCTTTTGGTTTCTTGTCTCATACTTACTTGTGTCTCTACTCATGCAAGTGGGCTAGGAACAATTTCTTTGTTACCCGCAAAGATTCCGTATGTATGTACAGTGGACGTCAGTGGCAGTGGCCCATCTCCGGCTCCGAGAAGTACGCCGCGCAACCGCGCCGCGTGCGTCGCGTACGATGTTTTCCGCCGCTGTTATGCTAGACCTAGCAGCTTTTCGGCACTATTCCACTTGTTCTGCCCCAAAATCTCAAAGTCAAAAATTTCTCTGAGACTTCGTCCATTGGTGTTATATGACATGCTGATCACAAATATCATACTCATTTGGTGCTGTAACCCCATCTGGGTAAGGTTACGGTAGGGTTAAGGCGAGCAAGATATCTCATGGAATCACCTGGATTTTTGTCTATGAGGGTTATTTGACATGCTGATTACGAATGTCACATTGATTTTGCAAGTTGAAAGCAATTTGAGGTATTCCTATGGACTGTAGTCACCCTAAACCTACCGTAACCCTACCCAAATAGGGATGCGGCACTAGTATGTAGGCATTCGTGAACAGCATATAAAATGACCTCCCTAGACTAAAATTCAGATGATTTTGTGAGATACCGTATTACCGCAAATCCGACCATAACCTTACCCAAGTGGAATTACGGCACAAAATGAGTGTCATATTCTTGATCGGCATGTCAAATAACGCATCTGGACGAAGTTTCAGAGACATTTTTGGTCTTGAGATTTTGGGACAGAACAAGTGGAATAATGCCCGACACTGATCCCGGCGCGCGCAGTGCGGTTGCGTTGCGTCACCGCCGTTGACATCTACTGTACATATATTTTGATGATTTTTCTGTAACCGTTTGGGAAGCGAGAATTACTGCGGTCTCAGGCATAATAGCGCTGCTGATCGTATGTGAGACAACTCCATCAATTCGACTTTCTTCATCCCTCTAAAATGATCCTGTTTGCCGAACAACAATGACAGACTTTCTTTCTGCCCACCGCCACCTCTCGTTGAGTTCTTTTATTGCTATCGATCCAGCCAAGGTGGCTGCCGTTCCACACAGCGCCTCACGATAAATACGGAGTTTCAATGTATGTTTGTCTTGTCACCGTGGAAACAGACAGAAGTCTACTACCACATGGAATAGTGAGATAGTCGCTAGCGTTTGTAGCAGTTGTCTGTCTATGTATCTGCCTGTGTGGCTTCCGTCAGTTCTAATGATATACATACACGGCTTATATTCGGAAAGATGAGACCATCGTGCGGCTCGAATACATTGGTTCCGCGTTCCCCCACAATATGACGCTTCTAACATGTCCGTGCAGCTGGGGATCAAAGCAATAACAAGGTTCTAGTAGCATTTTGGGCGTACGTAGAAAGCATGTCTTGGAACAGCAGGATGGTCTCATCTTTCTGAATAGATAGTAGATACAGTAAGCGTCGATGGAGCTGACCACTTTGCAGACTTTGGGACCAACTGCTGCGCTACTGTTGTCATCTTGCGTTGCCGGAGAACAGGCGGTTGATCCGATCGGATCTTCGCAACTCTTCTTCCCACCTCTAAGTATTACCCGAGGGCATTCAGTGCAGGGACAGAAATTCCATTTAGATCAACAGCACCAAAACTAACAATGCCCAATTATTATATCGTAGTTGCTGATTTTTGGAAAAGTTGTGCTACATATAGTATCCTTGCACAGCTCGAACGATTGGGGTAACCGGCTTCTTTAGGTTTTGCTCTCTGCGCGCTACCAAATCTGCTAATCGTAACAGCACTTATTGCATTTCGTCATGAAACTGCTACATATGTTAAGCCTAATGCTAGTTGCAGCTACATATGTTAAGCTTTTTTTTTGTCATATACAAATATGACAAAAAAGCTTAACATATGTAGCTGCAACTAGCATTACGGCAGATTCACTCTTTTTAAGACCGTGAACATGTGAACGAACTCATCTCCTACCCAGTCAAAAAGACCTTCGATGAGAACTCAAACAACATTGTGAATCCGTAGTCCGTGTGTAAATTCGTGTTTTCTTGAATAAGCGGATGCAGATGTCATGTATACATGTGGACTATCGATTAGGCGCCAGTGTTTCCTCCCATTTCAGCTGCCGGCTGAAACCAGTCGGTGACTTTGTTCAGTAGTCGATTGGTGGTGCCTTTCGAAGTCGGCCGATTAGTCACCGACGCTTTCGGTTGATGTTGTTGTCAGGGGATATTTTCTGTTTGGTCGCTCCACTCAGCAATGCACTGAACATCACGTGTGTTGGTCGAGGGGGTTTCCCTCGAATTGATCGCCGCGCCGTGTCGCTGGCAACAAGCGTTCGTCGTTGTTTCCTCATCCCATTCTGGAATCTTCTTCGAGCGTATGTCCCATATTTCGAAAATATGTTGAAATCCACTCATTGGTTGAGCAACAGTGGAAATTTTCCTGGTCTTTTTATGGCATAGATTTGCCGTGATAAATTTAACAGTGGGAATTCTGGAGATTGTAGCCAGTTTCGAAAACGACGACCACCGGGTGTTTGTGCACGTTGCTTGCCTTTATCGCTTACTTCTCTTTTTCCCTCTTCATTTTCCCGTAATTTCTCTTTAACTATCTCCTCTGGCGAAACAAACGTATCAGAGCAGTTTTTTTCAACAGTACAGATTTCGTATCTGTTCGAAGAGTCTCAGGTTAATCCCCTAGTTCAACACATGACTATGTCTTCTTTTCGTTTACAAGCCTAGGTTGCCGAAAGCAAAACGATATAATGTGCCCTCATTGAAGGAAAGAGCAGTCATTAAAACAGAAAACACATCTTCGGAAAAAATATAACCTATGTGTCTATTAACTTATACGGTAAGATAGTACATAATTTCTTCTCAGTTGTGGTTGTTACAAAACTGGAGAGTTTCGCACCTCAAACATCTCCCGCACTGTAAAACCCTGAGTGTGGTAAACAAAATTTCGCTATCTCTAGATATGTGCTGGTCCTGACTGCAAACGATTTCACTACAATATTAGGCCAAGCCATTATTCGTGTCGCACTATTGCCTTCATATGCTTTAAGAATATTATCCATTAAGTCATCTTTAATCAGTAGGAATGCGATTCCAATTTCCTCTTGAACAATTGTTTCTGTTTCAACATTAGACGTGAATAATCGGAATGGTTTAGAATATTATTCGATCAACAAAATGAAAATTTTTTAAATAGCTCTTGAGCGAACTAATTGCCTTCATGAATACCATTTAGTCCAGCCATGTTAAAACTCGACCCGAATTTCGAAGCTAGTAGGAGAGAGCATTATAGTGTGTTAAACCGGGGAACTCAGTTGGAAGAATATTAGAGAAGGAGAAATCGCGAGAAATACTGTCATATTCGGAGAGGCAGGCGAGAAGTGCAGATCGTAGCCACAAATACTCAACAGTCATCGTTTTTGAAACGGACTATTCCAGCCTGAGAGAAATATAAGAAGTGCTACCTCCTCGGTTATTTTGATGCTCGATTGAGTTTCTTAACTGATAGCTAAATTAATAAATTAACTAATTCATTTGGTTTGTATTCTGTCTTAGTTCTAGGTATACATAGTAAGGCTTGCTAGTGCAAACATCCTTTCTTCCTGCTCCGTTAAGATTTTTCTCAGATTGGACAAGTATAGATAGCTCTAGATTGCCAGCGCATGTTTAATAGAGGGATGTCGCTTGGCGTTCTCCATAAGAGTGCATTCTGTCGATGAAAGTGTTTACAGAGTAGAATCGATGAGAATAGCTTTCCGGCAGCGCTTATCGTTCAGTTGTGTTCGCTCTGTTTCTTATGCATTCGTCAAAAGCTTTTCATACTTCGTTCTGATGAAACAAGTTTCTGTTTAAAGAGTGACGGAGTGAGAATCACAATCAGCTTCGATCGAAATCAATATCGCCAATCATACATAGTCGCCCTTTTGCTTTAGCTATGCTACGCAGTTCACCGATGGATTTGCGAGTCCATATGGGCTCTTGCTTTTTTACAAGCAGCCCAGCAAAAGATCTCCTTTTTCTCTCTATCTGGGACGGGAAGCATAGATTGAAATGTCTTGGTAGAAATGAATTCCTTGTAATACGCCTTGACTGCCATCATTTCGCCGTATTGCGTCATTACTGCGATTTTTTGCTTCGGAATTTATGAGTCATCCTCAGTTAAAATATCGTTTCATTTTTTACACCATATCGAACGTCTTGCTTACGTCTAATGGTTTTTCTGACATTAGCCTTGCCATCAAACAAGATTCAAGCATTTATCATTTCAGCCATGTCAGGGCCGTACGGACAGCCTGGTTACAATCCACAGTATCAGAATCCTTATCCAGCTGGTGGGCCGCCACCACCTGGATGGAACGCACAGGGAGGACAGCAGCAAGGTATTTTTCATAACTGTATGTTTACAAGAAATTTTGGCACTATTCAATTTTACTGGCACCAAAATCTTCAGAAAACAGTTTTTGGCTGTAACTTCATATAGAGTTCTTGTGACTCACGTTCTTCTTCTTTTTCCAAAGCTCACAATCAAATTAAGATTTGATGCAGGGCGTTGTGATCACAAGCGTAATTAGACGGAGCACCCTCTTCTGCATGGGTTTTACAACCCTCTGGGCCTGGACGCATCGTTGTGATTACTCAGGACAAACATGATGACGCCCGTGTTAATGATGGGTAAATTTGAGAGGTGTTAACACTTTCACCCTGGATAATCCCAGTCATGTATGAGGCCCTTGCTATTTCATATAGATCAAGGCAACTGTATGTGGTAAATGTGGAGGGGGAGATACTTTGGAAAGTAGCCGTGTTTAAAATCCTTTTCACATGCTCACCCCACTCGTCTGGATTTATTGGTTTTCTTGCTTGGAAAGCAAGAAATGAAAAAAAAATTGATGGAAAGCCTTGCAACGCCGCATCAAATTTATGATCTCTTAATTTGTTTTCGGCTTTCGTGTTAATGTCTGGTTTGTTTTGAGACGATTTGTACGGTGATTTCTTATGCGATTTGGAGGCTTTTGTACATTTTCTGCTCAATTTCCATGATTGCGCTGCTGCGTGTTTCTATGGCGACTAATTTTTTCTAGATGGCTATTGTCACAGCTCTCGGAGAATTCGTTCCTCACACCTCAGAGTCACAAAAAATGATTATGAAAAGGCGCAGAACTCAGTTTTAAAAACGAAAATGCATATAGATGTAAAGTTAACGAAGGAAAGAAAGGAGCCATCACACGTGGGAAGCTCGACGAGTAGCTAGGCTAAACTTGTCTATTTATGTGTACATACAATGAGCGTCGATATAAGTTTTCCGCGGAATTGGGGAACACGGCGCGCTGGGGCGCCACTCGTGCTGGAATCGTCGCCGTGATAGCAGACCGTAGGGTTTTCTGGACTGTCAGCTCATTTTCTTGATAGCTAACATCAATAAGACGAGAAACTATCGAGAAAGGCCTGATTTCCTATTACGCAGGTGATTCTAGCACGAGGGGTGCCCTCCGCCGCGTGCTTCCTGAGTCAGCGGAAAACAGTCCACCATCGACGCCCCACTGTAAGTACTGCTATAGGGCCACAGATAATGATCACAAAGAGGTAAAAAATAGAAAGCTAACGATTGAGGAGCTTATGCTCTGTAGTCAGTCCCTGACCAACAGTTAGGCTCTGAGGTGTCCCTATATTGCAGAGGTAGCTGTTTTCAGTCTGGGATGTAAACAAGCCTGAACAATGTAGTAAAGGGTTTCTTCCGTCATCTAACATTTAAGTTTCTTTGGTAGTCTTGTTGGGTGATCATACACATGCACCAACAACCCACTCCTTCATGCACTCCTCGTATCCCATCTCTTCTGAAGGCACTCACGGAAACTAAACTTTTATTCTTGCAGCAAGCCATTTATCGTGTAATCGTTTGCTAGAGAGTCATAACAATAAGCAGAACGCAAAGAATTGCCACCTGTATGCGGATATATTGTCGCGGACACTGATGTCAGTGTGGATTTTTTGGTGTCCTTTGGCGCCAGTTTTCGCGAGTTCGTTTGCATACTCCAGCGCATGTGACCTCCGTTTTGCTGGGCTCACGAGTGCCGAACGATGGTGGTAAGGCGCCGTAGAAAAGCCTCGTTTTAGTGGATTTTTCACACGTTTCGCGCTATTTCAATCTCCGATGTGAGTCCGGTCCTTGAAAAGCTGAAATCGGTGAAGTCTCCAACTCGTAGATTTCCGTGAGTGCTTCCTTTAATACTGGAGGATACGTTTTACATCAGATTGGGCGATATTAATCTATGACGTTTTCATACAAGGGAAAGGCTAATTCTGATTAAAGTAAGTAGACTGTTTTTGGTGTATCTTTTGACGGCATGTTCTCGAAGTGTCAAAAACAAAGCCATTGCTTTTGCGTCATTCACGGCTTCACATATAATCCAGTGTTTTCGAGAACCAGGAGCGGTTTCGTAACATATACATATTCGAGAGGAGGACGTTGAATTACCACAATTTTATCGCTTGAGTGGGACGGAAGCTGCGACATCTGATGACGCTGCACTACTCTGTGATAGGTCTTTCATATTAGCAGGCCATTAACAAAATTGGCTTCGTAGCTGATCCTTCATAGTACACAGAAGCTACGTAATACAATAATACCGCTGGAGTGAAGCTTCTTCAATGTGATGTACTGTTGTGAGGTACCTTCTCCGAGCTCCTTCCATGAAACTCTAGCATTTTTGCCAAAAAAAATCTTTCCTATTGGTTTGGACCTCTTTATCCCATCTTGAAGTGTAGGGTTTTTTATGGAAACTGTACATGCAGCTGTCGAATCTTGTTCATATCAACAGTATGGCTGTGGTGAACATCCCTTGCCATTGAACCCTAAAGATGGATTGGAAACCTTACCCGTTTTTTTTTTCAGTAGATCGGTGTGCTCGGCCTTACGTTACAGGAGCCGTTTCAATTGTCACGTAAACCGAGTCCGTAGAGTATCCGTTTGGGAGAGAATTATTTCAGGATTTATGCCACCTCCGATGCCGCATCCGAATATGATGGGAATGGGAGGTAATGCGAACCCACATTATGCCGAAGGTGGTGAAGCAGACAAGTACAATCTTCAGTTCAGGTACTTTATTCACATGTACAGGATGCGTGAAAAGTATTGACCGCTCATAAAAGTATTTTCCCAGCAATGTGAGCGGGAACCGTACAAACTACATTTTAGCAGCCATGCGCAATTGGACCAACCTTGGGCTCAGATGCCATTGTGCATAATGGTGATTATGCTAATCAGATGCCATGGCTACAAAATTTACAGATCTGCTCTTTTGCGGCTACCAACAAAACGAAAAGTATAACTAGTGGCAATAAATTTTCAACTCATTGCATGGTTGTAGGGGTGATGTGTGCTCCAAATATTCGTGATCTTTATCGTGTGGTCTGTCCTGTGCGGAGCAAATTGTAGAGCGAGTCCTGCTGCTCTCCTAACGGCTGAATCAGCTTGCCGAAAACAGCTTTGATCAGAGCCTGAGAGGAGCCTGATGATCAGTATTTGCTGCGCACTGGGGTCGAATTCTCACATTCTTCGTCGTGGCTGCAGTGCCATGTGTAAGGCTGCCACATTGAACACAGCTGACGAAACATTAGTTTGTAAGTTTTCTTCTTACATTTCTATAGCGTCCATGTCCTTATCTTCCCAATGCGGGCGCTGCAGCACCAGTCAGTAAGTAGTTTTCACGCATCCTGTGCGATTGAAAGATATATGAGTTCTTTTTAGTGTTTTTTCTTCCTTTTTCTTGCTTTTTTTTCAAAAACATTAACTGTTTCAGTGACCGCACAATACGTGCAGCTTTTGTCCGAAAAGTGTTTTTCCTGGTGGCGATAATGGTAGGTGGTACTGGTTGCATTGCAGGGTTCTTGATTCATTTGATAGCTCAACCTACATAGTACACCTTTTTCAGCTTGGCGTAGTGGCCCTGATGACTGCGATTCCTTTCTTCAACCACGACACGAGACTTTTTGTAGCTCGAAATCTGGGAATGTACTGGGCAGCATAGTGAGTTTAGTTTGCTTTAGAACTGCAGATAAGCAATGATTTTTCAAACTTTCAGTGGTGTGTTTTTCGCTGTGTATTTGACGTTGATGTGCTGCGAGTCGGTGAGGCGCTCGTTCCCTGCAAATATCATCATGACGGCCATCTTTGTATGTTTCTTTTTCTTCAAATTCACTGTTATTTGCTATGCTCTGATGTAATCTCCCATCACGATGTCCATAAATTTCAGACTCTGGCCGTTGGCTACATGACCATGATGATCACTGTTCATCATAATGTCGTCTCTGTACTACTTACACTCATCATTTGTACGATCTGCTGTGGATCCATCATTATTTTCTCGACGCAAACCAAATATGACCTTACAAAGTAAGTGTTGAGTGATGTTGAAGTCCATCACAGAATCTGCTCAATTTACCTTTTTTTCAGCATGATGGGAATTATGTTCATCCTATCGATGTGCCTCATGGTGTTCGGACTGGTAGCAATGATTTCCGCAATCTTCTTCAAAGTAAAGTTCATCTACATGGTCTATGCGGCACTCGCTTCGTTGCTTTTCATGTTCTACTTGGCCATTGATGTACAAGTGAGTGGTTCATCATGTTTATAGGAGCCTATTTTACGTTTTTGTATGTCATGAACGTGTCCATTTACTAGTGAATTCACGTCCTATATTACCACAAAGTGTGTTACTTCGCCTTGCGCTAAAGCTTTCTTAGTCACCTCTTCTACTTTCATCTGTTTTGTAACTATACTCTCGGTGACATCATTAGCTTTACTTTCAAGGAAGTGTTTGAATGTTCATTTTAGATGCTAATGGGTGGTCGTAAGTATGAAATCTCACCTGAGGACCACATCTTCGCTGCAGTCCAGATATTCCTAGACATCGTGTACATCTTCTGGATGCTACTGTCATTGTTCGGATCGAGCAAGTGAGTTTCTAGCTGTGTTTGTTGCTATCCGTCCTCCCCATGCTTCGAGCTTATCAGCCTTGGTTTTGCATGTATCTGCTTTCTTAGAAAGTAGTACGTCTTCTTCTCTGTTCATGTTCGCTAACCACTGAATTTGGTTTTAACAGCGGCAAAAATAGTTCCGCATTCGTTCCTTCTGTAGATCCCGTGCATGCTCAATGATCACTACCTGAGCTTACTTATTTTCTGGATTTGTAGAGGCTTAAAATTTTACTTCCAGCAGGGATTAAAACGAGTTGGGAACGGATCGATCCGCCGAAAAATCGATATTCGATTATTGGGCGTTTTCGTCGGTTTTTGTCAAGTAAATAATTCTGTACAGTAGTTGATGTCTTTGTGTGTATGTTTCATAAAACATCTGTTAGGACATCTGCACACCTCGTCATCTAAAGCAATTTTCGGTTAGAGGATGCCTTGTTCGTTCCATGAACTGTTAGGTGTGCAGATAGTTCTCACTTTGATGTTTAAGCATGCTGTCGTTTCATGCGCGCGTCTTTTCCGTGCTGGGTTTGTCGATGGTGGAGGTTTCTAATCCTTGCTTTTACCCGGGACGAGAACAGAATGAGACCTAAGTTATTTTTTTGACTCATGTGCACTGGCTAAAATAGCTCGTTGTCGCCAGGAAGGGCTAATGAATCACTATCCAGGTGCACTTCAGTACTTCACTAATGCATATTCGTGAAAAGCTTCAAGTTCTAAAACCGCATAGCGAACGCCGAAATAAACCTCACCAATGCCGCCAGATTCTAGCTCTTATCATGATGCAAAAAAGTCAGTGCGGCTCTTTCACTTTTTTCTCGAGTCGTGATGGACGCACTGTTATCCCACGGAATCAGCTCTTTGACAGTATGTTATCTGTGGGCTCATTTTGCCGTTTTCTTGGAACCAGTGAAATTTAAAAAATGATAAGCGAGAATCAACTCACATATCTTACTCGGTTGATTGTCAGTTAGCTGTTTTATCCATTTCCCTATTCGTTCTGATACAAATAGCAACTTTCGAATGTTTATGACACCAGAAAAGTGGATATAAGTCGGTCACTGCGATAATAGCACGGAAGTAAACATCTGCATGTTTACTTATTCGAGAAGAGTAGTTTTTTCTCTCTCTTTCTCGCACTTGTTCAAGGGCAAAACCCGCCGAAATCTTCGTGTTTGAGATTTTGCCTGACTTAGAATTTTGAGGGACGTATGACCTGAATGCAATGGAGAAAAAAATGCGAAATGGGTCATGAGTCGACGAAATCCTCTTGGTGAACAAATTTCGAAGGTTCCATCTCTAATATGCGGCAAGGTCGAGAGATACTGAGATGCCAAGTATAACGTAGGCCTTTCGCTGGTAATTATCCATTTGCTGATGCATGAAGCTGAAAATCTGCTTTGAAATGAGACAACTAAGATGGAGAGTGCACTGTGCGCTAGACTTGACGCTGCGTTAGCTAAGCAAACTAGAACCGCGGTAGAACATGATATATTTTGCGTGTGTATTATCTCTCCCATACCTAAATGCACTACGCGACAACCTTATTCTCACAAATGGTCCCTGTCCTTGCGTCTATATGTCTGATAATGTGCATATTTACATGTACTCTTATAATGATGCATTGCACTCCTGGTTGTAATGTTTCACATGTGTACGTCTTTACATACAAATGAAATGTTTCAGCAATTAAATTATCAAGTGAAGTTGCTATGCGTCTGTCGTCAAAAAGCACGCTGTCTGGCAAGTTTCAGAGTATTTCTTATGTTCCTATTTCTGTATACAAACGCCAGTTGTGTGCGTCATGATTTCATTCATGATTTTCCTTGTTCGCTGGTTTTTCTTTCTTTTCGTTTATTGGCACACTGTTCACGAGATGGTAGATGCTGTGAATGCCGGCTATTGATGCAGGTTTAAAGGATTGTATTGGTATTGGAAGAGATTTATTGCTTATTTTCTCATGATAATCCCGCACGGAATGTTCTCTTCACTATAGCATGTGTTATGTCTTAATCTCATCGTTTTCCTTGAAGATTTGGCAATCATTGTTAGAGACCATCCGATCAAAATCGTTCCTTTTGTGAATTCTAAACGGTAGATAAATGTATCGAACGATGTGGTGTACAAGTTGTAAAAGCTACTCAAGATCAGATCTTAGGAAAAACGTGAGGAAGTGGTTGTCAGTTTGAGAGAAAATATTAGGTGCGTATAAAGTTTCTGCACCTATTTATTTGAAACGCCATAGCTCAGCTTAATAGCAATATTTTTATTCAAATTAAAAAGCGTTGGAATCTGCGTGGTCCCCAATACGGAGCACTACGTATTTTTCTAGAAAGCTAAAATTTGACAGGTCTGTACTCGGAAGAGCGGCAGACATCGTTTTCGAATAGGGCTATCTCATTTCGAGTTTTACGGTGGATGTGAAGCCATAGAAGGTTGAAAGTGTGGTAACGTATCCAAGACATCCTACGAGTATACATGTTGAGTGAGAATTTCGGAGCCCAAATGGTCATTTTTTACACTGTCAGTGCAACATGCTGGGATGAGTTATCCTGCAGCAGCAGCAACGGGCCGGGTGCATGCCAGGAGGAATGATAGCTGGTAATGGCTGGCTGTCATAAACCCGACCGTGAATATACCATGCAGTTGTAGCTCCGCCCCTAATTAAGTGACACAAATTTGCACCCGCTGCATTTTCACATATTAAAGGCAGCAAGAGCCGAAACCTTCGACTCCGAGCTGAGGTGCGGGTGGTGAAGTACAGACTCGGCACATCATAAATGTGAAACGAACACAGAAAATGATGGCTTACCTGCAGAGAAACTGGAACTGTTATCGCGAACACGCCTGGCTGTGTTCGTGAGCGGACGAGTGCTCCGATGTCGGGTGTGCGCGTCCCGCCACGAAACCCTGAATTGAGCGCATTTCGCACTACCTTTGCGCCAAACCACGCGCCGCAATGGCTTAGCGCCGACGAAAACTCGTACCTTACTCTTCGCTACCTGAAATAATTATGACTTCTCGCTAGCATTGTTTACCCACCCTGTTGTTGTTTTATCATTTGTCGTTGTTTCTGTTTTTGTGTTTTTTCTCCTCTTGATACCCTTGCCTGTTCTATAGCACATACGTGCTGGTTGCACGTCTACAAATAAATGAGTAAATGAGAATAAATAAAACAGACAAGAACCAAAAAGTCGAAACAGTTGAAATTTGATTTTAGTTGTAGTTGACGTCTAAATACTGCTGGTGGTCAATCGGTACTACCAAACTGAGGGGTTTAACAGTGGACCACCACCAACTACCTCAGAACATTTGCACGGATGTAGTATAAAATATTAGGTCGTCAAGTATGAAATGTCCGATTTTATGAGTTTGATAGCCTCTATCTTCGAAGATTTACTAGATCTCATCTTTATTTTCATTATGAAGGTACATCCTCTTCCTTTCAAAATCACTTCCTGGGTTTTTTGATCAGTTTTCGAATTTTTGTTTGAAAGCATTTTTGTAGAACTACTCAAAGACGAAAAATTATGTCGTTTTGGAACACAGGTTCCAGCTATTAGAGCTGAGAATGCTGGGAGCATCAGGGTAGTGTTAAGGGACATTTGGCTAGTAAATGCACTGAACATCACTTGCGTGGGAAGTTCCGCTCAGGTGACATGAAGCTCCAAAGTGAGCCTTATGATGAATCAGGATATCGATGAGCTAGAAGCCGTAGCCGAAGCGGATAGGAGTCAAACTAGGTAAGCGTAAGCAGCAAGATGTGACCTTTATAATCCATTAATATTTAGATACTCAAGGCAATATGACCATTAAAAGTGGCTCGGTAAACAAATTTTTCCCAGTTTGACCCCCAAAAATGGGTGCCAATTTTTCTCTATTTTTCACAAATCCACGCTGCCTAAGCCAGAGGAGCAGGGGTGAGAACCAACCTGCCGGTCACTGTACTGGGCAAACCTTGCTCTATTTGATCACAACTCCTTTTAGGGATTAGCTTACTCCTTGCTGGATAAAATGTTCAATTTTCAACATCATGTTCAAAACGCTCTTCGCAACTTGATTGCTACTAGCTTTCCACGTTTCCAAGCTGTTGGCGCAATCAAGCTGCACTTAAGATGGCAAGGCTGTGTGGATAGTACAGGAGCATATTCGGATATCTTATACTGCATCTTGCTTTAGAAACAAAACTCGTAAACTTCTCATCCAAAATCAGACATTTCATACTTGACGACCTAATAGTATGAAATGTTTTTTTTGCCATACTTTACTAAATTAGAACGAGATTCTTTTGTCAAGCAAGGTTGTAAGCATGAAAATAGTTTATTCAAAAAATCAAGCAGATCTCTCTGGAAATTTCCATTCATCTCTACTTTCTAAGGTATCATTGCCTGGGGTCCCATGCTTGCTTCGATGGTGTTGTAGTGAATGCAGGAGGTAGTCCAGAAAATTTCTTCCATCGAGTTCCGTAAGTGCACCACAGAACAGTTAGCGACAATGCAACCACAAGAAGAACTCCTACACCGATTTTAGCCAACAGTGGAGCAAGATCTGAAAAGTACTATTGATATTGAGGTTATCACGTAGATAGCGCGCATAATGGAGCGACAGAAGAGTGAACCTCGTACATGAATCGTGCTGGATCAGATGTTCGAAAATCAAACCTGACGCCTAATTCTCCGTTATTTTTTATTACTTTAATAAATGAATCCTGCTTTTACTGGATGGACATAGTTTTTGTTTTTCACTGTTTATTATGTCTGATGATTGAGAATTACAGAATGCGGACATGTGAAGAACCCCACTTCAGAAAATTTTAAGAGAATGATCTGAGGATATGCGGATGAAACTAACCATAAAACTATAAAGGAACTTATAAGGCAAAAAAAAAACTCAAGCCCTGTCGTCTCTGCTTTCATAGAATCTGCAGTGAGCGTCGATACTCAGACAATTTTTCGGAAGGACCGCAGCAGAAAACCGGAAGAACCGACAGGTGACCTGCGGTCCTTCCGGTTTCCTGCTGCATTTCTTCCGAATAGCTGCTGCGGTCCTCCCGAATAGCTGCTGCGGTCCTTCCGAATAGCTGCTGCGGTCCTTCCGAATAGCTGCTGCGGCCCTTCCGAATAGCTGCTGCGGTCCTTCCGAATAGCTGCTGCGGTCCTTCCGAATAGCTGCTGCGGTCCTTCCGAATAGCTGCCGCGGTCCTTCCGAATAGCTGCTGCGGTCCTTCCGAATAGCTACTGCGGTCTTTCCGACTGGATACGGGGATGTGCGCGCCAATCCCGCAGAACTGCATTGGCAACCAGCCTACTCCCGTGGGACGACCACGCGGCGGTAACCACACGCAAAAATGACAACCTCGCTGAGGGTCACTGGTTCTACGGTCCGATATACTCATGAAGCCAATTTCCCATCTGAAGTTCGAAACCACTGGATTTTTGTTGGTCGCAACAGAACTGAGCTCCGTACATGAGAAGGGTATAATAACGCTCACTCTCTCTCCTCCTTTCTGCTGCGGTCTTTCCGGTTTTCTGCTGCGGTTCTTCCGGTTTCCTGCTGCGGTCCTTCCGAATCTTTCCCCACACAAATCTATTCTGCTGCGGTCTTTCCGAACCACTCCAGCGAGATTCGGAAGGACCGCAGCAGAAAACATTCTGCTGCGGTCCTTCCGAAAATTTTTACCTCTGCGTCTCTCGCTTCTTAACCACACGAGCGCGATCTCTTTCTGCTGCGGTCTTTCCGACAATTTGTCTGAGTATAGGTGACGAATTTACGGGCTTGAAAGTTCGCACTCGCGCCGCTTGCTATCTTGCACTGTTGTAGTGGATAATCGTAGCGATGTTTAGTGTTTCTTTTCACATATTTTTGATCTTTCGACTACAACAAACACTATCAGCAAAAGCAAACAGCTATCACTACAACTAGCTATTCCGACAGCACAAAATAGTGAATTTCGCACGTGGAGTGGCTGCTATGGACGCTCAAATCCGCAAGTACGTCAGCTCCGCCGACGATCAGTGTCGTTATATTGCCGAAAATCTTCCACTGTTTGTGCTAAATAATGAAAGACTGGTTCAACTAGTCCTGTACTGGTACCAGGGAATCAACTATAATATTTATGTATCTGAAATTAGGAAATGCGTGCGTCAAGTTTCGCAAACACTCTGTTCACTTAAGTTTTATTTCGTAATGAGCGGGTGGAATAAGCAAGGCTAATTTCCAGATTAACTGTTTCGATCCAAACTATTTGCACAAGAACAGTCAAGAGTGCCTTTGTTAATAACCGAATTATGTCCAATCATTTCAAAAACTCCCAGTACTCCGTATTGCAGGATATCCAAGGTTCCGCAAAATATCAGAAATAAGAAGTCGCTTATTTGGATTATTCCTGCTGCTGACTGTGCTGAACTACTACGCTAATAATTTGCAAGTATGACCCGATATGGCCTCCACAACAAGCGTTGAAAATTGCCTCCACGCAAAATCAACGTGATGGGGTGAACTTTTCTTGATGAATCTAAGGAGCAGAAACTGTTCAAACCTACAGAAACACAATGACGTCAAAAAATTTGCTATTTGAAGGTTTGGGAGAAAACAGAAAATCGTTATTTGCTGCTAGGCTCGATATCGTCTCCTGCTTTCTGAAGGCCTATGCCCCTCTGATGGAGCACATTTCGAAAGCTTAAAAGTGACGTTGTGAAAAATAAAAGTTGCCCCCCTCCCCCCCCCTGGAGAATCCCAACCCACTCTATATCAGCAGTGGTACGTAGCCCGAAGAGGCTGTGCACTCATTAAAAAAATTGTAAAATTGATGTAAATGCATCATACTTGACAAACATTGTTTTCTGAATACCGCAAGTTAAGGCCCACCTTCCCAGTTGTAACTATCTCTTGTAATGTTGGCCAGTGCTAGCATGGTGCGATTTTCGCCACCAGCAATCTGGAAATACGGTTTTCTAGCTTTGCGTTCTCTTTTCATGACGCGCCAAATGACAAAACTGGATACATTCCAATACTGGATAACCTCACTATCTTCCCTAGTAACCGCTTGCACTTTCATAAGCTAGACGTTTCCAGTGAGGTGCGTTAAAATCAAGCCAGTTAGCAGGACAGTCATTAACCCCAATTCCAGAGAAATTCTAGCTGATCTTTCTTATTAACTTCGACAGAATAAGGGGAAACAATGAATTTGCGAAGAATCTGCGTTGATGGGAATGGATGAACTTTATAGCGTCCAATGTGATTCTCGCATAAAGACACTCTACTCTGTAAGTCCTTTGAATTGGAGTACTAGACAAAAAAAAAAACAGATTTAGAAAAATATATTGCGTACTATCTAGATCCAGAAAGAAAAGGTGGGTAATTCCGGGTTTCTTTGTGTTTGATGTAGAACGAATGCGATACAACGTTGAGTAAAGCAGTGGTTCTGCATCTTTAAGCAATAAATGAAATCATACTACTTTTCAAATCAATCATATATACAGATCAGGGAAGCTTGTCTTCGTCTGTTTAATTGTTTATTTGTTTGTTTAGCTAATTATTGACCCAATTATTTATTTATTTGCAAATGGGCAATCCACCCGTAATGACAGATGTTAACACAGGAAAAAAAAAACAAAATGCAAACCTCGTAATAACTGAAATCAAGAAATTAGACAAGGACATTGAACTATTTAGCAAATTCTGTCAGAAACTTGGCTACAGTACTACATTGGAAACCATGCTAGAACGCTCTTCTGTATAATTTCAAGAATACGGGCCTGGTTTTTCAAGTGAAGGAGGACTGTAAAAAAAAATCTGATTGCTGCATGACGTATGGTATTGTTTAACATCACACTCTGTGCTGCGCAGCGGTAACCCTTTTAGCAAAATCTGCTCCCGCCAGCGTACTGACAAGGGAAGTGCACGAGACCGTTTACGGACATCTAATACCTGACCTCATTCCTGACCAATCGCGGCGGGCATCCTCCTATATAAATGATCTTTTAGTCATAGTACGTCTGGTGCTTGCACTGGTCGGCCACGCCCCGGTCAGGTTGGGTACTATGATAGATGTCCCGCAACCGCACGAGACTAACCTCGGGGATCAAAACGAAACATCCACTTACAGAAGCATTGTCTAGGATGATGTTGACGTGTACATATCATTTTCGCCCAATGGTCCTGGTGCGATCAGCAGGGTGCTCCAAATATTTCCTCAATATATTGCACTGCCATAGGACTCCATGTAAAGCTGGGATGTATGAAACTTTGACCACTTAAAGCAACTGTGAATACCTTGATTACCTTTCCTGGTGCCATGGAGTTTATAAAGACCCATTTTCGAATTACTTGGTTTCCTTTGATTATGAGAATATGGGCCTAGTACGGCACTGGTGGCGAGGTGGCCGAGTGGATAGTGCTTCAGGCTATGGAGCAGGCGACCAAGGTTTTGAAACCTTGGTCGCAACTCTTCATACGTTTTGGAATTCATGGCTTTTAGACTTGTTTAGAGTACTTCTAATGACTAGAACACATCAGATACGTGCACCACTGCGAGAGCTACAGCAGGAACTTCGCCCGATTCGTTACTCACTCGGCCACCTCATCGCGGCTGCTATGATTGGAGCTAGGACTCATGATCGCGTAACCAGACGGAACCAAGTTATTGAAAAATGCATCTGCAAACGTTCGATAGTCCATAGAACAACTAACCACGACAACCACGGTCGGTTTGCGTGGCCAAAGTTCTATGGATCCAAGCCAGGACTTCATTGACAGGGACTAAAAAAATTGGCACTATTCAACCATCATAGACTCAAACTGTTCAAAAAACTTTTACTTTGCAGGCGGAGCTTGTTTGAGGTGGTGAACACGAATGTCGTATCCATTTTGCACCGTAACCCCACTTTGGAGGGTTACGGTAGGCGCACGGTAGCATGCTGTGGTACACCAACCGTAACCCTACAAAAATAGCGGTACAAAATGGATATGATATTCATATTCAGCACCTCAAGTAACCCCCATATGCAAGGATTTTGAAAGATCTTGGGAGCGTGGAAGATGAATGACGCCAAAAACTCATTGGCGCGCTCTCCTGCGCGCATCAGGACCATTGTGCAAAAATGATGTACATACATTAACATCGCCTTGGACGATGTTATCAAAAATGGATGTTCCCTTTCGATCCCTGGGGTTAGCCTCGTGCAGCTCTCTTGTGAGTATTTCTTGGTTTTTTCACCTTTATTACTTTATGAACAACTTATTTCGTCTCTCAACATTTCGTTGTCCTCATTTGCTCATGTGCTACGTTTTTCTACGACTGATAGAAGTGATGGTCCCAAAGAGGAGGCGGTAAGAAGGAACTTTGGTTCACATCAAGAAGCAGGCACGGCTGGTGTGAGTTTCGGGAATGAAGAACATTTAAAAGTAGCCATCGTTTCAAATAATTCGTAGAAAATGTTTTGAAGATGTTGTCATAGAGCTGAAAATATCCCGATACAAAATTTCCATCAGTTTCGAGGAGTGACTTCTAAAATTTTCGTCTTATCCTCAGAACGGTGGCGGTTACCGCTTTTCTTTATCTCATCAGCTATACCGTGGCTACTTTTCCTCATTTATTCTTCTGTGAACATAATTTTCAATTATTCTAAGACAGATTTCTCTGAGAGCAAAATATACGGATAAGGGAACATGGTAGTACATAGTACAACATAGTACTCCTAGCAAACGCCATTTTCGTTTGTTTCAAAGAAGTCGATACCCAGTCGTGGGACTCAATTAACCTCTCAGAACAGAAGACCCATACTCTCTTGCACTCTGCTCTTTCTCAAAGCACTAACAAAAAAGTATAAAATGGAATATAAAATGACACCTACACGTAATCATTAACTATTCTCTGTTTTGGAAGGTGGAAAATAGCATATTTCACTCACTTCATACAACTCCTCCTTCTCAACAACAAGCTTCGGATTATTTTTCATAACAACAGTAGCCGACGCAGGAGACTCCACTCTTGTCAGCGAGACGAGCAGAAGTTCTTTAAGAGCTGAGTTGTTGCTGATTATCAGAGCTGCGCCTTAAATTTTAGTTGTTCGAGAGGAATACTGAACCTAAAACTCTGACAATATATATTCTGCATAGGTGAGGGGAGGCATTTTAGGGGCTGATCACAGGATGTTAATATTGCACTGTGACACGATCGGGATGGGCTGCCAAAGGAGGCTTGGTGAAACCAGTCGTGGTCTCGGACTCACAACGTAAAAATGATGGAACAGGGGAAATCACCAAAAGTGCAGAAGTGAATTTTGTGCGTAGTTTTCTTTGTTCTGGGATATAAACGTTTGCTTCAAATCAATCCACCCCAGTTTCAATGTTTTGCGTTCACTTTCAGGTGAACCTACGTTGCTCTTCTGAGCCTGAATCAATTTCTTTCAACCCGGAGAAGAAGCTTAGGTCTTTCAGCTCTTCGTTGTCCATTACATGTAGTACTCCTTTGATTTTTGTTATCGTCATCAGATGTTGGAGAGGAGTTGCATCACCTAGAATTACAAATAATGCGGGAGTTCTGCTGTAGACGCTATGAATGTGAGTGGGGCTCAAACCGTTAACAAACCTCTCCAATTCTGAACGATCACATCACCCCTGATGATATCACAATGGTGATCGGCTATTGTTGAAGATATGTACCCAGGTGTAACTATTCCACCCATGCAGATCTTTTCTGGAATGTAAGTGAGATCATATGTAATGTCCTTTCCCTTGAAAACTAAGAAGAACTTCTTCTGCTACAAAAGGGGCACAAACCTGCATCACCTGGAATTACAATTAATGCGGGAGTTCTGCTGTAGGCGCTATGAATGTGAGTGGGGCTGAAAGATCGAATGCTGGACGCCTACCACAATCTTCTTGCACTGTCATGTTCAGGTCGATTACTTTTGACCGAAGGTGTCGTTCGAGATCTTCCCGCACGCATAGGTTTGGATTATCCACTATTTCTGAGTAAAACAAGGCAAAATTTTAGATGTCACTAATGATCAGATGCTCGTACCATTCTCACACAGCCAAGATGGCAGTTCCTGAACTTGCAGGTTGCGTAGGAAGTCAATGTTCTCAACTTTTGTGTTCTTCACGACTACGCAGCCGGTGAGGTTGAACAGCTTCAGTGGTTCACGCGGTGGTCGAAGCGTTCCTTCCTTGAGAACGATGTCTCCATGAAGTGATTCGCAGTCAATTAAGTCGTCAAGGCTTGCGAGTGGTTTTGGAACTTGACATTCTGTAATCATGACTTCGAACTTAGGGAGGTTTGGGCTTCGGCACATATTTTTCCTGTCGCTAGTGGGTGAACAGAATTGTTAATTTTCTGGCATGTAGTTTTCGTTATGTTTGCCCGCTGCGTATACCATTGCAGAGTTTTTTGCACGAAAGTGTGTGAATCAGGACTCTATTTGTTTACTTGTTTATCTATTCATCAGCTGCACTTCCGGTTCTCCAAACCGTGATCGATATTAATACAGAAAGAATCGCACAAGGATGTTCTCATTTCATATCTTCCCCCAAAATAACACTTGTAATAGTTGAGTTGCAAATTTTTC
This sequence comes from Ancylostoma caninum, assembly GCA_037903475.1. NCBI lineage: Eukaryota > Metazoa > Nematoda > Chromadorea > Rhabditida > Ancylostomatidae > Ancylostoma > Ancylostoma caninum. The sequence goes on from JBAJFG010000570.1 coordinate 372,721, forward strand.
CAATTTCCCAAGAGGAAACTACAAAGTTGTTGGAGAATATAGGGTTTTTTAATAACGGACATCTGAAAGTTATGGACACATATATCAAGCTCTTCAGGAATCGTAGCCCTGCATCTATGTACTTCAGTGAAGGAGGTTTATCAGCATACCCGCTAAAATCTTGATAATATTTTCCACGATGCTAAAGGCCGTTCATACTAGATTCGTGACGCATGCGACTTAAAGGCAGCAAGAGCCGAAATCCTCTACCACGAGCTGAGGTGCGCTTGGTGAAGTGCAGACTCAGCCATCATGAATGTGAAACGAACACAAACAATGATGGCTTACCTGCAGAGAAAATGGGAACGCCGTCGCGAACACGCCTGCGCTGGTACGAATTTTCCTCGGCGCTAAAACCATTGCGGCGCGTGGTTTGGCGAAAAGGAGTACGAAATGAGTTCAGATTCACAGATTCAGACAGTTCAATTCGAATAAACATTCGAATTCGAATAATTCGAAATTCGACTATTCGAAGAAAGTCCATTTTCGAATTTATTCGAAATTAGACTATTCGAAAAAAGTCCACTTTCGAATTTATTCGAAATTCGACTATTCGAAAAAGTCCATTTTCGAATTTATTCGAAATTCGACTATTCGAAAAAAGTCCATTTTCGAATTTATTCGAAATTCGACTATTCGAAAAGGTTCACATTCGAATTTATTCGACAGTTTGATCCGGTTTTCGCTCCATGAAATGAACAACATTCATGGAGGTTTTTCTTCCAGGAACCCTCTTGTGTTTAGAATGGTCAACGGTTTCAAAGGGCGACGAGCGCGCAAGATTTCTGCTGTCCCGCAACGAATACCGTGTTTCGCGTAGACTCGGAGCGATGCGGTTAGCTAGCTATGTTTTCGAAAATCCTTTTCGGTTTCGGACTTCATTTAATTAAGTTAATACAGCTACATTTGCCTAACCTATGCACTTTTCAGTTTTTGTATCGGTTAGTCTTGGTGGACTTTGGTTACCAGTTGTCGTACAGTGCAGCGACTCCGCACGATCCATGAGTTTCCCTGAACTTTGTATTCATCTTGGCCTTTGATTTTTCCAAGTGCTTCTCTTTATAGCTGCTTTTTTGCCTTAGATGAATCTTTGTCTGGTTCAGTTCCACCTACAGTTGGGTCGCTTGCCGAGTGGCAGTTGCCTCAGGCCGCCTCACGAAATACTGAATTCCCCAATATCGCTGCTGCAGCATCGCATTACCTTGTTGCTCCGCCGACATCAGTTGACTGCGAAAGATTATTTAGGTCCAAGCATTTCTTTACTACAGCTGAATAGTTCTTCGATTACAGTCGCATCTGTTTCAGCTGCGCCGGGATCATCTATGGCAATAAGCGAAGGGGTCGTCTTGCTAGCAGAAACGCTCGGCTTCTACTAATGATAAATGCAAACTGCAATAGAAGTTCAATAAGGTGAGTGTCCAGATCGTTCAAAGAATTGGTATTAATGACGCACAGTAAGTTCGTAAATTTTCAGGAGTAGCCGAGGATGGAGTCCCAGCGAACTCCGCCGCTATGGGAAATCGTATGGGATGGATGAAATTTACACGAGCTCGGAAGATGAAAATTCAGAAGAGGAGGAAGATAGCACTGACTATGAGGATCTTTCGTTAGATGATGCACTGTGACAGCACCACATATTGCTCATATTTTTGTATTGAATGAAAATGGAATAGAAGGTTCTTCAAGCATTGCTGCAAAAAATGTGCTTTGTTTTTGCAATATAAACGAATAAATCTGAAGTTCTGAAAATTCGTCTATTGTCGTATATTGAACTCCTTTCATTGGAGTTCTTATAGATTCGAGAGTGTTAGTGAACGGGTGGTTCACGGAGACAAGTCGGTTTGTTCAAAGATTCAAGGGGTTGGAGGGGGCAGCATGAGAGTCATCCAATCCATTGCATAGATTTCTTCACGACTAAGAAAATTTTATGAGTCCGGATATTCGAAATTCAAAGAATTGCACAAATCCAAGAATGCGATCATTTGCCTGCAAAAACCTGAACAAGTTCAAAAATTCGATATTCGAGAGGTGAAAAACTGAGTAAATTCGGTTATTCGAGAAAAGTCTCGAATAGATTCGAAATTCGATTATTCGAAAAAACTTTCGAATCGAATAAATTCGAAATTCGATTATTCGAAAAAACTTTCGAATCGAATAAATTCGAAATTCGATTAATCGAAAAAACTTCCGAATCGAATAAATTCGAAATTCGATTATTCGAAAAAATCTTCGAATCGAATAAATTCGAAATTCGATTATTCGAAAAATTCAGAAATCGAATAAATTCGTTATTCGATTATTCGAAAAATTTTAAAATCGAATAAATTCGAAATTCGATTATTCGAAAAAAATTTCGAATATTCCGAAGTATAGCGCACAGCCGACATCGGAACAGTCGTCCGCGCACGAACATGGCAAGGCGTGTTCGCAACGACAGTTCCAGTTTCTCTGCTGGTAAGCCATCATTGGCTGTGCTCATTTCACTTTTATGATGTGCTGAGTCTGTACATACTTCACCACCCGCACCTCAGCTCGGAGTCAAAGATTTCGGCTCTTACTACCTTTAACGATGAAGAGTAGGCCTAGACACACCTGTGGCACAGCTCAAACGCAAGTGAGATCCACGCGTTTGCAGCACTACGGCTCTTCGCGGTGGCCAGCAAATGAATGCATGCGTTTGACGTGCAGCTGAAGCACGCATCTAGTATAAATTGCCCTTAAGATGAAAAAGATTGCATTCACTTCTTCTCGAGATCGGAGCAAGCGTGCACAAAGGGAGATGTGAGCGCTTCTCCGTGGTATGTCTTACGACCATTTGTAGCCTTCTCCTTTCTCCTTCCATTTTCCCAGGAGCCGTATCCACGAAAGTCTCCGTCGCGGGGAGGGTTCGCGTGCGCGAAAGGTACTTGCTCCCCACGGTACGGCCACCTGCGACAAAAGCGATTCCGAAAATGAACTGTGAATAAACACAAACATGGGGTTACTCTCATCATTTCTAGAGCTCATTCCTAAGCTATCGGGGTCTTAATGAACCGTTGCTGAGGCCTATGACAGCTCACCATTCACAACAACATTGTCGATGCAACTGCTTAGCATCAGCCGTTCTTATATCTTATCTTCTATTCGCATTTGTTATTATTTTATTTGGTTTAACGTTTCTATTTGCCGCTCTTTCCCATTTTTATATTTCACTTTAATTAATTATTATTTTACTTAGTATTTTCCTAGATCTGTTCCTGGATTGGTTTCTGTGAAAATCGGAAGCTTGAAAATTATGGAACTAGCACCGACAGTGATACAGCTGCTAGAACTCATGCAAATGAGTTCTAGCAGCTGTATCACAAAAATGAACAAATGACTGACCGTTTGCATTCACACGTTCTTTCGTTCGTTCTGTTCCTGCAAAAAAAAACACACACAGTCATTGATCCGCACCGCATTTGATGTATTATCTACTTGTTTAGGATGGGACCAATTCTCTGTGTAAAAAAATAGTTTCAGCGAAAAACAAATCATTTCCTAGGAAAATCATGAAAACATACCGTGACCCTCCAAATGTACCTTTCTAACCGTTTTTATTCTTACTGTTTATAAAAGTTTTCTAGGAGCTTGTAGGGTGATTCTGTCAGTAGCTACATGTCAAGGAATAAAATTTTAAGCTATATATGAACTTGTGCCATAAAACACTTCTGCAAGTGTTTCTCTGGTAAAATAAAACCAAACTAGTTCTACAGATCATTGATGGAGCCAAGAGACAGCTAATGAGGCCTGCATACTTTTTTTCTGCACAAAAAGAGCAACGGGGAGCTGCTTCCTGTCAGGTAGGCCATGGGGAGTTATCATGCTCGCCGCTGACGTCGCGGGGACTGAAAATGAAGAAGGGACTTGCGTGGATATGGAGTTACGAGGAGTCAAATTGCGTGCGATAAGCCTAGCTATAGGAAAATCGGCCCGTAGTAAAGCGTCGTGGTGGTGAGATCAGCTGCCTGCACAACTCGTCGCCACATTTGGGGTGATTATCGCACGCGCGACGACCTTCCAACACTGAGGAATGGAAGATCATCACCATCCGTGGCGGTGCTGCGAGCACATATGTGCGGGGCGCTGATCTCATCGCCCTGGAGGGCGATGATCGCCATCCTTTGGCGACCAGAAATTATGCGGAGTGAAGAGACGCCGAGTGAAGTACTCGGAGCATCTCACACGGTGTATGGTGATGGTGTGAAGGTACGTATGATCAGGTGGCGAATTGCACAGAATGCATCTGAGCCCACGGACTCACGCATGTTGAATCTCGCTCCACAGCGCAGAACAAGCTCGAACGGGTACGATATTTCACAAGCTCAAAGGTGCTTCTGGTGCTTCTGGCAAGTCGTACTCGTTCGATTGCTGTCCGCAGTGGCTCCTAACTGTCTCACACGCTAAAACAGCCCCGAAGTGATGTGAGAGTACGTGGTTACACGTACGTTTGGTCACTTTTCATGTACGGCCTGTCCGATTCACTGTGGCGATGATCACCATACTCCTCTCCAACGCGAAATGCGACCATCGCCCTGGAGGTAATGTGCGATGATCGCACTGGACACTTTACTACGGGCCTTCATTTCAACAGCACCGATCTCTGCCGCGGTTGAGGATGAAGAAGCTACCGGGAAAAGGTAAGCCATAGCCGTTTTAAGTCCATTTCAATCGCGCACGAATAAAAGGGAGCTAGGAGGTCCCCCGGGAGTCCCCGGGGACTTTCGTGGATACGGCTCCGGGGCTCGACTAAAAAAAACAGACTATTCTGGGAAGCAGAAAGAATAACTCCTTATTAATACGCGAAGGGAAGTAGATATGATTACTATTGAGGTTTTCTAGAATGCAAAGTTGAAATAGGAGTTCTTGGAAATAATGTTGAAATTGTGGCCCTAAACACGGACAACGTTAAAGAAAACACACCTCCAAAAAGCTGAATGGAATTTCTTCTCGATTTTCTCGCTCCCGCCTTTAGAATGTTCAGACTCTCAATCGTCTTTCTGGAAAGCTTCTTATTTCCTCGTACCATTAATGTTGGCACGAAGGAGGCCGGCACACTACCATTTCCAAATAAAATTTCTTCTAGACTTGGATTGTTCCTGATCACGATTGCTGCTACTAAAAAAAAAGGGTTGCTGCTACAAGACCAAAAACAATATAGCTACACTCCAGGATCAAATTAACAGATGAATCTTCATGTATTTCGGATTTTTTTTTTGGATAAGCAGAAATTTTTCTTCCAGACCAACTCACACGCATCCTGACATTTCGCATCGGCTTTTTCGCTGATTGCTGGGAACTCCAGCCTTCTGAGTAATGTGTTCTCGATACGGATGCACACTTGAAAGCGTCGCATTTTTGAGAAGAATTTATTGAATTCGTCTTCAGGGAAGTCCTCGGCTCCAATAATGGCCGACGCTTTTGTGAACGAAACTTGTGATTTTTGTCCACATTGCTCTATAAACTTCTTCACTTCTTTCTTGTAGAAGTCATAGTCGTTACAGTCTAGATACTGGTATAGTCGTGTAACTGATTGTGAGAAAAGGCATCTTATCTTCATAACTCTACAAATTCGCTTTAAAACCTACTGTAACATGCTGCAAGATGAAGTGGTAAGAGTAAAAGAAAGCAGTAGGTCTTCATGCATACATTAGCATGAAATAAACTACACCCTTCCTATCATCACTACTTATAATAACGCGCTTAGTCTGTCTGTCTGTGAGTGTACGTGTGTGTCAGAGCGTTACGAAATTAGTCCATTCAGTTTCCGAATCTCATTGAGCGGTGAACTAACGTCGATAACACATTAGTTGATATCTGCGATATCGTAACGGTCGAGTAGGTCGAGTAGGCCGGCGCCCAAAAGTGGGGGGACGGGTCCAACGCTGTGATAAGGCCCCGCCGGCACTCAAAATTGGGGGAGTCGGGTCCAACGGTGTGATAAGGGTGCGTCGGCGCCCAAAAGTGGGGGGGAGGGGCGGGTCCAACGCTGTGATAAGGCCCCGCCGGCACTCAAAAGTGGGGGAGTCGGGTCCAAAGGTGTGATAAGAGTGCGCCGGCGTCCGAAAGTGGGGAGACGCCTGGAGTCGGGTCCACCACTGTGGTAAGGGTGTGCCGGCGCCCAGAAGTGGGGGAGACGGGGCCAACGTTGTGGTAAAGCCCCGCCGGTACCCAGAAGTGGGGGAGACGGGTCCACCACTGTGATAAGGGTGTGCCGGCGCCCAGAAGTGGGGGAGACGGGTCCAGCACTGTGATAAGGGTGCGCTGGCGCCCGTAAGTGGAGAGACGGGTCCACCGCTGTGATAAGGGTGCGCCGGCGCCCAAAAGTGGGGGAGTCGGGTCCAACGCTGTGATAAGGCCCCGCCGGCACTCAAAAGTGGGGGAGTCGGGTCCAAAGGTGTGATAAGAGTGCGCCGGCGTCCAAAAGTGGGAAACGCCTGGAGTCGGGTCCACCACTGTTGTAAGGGTGTGCCGGCGCCCAGAAGTGGGGGAGACGGGTCCAGCACTGTGATAAGGGTGCGCCGGCGTCCAAAAGTGGGGAAACGCCTGGAGTCGGGTCCACCACTGTGGTAAGGGTGTGCCGGCGCCCAAAAGTGGTTGGACGGGGCCAACGTTGTGGTAAAGCCCCGCCGGTACCCAGAAGTGGGGGAGACGGATCCACCACTGTGATAAGGGTGCGCCGGCGCCCAGAAGTGGGGGAGACGGGTCCACTACTGTGATAAGGGTGCGCCGGAGCCCTGAAGTGGGGGAGACGGGTCCACCACTGTGATAAGGGTGCGCCGGCGCCCAGAAGTGGGGAGATGGGTCCACCACTGTGATAAGGGTGCGCCGGCGCCCAAAGGTGGGGAAACGCATGACGGTCCAGCGTTGTGATAAGGGCGCCCGCGTCCAGAAAAGGAAGTTCGTCACGGCCTAGGTGAATTCCTTCATGAATGGTGACCTGGCACCCGTTCCGGCTATTCCTTCTACCTATGTGACCTAGGTGCACGTTATTCCAATTCGCATTCCCCTCCTCATTCCAGTCCATTTCTATCTGAATCGACCCCACCCTTCACTCTGTTTTTACACATGGACAGACCCTTATCACTTGAGTTACCACAACAACCTGCTAAAGATAGATTATTTCAAGAGAGCATTTCCACTGAATCGGCTACGTCCAATTAACAACGGCCACTAGGGCCAATCAATAGAAATTACTTCTCTCACGTGGAGGAAGGCTACCGCTCACGCGATCGTGAGCCTTCCAAAAGTCGATGGACTTACTCGGGGGATGCAGGATCTACTAAATCTGTCCACCTTTTTTCTGCATCGTATGCAGAGTATGCGAGCGAAGCGAGCATCAGTGGAAGTCTGGAAGTCCGGCGTTAGCCGGACGGCCAGACTGGTATAGTATTAAGATGTATTTACATATGTACCTGACAGGTGGTAGGGTTCGTAACATGTTCTGATTTGTAGACGCCAATGCAAGAAGTACGCTTTTTATCGTGTATGAATGTAAACGTTAAAGGCAGAGTCCCGTTCGTTCTGGAGATAAACACAGAAATGGAATCTGCATGAGCTGGCGAGAACAGTGGCATACGTGAAACGTCTCAAAACCATTGGGAACATTATGTTAGAAGCGGTTTTCTTAAACCGAGATTCTCAAAACTCGCGGTGATTGTGAGAGATTGCCGCAGATTTTCAGAAACAAGTTGTAGTTACTACGTCTTTTCTGATATCGTATCAAGTGTTCTCCACATACGCTGAACACGGAATGCTGCCACAAGTCACAATTGGTTGAGCACCCGTCGGTAGGTTTATTGGCCACTAAACGGCTTCGTTTGGGTGTTCTATTTCTCTCGGCTATTCAAAACTGATGCCAACATTTCTTGAGCTAAAAGAATCCTCCCAAGATGTTCATCATTTGGTGATCAGTTTAAGTGACACTTCTTCGCCCCGTCCCTTTCCCTCAAAAAATAAAGTAAAATTGTTTGACTGGTAAATTCTTCTAAAGTGCTTGTCATATTCACGCTGAACTTTTCGGAAAATCCCAGAAGAAACTATTTCACCGACCAGTGAGCAAGAATACCGAAAATTCATTACAGTCTGTTAGCTCAGACCTGGCACCTGGTAAGTCTTTAACAGCAATTACGACCTCATTCATTCTCGGCCAACTGATCTAATTTTTACACTTTTTTGATATGTATGCGGTGTGATTCCTTCCATTTTGATGTTTCCCTACTACCAATTAGTAAAATCTCTAAAATCTCCTTCCAGACGCATTCTGCAGGCAAAGTCCTAATTGCAGACAAAGTCACCTCAGGTGCCACTTCTGAGCTAACGGACCTGTGAATACGCGGAGACACGTATGTTGAAAAAAAAACGCACCAAGTCTGATAAAAGCGGTTAAACTGTGACGAGAACAAAAAGAAATTAGAGGTGGCGATGACAAAGTTTATTCACGTTAACGGTAAGAACACAGGGACAATAAGGAAAAGAATGATGTCGGTGAGCGGGTGTTGTCGGCGGCGGTTTTCGAGGGCGACTGACTCGTGGTGGAAGATCTCCGGGTGCCTTCGCGCCGGAATCGATCGAATGTGATCTTCCGCGTGCTCATAGAGCACGCCGTTTTGGCCCCCAAGGGCCTGACAGACCATACATATCCTTGTCCGCCCCTAGGGGAAACAAAAGAAAATCAATAGAATCGACAAATTGGCATATTCGTGTTCGGCGTATTGATATACACCAGTAGCCATGTCTTCACCGCACCCGGAGCAAAAATAAGGAGAAACCAATAAAATCGACAAGTCGATAGTGTCGTGCAAAACGGTTGGCAAATTCATGTACAGCGTATAGACATACATCGGTAACCATGTCTTCATTGCCCTTGGGCAAAAATAGCAAGAAATCAATAAAATCGATAAATCGATAACGTCGTACAAAATGGAATACCGTGTGTGCGGGCCACCATAACCATGCGAGTGTTGCGACAAGCGTGCGAGGGAAGCGACATGGCTAGCGTCCGCTTTACCGGGGCCCGCTCGCAGCCATGTCGCGTCCCGCTCGACCGGACATTTGTCTGAGGTTTTAATTTTTTTTTGGCAGTAGCATTAAGCAGTAATGGAGAAGATATTCGAGAACAGCATTGTTAACTTCTCATTAATGGGCACATTCCATTTTGAAGTGCCGCGGATATCTTCTCTTGCAAGTTAGTAAAGTGGACACGTGCCGTTCGAAGCAGAACAAGGCCGTATAGGATGTTTTTAGTCTTCATCCACGGATAACAGGGTCTCATCACTATTTAGGTTCTGAAATGCCTAAAGCACGCCCCAGACTCAGAAGATGTTATCCGAGAAAGTCTGCGAAGGCTTGTAGAACATGATTGACAGCGCTTTGCGACACGAGAAGGAGGTCCCGTCCCCACTTCAAAGAGAACTCTGTGTATGTATAGGTGTTCATTGTTCCTTCTACGTATTTTAGATCCGTAGAAGCTGCGCTGTGGTTCAGGATTTTTTCGGGTTGGCGCACGGATCAGAGACAGAAGGCTGCGAAGCGCTCTGTCTTGGACGCGTACGTTTTTTCTTCCAGAGTTTAGAGTTTAGGTAGCCCAAACCAGCTCGGGGTTTTTTCAGAGTTCAGGTAGGTAAGGTAACGTGGCGCGCTGGTCCGAGACAGAGTGCCGCGGAGCGGCTCTCTCACTCGGATTTTTTTAGAGTATGGTAACGTGGCACATGTTACGTACTTCAAACGCCCAGAATACAAACAGATCGAGGAGTATTTGTCCTTCACCTAGTTACGAAAGATTATCAGAGTTATATAATCAATAATCATATTCCTAACCGAATGTTGGAAGGCAAGGTCCGGTGAAAATCGTTTTTTGCTCACTGGAGTCCAAATTATATGTGGAGCACGAATCTCAAATTGAGACCTCGATATCAGGTCTATTGCTATATGGGGAAAAATCTCCAAAGATTACGATAGCTGTTGGAAAACATGCTCCAACCGACAAAAGCTGCGCGCTTGCATACTGAACAGCGATGGACGCTCGGATACATACAGCCTAACGAGCACTTCGTGAAACCTTCCCCACCTCATCAAACGGACCACTGTTCCTTTGAATATGAATTTCGTCATACGACGCCACAATAGACAGCATGTAAGGCGCACCGCATAACGTCATTTGAAATCACGGACGCCGCAAACCTGCAAACGCCGTGCAGAAATTGGTCGATGGAAAGCGTTCGTTGTGGGGCTTTCTCAGGGATTTTTCTATAGTTTTCGTCCAAGGCGTCGCCGTGGGCTACGAACCCAATAGAAATTCGGGAGATGGAATTTTGCCCGGACCGTTTCTTTACGTATTTGAGGAGTTGTAAAGTTTGAAAAGTGTGACTTCTTTCCTTTCGTTTGGAGTAGACCTATTCTGCAAAAATTCAGACAAGAAGGCAACTATGGTAGCTAATACGTTTGGAATCTGAGGAGGATCACGTTATTCACAAAGGATCCCGTTGGAGGAAGGAGGAGGAGAGCAGTGTGTGGGGAACGTGAAACACAAGCAACCCAAATAATGTGCAAAACATCAGGCGCCGATGACGTGTGGATCTAGGGACCATCGTCCGATCAAAGGAGAGACAAATAGGATGTAGCATTATGCTTTCGACGTTGAAAGAAAGCCTACATCATGCGTTGCTCCGTAAGAATGCTTGATGCTCTTACCATGTCACGCCACAGTTTCACGGAAATTTGGTAGCAGTCCACCCCACATTTCTCTGGAACCTTTTTTTGGAAATTTCGAGGAGAGCAGGGTACTTGCATGGCATATTTGAAACAATGACGAGGGCCAAAACAGTCAAACAAAATAAATGGCACTTGGACGTCAATTTTGGTTCCATTGTTGTGAACTCATGTACACTGCGCACCGAAACAGGATAGGGATATATGTATGCCGGAAACAACGATCCCTCTTCCTCCATAATTTTCCGGGATTTCCGTCTTCCGGGCCAAAAACCCGCAAAACGTTAAACGTAAAACGGAAGGCCAAAAGTGGGCGGAAAACGGAAGGCGTAGCACGGAAAACGGATAATTCCGCGCACCTCTGGTCGCCCAACACAGGAGCCCAAGGTGGAAGATGTGGTTAAGCAGCTCTAAGAGCATAGAGACAGGAGGATGGAAGCGGCATTTCAAGCCCTTCCGGATCCAATAAGAAGTTCGAGTTGCTGTCCGAAGCACATATTAACACTGTCGTGCAGTTAAAGGCAATGCAGCCCCATCCCGAGCATGAGCCCGGTCCATCACAGAGAGGTGAGAAAGGGAAGCAGCGCCGTCATGAAGGAAAGCAAGAACAGGCACAGAAAAGACCGCCTATATCGGTAGAATTGGCACGTGCGAAATAAAGACTCGATCACCTCGCCAGATGTGAGAATAGGATTTTTGGAAATGCACCAAAACTGCTTGTGAACGACGGGCATACCGTGATGTGGCCTGTTGTGAAGAAATCGGGAAGCACAATGAAGACCAATTCATCACTCCTCAGAAGCATAATAGTGACGAAAATATTGCCAGGAAGGAAGATCTGTGCATTTTCCTGACTGTTTCGTAAGTCAATTTCGAAAATTTGGTGACCTATTCTCGAAGATGAGGGGCGACCTCCCCCCCCCCCCTGCGTCCTCCATTGTACTGTGCATTCCATTGCTCTACCTTGCTTGCCTAATCCAAGTGACGATGCATAGTATGTGGAGCGAAGCGAAGCTACCAATAACAACATTACCTTTCATCCCTACTTAAATAGAGCAAGATAGAGTAGAATGATGGAAGCACCGATAGACCACGTAAATATTATCACATTGCGAAATAAGAGTACGATATAGTAGCCAAAGTGATGCTTTGACATGAATAACACAGCACATGTACGAAGCTCAGCACTACACGCACCTCCCTTCCAGAGAACATACGGTGACTTGAGTAGGGCCTTGCACCGCCCGCCCAGTCTTTTCCAATATTTCCTTCTCTCCTTTCCCCTAACTTGATTGTATAACTATGAGAATCATCATAGGTTAATGCCGAAAAAGTCGCACTCGTTGGCGCAGTGACTCCTCCGCAAGGGGTCAAAGTACCGACAGACGTTGCTTCTGATTAAAGATTCTAACGCGTTATTATGTAGAGATTCACGGATTCAAGTTAATCGATGCGGTTGTACACTATCACTAGTATACTTGGTACTGACTGAAACGACCGCGCATCAGCCCATGAACTTTCACCAATAATCACCACCTGGCGGAGGGACTACAAACAGTTAAAAAAGCTAGCACAAGAAGGGTGCTCGATTCTTGGCAGTTAAATAATTGGGGAACTACTGAGGGTCAAGTTGTCACAACATCATTACTGCCTCGACGTTAGCTTGTAGTCAGGATATTAATGGAATTAGTTGTTGTGTTTAGTTAGTGAAGTGTTATCACAATCTAACTCCTTATTTCTACTACCAGCTCTTTCAATTATTCTAGTCTTGATAATGTGAAATCATTAAAATGCACGTTGGCACTAGTTCTTTTTACCCTGAAACTTTTCTATCACGACTCCACCCTCCGCTCCCCTGCCCGCTGTCGGCCCTTCATCAAACCATCAGTTGACGCCACTGAGTTACTGAGGCACATTTTTTGACATTTCTGGATTTTTTTTAGCACACTAAAGTAATATTCAATAGTAATATAAGTAATATTTCAGCCATTTATTCCTATAGGCTTCTAAAGTAAGCCTTTGCAAGTCTTTTCATCCATTTCTCACTGGATAAAATTACTAATACTGTAAAAAACCTTCACTTCTCAATAACCTTTTTCATCCACATTCCATTTCTCAGCCAACATTCACAGAAACAAGTTTTTAAGGGCCCGATCGTCTGAGGTCACGATAAGGCCTCTATCTGTCCTCCGAAAAAGTAATCCCTTCTGGTGACACTTGTTATCTGCATTCCAGAGAGTTTCTTTGACTCGTTGTTGCACGCATGGCGTGACAATTGTGTGGGTTGTCTTTCCGCGATCTTCGGTTGCTTTGCATCTTCGAGACAGTTACGTCATTTGTTGCCTGAAATGCTCTAAAGTCCGCTGTTATCGCTAAATCATGCGCCTACCGATAAACTCCTTCAGCAAGTGGATGCCATGATATGTGGTCTGTCTACCTGGCCAGCATAATCTGTTGGGTCGAGTCATCAGCGCAAATCTGTTCTTCTGCATCATCCTTCTTTGAAGTATAGAATGTTCTACAAACGGAAGTGTTCTGTCTTTCATTTGTATGTATGTACAGCGAACTGAGTTAGAGAAATACGCTGTTTCGAAGAAAAAGCTGGTTTGATAAGGCCAACCGCTTGATCTGCAAAACTACACATAATCGCTGCCACCCTGATCCGCCTTCGGTTGTTTTGACCCATCGCAAAGGCCGTGTTCACACTTCATCGCGAGACGATGGCGTCACGACGATGGCTACAGCATGTGCGACGGTATGACGAGGTTAGGAAGGCTGTAAGCAGAAACAGCAGGAGAAAGAAGGGAACAAGGGAAAATCCCAATCCACAACGTCGACGAAACTGTTGCCCCGCTCCTGTTAGTAGAAGCGACGCGAATTCGACCAATTGCTTGAATTCCGAAGATAAAAAAAAAATAAACAGCACGCGACAGGGACCAGCAATGTCGCGTCGCGGAGATAACCTCTAGTTACCACAACCTGGCCTTAGTATGGTCATGCTTCAGTTGTTGAGGAGTTTGCACCGCGACGAAGTGCAACACGCAGCAAAACACGGACGCAGAAATCCCTGGCAGGGAAGGGAGGAGGGGAGAAAAAATAAGAAGCACAGAAATGAGCACAAGAAGAGAGAAGGTTGAGGCCTAAAGGTGTCTAAATGGAGCCGATCTTGGAGTGATGAAAAATTGGGGTCTCCGCTATCTTGTGGACCCTGATGGAGATATATAATTGCAACAAGATATATGACGCTGCCAACTAATTTGTCCTCGCAAAAATGCAAAGTAGAGAATGAATGGCAGAATCCGAACGCTTCCAGTTATGCCACCATTTCATTTTCACTGTGCCATGCCCCGAACGGCCCGGATTGTGGCCATTTATTCCCAACTTGCATTTTTACGCGGACAAATTAGTTGGCAGCGTCATATGTCACATCTAATATTAGTTGACCGAAAAAAGATGGAAGTAAACCAATCCAAGTTTTGAATCAATTCGTAACAGTTTTTTTTTCTTTTAGAACAATAGAAGATAGGTGCATCATTCTTATCTAAATAAAAAAAATCTCGGAACTCCATAATACACGCAAAGAAGTTGAGAGGGTAACTCCAACGCTAGGCTGTGAAGAAATGTGAACAGCTAGAAATTCTGGCCATGAACACCGCCGCGCTCACTCTCTTCTTTATTTGTTGCAGGTCCTTTGGAGCGCACTTCCGACTGCTGCATCTTACCAGCACGTTCTCATGCCGGCTATTGGTGGTGAGATTGACTGATGCATATGAATAGACGTGGGAATCTGTCGTGGTACTGTTCCTTATAACTATGTAACTGGAGGAATGAACCGAATTATCATCATTTGAATACTGCAACCAAGAGTAGAACACCTGTTATGTCAGCCCTGATCTCTCCTCTATCTTTGCCAGCACCTTCTCGTCAAAAAGCTGTCTTGAATGATTTACTGTTCAGTTGTGACCCTCGAAAATGAACCATTTCTTTTCTGCAAAATATCATCCTGAAAAGTCGTTCATTTCCCCATTTCTTATTGTTAGAATATTTTTTTGACTACTTAACACATTTACATATGATATGCTGTATTTCGCATGTGCAACCAATCGGGAGAGCACACGAAGTCCTTTGAAGGATAATCTGCTCTACCAGTTGCGGGCACAGCGCATTTAAATGTTCTTCAGAATGTTATCATTGATTTAGTTAACATATTTCATGTGTTACAGTGGTCAAAGACCACAAGAATTTGCGGACTTTCTATTTCACTCTTTGGATGTTTTTGTTTTAACTTAGGATTCTTCCTTACTGAGTACAGAGAGTGTGTATGCCTTGTAGTCAGTTTTGAAACAGCACGGAACAGGAGTTAGGCCTTTCTTTTCATTTGCTTTTCCCAATTTTTTTCAAATGTACTACCGTCCTAGATTTGTTGATTTATTATGAAAATATCATTCAAATACGTTCAGATGCACTAATATGTACAATACATAGATAGGCCGCCTACAACCCACGTTGTGTGCATCCAACTACGAAAATAAATGCGTCAGCAGTTGTGAATCTGTCTAATTTATCTAATTTAATGTTCAATTCAATTTTAAATGATTTCCTCTCCCTGAAACTCCGACCGCTCGGGACTCCTTTTCAGTCAGACCTAATCCTTCTCCTCCTGCCCCCTCCTCTCAGTTCCCCGACTGCTGCTAACGTTGGTGTGGATTCGTTTAATGTTTATGGTTTATACTCTTTTTCACACCGGCGCAGTACACTTCAAGTTCTTCATTCGAATCCAGGAGATTTCTTCACGTTATACTCGGACAACCTCGTCGTACTATCTGAGACCCTTTCCGGCGGAACTCAGGATTTCGGCACTCCGTCTCTCCAACACACTTGGGTATGGCTCCACTTTCTATTTGGTGTCTAGACAGCGTCTAGACAGCCGCAACTCGAACCCATCACTAGTGAGGGTATGTCATCAACCAAAAATACTAAAACTATAGCGCTGACAGTTAATAGTAACAGTGATTCACTCTGCGACACAGAATCTGGCCTGTTCAGTCATTCGTTTGCTCGGGCACGTCAGCGAAACCGTTGGTCTTCGGAGCTGGGCCGGCTAGCATTCAACGGATGCCTCACCTGTTCTTCTGCTCCAATATCACATGCTTATCATTGCATCTATGCGACATTGTCGTTTCCTATTTGCTTGGGATAGTTAAGGTCAGCAGGTCAGTTGAAGGTGGGGGGAGGGGTGCCAAACCCTAACCCTCATTAAGAAATAGGTCCAAAATTTCCATCGGATTGTTTTATATAAAAGGAAAATTTATTTGAATCACCCTATTTTTTATACTATCGTTTTATGTACAACTTAAGAAATTTTATTTTTGAGTGTTTAATTCAAGCCAATTTCAGAAGATTATATTTCAGAAATCCAGCCTGGCCAGGTCCGTGTTTTTACAGCAGTCTCTTTTACCTATTTTTATTCTAACAATAATTCCCTGCCCATCTCCTTGTAGATGACTAGCCCAAGAGAAATAAATCTGGAGTTGAGTTTTGCCAATATAATCATATACTAATAAATGATCAAAAAAATGCTCTTAAGCTACTTTGGATAGCATGCCTCCGTCTAATAACACTCTGATAGAGATGAAAAAGTGTGCGCGCATTTTTAGTTTTACACTCTAATAATTTCTCAAGGTTCCCACTCGAACTTACCCAGACGAAAGGAGTAGCGATAAGAAAAGATCTTGGCCAGTTTTTTTTTCTGTAAGACCTGCTCTGACCTGGCTTATAAGGGAAGGATGAAGACGGAAATGAGTACTTTTCAGCACAGCATTTGACACTACATTCTACGTTATTTGAAGACAGAAAAGAAAATAAAAGAAATGGGAGCAACGGTGACCACTTAGGAACCCTTTAGGATATTTTTAGATATATTTTTAGGTACCCATGTATGCATAGTAATCTGCATATATATATATTTTTTTAGATATATTTTTAGGTACCCATGTATGCATAGTAATCTGCATATATAAAGTCAACGTTTGTATGTATGTAAGTATGAGTGTGTGTATGTATGTAAAGAATAAGAATCGCGGAGGGTGAACCGATCCGGACCAAATTTTTCATGCACATCCCCCGCGGGCCGGCGGAGGTTATGGGCTACTTTATGACAGAAACTACCAATAGGTCTATCGATTTTATTGATATTTCGTCATTATTGCCAAAGGGTCGATGCAGACACGCCTACTCGGGTTCCTCCGTGCGCTGAACACGAGTATGATAACCATTTTGTGCGAAATATCCATTTTTTTTGATTTTATTGATTTTTTTCCGTTTTCGCTCGAGGACGGACAAGGACATGTCTGCTGGGCTTCCAAGCACGAATATCACAACGATTTTATTGATTTTTTGTCATTCTAGCCCATGCGACGGTGAAGGCATGTCTCCTGAAGTTCCTCGACGCGTAAATAAATATGAAATTCATTTTGTACGAATACATGGATTCAATGTCACCGAAGTAACTTTGCTGACTTTTCGCCCACAGGTCGGTGGTCACTTGAGCTTTGATAATATGCTAATCACCAAAATTATTTATTAATTTATTTATTACTCACACAGCGAGGTGTGCCATTGATAAAAAACTGTAAACTAGACAAAACTACCAAGCTCAAAAACAATAAAATCAAAATAAAGCCTTTCAAAAAAAAACTCAACTCAACTGGATAGAAAATAACATCGGTGTTAGTTCTTGGACAACAATTATGGACATTTCAATGAATTTATTAGTGATAGTAATTGGCCTCAGAGTTGAGGGAGCCGGGCTAGTAAAATACCCGGCTACGGCAGCTAGCGTCTCATATTGTGCACTTTCAACATCTGGATCATCTCCGAAATGGTTTGAAAATCCAGCAAAATGGGAAATAAATGTTGGAATCTCTTGAGAATGAGTGTGATCCCTCCATTTTGCAAAATCTGAGGAAGAGCTCCAGTTTTCAGGAAGCTCCATCAGCTCTATCAATGTAGTCCTTCAACCACTCTCATTAGCCGTTTCCACTTGCACTTTCCCATACTGGTGCACTCTCTTATCGGCGCGTTTCATACATATTAATTTGTAGTTCCATGCTCGGCACCGCTTCCTTCGCAGGCAACATTGCCACGTAGAATGCGTATGTGAATGTTAATGTCTTGCCATTTGGAATCTTCCGTGGCCGAACAGCACGCATTGCATCCATAGTCTTTTTTTCTTTCGTTTTCATTCCTTGAACAAGGAAGTGGACAACGCTTAACGATGAATGCATGCTCCTAGGATCCTTTGGTTTCGATCAACAATATCATAAACACGGAGAGCCACTCCTTTGGTCTCTTTGGACAGTTTTCTGTTAGGAGCATTCATTGGAATTTTGCTTGAAATCTTCGCCTCCGCTGGACGCCTCCTATCTCCTGGAATCTTTTCCAGAGTGTCCTTCGTCTTATCAGTGCCGCCTCCGTGTCGACGCAGTGCGCCATTTCAGTTTAACGAGCAGTATAACTATAACTCTAGTGCTTCTTTAAAAGCATTCCTCTGCGTCTCCGTTGTTATGGCGTTGCAGTTCTGTAAGCAGTCATAAGTCTTAGCATTCGAAATGTTGACTTCCTCGTCCTCTTTAGACCTTGGGCTCATTTACAAAGCTACCTTACCATGACTGTGCAGAAATGGGATTTACTTATGTCTGTGTTCTTTCCCTGTCGCTTATATAAAGCTTGTTCTCTTCGCTTTCCAATATGACTTCAGCCAGGAAGAAACGCGGATAGCTGCAGTTATTAGCACATACATATAGATAACTTTTTATGCAGGATCCCGAGGGTCCAGTGAAACACCGCAGATCACAATTCTGTATAGTAACTTCGAAAGCATGTACGAGTTTTCGTTTTATTGCAATCGCTAGGAGCCTTCCGACATGACTAACGACTGAGCAACCAAATGCAACATACGTGGCAGAAGTCCACTCCTCCTTTTATTACCATGTAGAGTCTCAAAAAAAAAAAAACGGAACGAAAATGCAGAAAGAGCAGATGGGAAACACCAGGTGTGAACGAAATTTGCCTGTTGAAAAATCGACTGTACTTGAGTGCAGGGGGTTCAGAACTGACTCGGTATAGGTGAATTCCTTCGTGGAGACCGCAGAGCCGCTTTTGACAAGTCGGGCACGTCCGAGCTTATTCGTCCCAGTGGTTTTTAGCTACTTCTTCTTTTCCTTAGCGTTTGTCCCGCTCTGCTGCAGGGTCCGCTGGGTTTTTACCTACTTGGCGTGTTAGAACGACCCCGGAAATGGTGTGGAAGTACGTGGAAAGCATGCGTTCGAGCGAGTGCGATACCGAATCCGTGCTGAACGACCTGTAGGTGTGACTAGTCTGCATCTCTCTTAAATCTCATCTAGTGCCATACGCTCTCCCGCGTCTCTTTTTTTTTCTTACATCCATTCAACTACATTCGCTAGAGAAACGGACTGCAAATACCATGAGTCATCACAATTATTCTATTATCGGGGAGTTACCGCTCGCGCACGTGTGACTGCGGTGCAGCAGCACACAGGAACTTATATACTGTTCCCTTTTTTTGGTAAGGACAGTTCAGTGTTGATCTGAAATTGCGTTGATTTGAGTCTAGTATGGTTTGCTCCGAACGATAGTTGCAGTCGATAGAGGTTGGTTTTTCGCGGACTCGAGAAGCACGCTGCGCGACCGCACTGCTCACGCTGGAATTGTCGCTATGATAGCAAACCATAGGATCTTCTTCATAGTTAGTTAGTGTATCTTGATAGCGCACTTATATCGACGCTCACTGTTATGTATTTGTGCATACTGACTGCATTTCTCTCCATCATCCCCAACCGCTGTACATCCTAGCCATGTTCCTTTCTTCTCCAACCATTTTCTTCAGCGAAACGGACCATAAGATAATAAGATCTCGCAGGCGGAATTACTCCATAGTTTTTGGAACAAAATTTCATCTGAAGAAATCCTAGAAAAAGATATCCCGGTATGCCTGTCACTGGCAACAACAGTGCGCAAAAGTATTCCCATAAAATAAGCGAGGGTGACCCTCCCAGTACCGTATGCGCGTGGAGTGAAGTGCTTGATCTGCACCTGCACCCAACGTTGGACGATTACGACGATTGTCAAATCGAGAGTGCAAATAACGTTGTTCTCTCTATTTGGTTCGTCGATTTCTCCAGCGCTTGTTATGAGATGTTTCTTACGGGACTTCGATATTTGGCAAGTTTTGTTCGTGCTCATCATTCTTTGCCTCGTTTTATCAGCAAGAATCTCTAGCAATAATACTTTGGAAGCCTTTTCCATTGTAATTCGCTTCTACCTCCGTCGTTTTGCTGATCACCTTGACCTTTCATACTTGTCAGGTTATTCATCATCACAAGTGTTTTCTTATTTTCTTCCCTACGTCGATTATTTCAAGCTTATTTTAATTTATCGCTCTCCGTTCAGACTTCCATGTCTCTGCAGTCGCTGCTGTCAACGCGACTGCTGCGTGCAGCGTCACTCAGTGATTCAGCGTATGACGGTGTGATTCTTGTCACGAATTGTGCCAAACTCGTAGCTGAGACACCGGCCCTCAAGGGCATTTCTTCAGTTATTCAGGACTTCATAGAGGTTGGATCCCAAAGCTTTTCTTTGATTAGATCTGCACAGGATGTTGAGGAGTGCTTCAGGTTCACCGTGGAGCGCTAACATCTTCTAATATTGTGCCAGTTGACAAGAAGATAATCCCGTCAGGACGGCTTATACTAGCTGGGACAGGTATCTGCTTTCATTAGTTGGATGGAAGTTTGTTGACAGTTCTTTAAAGACACAGTAACGAGATAAGTTATTTTTTCAAATATTTTAATGCTTCGTGTAAATAGTATGGAACCACTTAAATGTTTAGTGATAATGTCCCATTTAGTGATAATGATATTCCAGATTCCAGTTGTTATCATAGTAAGGTTTTTTCTTCATATCTTGCCCTCTAGTAGGAACTAATGTAGTCACACGGTATTGAGAAGTGATGAGATCATTTGAGCGTCATAGCTGCCGTAATAAGACAGTTCATTTACTCGACGATAACAAAAGTGGGTATATCATTCCGGATACCGACAATGCCCCACTCTATTGGCTAGCAAATTTTTTTTAGAGGAAAGATTTTAGCCGGAATCATATCGCTGCACTCTTGCAGTGCTATTGCATCATTACTGTGATAAATTGGAAGAAATTACTCATTGGTTATCTCAAGTAGCGGGCAAGATAGCTCTTCTTTACGAAGTTTCACGTGATTCTGCGAGACGCCTTACTCACCATAAGCATATTCACCCGCAACCCTGCAGGAATAAGGTGCAGCAAAAAAAAAATCGGATTTTGTATGGCGCCTAGAGTGGAGTAATGCCTCCCTTTGGAGTTTTCTCTTCTAAGGAGAAAATCTGCAGTGGGGGATTGGAAGGGAGGAATGAGGATGCGAGTCAAGCCTATGATTAAGCGTCTTACCATGCTGATCTGATCTATACTCCAATCTTTTCGTTTCTACGGTAAACCTAGTCCTCCGCATTGTTCAGTTTCTTTGCACTGGTCACGGTCTTGCAGTAAGTGCTACAAATTTTCCCAGCTTTTTATGGAAACAACTGGTTTATTGAACTTGAGAACTGTTCCTGTTCATTCGTTGTTTGTCCACCTCCTCCTGCTTCTGATAGTGCTAAGAATAATTTATTTCTGGTTTTATGAGCATTTGCCGCCTCATCTTTTCTTATCACTGTGCCTTTTCCAGGACCAGTGACGAGAGATTTCGACGATGTGCGTCGCTTTCAGACGGCAGCACGGAACGGAGTCAAGTTGTAAGTGTTGTGCTATTGGCCCATAGTTGAAACTCAAATGTTAGATTGTATAAGCACTCCGTTTCACTAGAAATGGTGATGCGTCAGAGACTAGGAGGACACTAGAAAATATGCGCTGTTTTGAAAGGCTATACAAGTTGTTTTAGACACTTAGAGTGCTGAACAACGCATGAATTAGCGTTCTTTGCTAATTCAAGCGTTGTTCGTACAGTGTTTTTTTTCGAAAGTAAATTAGCTACATTGTGATTGCCGAAAAGCGTTTTCATCGACTGCAGTATTCTCCAATAAAAGGGTATAAGGCCGTAAATGGAATCATATGAGTGAGGATGAATTGCTCTGAAATGAATGAGAATCGAAGGCAATATGACTTCCTGTACGTTACCTTCAAATGAAACGTCTTTTTTCACATTCCAAATATTTTGGGATTTTGCGTTGTTAGACTGCTTGTTGCTTTTACGGTATATTCTATTGTTATATGCGCTACAGCGGCTCACTTGACGGTCTCCTAATGGGCCTGTCAGCTGATTCGAAGCTACTATCTGTCTTAATCCATTGACTACCGCGTTGCTCACCGGTGAGCCGCGCTTTTTTGGTCGCGTGGGACCGCGCGGCTTACCGGTGAGCCGCGCCCTTCTTAACAAGTACTGGACCTTATTTTCGAACTATTTTGCAGTATTTCCATACGGAATGAATACAGTTCTTCCCAAGAAGGTCTAAAACAACTTTGGTTCAAGAAAGAGTTCTTCTTTATTGCGACAAATATCATGAAAAGGATGGGATCTTAAAATCAAAATGGATTGCTTTTCATTTCTTGTGCAGTGGATGGAAATAATCTGGACAAAAGCCACATTTCCTATATATAACCACGTTCGTTACATCCTGCACCTCCTTATTCGCCAGGCTAGATCTTATCATAACAGTGTGGAACTCGGCGGGTGCAGCACTCTTGAAAGGAGCGTTGGTCCCACGCGCCAGACACGCAAAAATGCGCGTGGTCGTCAATGGGTTAATTAAGTTGTCGCATGATGCACGTATTGCGGCGTGAGAAGCGTGTTGGGGCGGGCACGATACCCACATGGAGCATGCTCTTAAGGCATACTTCTTTCATAATCCGGCGCACCTCTGGGATGAAAATTTTGAGAAGGACTGAATGTGCAGAATTGTATTGGATAGAATAGGATATGCTTCAGTAGCGTCCGTGGGGAATGCATTACTGGGGTTATACCATGTGATCCAAAAGAATGAGAATGTGTTCGGACTGAGTTCAAGGCCACTAATTATGACGCAGGACGAAGAATATGGCGCAAACATTCTCCGCACACATGAAGTTTTCTTAAGATGTTTTCCAGCAGTGGTGTTGTAACTGTCAAGGACAGTCACAGCGGATGCTAATGCGCTCACTGATAAGGTCAACGCGTCACTACTAATATTGTTCCTGCATCTGTAAAGCCGCTCAGCAAAAGCGTCGCGACAGTTGCCATTGATAAGAGTTAACAGTGATTATGCATTCGAAGTCCCAGCAGCTAAACCAATGTGCATACATAGGTAGAATACCCTGAGAGTGTTTCATTCAACCTCCACCTTTTGGTCAAGCCTGGGGAGTATCCTCGCTAGGGTGGGGGGGGGGAGGAAAAATGTTTTCAAAGAGTTGTAGGAATCGCGGTTGTCCATGAATATGGAGCAATAATCCCACTCGAAAATACCTTGTGTTGCCACTTGAAAAGCAAGCCTGAGTTGGAATGTCCTGAGCATTTTTTTTCCAAACTTCAACATTTCTCTTGTCGAGGAACTGGAGCAGTCTTGTCAAGACTTCTCAAAAGGTTATTAGCGAAAGAGGAGCGATATTCACCTTGATTTCCCTTACTCTGTTGATCTTGGGGTTTGGCGAGCGGGCGCCATCAATCCTTCCATTTGTTCCTCTAGCGAGCAAATGTTGTCCAGTGGATTCCGTCCGTCCGAGGGACACGGAAAGCATCGTATCTATCCTTGAAGGACTTCGTGAAGAAGTCTGACCATCGGGTCGGTCGGTGGTCCTGTTCCACGCTTGACGGTTACGAAATTCGAGTTAGTGCACTGAATTGAACGGATTGCAAGGGGTCGAAGGAATTAGGAATAACACGGCTGTGAGTGAAGATTTCCATAGGGTGAAGGGTATCTCAGGATAGCTGAAATCTAGGAGGTGAAGAAGGCACCCTGTTTGCTTAGAACAAGTGGAAAATTGCGGAACCGTTTGCATCTTTCGAAAGCAATATTTTTCGCGGCAGTTTCAGTTCTATGGCTAATAAAAGTATTAATAGGAAGTGTATTAAAAATGGGACAGTCCAGGGAAGAAGAGGAGAAAAACTGTATAATGTGAAACCAATTGCAAATGTTCTAGTGAATACCTCACGGGAACCAAGTTGAGGTTTTTGAGACCGACGAAAATAGCGAGAAACAGTAGGTTTCTTCGCGAATTCCTTTTCAAACGCAAAATCAAATGAGATGACTAGGGATGATATTGAAGTAGAAGAAATTCTCTATCGATTCGTATATGATATGCTGGGTAAAAGTCTGTCCTGCGCTGTGCAGGAGGGGATGGAGCCAAAACCAGTACACTGGCTCCGGCCAAAAGCGAGACAGTGCAATGAGGGAGAGGCCCTAAGAGGCCGGCTCCGGTACTCTTCATCCTTAGCGGGAACGACTTGCAACATCTTTCCAGAAGAAGTGACGAGTGATATAGGTGTAACTTCACAAAAAAAATGGTCACTATGTACCCTTCATTAAAATGTCCACGTTTCAAGTAAGGAAGTTATAAGGGGAAAACAGCCGTTTTTTGGCACTTTTCAGTATTATTAAAAGGGAAAGGGTTGCTGTAGGTGAATTATAGGCCATTGGACATGAGAAGGTAGGATATGAGGTGCTGATATTCCTCCGACCCTCCCATTTTGGAAAGAACCATAGTTTGAATGTTTTTTTTTCATATTGAAATTATTGGCAGATTTTCTTCGTCGAGGTGATGACTCATCGCGCCGCCGCCGTCAGTTCGCCGCAGATGGAAGGGTATACCTGAGATAGAGGAAGGCAAACGGCAACTGAATCACTAACATCTACGTCTGTAATTTGACGATCTCCCCCCCCCCTCCCTTTAGTCCCGTCGTCGCCTTTTTGTGAAAGCCAGCTAGGAAAGCTGCTGGCACCCCACCCCGGTCGACGACCACCCTTCACTTTTGGCACCGCTGACAGGCTTCAGACCCCTCAGACCCCTCCACTTCGCAGACCTCCGGCTCCTCCCTATCGCACCTATGATGCCGACGAGAGCGGCGCGGAACGTTCTTGTCTGCATCTGAATTTTTTCTTCACAAAGTAAGCCTCCAATTCCGAGCTCGTTACTGAATCCATGCAACAAGTTCCTTTTCTTTTTAAGTTAGCGCGTCTTTCTTAGCAGCAGGAGAGTGATGCTTTCCAGGATAGGTTTCGGCTTCTCTTGAAAATAGGCGTTCAACATTTTTAAAAAATTCGGTTTTCCGTGGGGAATTCTCACTTAGGCTTTCAGTCAGGTGGTTTTCTAAATATCTTCATGTGGTACTCTTATTACTCTTCTATCGTAAAATAACCATGCTTCCAGAAATCTCATGCAGCTTTGCAAAATTACTGTTGTCAAAGTCAAAAAAAAAGCATGAGTGTTCAGGAGATTTTTTTCAGGCTTTCATCTCAGGTGGCGACATTAAATTTTTGTGTATTACTCTAGCTCAGCTATGCCGGGGATTCATTGCTTAACAGACTTCTCTCTTATAGTCACCAAAAGTGGTGTGCATTTCAAAACTAACGTGATTGTGAAACAAGGCTGACTTTCCTCATCCCCCACCCCTACCCGTACATATTCGAACGCCCCCCCCCCTTTTTCCAACGCCTCCCCCCCCCCGCACTCCTGCCGCTTTGCATATGAATTCATAGTCTTTTTTTTTTTTCGAAATGTGACTTCGTAAAATTGTTCGTTATCGAGATCAACTGGTGATTCCAACCGAGCGCAAATTAGCGACGAGGATTCAGTTGCTAATTCAAACAAAAATAAAGTTGTGCATGAATGCTTGCGTCTCCATCTTATTTGGCACGCTACTTTCTACCTTTTTTCAAGACTCCCACGTACCGTTCCGAAAAGTTTTGTAAGGTTCCAGTGTTGTACCGCAGTGGTAGTCTCGTTGCATCGGTTTGCACCGTAGGCATAGGTTATTCATAATCGAAACGATTTCCGATTGGTTCCAAACTCATTTCTCCCCTACAAAACGGGAGGTTTTTTTTTTAAGTTTTCTTTGCATGTTCTTACAAAAAAGTGTTTTAGTTATTCTCCACTTGTTGTGAGTTGGATTGAAATCCACTTGCTAGAGCCACTGCACTGCTTTTCTTATCCTTTATCTATACTCAAATTGTCATATGGTGGTGGTGGTTGTCGCAATCTTGAAAAGTTACAAGTTCAATTTTCTTCTTGCAGGGCGTTGTCGGCGGGAATCAAAGCTCCATTGCTAGTCACCGTCCCACATCCACGCTATCCACAAGCGGAACTGGTGTCTGCGCTAGGTGCACTTCTTCCAATATATATACCATTGAATGTTCGCGAAGAAGAGCCTACTAACAAACTCGAGCAGCTTGGATTGTTGCCAGTTAGTTTTCGATTTGCTTTCATTATGGTTTGAGGATTCTTCTGCTGAGTTGGATAACCTTTTTGAAAATCCTTCTATCACCTAGCTGTCTTCAGATTCGCTCCGAACGCTTACTTGATCATGTGGAAGCCTTCGAAGCAGCATTCACTGTTTGTCGTGATGTTGGCGAAACTGGACCAGAAAGGATGTCACCTCCCAATGTAGCGGAATATGTAAAGGTAACGCACTCATTTGTAAGACCTAATAATACTGGTTCGTTACTTCCTTTAAAACACTGAAGGTTAGCTACGGGTTTCAGTCGGCATTCCCTTGTGGAAAGGTGAAAGTGGAAGTAACTGACGATCAGAAAGTGATTGAAAAAGAATACCCACTTATGGCTGCAGTGAATCGTTGTGCCAATACTGTCAAGGAGCATCAGGTGGGTGCCTCTGATATTTTATTCTTATCAATCCTCTATTGTCCAGTTGATTTTGCAATGCGGTACTTCTTATTAGGGTGCCTTCCAAAATTGGGGAACGCTTTTCCCACAAGTGTCATATTGATCTTTGGAACTCCGCGTGCCATTTCATTTGCTCTTTGTAAGATTTAAGGGACGTTTTGCCATACAATGAGTTGCTCCTGAGCGGCTCAATTAGTCTCTATACCAGCGCAATTCCTACATCACTTACTATTACGTGATTAGCTTGTCTTTTGAAGATTGCTCGTAAAAAATTTACTATCTTATGTTTACAGTTATTTATTTCGCGGCCGTGCCTCTACTATTTCAGTGGACTTGGGAGCGTCAAAATTCTACCAGGTTATCCTTCCTTTCTTGTAGGCTCGTCTCGTTCGTTTGGAGTATGTTGGAGAAGGAGAAATCAAGGACACATATATGATGGTTGGCAAAGGCGTAACAATTGATACCGGTATGATCTCTCCATTCGATTTGCTTTTTTGCTGGTCCTGGCTGTTGAAAGTCTGGTTTTTTACACCTATACCATCCACATCACAGTTGCTACTGCTCCTTATGAATCGCAATGACGAATGGTTGCTAAAAAAATTACTGGAATTCACGTTTTTATCGAGTTGGCAAGGCAACTGATTCTTTTAAAATCTTCAAAGTTATGACGGGCTTAAACTACGAATGCCTAGCTTTGTTGTAACCAATCTATTTTGTTTTCTATATGCATGTTCCTAAAGAAACAGTGGAGCACTTTTGCTTCTTTTCAATGTGTCCGCTTGAACTGATTGTTGATGCTACCTCTGGTTTACAATATTGCCCTTAGTCGAGGCTTATGATTTTCAGGTGGCTGCGATTTGAAAACTGGTGGACACATGTGGGGAATGTGTCGTGATAAGTATGGAAGTGCAGTGGTGGCTGGCTTCTTCAAAGCACTTGAGATCCTGAAGCCGAAGAATATCAAAGTTAGTACTTTTTAACTGAAATTTATGGCAACTTACTTTTGGAATCCCTGGGAGTTGGTCGAAACTGCCGCTAGGAAACGGTAGTTTCGACTCTTTCCATTGTGGTATGGAGGGATAAGCTCTTTTTTTCGATCTGAAGTGAGAGCCTCATTTTTTCATCTGGGGAGAGATTGCATCCAGTCGGTGTACGTGATGTGACCTTTATAGCAGCAATTGCATCATCGTCCTCTGCGGTGCTTGAGGCATAAGTGCGCGAATTCGAGGCGCGCGCCAAATTGAGGGATAGCTCGTTTGACATGCTGAATGCTTTGGAAGATGAGATAGACGTGGGGCGATCAGGCGCAGTCGTGATAGGGTGCCTTTTTCACTTTTCGATTTCATGCAGGTTTTAGGTTGCAAAGTTCAGCACAACTGCATGTACTGCATCATTACTCAACTTCACACTTCACATCTCCATTCAATCCAGCTGTTCTAGGCTGTCGGCTACATGTGTATGGTCCGCAACAGTATTGGTGCCAGGTGTTACACTACAGACGAAGTGATAAAGGCACGAAGTGGAAAGCGTATTCATATCTATAACACTGATGCCGAGGGGCGCATTACCATGCTTGACCCACTTACAAGAGCGAAAGAGGAGGTACAGCTATTTGGTTTCCAATCATCCGCTGTATGAGCGAAGCTTGAAACTTCTGGAAAGCCAGTTGATGTGAATGCGTTTTGTCTACTTATCTTGACTGTTGCATGAATCGATGCTAATTGA
The DNA here is from genome assembly GCA_037903475.1 of Ancylostoma caninum. Taxonomy (NCBI): domain Eukaryota; kingdom Metazoa; phylum Nematoda; class Chromadorea; order Rhabditida; family Ancylostomatidae; genus Ancylostoma; species Ancylostoma caninum. The sequence goes on from JBAJFG010000570.1 coordinate 401,136, forward strand.
AATTCTGAGTGTCATCGGAGAATTTTGACTAAATAGCCAAGTCAACTTGCCAGCATTCACTATTTTTTCTCTGAACGTGTTTGTTCATTTTCATTCTCGGTGTTCAGGCTCTGAAAGAGAAGAATCCCCATCTAATGACGCTTGCCACACTAACAGGACATGAAGTTTTGACGTACGGGTACTATGCTGCTATAATGGACAACGGTAAGGTCGGATTTTCTCTCCATTTTTTCGGCGAATCCTATAGTGATATGTTCTTAGGACCTGCAAAAAAGAGCGGATGGGCTCGCAAGATACAGGAAACTGGTGACGTCTATGGACAGCCGATTGAAATAAGTCGGCTTCATCCAGAGGTATATTTACACTAATGGAACATTGCCGCAGCACAGATTGGGGATCGTAAGAGCACGCTTCTGCAGTGGGTGGTGACTGCGAGGTAGTCACCTGCTTGGAGACTTCGCTGCAGCTGATCGACTGGCTCTGCCTATTGCCAATTACTACTAGCAGTTGTGGCGCAACTCCAGTCTGTAGTTGGCGTTATCTCACAAGCGCGATTTAACCAGCAGTTATTTCGTGTAGGTGTCTTGCACCTTATCGACGATATTTTAGGATTTCGAATTCCACAAAGCTGAATGCGAGCAGGCACATATTCGTCAAGGTAACACGAAACCTTCCGTGGCGACCTTGCGAGGCCATCAAACACCCGCTGCGTTTTTGATTATGGTATGTTATAGTACTATTAGAAGGCTATTGCCAATAGCAGACTTACGATCTTTCCTTCGTTCTCCACTTGAAGCTGTCCCTTCCGAGTAATGCAAAATTTTTTTGTTCAGCTGCCCGCGCCTCCTGAAGAAATCATACACACTGTCTTTAGGCATCCCGGCTTGATGAGCATGGCTGTGATAGCGAACATCCGCTGAAGTTCACGCATATCGATATAGGAAGTGCTGCAGGCGATCATCCGGAAACGAGTTTACCGAATCCTTTGGTGACACTAGTAGCTGAGTCAGTTTTACTTTTCATTTCATAACTTGTCAGACCTCACTAGCATTTGCAATGATGAAACCGTTGCGGCAAGAGTTTTCATATGATTATGTCTTGCCACATCTTACTGGGGCACATAGTAGAGGTCTGGTAATTTGTTGGAGCGTAATTATTGCTGTTGGAGCGTAATTATTGCTGTGGACTGAAGCAAAATTGTTCACAAATAGCAAATGTCTACAGACAATTCAAAGAGCAACACTTATGAATGCTGTTGCGATTGAGCTTAGTGCCCTGTGGATCTTCTCAGTGTAATTTTCCATTACTTCGGAGGAATTCTCTCTTCTTTTTTCTCTGGCCTCCATAGTTATCATCCTGTTTTGAAAAACAATAGCACAAACATGCTTTCAGGAAAGGTGGCAGCTATCATTTCAACAAATTATTAGAGCGTGTTCACATTTGCCTTTTTTCGCCACTATTAATCTAGCTAACTGATCGCCCTACTTCTCCACATTTCCCCTTATGTTGATTATCTACTCATTATCTACTCGTTAGCGTTTTCAATTCTTAGGAATTAGTATATCCATAGTTCTTGCTTTCTGTCAACAACTAGAATTACAGCTTTTTGAACTGTGCCTAAAATATGACAGAATTTCGATTTGGGAATTGTGTTATTTTGATGTGATTAGGAACTTCCCGGTATTCTCCCTGGGTGCCATGGTCCCTCCTCTTTTATCATTTGTTCTGAATGGTGAGGGGTCATGTGACTGTGACGACTCCCTGGACTCTGTGTTCGTTTGATATCAGATTCCTTTGGAGACAATGTAAGCATGTGACGTTAGGTGTGCTCATTCTAGCTGGAATGAAGCATCATGGGAAGGGAAAATACCAGAGGCTGTGCATGATTGCCTGAAAAACATCGATGAACGCATCTTCATGCTTCTTATCCTAGTAGGCGTCATGGCAGAATTGTCCACATTTCATGAATGATGTCAATGTTTAAAATTTTCCTGGAACTCTAATTCGACTGTAGTGGGTTCTCTGGTTTTGTCTCCCTATCAGGTGTGCCAGAAGGGTGACAAGTCATATGACTTTCTCTTTCTTTCTTGGCTTTACGTTTTCCGATCTGAATTCTTACAGATGCATCCTTATGACAAGCGTCGGGGTATCGAATTCTTGTGCTATGCCATCAGACCAAATTTCCTTTTTTGTTAGCTGTGATGACAAACAAATCCAATGCTCATGAAATGATACGTGCCCTCATGCTGTCGTTTTCAGGCTGATTCTTCCGAAAATATGAGGATTCACTTGGAATCATCTTCAAACGTCACGTTACAACTTTCTGTTTGTATGCACTAGTTGTATTTTATCACCTTTTTATGTTTTGTTTGGCATCCGGCCTGATTGTATTGTTGTTATTTTATGAATTGCATTTGTATTAGAGAATGACACCGAAGATTCTTGAACAGGGTGTTGTTTTTGATTTTGCATCGTCACATTTTTTTCTCTCTTTAAATATCACTTGCGCTGGCACTTAGATAAATATAGATAAATGTAGAGATGTTGATTGTATTCTATATGGTTACGAAGGTCCAGTATGTAGTACATGCAATTTCTTCCCAGCTAGAACGAAAAGCTTGATGAGCTCTGTCCTTTCCATTTCATATCCTTGGCAAGCACGGAAGGCTAATATGAGTCGGAGTCGGTAAATGCCAGCTGGCTGCTGTTCATTAGTGAAATGCCGTACTTGTGTGGCCATATATGTACAATGTATCACTGAGAATTGTACAGCTGGAAGAATTTCGTTTCTGTTCAAACGTTTTCTTGTTTAGAAACCTCGGCATAGTAGTTCTTGCGTCTTTTTGTTCTTATGCCTTTGAGGTTTGTCAAGATGGAACACTTTTTTAGACCTTAAGTTTCGGCCTCATCGCCGTCCTCAGACGTCTGAAAAGTGGATGATCCGAAAGATCTTAAATTTATCCCATCAAGCACCACTCCATCCTCTGCTAGTTACCCGATTTTGTTCCAAGCAGAGAACGCAGAAGCCGCACACTTCCAAAATCAGCTCACCGAGTGTCTCACCACGAGTGTTTATAGACTGCACTACTATACTACCGAGTAAATGAGCGAATGAGTGTTGCCATACATAGGCTTGAACGACGATAGAGATACATTAGGTCTACGCAGGCGATGCAAGGCAGTTTATAGCTCACAGAGTGGCACGAGGTGCATAAAGTCGATAAATACTCATTTTTTTTTCATTCAATGAAGGATTCCGGGCCGAGATCCGAAATGCCTTCAATTTCTTTCTGGCTGGTGCTTCGTGGGCTAGAACCGTGCATCTCACTTCGAATTCTTCTCCACGATGAGTTTGGTTTTTGTGCTTCCACAGTGGTGTTAATAAGCTGCCACGCCGTTTACCTGCCAGATGTTTCTTAATCCTCACTCTCAGAGTTCTTCCGGTCTCTCCAATGTAAGTGTTATTGCATGCCAGGCCCTCAAGCTGATAAATCACTCCCGTTTGTGCCCAGTCGCCTGTTCTGCCGTAAAGACATGCTATGCAACTTTCAGCAATGCAATGTCTGTCATACAGTCTGTTCCTAACAAGCTGACTCCTGGTGTTTTTATTGGGAATTTTCACCAGCCTTACTTCATTTTGAAGTTGCGCTTGGACAATGCAGCGGCACTTATCTTGTCAGAGATGAATGATAGGCAAACCTGTACTTTGTTTTGCTTCGTGATATCACCGTTTAGAGTGTATGGTTTGCTATGGTACGTAAATTTAGTTTCTGTTTCATTCACGGGAAAAGTACAGCCCGGTAGCCTAGAGTGCGCGTATGCGACTTTGTCTGCGGATACCGCTGAGGTATGGTGAGCGACCGGCTGTTCAGCTAGTTCTATCCAATCTTTACACTTTTCTCTCTCCCCCCCCCCCCCACCCGCAATGGTGGACGAGCCAGCTGATCAGCCGGCTGACTCCGCGCAGCAGTAATTGCAGACAAAGTCGCAGACGCACTCTCTAAGCTACTACACGACTATACACGTATTTTTGCTAATTTCCAGCCGCTGATTCTACTTCGATTGTTAGTTGTTCACGTAGATGTATAGTGTGTTTCGTCGAGGAGCGAAGTTGCGAAGATATTAGAGAAAGTGAGAACGCGAGAAATAGTGGCTCATGTGGGGAGGTAGGCGAGAAATTCAAATTTAGGCGCAAATCCTCAACTGTAATCTTTTTTGGAGCGGACTATAGTAGTCGACGCTTCAGATGTGCGTATAGTGTCTACTGTGCCTTGAAGCTTACAAGAAAGATTGGCTGTTATTGCACGGCGCGGAAAGGGGACCATGCCTTGTCACCCTCTAAACCCCGTCAGTGCTTGTTAACCTGAACGTTAATCCTTTGAGTCAGGCTGTTAGATGCGGCGTTGTCCTCAGTGCCAGCGCAAGGACTGTACATTTGTGAACTATGTAGATTTCGCCTATATATAGGCCTATACATATATGTGTCTGTAATAACGCAGTAATGGTTGAGGGCGTTAGACTATGTACTACCCCACTGAGAAACTTTATGGGGGGGGGGGGGGGAAAAATCAGAAGTTGTAGGTACATACCTAGGTGTAAGTTCATTTTGTTTCTACACGACGCGATAATTCCATCACTTTTGCATTGCGTCATTGCTTCAACTGGCCGACACAGCCGTTCAATGCCGCCACTTTCACTTTTTTCAGTCTGTTCCACAAGCGACATCAATTGAGCATTCACGGCTATTGTCTATCTTTCTAGCCTTCTCGAATACCACACTCCTCCCGTTCTTTTCCCTGTTGTCAATATCCATGTCAGATCTAGCTTAAGATGGATTCTCTTATTCCTGCATAATATGCGACTTCATTTATTATGTAAAATTCTTCCTGAAGCATTGGTTACGCATGAAATGGTTCAACTCCACTCGTACTCAGCAGCGAGTTATAACGTGCATATGAGAATTGAGTTACGTGCTTGGAAATTGAGCTTCTACATCAGTTTACAAGTAATCCGTTCCTTTGAGAACTATTATTCGAACGCGTTTCTGTGGCAGGCAATATTGTCCGTTTTTCACATCGTTTATTTGCTCTTCGATATTGCAATGGTGACCGGGCGCAGGTGATAAGGGCTTGGGCGTTTATAAGTTCCGAAATGGACATATCGGTCATTAGAAGACCAGTACTTCTCTTGGATTCTTGCCTGGCACTAATCGTCTTTGTAAAGACTGAAGTTTAATACTGTTGCATTGTTGTTACGTACACTCTCCTACTTTACTGGTAAGTAGCAGCAACCTCTTTACATTGTATATCAGACACAAAGGTAGCAAATTAGGACATACATAGTACAGTAGCAGAATTCTTCGGCTGGATTCGTGTTGAATGGTGTTAATATTGAAAAGCTGAAACCTTTCTTGTGCAGTGCACACTTTGCCTTTAGAAATTCGCGTATTTCTTGCTTAATCTTTGATTTGTGTGCTTCACATGTTGTTTTCCATTTTCCTTGTTTTTTTTTCTTTTCAAAGTCTTTAAACGGCTAATAATTCCGAGCTGGGGTTGTTCTTCGATAATAGGAAGTATCGTTGCAAGCTCTCGGGAATAGTTATTGAGTGATTAGGCACGTCTCTTGTTTTCAAGTATTTTTTTTCACAAAATCTAAAAGCTAATGTTGCAAATTCACTATTATTCGTACATTTTAGTATATGATTTATTTTCACTACTTCTAGTTGCGATATCCTACGGCGTTAACCTGAGAGAGTTGAACCTTTGGATCTCCACATTTCTTATTTGCAAGACAGATTTATGCTCTTATGTAGACAAATCTTCGACGTTATCTTAGGTATATCAAATGTTCAGGTGTTCAGATCACCTCTAACAATCTCACAGCTTCCTGCTAATTCGTCCACTTGAACCTGCAAGATTTGAGGCTTTGAAACGCAATTTTTTATCAACGTTCAGCAGTAGATATCATTGAAACCATTTTTTTTTTTCGAAGCTGGTAGAAAATTAGGTTTCAAAGTCTCAAAGCAAGCGTATGGGCGGTGATGCTGGAGAAACAGTTATATTTTTGAAACCTTATCTAGAGATTGTTTACGCCTCTAGATAATGTGAAATTTTTTTTTTGAAGTCAGAGATCAATCTGTGTCGAAACTGTATGCGAAACCTAATATTTCTCTCTTCTAAAGCACTACTTGAGGTTCCGCAGTTTCTAACTTCAAGCAGTGTCTCTTCTGATAATCTTCATCAGCAGCACTACTATGAAGAATCTAATATGAGCGAACTTTATGTAGGAGATTATTTATGCTCCTTTGAAGGATGCCAATTTCTCGTTTTGATCGCTCACTGCGCTATTGATGGCATGCATGCCAGAGTCTCGGTTTTGGACGCTACGAAATTGTGCACTTTCTAGGTTTTTGTAGTTTGCATGTTCCAGCTCGGAAGGGCATTTGCTGATTGTTCTCACCAAGCATTCTTCTTGTGACTTTCAACTAAGCCTGCTATGTTGTGTGTGTTCAGATTGATCTTTTCTGATTTCGACAAGAATGGAGGGACAGTCTTTGGAACACGGACTGGCACAGAAACTGATGATAATGGAGAATGCTGCAGCTAGAGTAGCAACGTTGAGGGCGCAGCTAAGGACCAACATTGACCAGGTGGATCTTGGCTTTCCTTGATACTTTAGCGTTTCACTAAGCGTAACGTTGGGTCTGCTAGGGGACTATCTCTCCTTCAATTTCTATTAGCGGTTTTCATTCTTGTAGTCCCAGGCTGGCATTGTTTTTTCCCTAATATCTGTGCAGCAGTCTACCTTCTCGAAACATGAAATATTCAGGCACGCAAAGAGGTCCGAGCTGTGATGTCGCAGCAGATGCTGCTTGTCCGAGCTAGAGAGCAAGAGCTGCTAGATGAGATAGATGTGATCATGAATCATAAGGAGAGGACGTTGGAGCATCAACAGCAAACCTTGTACAGAAACATATGTGAGGTTGAACTCGTTTGGTATCATGTTTATCTTATAATTCCATGAGTTATCTTCAGGGGAATGCAAGCAAGCACTTGAGAAAGTTCGAGAAGGTGGTTCAACGACAGGTGCCGCGGAGGTATTGTTTAGGTAGGTCGTTTTTGACTAGTCTGACTGGGACATGGAATACAGTGGAGCTGGAACCACTTCGTCAAAGCTTTGTTCCTATGTCTAAGAAAACCTGAAAGTGACAGAATGCTTCTGCAATGAAATCATTACAAGCATAATCACTTATAAAGTTGCGACGACTTCCTAACGACCCTCTTACCTTTTCAGAATTGGCCATGTTGAAGTAGCATCCCGAGAATCGGCCTATGTCTCTTTCGAGTCTGATGCGATCGGATTACGGTCGAGGCTTATGTCATTTGGTACTATACGTACGTCATCAAGGCACGATGATGTTAATCGGGTACTTTTCAATTCTAGAGAAGTTTCTACTTAGAACTGTAGTTCATGCGGAGGGTTACCATTTTTCCGACACAAATTTCGTTGTTTTCTGGTGTTCACATATGCACTCACACCTGTTGCCAAAACTGACGGCGACTATAAGTTTGTCTTGCGCACTTTATACACTTAGATGATGAACCTAACTGATTAAAAAAATCCACTTCACACAACATTCGACGCGGGAACCCTCTAAATGACTTTGAGGCAGAAACAAAATATTTAAATAGCATTCTAAACATATTCAATATTAACCGCACCAACTCCCTTACTCCTAATCTTTCAAGGTATGATTTGCATCACGGAAGCTGCAGTCTACATTTTGATGCGTATTCTGAGTCTTATTTTGACTTCAATTGGTCTGGCATCGAGTAGAAGTCTTCGAAATAAGGTTGTGAAAATATGATAACTGCGCAGATCATTATCAATGCTTTCGAATCCTGATCCTGTTTGTTGTTTAACCGATTACAAACTCACCTTCAACTGATTTCAAACTCATTACAAGCTTTGTTGTTTAATTGATTATAAACACCTTGCATGAGCAGACAGAAGGTTAGTAGTGGTTACAAATTAAGAGAAATAAAGTGGATGAAATTCCAGCAAAGCTTTTTTTTATTTCCGTAGCACCTACGTGTTTTTCTTGAGCTGTATTTTTCTAAGAGAAAAGCACTCAGTTTTTACCTTCCTTTTTGTTCCATCAAGTGTATAAAAACTGTAATTTGGGTCCCCCGTCGTTTCAGTTCCGTTATCAGTGGTTTGGTTGAAAGCAGATCAATAGATAGTGCATTTTCAATTTAACGGCCTCTATGGAAGGATTCCACTGTTTTCATAGAGTTCTTATCGTTTGCGACGTAGTAGCGTGATATGACAGGATGAATAGTTCGAAAACTACTGGCTAGACTGAAGCTTCCTTGGACTTCTACCTAGGATTAGCTACGGGGAATTTGTTTCGGAAGCTGTAGTTGAAATTTTATTTTACAGCCAACTCCTGGTGAAAGCCTACCAATGGAGATGGAAGAATACGATGATGATGCTCTGATGGCGCATAAGTCTGTGTTACGAATGAGATCCAACCCATCCAGTTCTTCTAATATGAGCCGACAACAAGTTGAATCGGTTAGTACAGCTTTGGCTGCGGAATTAATCATGTTGATCTATTTTCTGTGAAGGTACGAAGATGGTTGAAAAAGATCCCGTCGGGTCCAGGGGCATTGGACGCTGACGTGTCGACTATTATGGCTGAATTCGATGTGATTAAGGTAGTATTCTGGAGTATGGACTATGATTAGGTCACTTTCAGCTACTTGTATTCAGAATTCCACACCTGAAGCGGAAGCAGAAAGTTCAGACTCTGCGTCTTCATTCGACCTAGTCGCTCAAGACAGTGGCACACCAGCTGCTCCAACAACTCCTGCGGAAAACATTCTGAGCGCTGAATTTATAAACGTGAGTTTGAGGCGCGTGACCGCCATGATACTTTGCGCTTGTTATCAGCATTGGTGTTTTAGACACTTCAACAGCCGTTATCATCATGGCTAATGCGTATTATGCCGAAAGAACGTCAAAAGGTGCAGGTGAGGGGGGCTGGTCGCGGTTGCGTCATCTGAGATCTTTAGTTAGACAAGAAGTAATTCTATTAAGGTTGACACAAGTGTGAAGGATGTTGTCGAGGAACCCTTGCGCCCTATGAAGCGTCCGCATAGCTGTGGAGACATCAGAAGGTTGCCTTTTTTATTTATTTTTCACTGATTTCTGGCATTTGGCATTCGAATCTTTCGTGTATCCATTTTTGTTAATAGATTCACGAAGAACCAGTCCAATGAGTTTGTTCAAGTTATCGTTGTATGAGGGCAGGGAGTGTTATTCTGGCCACTGCCATCCTTTTTCAAATGCAAACAGGTTTAGATTTAGATGGAGGAGTTCATGTGTTTTTTTTTTTTGGGGGGGGGGGGGTTTCCAATAATACCTAATACTCATTCCAATTCTCTGGTATTATTTATACTCGTACAGCCCCGTCTTACGTTATTTTGAATTCTATTTTTTGCCAGACTATCTTTCTTCGTTCGAGTTTATGTACTACTCTTTTAGGTGTCCAAAAGCAGTGCTTTGCTAAAATGTTTCAAAAATTAGCTTCTCCTATTTGAATTAGCAGTCTCTGATTTTATTTTTCAATTTTTTCTCGAGTTTATTCATTTTTCTCCGAACTTGCATGATTCATATAATTTTCAGGCACTACGCTTTTCAAGATGTCATCAGTAATATCCGTAACTCAAGTAATGATACCTGGATCCTGGGATCAGAGCCAGTGAAGAAAACTCGCACAGAACAACAGGTCCGTTCTTAGCTCCTCGTTTCGTGGTGTTTTCGAGAGAATTAGGCAAAATATCGCTATTTAGAAGACTCGTAAATTCCTGAGTTCATTTTAGCATTAATTTTTATAGATTTGACACATGTCAGGAATAATTTTTTGGATACTCAATTTTTTTTAGCTTGTCTGCAGTAAAGAAGAGCCATCAGTAAGTGAACAGGAGTGCGATACCCAGGCGAGCCGTTTTTGACTTTCGATTCTGATATTCTGAGATGAACAACCTGTAGACATGCTCATCGATGGAAATAAAAAACGAGAATTTCTTGATATGCTTCCCCTGGAACTCTGTTGTTGCTGAGTTGTCGTTCACTAATGAAATCGAAAGCTACATGCACTAAAAATTTCTTTCCATCCAAAGAATGGTGCTGTGTTCTACGTAGACTACGGCACCATACCCGTAGCTTTCCATGGTCGTCGTCAGCACTCAGATTTCGATACTGATCGATTATGGGCGGGGCATCGCTGGTGTCGCTGGTGCATGAACCACCGGTAATCGATACGCATCAAAATCAATGCTGCCCGAGCGAGAGCAGTGCAGTTTGCTGTGCTTTACATATACTGCAGCAACGATCTTTGATTCTGAAACAGTGAAAATGTTATTCGTACCTGTAATCAAAAGTTGTGATATGTTTTATTCAAATTTAGACTGCTGTTCCATTCAATGAGAATGAGTTCGTATCTCATTTATCAAAGCTGTTCCTGTGCAACTCAGCGATGTCTTCACTTGGGCAGCCCTCTCCAGTGCATAAATCCTGCCCTCAGGAGGTAGATCTGAGTACTATATTGGGATGGAAGCAAGTACTGGACAAGATCGAGCAGTCGGCACCATATTGGCTTCGAAACGAGAAACACTGACAGCTCCAGTGGAATTCCTTGGCTTAGAAGGCCGCAGTGTATTTTCTTGCATTTTGTTTTATTTCCAAAAGATACAATTAGCTTTTTAGCTTAGGAAAAATTAGATCTAATCGATTGATCAGGCATAGTATTCGGTTTTGCCAAATTATTTTTTTTAAAATCTTCATTAGATAACTAATAGCTGGCACAAGAAATTCATAAGAAAATTATACGATGAGGATAGTACATATTAGGTGAATTTGCTTCCTTTTCAGAACTGAGCGTAGCTATCAGTCGTTTATATCTCAATGTATTCCTCTTCAGTCCTCTTTTGATTCAGAAGATCGCTTTCAGCGCAGAGGGAACTTTTATGTTGATTTAATAACATACAGTAAGGAAGCGTTTTCATAGGATTTCTGAAATCGATGCATTTTTTCTTCTGGAAGAACCACGCACGCGTTGTTGTGGATGGGTGTCGGTTTTGTTTTCAAACTCTGTCGCTATATGTAGTGCAGTACAATTAGATTGTTACATCTTCTAAAACCGTCTTTCCACACTGAAAAAAGGTACGTTGAGCGAACAGCGGCTCACTTTGCTATTGTACAATCTGTATTCTTAAATTTGCGAAAGCGCTCAAGAAAGGAAGTTTCCCATTGACAAGAAAAACCCACTCATTTGCTTCTTTGCTTTTTGAGATTCATGAAATTTTATCCCTCCGTTGAAAACCGTTGAAGTTTCCAATTCTTTCTATCGCTAGTAACAAACTGTAACTTATGTAAGATACTATTCCGCATTTTTGAAATTCATCCATTTTTTTTTCTTTCGGCTTAGATTCGATATTGCTTTTTTATTTATTGTGCTTTTTTTGTGCTTATTACCAATTCGCCTTGATGCGTTTCCTAAGTTCGAACTTTCAACCTGTCGTAGTGAATTCGTTTTTGTTCTCCATCGTTATCTCACCATTTCTCAATCTTCTCTAGTCCACAATATATCGCTCGGGAAGCGTTGTTGTTATCAGCGCTTTCAAATCTCCATGTGTGACGCCATATGATCGAATAGTGAATAATCAACTCATGAGAATGACAGTTTCGCACTTTTCCTAGATTTCCTAGCCGTCTAGATGTTTTTGCACATATTGAACGATTCGTAGTTATTGTAAGTCATTGTTGTGGAACACAAAGTGTTTTTGGAACTATCTCTCGAAATGAAGATTTTTGTCAATATAAACTTCAACAGAATATGTGTACACATTTGCATGCATGAATCAACAAAGTGATGATGACACCATTGGCAGAACAGTCTTCTGAAGGTCACCAACCTGCTTTTGATTTCACCTCAAGACCATCACCACCACTTGTTATCGTGTGTAGAGCGGCTGAAAATGAGAAGCATGGTGGTTCTGTTCCATTTCTTAGAAATATTAAAGTTTTAAGTTTTTAGCGTAAAAAATGATGAAAAATAATTAGCTGTCACGTACCAGAGCAGGTGCTTCGACCATCTTTTGACAAGCTCAGACTTTCTAAGCATGGAAAAAACAGCCGAATAAGGCTCGAATGGTGCCCTAATTCGTTTTATTACTCTATTACCATCTTAGGACAAAGCTAAACGATTTTGCCTGGGAAAAGACCGGGATGTGCAGTTCCCTATACACTGTCCTACCGTGGTGTGACTTGCGTGAGTGGTAAGTTTCCTTGGTAAGTTTCCAAGAATCCGATTTGGACGGTGGGAGTGTTCATTAATTGAGTATGGCAGCAATAAGTGGTAGGATACGCTCCTTAGATTGGGTGGTCCCACGGCCTCTGCGGTCTAAGGTCGCAAAATTATATAAAGTTTTATAAGATAGGTAGGAGACTTCAGTTTTTCTTCCATCCCAACCTCTCTTACCCTCTCCCATCTTCTCCTTGCTCCAAATTCTTCTGTCCCGGTAGTGGCGAACGCAAGAAGAGCGAACCAGGGGGAAGGGGGCATGGGGGAAAGAGTGCCAACTCCGCCATTTTGGGGACCAGGATGGAAGAATAAAAGTACTAAAAATATTTTGATATTGAATAATTGACAGTGAATATTTCGAAAAAAAATCAGAAAATAAGCTTATACAAGATACTTGTCCATTTTATAAAGTAACTTCAGAAATTCGGCGACCTATTCTAGGGGAGAGGATGCAAAAATCCGTGTTTTCAGGGAAGAGCGCGTTGCAAGCGATGCAGACACAGGTAGGGTGATAGTAGGGATGGAGGGCGTGGGAGGAGAAATTAGAGTTTTCGTATAAATTGAGGACCAGGACGGCTACATATAACGACGAACATCAATGATAAAATTTCAAATTGTTTTTAAATTGGAATTACCGAAGGTGCACATTGAAAATAACAATAAATGTAGTGATTTAAAAATAAACTAGTGTATAGTTTTTATCCATTTTATGAAATGGTTTTGAAATATTGAGGGATACCCTAGCATTCATGAATGGCGTAAAGAAGAGGGTATCGCTTAAAATTGATGTTTTGTAGCAATTTCTCAGCCTCGAAACAAAACAAAAAAAATCACATCTGGACAGAAGAGAATCATAACGAGAATGGAAATGGAAGGACTATGCAACGAAACCCGCTTTTTGGCTTCCTTCCTGATAATTTAGGAAAAGTTAGGGAAACATGAAAACCAAGTCCTCCTCACGTTTATCGCCCGTGCTTCCGACCATTATCTGAACAGTATTGTCAGGACCTCCATCAGCTGATCTGGACGCTTTTGCATCGGTTGACTCGAGAATTAGTTCATCGCCGTTGGTTTGAACTGAAAACGCAGTCAATCTGTACAGGAACTAGTCGGCATCTGTCTCAGATCGTGACACCAACACATTCCTCATGCAGAATTCGGTACAAAAATTTCAAATTCAGTTTTTGTATCAGTTTTTTAGTTGATAGTATCCCTTTTGTGTAGGTACCGAACATTGTCATGCGTTCGCCTTCTTACTCCTCAGTAAGCTAGAAAAACCACTGATGTGGAACAAGGTAGGTGAACAGTAGAAGAGTTGAGAGTGAGCCTACACAGCGAGTGTACGCATGTCTCAAAATAATTGTCAGATGGTGTAACCGAGAAGCGTGGCGAGACCCAAGCGAAGTACCATTAAATCAGGTACGACAAATTTTCCACTTCCACGACTACGAGAATGTCAACGATGTACTGCTATCTGGCAGTGAATCTTCGGACTACATATCACCTACCTGTGAACACCCTGTTGATGTTCTCCTTATTGCTCGCATCGAACACTTTTGTGAGAAAGTCCTTTACTTCTTGGTCCGACGTCGATGCGGATTTTACTGGAAATTGAATAAGATGATACGTTGAAGTAGCTGATTTCATGCTTATTGCGGAACTAGCAATATTAAATGTCTATCCTAAGCACAGAAATTTTAGTACGTAACCACTTCCGCATAGCTTCTTGAGAAAAGGTTACAAAAGTCGATTGATTTAGCGTGAAAGCCTCACATCGAGCTTTTTTTTTGCTTGAAATTATGAAAAAAGGTAACAGAATACGCCATGTGCTCGCCATCAACAGCTCCAGTTAAAATACCGCTAGCTACTCTCATAACCCTGACATCAGGAACGCAGCTCGAACAGCGTAATATGCGGAGTAGGAACTCTAGCAGCATCTCTTGCCATTTGCCCCTTAGCTATTGCTCACGCTTCCCTCCTTACAAGAGCAACTGACGAAGAATGGCACCAATTCACTTATTTACTCAAGACACCACATAGGTGCACCATCAAAACTCTCGTAAGACTATATAACCACGAAGCGGGTGGACCTACAGACAGAAGGCTGAAAAAAAACCTAACAACTCAACCATTGGCAACAACGTCTAACTCCTAAAAACATGATAAGAGGACACACTCCTTGGTTGAATATCCATACGTAAAAATCAAAGAACATATTTTTTGGAAGGTAGGAAGGCGTGAATCCACGGCCGGCTTACTGTCATCCAGTCGCATCTGAGGAGCCCGAACTGAGAGAAAAACTAGATCCATACCCATCCTCCAAACCTATTATAATTACTTTGGAGCGTAGAGGTATCATTGTTTTCACTATTCGTTTAGCGCCGCCTAGAAATGATTTCGAACTTTGATAGTGCGTAAAACCAATGTCGAAGCTGTAATGATTGATGCCAATAGATCGCCAGATCGATGATCGATTGGTCTGCAAACGGTAGCACTATTCAGTTAAAAAATAAGGTGCCCTTGTACAGGTTCCGGATAGGTTTGTTTACTTGAACATGAAAACGTAGGTCAGGTATTTGCAGAGCTCCCTTCTTGTACATCACAAAGAAATGGAGTGCTTCAGCAGCCGTTGCGAGGAGCAACGGCGATGCTTGGAAATGCAAAAAAAATGAACTCATGAAATATGAACGACGTTCACGAAATGTTCAGAAAATAGCGTTACTACTTGTAAAGTTCAGATAGCGTACCCATATGGCAGATTGCCAGCGCCATGAAGATCACAGCCATAGGCGACGACATGTGCGATTAAACTGGTCATTCTACCAGTGACGGATAATCCGCCCATTTTGGTCTTTTATCCGTCGAGTGACTCAGAACTAGTGAGCGATCTCTGTGCTCTACGAATCGTATGGGAATTTCCATTCCATCGTACTGTACAAATTATTGAGGGGACTATCCACTTGTGGGCAATGAATACGGTGGTGAAGGGTAGATGTGTGAAGAAGCGGAGCAGTCGATGGAATTCAAAATATAATAGAGTAGCGTGACTTACTTTGACTGTTATTTCATAGAATAAGTCAAATAACGTGTTTGCTCAGAAAAAAGTTGTTACAAAAAAGGTGGATACTTAGCGAGCCATTTCAGGATATTCTTCGTTCTTATCCGGGGCACTATGTGCGTTATTTAACACGGCCAGGCTGCTCTTTAAACACGGGGAGAGGTGGAAAAAATGAAATTCCCACATATGGATAAACTCGGAAGGCTTCAAGTCCCTGCCAGTAAGTAACTCTTACTAGTGATTAATTCAAGGGGGAGTGGCGTGCTCCCACTTGCCCACTTTACAAACAAGTCAAAAATTATGTGTCATTTCATTTTTAGTCATTTACTACTATCATTTCTCAGATGTTTATTCTATTATAACTATTTGATATTTGAATTGATATCTTTTGTAAATTTGTTTTTTCATCCGGCTTCCCAGTGCAGCGGAGAATCCGGTTCATTTCCACCCCCATACCTCCTAGCTGGCTGTTTCTGCATGCGCCATGGCACAATAAAGTCCTTGTCGAAAAGATAGACGGATTGCGCAGAATTGCGGGGGATCTATTAGACCCCCTTATTTGAAGCATGCTCTCTCTGCATCCATCGTTTAGGTCCCACCTGGTCTTTGCGGAATTCCGTCCTTCTTTTCGAGAAGGACTGTGCCTTCATATATCACCGTCTCAAAGGAAAAAAGACAACTGCATGAAAAAAAGCAACTGCCAAGTAAATAATCCTTTTTGCTAAGAGGTGCGATCTTCGAAGATATAATTCAGTTTCTTTCTGATAACTGGCGACCATCACTCGCTTTTAGATATTCATGAACAGAATGTGCTGGCATCAAGCTTGACGATGTTAACGAACCCAGTAGGGTTGCTTTTTCGAACGCGATGGCCGTTGAGGTCATGAATTTGTGAGAATCCTCTGTTATTGATGAGATGTGGAGGAAATGTCTGCAGCCTGGAATAGACATGCATCTCTTTTGTGTCTACATAATTTTTCCGTCCTTGATTTACCCCTATTTTGATTTTTTAACAGAAAATATATTACTTATACACAGCAACTAACAGCAACGCTGACCATTCTTAATGATTTGGTCTCATTGGTGGAGCTAGAGTTGATCTCTGCTGTTTTCTTTAAGTATTAGTAGCCAATTTCTCTCACCTCACAGTGCTACAACTGAAAGTTGTCGAACAGAGGAGACGGGGCGCATGAAGAGCTGCTGTGTAACTCATCCTCGACCAGTTTCAGGCCTCAGATGTAGATGATGTAGAAAGATGTAAAGTTGAAGCGTTAGGCTGAGCACATCCTGCACGTTTAACAAACTGATCTGGACTTCACCAAGCAATAACCAAGAAAACCAACGGTGATTAGCGTGGGTAACTATCGTATACACTGCATAGTGGCAGCAGGCGCAGGAAGCGGACATTGACTTGCCGGAGTGATTTTCTTTGGTTGAGCGTTTATGGATCCTAGTCCAGAAAGACACGAGATCTATATTGGTAACACACCTTTCCTAACCTTTTCAGACGCTTGTACACAGTGTCATCGGTTATAAGAAGCATCATTTTTGGATATTACATATCTCGTTCTTCAATGTATGCGTTTCCACCCTTTCTGCTCTGTGACCTGTGAGACAACCTCCGATTTGCTGATTTCAGGTGGGAAACTAGTTTTGACAGAGAATTGTCGGGCAAAAAGATAGGTTGGAATCATTCTGAAGTATACTAAAAACTCCGATAATAAACAACTAAAATATAACAACAAATCAAAGTCTAGGTGTTTCTTTGCCCTCTTCATCACTAGAGTGTGATTCACGACATAAGACCAATTATAGCAACAATTCACGACATAAGACCAATTATAGCAACGTTATTTTGGTCATAAAGAGGTAGATCTAGCTAACAAAGACTAAATCTAACACAGTAAATATCTGCCTGTTTCAGTCATAATACTATAGTGTGTGTCATAATTATAGACGCACCCCCAAAATGGCAAAATTTCAGTTTCAGGCGCACTTTTAGCATTTACTTTCATCACCAATCAATTCAGCGTGGACGAAAACCCTAGTTTACGAATCTTCACTCATGAACATTGCGGAAAAGGCTATAATCGACAGTTGGACCTCATTTAGATGCTATCATACTTAAATACAGACGCACCTCCGACAAAAAACATGAATACCACATTCCTCGGCAGAAATTTCCCATTTTAGTATTGCATGCCAAATGCGTGGCGTCGAATGCGTGGCGCATCCCTCGTGACGGGATTGATTAACGCCGACCACTTTTTTATCCTTTATTAGTTCGTCTATCTAACTGTGCTTCATATTTATTTTATCGTCATACATATTCAGATAGATTCTGTGATACATGGTTGTGTTAAATGGCTTCAGAGTGTCCCGGCTTCCTTTTTATTCTGGTTATTTTTTACAGACAACGTACATAACAGCGGGTGTGCGTGCATGGATCAGTGGTGGAGAGAGGCCTGCTGTTCGCACGAGGGATGGTTCGATCCCGTCCGTGGCCAACCAAACCATCCACCTCCTCGGTGTCGGTAAACTGGTACCGGAGGAGTCTGGGAGGATGAAGCACTGACTTGATACATCGGATGCCTCCGCAAGTCACTATGCAAGGCACATATGCATTCAGTGCCTCTACGATGCTCAGATGAAGTGGAATACGTGGCGCGTCCACCAAACGGGACTGATCAGCGACGACCAATTTATCATTATCCTTTACAAATAACTGCAGTAAATCCATATTAATGGTATCTTTTAGAGTTTTCTACTCCCCAACCCCATATGTGGAAGTCAAGACTCTAAGACTAGGAAAAAAGAAAGGTAAAAATAGATTCCTGGTTTACATCCTGCCATTGGTGAAAGCAATAAATTTTTGTCATCTATTCTACATAGTTCCCAGCTCCATCAGAATGTTGAGAGGAGATTGCGAAACGCTCGGACGCTCACTGAGGAACTCTGATCCTTGAGAAAATCGATTTTCAGAAATCTTTGGAAATCAATGCAAAAACAATTAGAAATTTTTGGGAATGCCGGTGCCGTGAAATGAACAATTAAAGCTGCCCCCTTATGGAGAGTTGCGTTCTTTTCGTTCCGTCGCCATAACTAAGAAGTTAAGGTACGGCAAAATGAAATTGATGGTAGAAACGTCATTTGATCCAGCTTCAGACCCATTCGACATTGACTGAAACTTTTCATTTCCAGCACAAAATTTTTAATGTTTTCTGTTCGCCGCAATTTTGCCGCATGTCGCGCGC
Source organism: Ancylostoma caninum (assembly GCA_037903475.1). Classification (NCBI taxonomy): domain Eukaryota; kingdom Metazoa; phylum Nematoda; class Chromadorea; order Rhabditida; family Ancylostomatidae; genus Ancylostoma; species Ancylostoma caninum. Next base: position 419,818 of record JBAJFG010000570.1, read on the forward strand.
GGCGAGGCCTGCGACGAAACGAGCGACAACCAAGAATCTGTTTGAAAGTACGATTTTCAAGCCTTCCGGTGCGATATCGTTACAAAATCGAACAACAACGGCATATATGTAACCATATTTGTTGTTTTCGCTTAATTTTCTGGAGTCCTTTCCATCTGAAGCGCGAATAGTTCTCTCCTATGCACTTTCAGCTTATTTCTGCTCGACCTCAGGAATTGAAATCGAAAATAGAAAGTAAAAACCAAGCAAGACGAGTGAAAAAGTTGAGTGTTGTGCTCAGCTCCAGCCAATTCATCGTTCAGAAGAATGATGCTATAATCGCTGTTTCGTGCCTGCAAATGTATGCCCTCACGGCACTATTGTGCAGAGCTCATTAGAACTTGAAGAAGAATGTTTAGCAATTCCAGTAAAAATGCAAGTACCGCGTTTGCTGGGATGTCTTCCTCACAAATCACTAAGAGTTCGGGGCATCGGCGATCACTGAAAATTTCGAAAAATTTCATGAACTTGCAAGTTTGAAGCGTCGCAGCTTCAGCGTTATGAGAGCTGAGAAGCTCTGGCTCTGCAAAATGAGATTATTGTTTCTTTGTTATAGAAATCAGAAAAACGGCTACCAAATTTCAATTCTGTCAACTTTCACGTTCGCAATGACTCCGGATGCCTCATTCGGCACGTCATTGCACGTCTCTCAGAAGGGAAATTTAAGCCAAGTTTCTATGAGTAATACAGAAGTCTGCATTCTTGCACACTACATAAAATTATACAATGAACCTTGCCATCGGTTAGATTGAATCTTCTGAAAATACAAAAGAGAACGCCAAAATGTGGAATGATCAAGTTTTATTCACTGTATAAAAAGATATTATGAGCTGGAGACCCTGTCATTGATCTCACTCTCGTCGTGTCTTATCACAATCCAAAAATTGACAAATTTGGGTTCGTTCGATTTTTCGTCATTTTTGCTCTGCTCGTTGTCAGATCTGCCCACATTTGCCGAGGCTATGGGATGGAGCAATACTTTAACTTCTAACCTAGTTATAGCGATGGAACGAATAGAACGCAACTTCGCGTACCGCGTGTTCTTTTTTGAAGAAGTTCACGCGGGTATGTACGTGATACGCAAAACCTCTCAAAATAAGACATTTTATTTTCAGCGACCTACCATTTTCTCAAGAACGTTACGTACGGTGGCGAAAGAGTTCTGAAATCCTACTCCCTCTACCTTTTGTGAGCTGATATTTTAGTGACGTTCTGAACTAGAAATGTCACATGTTTTTATGCAGTCTTAGGTTCATGTTTTGTTCCTTGATGTTTCATTCGTCAAATGATTAATGAATTTTTGTATTTGCCAGTTTCCAAGATTATGAACGTGCGTTTGTCATGAGCAGACCAAGCGTGCATTGAATAAATAAAAACAAATAGTTTATATTTTCCGTGCGGAAATCATCCAATCCACACATGTTCACTGCTCGCTCATCATCAAAAGGTCAATCTCAGTGACACATTCACACTTTTGTTAATCAATGACAACCGATATTTCTGTTTGGTTCATTCTGTCTATCTTACCTAATAGTGGATAAAAGCTGCAGATATCAAGCGTTTTGATGTGTGGAATTGAATGGTCCCTGAACTGCGTTGGCGCCTGAGGGCATGGCTGCGAGTCCGCGCAGTTCGGACAGCAGCTGTCCGCGGACCATTCGGCATGCACTCGGCTATGCATATCTGAGCATGGATGTATCGCCAGACAGATGCATTCCGTTTGTCAGCAACTTCTAGCGGCCGGCGGTCATCGCTCAGCCCTTCCTTGTCTTCTGTTCAGTGTTGTTCGGAACCGTTTGGTGGTCGGTGCTTTGATCTGATAGATGTTTGCAGTTTCCGCTATTTTCCTTGCCTTTGTTTTAGATCAGTGCATTGAACCTGTTCCAGATCTCTGTGAACTGAAACGAAAGATAGAAAATTCTAGAAGTTATACGAATTGCTCTACAACTCCCTCACTGAATCGAGTTCCTCACCTTTTCTGGTCTCAAAATTTTTTCATTTTTTCTCCAAATTCTGGTTTGCTGTAGGAATTGTTAGGGCTATCTCCAGAAGTTTTGGAACCCCCTTTGCTTATACTGTGTGCCCTACGGGTTGGTATACTTATTAAGTACTTAGTTTGGCGAGATGGTCCTGCCCAGATTTCTTTGAAATTTCTATTCATTTGAAGAAATGGAGGTAAGGTGGATGTGTTCTACAGAATATTTGAACATTTAAGCACAAAACTATTCCGCAGATGTATATAAGGCACGATGTGGGGTTCTGTCCCAACTACGTCAATTACGCCTCAGATTGTTAAGCACTTTTTGCCCTATCTCTATTCTTAGCCGCTATTGAGCTCCTTGAAGAGCATTGAGCCCAGAAACATTACCCATGGTGTTTAGGAAAGGATGCCAAATTATCCAGTGCAGCTCGTCGCCCATTTCCCTTAGGGTTTGAAGATTTGAGGTTTTTAGGAGTCATACCTCTACTGACCAAGTAGCTCATGCGAAACAACGGAAGGAATAGTTCAAGCCGCTCTGGCGAGACACTACAGTTATGATACAAGCAAGCCCAAAAAGACCGAGCCCAAATTAGCGAAGGTGGGCTGAGGCGTCGCGTCTACAACACTTTTCTCTTTGCGTTGAACCTTCCAAGTATAATATGGTATGATCACTTGAATCTTCGTCACGAAGTAAAAATTCCCAAATTTAATGATGTTGATTTGGGGGTTGTTGAGTTGCTGAACTGCCAAAACCAGTAGTTCTGAGAGAAAAAAGTCAATGACCTGCCCCAATGAATAGTCCACACTCACTGTTAACTATGATTGCCTCTTTGACTGAATCAGCTGCTGAATAAACTAGTGATAAAAACAGAAAAAAAGTGGGCTTTGGATAGGAACTTGTCACCAAGCAACTAAATAGCTTCTATTAGCAAAATAGAATTTTTTTCATTGGCTCACCCTTTGGCAGCTCTCTTGAAAGCATGTCGTTCTTTATGAATTTGTGGCCTCAACAATCAAACACTTTCTAAACGGTGGGCTGTACTTTTCCCTTTTAGCAAACGATGAGGATTCGATTTAGTGGACAGGCTTACCATGTGCTCCACTAAGAGTCGTGTTGTTCTGCACTAGACTGTAGGAATGTCACCGGCTCTTGAATTGGTGTTGCTCAACGAGCTTTTTTTTTGAATACAGTGAAGAAGATCTGTGGGGTTCAAAATTGGCCATATCCTTCCATTTTTTTAAAATATTGAACATTACGAACCCAAAATGTTCTACAGTCCTATGAAACCTATAAGCTCTCAACTCTCAGAATGTCTTGAAATCCAAGCCAACAAAACCATATAAGTTTAATCTACCATTAGTCTTGAGGAAAGTGCAACTCACTGAGTATCCTGATTTCCCAATAAAACCTCTGAACAGGGTGTTGGAATCTTGGGAAGGCGTGCGACTGACTTCACTGCAATTTGTGGTGAAATTGCGTCATTTCAAAAAAAAATTTCAGGTTCCTTTTCTAAACCGGATTTGCATTCGCAAAATCATGTCATAGAACGCTCACTGTCCATCCTCACTATATGTTTTGGTATCCACTTAGTCTATAGCAGAAGACGTCACGCACATGCTGCATAATGACCTATTGTCCCTACATGGTTATGGGCATGCTAGACTAGGCTAAGCTTTTATTTTGGAGAACGTTTTTTTTCTGCCCTTTTCCAGGACCACATTACTAAATACAGAAAAAGAATCAGATTGGCCCGAGCGAAGTTCAAACATCAACTGGCCACCCATGCAAAAACATGCGCGGCCCTCAGTGTGCTAAATGAAATTTAATGGACTTAAATTGTGGAACGAAATGAGGGCAGCATCGCGGAACGGTACTCATTTGTCTAAATTGGTGGCAATGGGTTTATTTTCTGTACCAGTAATGCAATGTGCAAAATCATCTGCTGTTCAAAGTCTACTGCCATACCTACCTCTAATTCAGGCTTACTTTACTTCTATAGTAAGTTGGTTTTTTAGACAGTGCGATTGCGATATTTGGAAGACTTTAAGAATTCTTCTCTGTTCCAATCTTTTGTGTTCTTTAGCCTGCAAGTACGCCCAGGAATTATCTTCAAGGAACTCCTTTATTTTGAAAGGTGGCCAAAAGCGAAAGCTTTCCCCAAATCCTCCTTCTTCTAGTCTATCCTATCTGTAGCACCAATTTCGGGACATGGCGCAGATTTGGAATCTGTTTACTATATGGTGGTTTATTATTAGCCGAGGTAGAACATCAACTAATACAGTAGATTGGTATTTGCTGATGAAATCAGATTTCTTGCTCAATTGTTCACAGCAATGCCGGATGCAGGAGTTGCTAGCAAGGGAGAGGAGCGGGGGAAGAACAGTTGCAACTCCGCCACTCCGTGGACCCATATGGAATTAGAAAATTATTGACAGTATCAATTTTGATATTAAATGATTAACGATTAATATCTAAACAGTAAACACAAGCTTATGCACTATTTTTTGATTTATTTTACAAAGTAATTTGCGAAATTCGGCGATTTTGAGGGAGAGGTCGCCCACCACTGGTGCACAGACACATTCAAAAACGGCCTCAGTAATGATCACGGGTGGCAATCGGGGCCCGTAGTAACGTGTCATGGCGGTGAGATGAACTACAAAACTCATCACCACGCTTTAGGCGATGATTGCATACCAGCTCACACCCATTAAGTGAAGGATAGCAGATCATCGCCAACCACGCCACTGCTAGAGCATGCATGTGAAAACAGAGGAGATCATCACCCCATTGGGAGCTGATCGCCTTCTCATGCTGTAGAAAGAGTGGTAGAGGTGACTAGACGCAGAGTGAAGCGTGGTGGTGAGTTTTGTAGTTCATCTCACCGCCATGACACTTTATACGGGCCCAGATTCTAGCTCAAATAGGCGCCACTTCCTCGCTCCAATTTTGGAGCTTTTCCTAGCTTCATATATCCGTGCTAATGTGCCAAATTAATCTTCATTTTCAAAAAGGATAAAATTTTTCTATGAGAGTTTTTAAGAATTTTCTTTCAAACAGGCTTCGAAACCTCTGCCTTTTCTGAAAGTAATTCTCCTCGATTTGATGGCCGTTTTGTCATGCACATCGTTTGCATAAGAGCAATAATCAGTAGCAGAATCAGTAAGAAAGAAATTTTCCAGAATCCTGGCGACTCCATCGTGACACATGTGGCTGCTTCTCCTCTTCCTGGCACATCTGGCTGCGTGTGAAAACTTCACCTGGCATTCGCCGGGACATCCCCCATCCGCTGGCCAAACCAGAGCAAAGACTCCTAGAGCCACCAGCTCTGGCGATTTGTGCGGGGTGCGTACGGTATACATAATTGCGGAACCAGGAAGCCAAGCCTTCAAACATGTATTTTCAGCTGCCAATGGATATCGGTAGCTGTACAAGGGAGCTGATAAGATACTACTATGACGCCGTCGACGACGATTGCAAGCGATTCACATATTCGTGAGAAATAACACCTATTTTCTTGGGAGTACAGTTCTGAAAGATGCTTTATATGAATTTTCTAAACACACAACCAGAGGAAACTGAGTATGGCTTCTGCAAATATGTGCGATTGAGCCGGAAAATCGATGAAGTGGTCAACATCTTATTCTCCTCAAATCAGTGAAAAATATCTTTCAGTGGATGTGGTGGCAATGCGAATCGATTCATGCGAAGGACAAATTGCCGCAATCGATGCGTCAAAAATAACGAGAAGAAACCAGAAAAGGTGGTGCAAGCTTTCACGAAAAAGCCTGGATTGATTGGTCGGACTAGCAGTGTAAGTTGAAATACTGTAACCACAGGTTAAAAAGTAAATATTGCTTTTTTGAGATAAAACTCTATGAGAAGTACGGTGGTCAGTGGCTTGATGTATTTGTGGATAAAGAAGTTCACTCGGAAATATTACGCGCCTTATTAACCAAATCTTAGGGCTGCACATTTGACCAGTCATATTAATAGTGTTCACCCCTCTGCTTTGGGTGGTCCTGCTGGTGGGGAAGGCGCTACCGCCCTCGAATTAGTTGTTGTTCTAGACGAAGATGACGGGCCAGAATTACTACTGGGTTAAATAGGGAGGTTGAGGATCTCACTTTGGGCATGGTTCAGGGGTCCATTTAACGTTGTCGGACCGAGCAACTTGATGGATACCTCTTCAATGATTGCATTATCTCATACAGCTCACAATACGGTGCATGACAGTCATGATGATCCTGTTTTCATTGTTGGATTTGTGGGGGGGGGGGGGAGGGAGAGTCACGGCGGCAGTATGAGCTCACGCTTCAATGTTACCTTCAAATCCGAACTAAGTATTGTTTCATAATAGAATTTTGAACAAATACTTGGCCATCTGATCGGGTAAAAGTCCAAGTATCTCGAAACGAGAGAGAGCTCAAGAGAAAGTATAAGGGTAGTCGTAAGGCTCCCTGTTTTTGGATTATTTGGCTTTTCAATCAAATGTTTGTATGAGATTCTGTTTCAATGCATACTTTATCCTGTACTATTCATTTACAATCATCATCGATCGCTTTTCAGCCGTAATTGTAAGCTTGTACTAGTTCTGGTTGCAGTAAGTAAAACACGTGAAGTGGAAATGAGGTGTTTTAGTCAAAGTTCTCCGTTATTTTCAACTAAATCGTCGACTAGTTCGAAAAACGCTCTAGAATCCAGTGTACAATTCTGAGATTCTTATGTAAAAATACGTGTTACTATGCTAAACTACCTGGAAGCCCATTTACAAGCCCCAGATCCCCTGGAGCCTGTGGGCGGAGCCAGGGGGCGGGGCCAAGGTGTTGCTGCTGTATTACTCGCTCCCGAGAGCCCATCTTCTGTGAAAATTCGTAATTATTGTGATGGTTCTTCATGCACTTTCTAGAAGAATAGAAACTGTGCTCCAAGCGTGACGAACGATGGAGTATGTAAATGACGCGAAAACCCTGTAATCCCGCTTTTCGTCCGCTCATGAGATCTGTAAAACGTGGTGCTCGAAAAGTGACTTTCTAGCACTTTTGCATGGAATCACGTATACCATCCTTATCACCAGGTACTGAAAACTCGTTCCATGTAAAAATCTCAAGAACGATTTTGAGGTGGAACGTTGCCTTTAAAGTGCAACACGTTCAGTTTTTTGATGGTAGGGTCCCTAAAACTTCTCCGATGCTTAATTTTTTCTACGTTTTCATCTAGGTGACTGCTTTATGCATCAGTATGTACTCAAGGTTTAGGAGACAAAACAGCGAAGAACTATTACAAGCACGCCAAGGACATCGACGGCTGCTGCAAACACGAAAGCCGTGAGAACAGCGTCGGTGAAGAGGGTGGCTGTTACGAAGGTATGAACGCAGAATTTTGAAACGAGAGTTTTTTCCCCTTCGAGTAATGACACAATGAAGAGCAGTGCTCGACTCTACTCTGGACATTGATATTTCTTCCCAATAAAAATTCACCGATACACTTTCTTGAGCCTCGCTTCTCTTGAAACAAGTTTGCTTTTGCAGGCTAGTCCCAATATCCGCGGCTGTCCTCACTGCGATCCGTTGTTTGGTGTCTGTGAAGAAGGTGGAGAATGTGGTTGCATAGCTGGATTCCGGAAACTCGGCAAGATCTGCATTGGTAAGCGCCAATTAGTGAAGATTTCGAAAATCCAGCAAACATTAGAGAAGCAGTCGAGCAGCGGTGAAGCTTATTCCCCCTATAACTGACAAATCTCGCATAGAACCGGATAGCAAATCGAAAAAAAGCGGCGAAAATGTAATACTAACTAGGGAAGGATACTTAGCGGGTCCAGCATTTCGTAAAGAGATGTAAACTGTCAAGTACAGTTTTTGCCGCTGATCTCAAATCCGTTTAGCTTATCTGCTGCGGAGCACTCTGTGAAGAGTTACATGGCATAATTAGAGTTTGCCAAGACAGCCTAAATTTGGCTTTTAAGATGTATTTCGCTAAACGATAGCTGGAAATCACCCGGATTTAATCAAGTTTCGGAATCATGCGTCAGTTTCAAGTTATCTAGATGTGTGGGGTGGTTTCAGAGCATGTCCTGAACAAAATATATTCGGAAGTCAAATTTGGCCTATTTATACAGGCCGCAATTATGCCACCGTAACTCTTCACTAAAGACAGCAGATACGGTTAACAGGTTTGAGATCAGCGTCGCAAACTGCATGTGACAGTATACATTTTCTCCAGTTGCTCTGCCGTACAGGTTGTTATAAATACTTTTTATTGGCCGACGTTTCGGCAACACGCCGTTATCAAGGCCTGAAAGTGGGTCAATTTTTACGAAATCGCGATCTATACCATCAAACACCTATTCTGAAAGGTGCATTCGACTCATCCCGAACAGCTAACGGCAAACATCAGACGCGGGAGACGAACTCACCAAATATGCCACCGAGAGTCTGATGTTTGCCGTTAGCTGTTCGGGATGAGTCGAATGCACCTTTCAGAATAGGTGTTTGATGGTATAGATCGCGATTTCGTAAAAATTGACCCACTTTCAGGCCTTGATAACGGCGTGTTGCCGAAACGTCGGCCAATAAAAAGTATTTATAACAACCTGTACGGCAGAGCAACTGGAGAAATTGTTTAACAAGATGCCCAGGTTTTACGACAGGAGAACATGGAATATAGTATACATTTTGTTACGAGTCGTCGGACCCCCCTAGTATCGTTCCCTGGTAAGTGGTGAGTGGCTCTAAGCCTAATCATATCCAGATAGCTGGACTGTGCTTTCGGAATAACAAATTTCGTGGACATTGATTTACCTTCTCTTGTAAAACTAGTGAAAATTAGAAATTTTGCTTTGAGTGCTAAGCGAAGTGATCTTTACAATATCACGCACCCAGATGTGAACGAATGTGACCAGCCGAATGCATGTCCTCCCAATTCACGTTGCGTGAACACCATGGGTTCTTTCCGATGTGATTGCGACGCTGGTTTCAGTGCCGACGGTCAGTGTATGGTTAAAAGAGGTGAGTTGTTATTAAATGATATTTATCGGTTGCGAATACGAAGGTTTGCAATGACAGTTGAGTAAAAAAAATACTTCAAGACCTATAGCTTTCCCACTTATTTTCATTGTCTACACTCTTGCCCATTTCATATAAGGCGCTATTAAATTGAAATACCATAGAAGACCACAATTTGGCCCTAGAATTGAGAATCTGTTACCCTTTCATCGGACAAACCTGATGCGTTATTAGCACATTCTAAGGTCTGAAAAAGCCTCGCTCTAAGTAGACTTGAAATATGAGTGGCTCATCTTCCGATTCATGTGACTCATGAAACAATTTTTCAATTCTATTCCAGAATATGCTTGTAATTCCTTGCAATAATTTACACAATATTCGATGCTTCCTTCACTCTCTCACATTTGCACCTTTTATTCTATGGTTAGGAATATGTAATCTGTTTCTTTTTTGCTTTATTCATTCATTCGTTCATTCTTCTCGTTAAAGATTACCCAATTGCTATTATTTTTTTTGAATGTTGTTTTTTTTAATTACTGAAAAATGCAAGAATTCGTTGAGTTTTCTATAAATTGTATGAGAAACTTTTGCTAGATTTTCCAGTATAAATAAGCAGTCCTTTCCAGAAGCATGTGATGATGTTTTTGACGTCAGATACACGGAAGAGGACTGCAATCATGGCGAACAACAATTGAGGTGAGCAGCTTCCCTAAGGTTTTCACGAGACAGGTGTACATGGTTACTTCGAAGCTTTAAATAATATAATGGTAACCAACCAATCACTGGTGATTTAAAAGCACTTTTTGAGAGGTTACATACTGCCTGAGGAGTATTCTGATATAACTGTTACAGGTTCTACTACGAACATGAAACTCGTGTCTGTCGAGAGTTCTTCTATGGCGGCTGCATCGGAGAGTCGAAGAACATCTTTGCAGATGCACAGGTCTGTTACTTTCTCATGAGCATAGGAAAAGCTGAGTGATTGACGACGGGTTTGCACCTATACGTCTTGCTCACCGGAGAAAGAAGTGTGGCAGCGAATTTTGAGGAACGACAACGATTTCTACAACTTTATTGCTGCTAATATATGTATGTTCTATGTATTTAATATAGATTAGACCGTTGAAGTTAGCAGAAGTGAGAAAGATAGAAGATTCGACTGCAGCTGCAATGTCAGCTGAAAAAGAAAAAGGATGTTGAGGGTTGAGGGAACCGACGGAATGGATGAATGAGACATCGACAAGGGATCGAATAGAATATAGATAGATTCATAGTCATGCCATGGGAGTATGCCATGGGAGTAGTTGGTGTTGAGAGGACCGGCTGATTGCTCAATTGTTAACCTTACATCGTAAATTATACCATCGGAACCGAATGTTCTATGTAACCAAATGTTGAAACAGAAATTCTCATCAATATTCGGTTTCAATAGGATTCAAAATTCTGAAAATTCAAGAAAATAAAAGCTCTGCAGCAGTTCTACATAATTTAATGAATGAATTAATGAGCGGGCGAATGAATGGAATGAATGAATGATTGAATGAATGAATGAAAGAACTAATTAATTAATGAGCGGGCGAATGAATGAATCAATGAGCCGACGAATGAATGGAATGAATGGATGAACGTATGAATGAATGGAATGAATGGATGAATAAATGAACGAATGAATGAGCGGACGAATGAATGATTGGAGCAACTGGATAAATGAACAATTAAATGAGTGTACATACATAAAAACTAGTTTGACTCTCCAGGCATGCGAAACGCTTTGTGCCAACGGTCGCAAATCTGTTAGAATTGAGGAAGCAAGATATGACGGCAATGATACGTCGCCGCCTCAGAAGAGTCCAGGTACGTAAAATTCTACACAAAATCTCACACTATCACATGTAACATATTACATTAATATTAGGTTGACCTACTCAGGTCCACAGTTCATTTGGTGATGTAGCTAACCAAATCGGGCGCCCATGGGATTTTTGATTTGCTGCTGAGCCTTGCATAACGGTTTTTAGCTTAAAATAAAACCATAGAAGTTCAAAGAAATGATGCGCTGTGTGGGGAACCATCCGTAATCAACAAAACAAAACTTAGCATTATTGACACGATTTGAATAGAGCAACCTAATACTATGTGCTCAATAGTGGAGGACGCGAGGGGCTGGGGGACGCTCTTCCCAGGAATGGATCAAATTTCGAAATTATCCTTAAAATAGCTTGTCTTGGTCTATTTTTAACGGTTCATTTGAGCTGCTGATTTCTGAATTGCTGTTGATAATTACTTATTGATGATCATTTATTATGATTGGTATTTTTTGTTATTTTTATTCTCTGTCTGAGCTCCCAGGTTGCGGAAACCCCATTTTCTCCCACGTCCTCCCCACCCCCCCCCCAGGGTCAAGCATACGGTGGTAATTTACCAAGGGGGGTCGCCTTGGGGGGAGCAGGGTGGGGGTCACCCCAAGAGGGAAGTATGATAGCAGCAAGGTAGGAAGTTCGTTTTTCATCAGCGAGGCGAAGTTCGATTCCTCGCGAGGGTGTTAGTGCTGCAAACACTCCAGCATGTTTTTTTTTTCTTTTAGTACCTGAATAACAAGTGTAAAAACACAGGTGAACACTTTCTACTTAAACTTAGACGTTTCATTTGGCTGTAAATCGACTCCCAGGGTCCAATAAACATGTAGCTCAAAATGCAATTCCGTGGATGGTGTCCAAGGATCTCTGGACATCACATGGTGTTCCGAAGCTGTGGAGCCGATTTCTCAGAATCAAACCTTATGAGGATGCAGAGTCTCAGGGCTTCTCGTTCATTGGAGATTCTTTTATAGCGATAAGATTACATGAGACATTACTGCAAAATTTGTTAAATTTGATGTATGTTGACACTTAATTACTGACAAAATCAGAAGATTCTGTAAAAAGCGACCCTACACATGAGAAAGAGCAATTCTTCCTCTATTATAATGCTTTAAAGCTGTTTCCTCTTACAAAGCAACCATGAAGTTATTTGCCTCAGATTGACACCACAATCTTAAACTTACCAAAAATCAGGTTTTTCTTCCATGGATTTTTTTCAGCGTACGTTTGAAAGCTGACAGAACCTTGAAAATGACTCTGAAAGAGGAAGTCAATCTCTATACTCTTGTCAAATTTCAGCTCTCAAAGTTACCTGGGAGGAGTTTTATTCCGTTGGTAATCCGATGGTTGGTAAAAATGGCAATTTTCCCAGCTTTTTACCAACGAATTTCCACCTAAATTTAAGTCTAACAAACCAAATTTCTTAAAATAAGAAAATGTGCTCCAGAAAGCGCAAATCGTTCTGATAGCAGAACGACTTAAGCCATTTTCCCAGGTCACGTGCCCACCCTTTTAAAATTCGTGACAAACAACCTTACATCTGCACGTGTACGCTTCTAATTCTGAGTGAAAGAACACCACTTAGGTACGACTCTCACAGCTAAAAAAAATGTCCTCACTATTTGTTCATGCTCATATACACATAGAAACTTGACTTTGGACTGCTCCACATGCATTTTTCCATTTTGCAAAAAGTAGTCTCCGGCCGGGATCGAACCCTGGACCTGTCGAACATGACTACGACTTGCTTATAATAAGTGTGTATATGTGCGACATAGACATGTGCAACAACTATCTGGTTGTTTCACTGATAAAACTTGGAATTCAAAAGTAAAAATTAAAAATTGAAAAGTGAAGAATTAATTTTAAAAATTAATTGAATACAAAAAATATCTTCCGGATGTTTTGGAAGTTGTTGAAATACAATGACTGAAAACGTGAAAAAAATTAAAAGTTCTGGAAAGGGGTCACATTTTTTCCGTCTGCAAGAGGGTGGTCGCCTCGGGGTCGAATATTTACCAACACTACGCTTGACCCTGCCCCCCCCCCCTCGCCCACTTTCTGCTTCCGCCGCTGATATATCAGAGAGGAAGTTAAACGAATGGTAATTTAGCAAAAAAGCCTGCTGTAGATTCTATCGCTATGGATCCACTCAAACTCTTCAGCAGGACCACACAAGTGACGTCTGAAGCTGCTGTTGGAACTCCTGTTCGAAGAGGTATGCATATCTTCAGAAATGATGGATGAGCTGTCCGTGTCAGTCACTTTTATGAACAAAAAACCAACAATTTTGTCTGTGGTTCCAATTTTGGTATTCCTTGTTACAATAATTCTTTGGAGTTCCATGATATTTTAGATTCCGAGGTATTAACTGATTCCTGACTTACTCGATAAGCTGATTCCATCGGTTTACGTGAAATGCTCGATAATGACCAATATCTACAGTGGCACAACCAGTAGTGGTTTGTACCAGAAGACCAATCTTAAAGACAAGATCCGGGCAAAATTCCATCTCCTGAATTTCTATTGGGTTCGCAGCTTATGGCTACGCCTAGGACGGAAGCTATGGAGAAATCTCCGGAACGGTCCCACAGCTTTCCATTGACCAATTTCGGCACGACGTTTGCGAGTTTGCGGCGTGCGTGCTTTCAAATGACGTTATATGGCGCGCACTACATGATGTCTATTGTGGCGTCGTAGGAAAAAGTTTATATGCAAAGGACCATAGCTCCGTTTGATGGGGTGGGGAAGGTTTCACGAACTGTTCGTTAGCCTGTATGTGTCTAAGCGTCCATCGTTGTTCAGTATGCACGCGCCCAGCTTTTGTCGATGGAGCTTTTTTCCATGGCTACCATAGTCCTCGGACGTTTTGTCCCGTATCCAGCGATGGAACTGATATCGGGGTCTCAAACTTGAGATACGTGCTATACATATGGACTCCAGAGAGAAAAACCTGGGTGGGCTACACATCTGAGCAAAACTTTCGTGTTCTAGACTTAGAGAATAGACATGTACTACAGTGGCCGCTCTAGTACAATCTTTTAAAGACACTATCCAAGTAAGATCCTGTCACGAGTGGTCCGCGAACTACACACTCGAACCTCCGGAAACGTGGTTTTGTCATTTTTCTGCGTTTTGACGTAGATCATCAAAATAAACATGACGAGTTCTAGAATCTGTTGATATCGAGCATACTAGCCTGCAAAAATCCATACAACAACTAGCTGTCGTTTGTGATTAAGAGCCGTTTATCTCTCACTGCCTGCAAACGCTTCTCCCCTGCTCGCCGAGAAAGGGCTAAAAAATAAGGCTTCCCAACGCTTCTAGGGTGTTTGGCGTATAACACTGGTGTTAACAGTTGACAGCGATTCTATTTATACGGAAATCTTAAAAACGATCCCTAAATTGAGGCCCCCTTTTAAGGGCGCTCGAGTGCATAGAAAGTAGAACAGGAAGCTATTCTGCATGATGATTGATTATTTCAGAAGAATGCACTAAACCGTTTGACGAGGTGCTTCGTTTGGAATGCATGGAAGCTTCATGGATAGAACGATTCTATTGGAATGCCGAAAAAACGGTCCTTCCACCATTTCTGAACTCAGCAAGACAAATACTTCTTTCATGGTTATCGGATATGTCGCGAGTCACGGAACCGCTCTGCAGACTCGAAAAAAAAAACATCTGCATTTGCAGAGTTGTAGCGTTCATAGCCTGTTAGCCCAGAGAGGGTCAATGAAGTGACCCTGTCCGTAAATACTACCACACTGATTCCATTGATGGGAGGACGCCGCAGTATGCGTCTGGAAAGAGATTTCACTAAGTGGCAGTAGGGCCACATACACATAAAAACTTACAGATTTAGTGTGAATATAAGTCAGGTCGTCGACACCATAGTGAAGTCGTAATTGCAGACAAAGTAACACCATTGTCCTTCTCTGCGCTACCAGACCGTACCTTCCAAGCATCCTACCCAGCAGGGGACGCTGTAACGTCAATAATCAAGGGACTGAATTGTAAAGGCTGTTCTCACAAGCAAAATAACGAATTGGCGATTTATCGAGATTGAGAATATCTTTGAAGCACATCCCTGATCCTTACATGCTATTCGAGAACATCAGAGTACTAGAGGAGTGGAAGGACGTCTACATCGCATAGATTGTTTCCATCTTTCACGACTTCTCAAAAACTCTGCGTTGTTAATATTCTCTCTTGATTCCATTACGGCAAACTTCATGCCGCGGATCTGAGTGAAGTGGCTCTAACATCGTACCACTTCTTCGAGTCAACAACTCGGAACTCCATGAATGGATGAGAGGAAAGAAATAGCCAACCAAACACAACTTTTGTACAATGTCAGATTCTGTGAGATACCGTACCCAGCATTCAGTTACCAACCATGCAGTGCACGAATACCTTTAGGGTACTGTATAAGTATGACTGGGTGAACTGCCTTCCAAATATCCTGCATAGAAAGGTCTTGGTAGACTTTTTTCTGGACATCCGGGCAAAAAAGTGGGTAGCTTCGGTTTTTGTTTACAACACTAGTTGTTGTTGTTTACATAACCCTGCTTGAGATTCACATCCTTTCGTGTAAAGATATGGAATACATACAGACTGTGGTCGACGCTGGTTTTTTGTAAGCCTTTTGCTTATGGAAAACTGAGAATTACTCACTGAGAATAGCCTATTTTCAGGAATGTGAGCCATTCTGGTATGACAGCACATGCGATCCGAAAGACGTCATAGGAAAAAATTTCTTCGAGTCTTTGGAGTCATGTCAGAAGTCATGCCCCGAGGATGCTGCTGTGCCTACCGAAGCGTTCGTGGAACAAAGGAGGGATGAAGTGACCTCCGTTGGTCCACCGAAAGCGCTTACTGAAGGATCCGGTGATCTTACCACAACCATTCCATCGCCAAGACGCACTTTCTCGGCGGAGGATCCCTTTGGACTTCTGGAAAGGCAGCAGACAGCAGGTAAACGTGGATATCTATCCTTCCTACTGTACTGTAACCAAATTCAGACGTACGCCGAACCACTCAAGCACTTGCTCCATCTCATCGGCAAGAAGTCAGCAATTTTGTGGCAAAAACTCCTATCGAACTGTTTGACCGGAAGAAATACATGGAGGAGTTCAAGAAGAAACTCACTGCACTGCCGGAAGGGTACGTGCGAACCTCGCTGGCACCAGAAGACTTGCAGACGTTTGAGACAGTGAAGAGGCTCGAAGATGGAACGAAAAGTGAGTTAACTATTTCGTGCTTTCGTAGACAACATGCGAGTGAGGTGGGCGGTGACTTTTAATGAAATGTGAGGATGCGCAGACAATCAGAGTGCCACGTCGAATGTGGTGGGTTCGTGCAGGCCCACTCGGCTGAACTCTCCTGTATTCTCTTTGAAATTTTTTGCTCAGTTTTGGACTTACTGAAGCAAATTCACACATTAATTAATCCACTAATTTTTAGGTACATCCCAGCCGATGCACTTTGAGGCTGGGAAGAAAACTCTAGAAAAATTCGATAGGAAAAAATTTATGGAAGAATTCAAGAAAAAGCTCAATGCACTGCCGGACGATTACATGAAGGGAACTACAGCCACTCCGGGAGCACATAGTTCGAACATTGCTGCACTTACCCCGACCACAAAGGAAAAACCCTTCACACTGCAATCCACAAGTGATACATCATCGGGTATGTGTGAATACTAAACTTAACGGTCGAATTCGTTCTACTAATGTCCTATTTTATTTTGCTCAGCAAATTTAGGTCATCCTACGTCAGAGGGACCACTACCTCTCCAGACTAGCCGTGAAATAGGTATCGAGAAGTTTGATAGGCAAAAATTCATAGAAGAATTCAAGAAAAAGCTCACCGCTCTCCCTGACGGGTACACCCATAAGCCACCCATTGATCTTCCGAAGTCGTTCACATGGAAGCATGAACGTTTCACGTTGCCACCATCTGTATTCTTGCATCAAACAACTTCTCCGGCTGCTATGCGGATGAGGAAATTCCCCAAGACCAAAACTAGCAGTGGGTCACCGAAGATGAAAGATTTCCACATAGTTAGTGTGGAAGACGCCAAGAAGCGGATTGGAGAGGTCTTACCACAGGAGAAAGATGCATATACAGTGATGCCAGAGACTGTGCCCACCCTCGATTTTGTAACAGAGACCAGGATAGCTGTAAGTTGCTAATCACTTGCTTTAAATTTCGTTTTCTTCGGATACTGGACTGTTTAGGTCGAGAAAACTCTTGAAGAGATGTCTCGCCCCAAAGACTTGTGTGATGAGCCATTACATCCCAGGCTGGAAGAGGATTGCAACAATGAGAACTGGGTGAGGACGTGTTCCAAGAAAGTTACTTGGAGATAAATTTCAGTATGCTTTTTCTCTCACGGTTCATGAATACATTTTTTGAACGGAGATGATCAGGCGATGGCTGAGACGAGACAGTTTTTAGTGATTCGTTAGTCCGAGCCCAACTGCGACAATCTCCGCTACTGAAACATTCCAAGGAAACCTGTAACATTCATTGAAGGAGGGTGTACGATGGTAGAGGGCGAACTAGACAAATTGGAAAAGGGTCAACCAAGCTTACAAAACCTTTACGTGTAGCCCATCCGAAGATAAGTGGTTTGCCTGGTTTAGATACGTACAATGGTGAGGTGATTTTCCGTTGAAGGGAGTGGACGCAGATGATCACCTAGTTGAGTTTGAGTAAAGTGTTCAGCACAATATCATAACAAATTGCAGCCGTCATAGTGGCTGTTGTCTAGCCAATCACAACATAAGTATCCAGCGATGTCGCTTTCCTAGGTATAAAATCCTTAGAGAAAAGATAGATGACAAAAGGGTTGCCGTTAATCGATACTGTTCGTGGGCCTCATCTTAGGATATCAGGGGCATTGCATGTTTATGTGTTCTATACCCTGACTTGGCGGGTCAGGGTCAAGCGTACGATGGTAATTTACCAAGGGGAGTCGCCTCGGGGGGAGAATGGGAGGGGTTGCCTGAAGAGGGTAGTATGATAACAGCAAAATAAGGAAGTTCGTTCTTCACAAGCGAGCTCCACGAACAAAAGTGAATTAAACACAAAACATTTCGGCTTACGACTCCCTCTTACTACAGTATATAGAGTCATTTTTTTCCTGAGTAGAAGAAACAGACCAAAAGTAGAAGGTGTCAGCTCGTGAACACTTGGTGTTTTTTACAGGAACTAAGATGGTTTTTCAACAAGAAACGCGGCGCCTGTAAGTCCTTCTGGTATGGTGGGTGTGAAGCAGATGCAAGGAATTTCTTCGGAGATATAAAGGTACGGCCTTTCTTTGTAAACGGTTCCGAGCTAGGAGCTGATTATAAAGCTACTTTATTCAGAGTTGCAAGAAGACTTGCGGCCACAAATATCCTGTCACTGCAGAAGCGTTGAAGCCCCAGTATTATGTGAACCCGACGAGGCTAATTACTAAACATCCCGCGACTTCTCACGCGCCGCTGACATCAACTCATGCACCCGATGTGGATCTCTTCAGGAATGATGCAGATGAAACACCTGAAACAACAACAGCGATACCTACAACAACGACAACAGCCGTACCAACGACACTAGCTACAACAGCCTTGAGAGAAACCACCACTGGTTTTGTGCGAAACGTTGATTTTGCCCCAAAAACTGGACCTACAATTTCTGTCGAAACAACAACGAGAATAAATGAGAAGGTGGCAGATGAAGCAAGAGCGACTGATTCTCTTCCAGTGGTTTCTGAAATTGCAACAACAGATGTCTGTGATCAAGGCTATGATCCGAAGTGGGATGAGGTGAGCCGTAAGAGTGTGTAAAACTTGTCTTGTACACGGAGCATCAATCACGACTGTACCCCTCCGCGGCCTACCGCGCCGCACCGCCTATGCGGCGCAGAAGATTAACTTGGGTGTCGCTGCTGACGCACAGCCGCGTCGCGTAGGTGGTGCGGCGTGGCAGGTCGCGGAGGCAATTGTGATTGACGCTCCCTGTATTTTGCTTCTAATCTTTTTAGGACTGTGCCGGTGATAACTGGATTGTGCGAGCCTATTTTGAGCCCGCGAAGAATGGATGCAAGCGGATTTGGTGGGGAGGATGTATCACGGAAAATAAGAACCTTTGGATGAACTTAGTGGTGCGTTCATCTTTCTGAACATGTGTACAATTTGATTTTTCGATTCAACTATCGTTCCCAGCCCAGATGTGATATTAACAGCTCCCTTTCTAGTATGTTGCCGAGCACCCATTTTTGAATAGTGATAAAAGGAAAGCGCTCCGGCTCGATATCAAACAGTACATTTATTTAGTGCTCGCTTTTTCATGCTTTAGAGAACGTTTTCCGGTAATCTTACCATACCAGAAAACTACGTTGTTCCACTTTTTTTCTTTAAAAAAATATACGGTTTTATGGTCACACACTGATTTCCATAAAAGGAGATAAGTTAAAGGAGTACTATGCTGTAATCGGTGGACCAGATACACATGAATTCACCCTTGTTATATATTCACTTATTTCAAAGATCGTAATTATTGGGCGTGCGAAGTGTAACCGGCATTTCAAAAAATCGTATAGGTTTGATTCAGTTAACTGAATGTAGGTGTACAACCAGTCGGCTATCTCCTATTCTTTATTACGCTTGCCGTGAGAAACCTGGCGAAAACTACCATATTGGAATTCGATCGTCCGATACGCAGAACTGTTAAAAGTGACGGCAGGGCCCCTAGTAAAGTGTCATGGCGGTGAGATGAACTCCAAGGCTCACCACCAGTGCAGAGAATTCAAGTAGCTCAGAAAATGAACGGCGGCCCTTCTAGCACGGCGTAATGTAGTAATTGTCCAACATAAGCGGAAGGATCATCAATAGGATGTAATCGGGACTCATACGATGCGAATATGACCACAGGACTTTGCACCAGTCATACTGTGTGACCTGACACACGTGCCGCACTTACCAATGCTACGCCGCGATACCTACATATTGCCATATGTCATTGGCATCAATTTCATAGAATTCAAACATTTGCGAGCTAGGGCCAGGATTCACTGTCGCAGATCAATTCCTCAACTTCAAAGTCTGCGTCACATTCCCGAGAACCGAAACACTAACCAGTGGGCAACAGAACAACTAATAGGCACAATACTTCCCGAAAGAATTCCCCTTCTGAGGTCTGGACCACAAACTTTTGAACTGCCTTAGTTAAGAATTTCACCTCATTGAAACTATAACTTTATTTACCTATTTATTTATTTATTACACTCAGTGGTGCGCTAAAAAACAACAGTAGATTTCTTATATTGATTAAGTTTCCATCTCACTATTTAACATATGTTGCCAGAAAAAAAAAAACCTCACACATCAACGGGGATATCACTTCACAGTAAAACACCACTTCGTAAAACCTTTGTACGTACACATCAAAAAATTCTAAATTTCCCGTCCAAATTGTCAGTTATGATACATCATTTATGCGTTGTTAGGGCCTTAATTTTATACGAAGATTTTACAATAGGGAATCAAGCCAGATAAAAGAAAAAGATCAAACATTAATTTTCTTTTTTTTTCATGTAGAATATCGTCATGGTCATCGAGACCTACGGCTTGTTTTTGTTCGAGAGTAGAGTGAAAGGCGATATGAAACGACAAGCAGTATTCTTTTTATATGTATAACATATGCAGCAGGGCTGTGCTTTACAAAAACTCTAAATGTCGTCAATCCGCTAACAGGGAAAATGGCCGTTACGTTGAAATGTTAATTCGTTCCATTAGTAACGCACAGCCCTTGTAATATGGTTTTTTTTTAATCGAAAACAAATTGTTTTAGCTGGAAATAACAGGCCTGCCGAGCGGTTTTATCCAACAAAAATTATTTCCACGAATAATCAGATCACGGAACACTCCTTTCATTTAGAGACTTCCTTTTAACGGAAAAGATCGTTTGCATTTTTTTTCTTAAACTTGGTGATGGTGCGCACGTAATTTTGGGCAAAAGTAATTTTGCATACTTCACTTCTGATTAAAACTTGAGTGGTATTGGATTTCATGGGCGGATTCTAATTCTTAGATGATTTCAGGAATGTCAGAAGGCATGCGCACACAAGATGGAGACTTCATTAATTCCGTTCCCGCCATTCGCTCAGTCTCTCGTCGTAGCGTCCACTACCGAGTCGCCCCAAGTTTTCAATGATAGTATGTCTCACATAGCAGCCGACGATCCTATGGCACACACTCGCCATTTCACGCTTGTGCATCCTCGAAGTGTTCCTTTCATGTCCCCACTGCAAAGCTCACCCAAACCTAAGTTCCATTTGAAAGTGAAAGCTACGTTAGTGACCAAGTACACAACTTTAGCGAGCACCCAAAATGTAACGAGTAATCATACTACCACTAGAGTAACCATTGTAAGCACTACTACATCACAGCCTATTCTAGCACTGAATGATGCTCCTTTTTATGCACCTCACGAGCACAGAACAACACAAAAGTTTTCTCCACACCAACGTCGTGCCACCACAGGTAATGCTGACGGTGGTGTCACTGCTGGTGTGGCCAACCTGCGGTTTCGGTCGGATCTGGACAGGCAGCTTGCCAAGGAGAAACGAAGGAAGGAGAATCGCGAGGACTTGGCCTACAGCAGCTTGGTGAACCACCCTGTCACCGTTGCATGTATGTTTTTGCCTTTGTTCGCATTTCTGTAGGTGACATCAAGAACTGTCGCAAACTGCCGCACACCACCCTGCCAGCGAAATAACGGTTGCACCTGGGCATTTTAAGTTCTTAATAATGGTAACAAACTCGCATGGGAACTGCCACGGTATATCTAGTAGGCGCTGGTATCTATAAAAATGTATTTTTTCTATATATTTTACAGTGAGGAGGAATTAAATGATTGAGTATTCCAGCCACAGGCCTGTGCTTACTCAAATTCTGTCGGGTTTGTGGCCTATGCCATGAACGAAATTCCCTAGAGGGTAGCCTCATTAGACTGGTCACCTGTTCAGCCAACTTTGTATGTAGGAGCCCGAACAGCACACGAAGAAAGCCTAGCAGCATCACTTTCCACTTGCTGCCATCTCCCCTCAGTCGCTACCATCCTTCGTCAATTGCTGCTGAAAGGAGAGAAACTTGAGCAGCAACTGAGGGGAGGGTGACCGTCTACGGGCACTTACAACGCGCACGCGTCGCACAGGCCGTCTTGACTTTTTGAAACTGGGAAGAAACGGCCACACAAGCTTCAAAAAATGCATTAACTTCCTCAACTACGTTATTAGGCAGATTAGGTCAAGGCTGTCCTCTTCTTCCTAGGAAGAGACTGATAGCAGCCGCTTTCTATACACTGCCTCACTGAAGCATGACGTACGCGGGTAGTAAGTGTCCGATAATCGACCATGGCAACAACTGGAAAGAGCAGCAGCTATACTTTGTTCTCGACATATTACACTGTTCAGGCTGCTTCCCTCGCAAACATTTGTCAGAATATGGACGGTTTATAGGAGCGAGGCAAATTCTCCTTTCACTCTTTGATTTGAAACCCGAAGCTGACTCAGATCTCTCAAATGTAACTGTCTTTACTATTAGACTGCCTGCTTGCTTCTGTACTAGTTTCGGCCGCGCTAGTTAAACGTACGGCGCATCGTATTTTATACAAATCTAGGTTCCAATCGAAATTGCGCTACACAGAAATGAGCAGAAGTTCAAAGTCATCACATACGTGTATTCAACGATTGAGCCGGTTAGTTACCAGCTGGGTGTATTTCCAAGACCTTCAATATAGGGTACTCCGGCGTTCGTAGTTCCTCAGCTTTAGCCACGCCCACCCCTTCTGTAGTACTTGCCAAATTTACTCTGGAACGAACTGCGATGAGGTTGCGTATGCGTTGGGGCGCGTTGTGGTCTTTTGGGGTAAGCGCAGTGACTTTCACACGACTCAATAAATAAAACTGGCGGGACTTATAAATACTGTCAATTTCGGAAACTCTAGTTATTTCACATACCACTACTCGGAAACAGCGATCCTATCCAAGAGAATTCGTACTTGAGAAACCTCCCCTCTAACTAAAGCTTACGTCCGATAATCATTTCGTTGTAGGACTCTCCTCGGGCGACGAATGAGTGAGTCTTGGTGAGGCGAACAACGCGTGGACAGCGCTCGACCACCAGCTCTAACCGCAAAGCTAAACAACTGGCCCAATCGCTGAGTACACAGTACCAACTGCCTGAACTTCATGAGCTTGCAGCGTCTTTTCTCACTGTGCCACGCTCTTTCTGTGCTCCGCTTCTGTTCGGGAACGTCGACTGCTTTTGTGAGGTCGATTTGTGTAGAAGTTATTTCTTGAATAAATGTTTTGCAACGAAGCTAGTTCGGTTATGTCACCGAAGCAATCGACGTCAACGACGTGCAACTGTGAGAAACAGTCTATAAAATTCTTCATAACTTTAAACGTTCATAAACTCTAAACGTGAGCCGGAACAGAGTGGAGAAATCTTAGAATTGGAAATATTCTTGGAATAACCAGAAATAACAAGAAACTCAATTAGTAGAAAATAACTAAATTAGTGATATTTGAAGAGGGTTTTCAAGAATAAGGAATTAAAAATAGGCTAATTCATGGTTTGAACTGGGATTGCATTGGCACTTTCAAATAGTTACAGAACTTAAAATGTTCTATTCACTAAAAATCATGACCCGTAGTAAAGTGGCATGAGATCAGCTGCCTCCACAACTCGTCGCCACATTTGGGGCGATGATCGCATGCGCGACGACCTTCCAACACTGAGGAATGGGAGATCATCACCATCCGTGGCAGTGCCGCGAGCGCGTATATGCAGGGCGCTGATCTCATCGCCCAGGGGGGCGATGATCGCCATCGTTTGGAGACTAGATAGTGTGCCGAGTGAGACCCCGAGTGAAGTACTCGGAGCATCCCACTCGGAGTATGGTGATAGTGTGAAGGTACGCACATATGATCAGGTGCGCGAATTGCGCAGAATGCATCTGAGCCTACGGACTCACGCATGCTGATTTTCGCCTCACAGAACAGAACAAGCTCGAAGCTGTACGACTTGTCAGAAGCACAGAGGTGCTTCTGGTGCTCCTGACAATTCGTAATCGTTCTGGCTTGTCAGTCATGGTTCATAACTGTCTCACACGCTAAAACAGCCCCGGAAGTGATGTGGGAATACATGAAACACGTACATTTGATCACTTTTCATGTATGGCCCATCCGATTCACCGTGGCGATGATCACCATACTCCTCTCCAACGCGAAGTGCGATCATCGCTCTGAAGGTGATGTGCGATGATCGCACTGGACACTTTACTACGGGCTCATGCGGATTTTTGGAATACTGTTTTGCTGACTTGGCTGAAAGTTCTGTCACATGATGTTATAGCAATTGTTGCCCCCACTTCTTTCGCAGATGATCTTTGATAGGTGAGGAGGAAGTGGTGATCAGACGGAGCTGGGGCTGCCAAATATGATTGGTGAGGCAGAATTTTCCTGTAGGGTCCCAAGTCTTAAGATGACTTAATTTGCATTCTGCATTGGAACATTGTAAGAAAAGAAATGTACTTTAGTCGTTAGGGTGTTTTCCGCTGTTTGCACCATAACGGTTTTGGTGCTAGGATGAACAATCATCACTTAGCCGACACTAGTGAGTTGGTGAAAAAGTTCTCCAACACTCACAACGAATTATTTGGGAATGAATTTGTTCACCGAAGCAGAGTTGTAATTAATGAAATATTTGCCACTATAGTGTATTACCTTCGTCTATCTTTTGGGTAGCTTCCCTTTCCCTTTCTGCCAGAGCTGTCATGGCTGTGGAGTGAAAGACTTTGACACCTCAATTTCGGCTCCCTGTTGATTGCAACGCCTATTTCCGTGAACGATTGTACTTGGCCACGAAGAGATGACATTCCTACAGGGCCAAGTCTGGCGAATATGAGAGTGTAACAGATATTAGCGACCGGGATCCTGACTCTTCTCCTGACTTTGCAATGTGCGCGTGAGCATTACCTTGCAGAAGATGAAAAATTGCTGGTTTTGGGCGTGTTTTACAAGTGGCGCCTGTCAACTTTTGGATCTGAGTAGGAAAGATATCGCTTATCACTGTAATGCCACTACTTAGAAACTCATGGTAAAGCATTCCTTGTGGCTCCTTCGTCAGCATAGAAAAACCTCTTCGGGCGAGTCCGCTTTTGACTGTTTTGGAAGTGATTCCGGACCCGGAATTCATTAGAGCTGCTGTTCGTGGTTCGCGTACAGGACCAAGCTTTCGTCCCACTTAACAGTATTTCTTAGAAATTCCTTCCCATAAGAACGAAGAGGCAGCTATTTCTTGTTGCTCACCCAGCTCGACCCGTCAGATTCGCACTACAGCAACCCAAGGTTCTGCTGGAGGATGAAAGCATTATGTCGTTAAACTTGTTAGACAACAGGCAATTATGTATTCACGATGCTCTCTGAGGAAACCACCAGAGTAACTGTTACAGCCAATTTTTAAAGAGAGCTAGAACTTCACAACCTATTATATTGTCGACAAGCAGTGTTTCGTGCGAACCTAACCTATACATCCCATCTTTCCTCGAAAATTGCTGAAGTTAAATGTCGCACACCGAGTTTGCCGGTTCTACCAAATTTAGCATGCTATTAGATCGAAAGTTGAGGAGTATTCAGAAATATTCAGAAACTCAATCCACTAAATAGTTATCCTTAGCTGAATGTCTGGAACCATTCGATGCGAGTCTCGCGAAATCCTGCAACAATGGGACGGAATGGAAAAACAGGTGAGCGCACTCGTCTAAGGGGTCAGCAAAGTTCCCTCTGTCCTACATGAATGGCTCCCTCTGTCCTACATGAATGGCTATCTCACGTATACGGTAATCAAGCTTCTATAGTGCCAGTAGTTTTGGTAATGTTGATTTTGGGACTTCGATGGGTTTTGGAGAGAGAAAAAGAGTATTACGAAACGGCTTAAGGAAAACATTGAAAAGGCTCTAAAAACGAAAATAGCGAGAAATTTAATGGGACAGGAACTGAAGTGTGACGAGGAACTGCATCTGCTGTTCACTCCTCCACTTTTGACGCTTAACGCTGCTACAAATTATCGTTCAGGTTTTACTATGATCGCGATCTGCGCGTATGCAGAATGTATTGGCATGGTGGCTGCTTCTCCTCTTCTCGAAACGACTTCGAGGATCACGAATCGTGCCAATGGAAATGTATGGGAGCACATCCAAATCCTGCATCGAGTAAGTTACCAGTATAGTATTCAATGACAAACTGATTTTATTATAAATACGAATACAATTCTCTAGAGAACTATGTATTAGGTTGTAACATAGGTTTCCGGTGTTTTGAAATTTTCCAAGAAAAAGTTTCATAAAAAGTCAAATAAGAACAGATATCAGTCGAAGTATGCACCGTAACAGTCGCTCGTCTTTGCCGTTTTTACAACAGGGGCTCGGCTAAGCTGCTCCAGAAATCCATGGACTGCGAGCCAAAGAAATGAGTCGGGCAGTGCTAGAGGTCACTGACTTTGGCAAATCGGTTCTCCCTCAATAGACGGTTTTGTGAGCTGATAGTCGGCGCATGGTTAGAGCTAGGTTAATGCTATATAATGCGCAATAAAAAGTCTCTCTGCGAGCTCTTCGCCTTTCCAGAGAGTTTGACCAACAAAATTAAGGCGCCCTCAGCAGTAAAGTCTTCCCAAATTCCAACGATTAGGGTCCGCAAATGCTTGTTGTTTGTAGCTACAGTGGAAAAAAACCCACTTCAATTCGCTTCAACTCCAGAGAGAAATACGGCATAATGGTCACCAATTTGGGTGTAGGTGCCTGAGACCGCTGGACACTAGAATGGGGAGGGAGAGGGAAAGTACCAGGGAGAATATGAATGGCCTCCAGATTACTCCATCCAAATTTGGTTAATCTCATTCAACGTTATGCTAAAATTATTGCTCGTGCAAGTACAGTTACCGAATTTGCATCCTTGGAGGGTTCACTCCGAAGTTAATTACATCTTCAAAGTAAGACGAAAGAATCGGACTCTCATTCCAGAATGTTCGCGAGATCAAGCGCTTCAAAATATTATCAAGAGATAAGCGAAATCTAATTGACTTTCATTTATCAGAAGGCTTCCAAAATGCCTATGCGAAAACAGCGGAAACTTATGTCACAATCTAATATATTCACAATGCTGAGATACAAAGAAGGTCGAGCTTTCACATTCCATAAATACGAATGTTTATACGGAAGTGTAGGTGAAGTTGTGGGGAAGAAACACATCTATGTGTATCACATCAAAAATATTGCAAGACATTCGTGCATAAATTTAATTCTTCCCTCTTCACTCCCATTGCAGTCGCCTTATGGAGCAGTATCAATTGATGTATTGTTACTTGAAGAACGCAGACCAAGTTTGGATGAATGATGCCCTCTCTAAATTGCTAGTCACGAGGAGAGGCGGAGCGGCCGATTTGGCAGCACACGCCATATTCGATCAGCTATTATCTTTGTGTTTGACTGTTCTATAGAATACTTTCTACCAATTAACCACCTTTCCTTGAATTACCTTTTCATTCAGTGGGTTTCTTCTTTCTTTCATTCCAAACAGCAAACAACCCTCCGCGCCGCAACCGTGCTATCTTTTCTAACGGGCTCATCCGCGCCATCGCACAGTGAGTAATTTGGAACCGGTGAATTAATTCTTTCACTCTGTCTGTGCGGGTAGATCTCAATCTACTCTCGGATTCGACGGAGGGTGGAGTTCTAGGGGAGTCGACTGGCCTACACAGGCCCGTTCGACACCGTGGACCAGTGCGAACACCAGGCGAGGTGCGTGGGACGCAGTCGCCCTCGGACGCGCCCGCGCCGACGCTGTGCGGATGCAGAAACGCGTCTGGGTCCGCTAGTAGCGGATGGCGTCGGCGCACGGGACTCATGCCATGCCCCACAACTCGACGCGCATTTTTGCTTTTTCATCTTTTTCAGTCTCGGTACAAGAGCCAGCCTCCCGCACCGTGATAATGCTGTCAATTTCGAGACAAAATCGGGTTCCCGTGGAGCTTGCAGGACAAAAACTCTCATTGTTGGATGACTCCCGCTCACCCTTGAGGGGGAGTCATCCAACAATGAGAACTATGTCTTTGGTCAGCCACATATCACTTCGGTCCACCAACTATTAAGAATTTCTGCAAGGACACTCGCAAGAAGTGACGCTGCCAATAAATGCGCTGCATTCGAGGAGAGCGTCATTCACTATTCCACGGTGTCTTGTTGGTACAAAAGCTTTGAGGCTGGTAATAATATCTCAGAAGATCGTCCATGTTCTGGGCGATTAGCAACGGTGAGTGACAATGATTTGCAGGATTCTTTGTAAGCGATGCCAAGTGCGGACACCTGCGTTTTGACGAAGACACTCAAGTGCAAAAATATAACCACCATCAAGCATCCTCTGGTCTCGGTTTAGCAAAGTATTTTCGGCATGGGTATCCCATGAGTTGCATGCATCTGACGGAGCATGCCGGGTGAGCGTCGCGGAGTCGTTGTTATCCGCATGGGAAGGACTCTCTGCAAGATATTGTACTGGGCGACGAAAGCTGGATTCTGTATGCAGACGACGCACGACAACGTTAATGGATCCACGTGAGGAAGCAACATCAATGCAGTCAAAAGACAATCTGGACGAAAGGAAGGTTCCTCTATACTGTAGGTGGAGTTCACACGGAATGCTTTACCACGAGGTGCTATGCAGTGGCGTGGGAGATCTGTACGTTATCCAACTCCAGAGAATGGCGGATGCCATCTGGTAAAAACCCTCAAAACGAACAAATGTTTGTCTCCTTCACGAGCGTATACTGCAAAAACAGGCTGTTGGAAGATTCAAAAACTCGATTGGGAAGTTTTGTCTAGCCCCATCAGACTACCACCAATTGCGAGCCTTGAAGAACCACCTTCAGAAAATGAGGTCTAACAATGGACACGAACTTGGAAGTGAGGTCTCCAACTTTTTCGATGCACAGCCTCCCGAGTTCTGGCGGAAGGCATTGGAGAAGCTGTGCGAAGGTGTGGTGGATATACCATTGGTTGAATTCTGTTCTAATGAAGAAATCTATCAACAAAAATTGTGCTGTGAGTGTTCTAGAACTTTTCACCCACCTACAAAAAAGGAAATTCGGTTCAAATGTGCCAATTTTCATAATATAGGAAAGGAATATTCACGAAGGTCTTGTTCGTTGTCGTTATGGAAGGAGGGTTATTGTTATCGTTCATTGTTGTTATACAAAAGGTTAGTATTGCACAAAGAGAATTTCACAATTCATCTA
The DNA here is from genome assembly GCA_037903475.1 of Ancylostoma caninum. Classification (NCBI taxonomy): domain Eukaryota; kingdom Metazoa; phylum Nematoda; class Chromadorea; order Rhabditida; family Ancylostomatidae; genus Ancylostoma; species Ancylostoma caninum. The sequence continues at coordinate 449,043 of JBAJFG010000570.1, forward strand.
AAATAAAAGTCCAAAAGCAGCATGACTGCAAAAATGCGATTGCAATGCATTGACTACTGACAAGGTTGCGTTCCTGGTGGACAGAGTTGAAGGACCGAGACTTCTCCAAGTCTTCCATTTCCCAACAGCTTCCTTTTGTACAATCATTTTATACGCAACAGCATTCGCCCTGCACATACGTTTAAACAAGACTAAGTTACTCGCGATTCCCATACTTTTCATCCCTCAGTACCTGGTCGCTAAGGAACCAATTTATCAAAATCACTCTTGCACACGAATTCTTAACATGGATCTTTCACAGAAAGAATTGGCAGAGTAGATCTGCAGAAAAATATCGTTCTCATCCACAAAATGCGGCGAAGCTGCACTCGGTGAGGATGCCAATGTTATCCCTTTGCCGACTTCAGCTATCGTAAATGTAATAACGCTCTTGATCGGGATTTTTTTCCCGAATTCAGCCACCCTAAAGGTAAAAGCGCGTGTTCGGGTGGGTAGGAGTTAAAGGGGCTCTGATCAGACACTCGAACCGTGCGAGCACTCCGAGTTAAGAGCCGACCGTGCGAGCGCTGCACCGAAACTATGGGCGGGGCTTCTCACCGAGCAAGCTGCACATGAAGTTGGGGGCGGAACTTCTCACCGTGCGAGCGCCCCGGACTCAGGTGCGACCGTGCGAGCGCTGCACCTAAATTCTTGTAAATGATACGAGGGTGCGTGGAGGGTAACATTTCTTGATTTACATTTCTGAGATCGGCACCTTATCGGATGTGCCCGCTTTGAGCCCGATCGTCGAACAACAGCGACGAAGATGGGTTTTCCATACTAGTCTTTCCGTGTGATTCCTTTTGTGTAATGGTAGCGCTGCTTTTTGTTAGGCATCGTTTTGGAGTTAAAAGCGATATTCTCAGTTGAAGCCTTTTGGCATTGGCAAACTCACACCAATTTTGGGAGGACTTTTCTCTGAATGTATTAGCCCGCCATTCTCTCAGTGAAGAATTTGAGCCGCAATTGCGCAAACCTGCTCTGTTCAAATTACAATACATCCCTCTATGTATGTCCATCTTCGAGTCTGGAACTGCGTCCCGAACCCGACTTATCCTCATCGCCATAGGTGAAGGTTCCCTTCCTGGACATCATTGGACGTGATGGTTGGCTGAAATACATCTCAGCCTATTGGACCTCTGGCGTCATCCTGATCGAGCCTGTGTTATTTTGCGCCTCGCTCATCTTTTTCACATTCTCCTAGGGCTGTGGCATTCGAGGGAAAGAATTTTATGAGGAATTAGAAGAAGCAAATAAAAAAGAAAAGTGAGTAAGCAGCATTCTATTCGCACTAGCACCTTCCGAGCGCACGCCGAGTACGGGTCAAACGGTCACCGCATATAGCTGGCAGGGAAAGGGGGAGCGCTGGCAAGGTGTACCCTCCTTCACGATTCTCAAATAGTTCTCGTTTGGTAGACGACGGATCCAAAGTAGTGGTTCGAGAAACTGGCAGCTTGTATGAGCGCTCCTCCATAATTCTGCAAGCGCTGACGGGGTAAGCTCGCACGGTCATTGCAGAGCGCTCGGTCAGGTGCAAAGTCAAGAAGCCTGTTTTAGCTCACAGCCTGTATTAGCTTTTCATGTTCGATGGTTCGATACTACGCGGGCTAACCAAGCTCTCCAACCCTACAAAGTCGGTGAAATGGTACCAGATGAGTCTGGCAGAATGAAGCGCTGACTTGCTACATCGGATGCCCCTCTCGCTACAGTACAGACATAGCATTCAATGCCTGTCCGATTCCTAGATGAAGCCGAACACGTGACACATCACACAAATAAGATCGATTGATAACGATCCCATTGTCCTTCATCTTTTTTATGCCTCTGAATCGACACTTAATGCATAAATAATATGAAATAATATCAACTATCAGATGGTCAAAGTAGATTACACAAATAAGTAGTTGGGAAGTCATTGAACAGCAGTGGAATAGTTACACTAAAAGCGCACATATCATCTCAACAAAAGCAAAACACCTCATTACAGAATACATGGAGATGATGCATGTTCTGGTGGAACATCAATGCCAAAAACATCACCTCTCTTCTAGTCGGAGTTATTACAAAGCTTAATGAAACCAGAGAGTCGCTGAGGGGAAAACATCTGAAAAACTGCTTCTTAAGGCATAAAAATACAGAAATAGAAACTACTGCAGTCTACTGCGACAAAACCTACCTCAGATGACGATTATCTGTCAGTATAGCTCCGGTTTTCGTCAACACAATCGCACAACTGCTCATTACTTCTCGCCATGCAAGTGATTAACTGGTGTGAGGTATTTTGTGCTTCCCTGTGTTGAATTAAGTGGTGTATACTGTGTTTGGTGGCGATACATTTGGCAAGAAAATGCGTTTGGCAATACATTTTACGGACAAAATTTTGCTTGGCAATACATTTTACGGGAGAATGAAGTGAAGAGCCTGTTTGGCGATACAAAAGGGAAGAGAATCTGTTGGCGATACATCTCGCGGGTGTGTGGCGATACAAAAGGCAATGTTTGCGTGGCGATACATTTTACTCGTGTTTTGATAAGGCGTTTATTTCATTCTTACAATTAGTTGGAGGATCGACACTGTCGATCCGGATGGCTGAACTGGTAAGGCACCGAACTCCGAAGAGTGGTATCATGGCACGATTTCTGACGATATCGAGACTTTTGTGAGGTTGATAACCCTTTTGTTTGACGATACAATTGGCAGGATTCGTGTGACAATACAATAGGCACGTTGGTAATACATTTAACTCGACTTCTCTTTTTCAACAAATTTGACGGGCCTCGTCTGCGTAGGTAGTTGGCAAGCTCGTCTGCGAGGTTGCCAAACAAACCTCGTATCGCCAGTGAACATCAGAGTATATTCTACTCCTAGTCTAGTACATCAACACCAACAAGCGATAAAAACCGACCACTACAGGGTGGCCGAAAAGTATGTGCGCCTCAATTGGCACTCTTAGTTTTTTATCTTCGACTTTTATCATGTCTTTCTTTTACATATTTAGAGCTGTCATAGAATGCTTTCATGAAAGCTGTCATAAAATCTCCTTTCTTCTGACATGTAGGTGGTTTGGTTTCCTTAAATCTTGCGAGCATGTCTGCACCGCGAATCCATTGCACTCCTCGCGCAGTCTGGGGAGTACACTGCAGCAATAGAAAGAGAACTTTAAAACTCCTTTTCGAACAGCGCAGACGATGATCAACCTATGGAACGCCGAAGGAAATATCAAACTAAAAAGAAAACCAGGTCGTCTTTGATCGGTGAACACAAGGAGGATTAGTGCGGTCATTTCGAAGGGGATCACCTGAAATGGAGGAGTGAGTGCGAACAAAATGGCAAAAAGTCTGATTGTTGCAGGTTTTCCCGTCTGAGTAATTGTCAGAAAGAAGGTGAGACTTTGCAGCTAAGGCATAACATCTGACCATTGTTGCCACAGAAAGGAGGATTGAGGAATGCAGGAGCTTCTGACAGGTGCGCGCACCTAGGGTGTACTTTGGACTGATGAGAAAAGTTTCCCTATTTGGATTGTTCACTGTTCACTACACGCGGTGCAGACATGCTCGCAGGATTTAAGGAAACCAAATCACCTACATGTCAGGAGAAAGGAGATTTTATGACAGCTTTTATGACAGCATTTTATGACAGCTCTAAAATATGTAAAAGAAAGACATGATAAAAGTCGAAGATAAAAAACTAAGAGTGCCAATTGAGGCGCTTCACCCTGTAGTGGTCGGTTTTTATCGCTTGTTGGCGTTGATGTACTAGACTAGGAGTAGAATATACTCTGATGTTCACTGGCGATACGAGGTTTGTTTGCCAACCTCGCAGACGAGCTTGCCAACTACCTACGCAGACGAGGCCCGTCAAATTTGTTGAAAAAGAAGAAGTCGAGTTAAATGTATTACAAAACAAAACACGTCGAGTGTATCACCAAGCAAAATGTGCCTATTGTATCGTCACACGAATCCTGCCAATTGTATCGTCAAACAAAAGGGTTATCAACCTCACAAAAGTCTCGATATCGTCAGAAATCGTGCCATGATACCACTCTTCGGAGTCCGGTGCCTTACCAGTTCAGCCATCCGGATCGACAGTGTCGATCCTCCAACTAATTGTAAGAATGAAATAAACGCCTTATCAAAACACGAGTAAAATGTATCGCCACGCAAACATTGCCTTTTGTATCGCCACACACCCGCGAGATGTATCGCCAACAGATTCTCTTCCCTTTTGTATCGCCAAACAGGCTCTTCACTTCATTCTCCCGTAAAATGTATTGCCAAGCAAAATTTTGTCCGTAAAATGTATTGCCAAACGCATTTTCTTGCCAAATGTATCGCCACCAAACACAGTATACACCACTTAATTCAACACAGGGAAGCACAAAATACCTCACACCAGTTAATCACTTGCATGGCGAGAAGTAATGAGCAGTTGTGCGATTGTGTTGACGAAAACCGGAGCTATACTGACAGATAATCGTCATCTGAGGTAGGTTTTGTCGCAGTAGACTGCAGTAGTTTCTATTTCTGTATTTTTATGCCTTAAGAAGCAGTTTTTCAAATGTTTTCCCCTCAGCCACTCTCTGGTTTCATTAAGCTTTGTAATAACTCCGACTAGAAGAGAGGTGATGTTTTTGGCATCGATGTTCCACCAGAACATGCATCATCTCCATGTATTCTGTAATGAGGTGCTTTGCTTTTGTTGAGATGATATGTGCGCTTTTAGTGTAACTATTCCACTGCTGTTCAATGACTTCCCAACTACTTATTTGTGTAATCTACTTTGATCATCTGATAGTTGATATTATTTCATATTATTTATGCATTAAGTGTCGATTCGGTGGCATAAAAAAAGATGAAGGACAATGGGATCGTTATCAATCGATCTTATTTGTGTGATGTGTCACGTGTTCGGCTTCATCTAGGAATCGGACAGGCATTGAATGCTATGTCTGTACTGTAGCGAGAGGGGCATCCGATGTAGCAAGTCAGCGCTTTATCCTGCCAGACTCATCTGGTACCATTTCACCGACCTTGTAGGGTTGGAGAGCTTGGTTAGCCCGCGTAGTATCGAACCATCGAACATGAAAAGCTAAGACAGGCTGCGAGCTAAAACAGGCTTCTTGACTTTGCACCTGACGTGCTCATAATAAAATGAGAATAAGTTATTGAAAAATACCATCAGTCTAGAACAAGCAGAAGCACATATAACAGAAGATCTTCAATGGCTAGATTGAAAATTTCGCCCGCAAAGATTCACGCGGAACAAATCCTAAGATATGTATAGAATGTCTACCACTGCTTCGTTCTTTAGGAGCTTGTCTGGATGCATTCGACAAGACCTACTCCGAAGACTGTCGTCATGGTGAATTCAGTGACCGATACTTTTTCAATCACGACAGGCTAGTTTACATCACATCTCTTCTCGTGCATCTGCTGTCGTGATTCCCCAGCTGTAGGAAGAGGTGCGAGCATTTTCACTGGGGTGGATGCCAGTCAACTTCCGAAAATTTTTTCATTGATATGGGACAGTGTCGAGATCTGTGCGAGACGCCTGCGCGTGAGCTTTCGCGTGAGTTCCATCGTCGATGCTGGCTCCGTTCTTGAGCAACATTCCAAACCGATCATAAGTCTTCCTGAAAACATTCCAGAGTCTTGCCTTGAGCCATTTGATGACGCTTATCGCGGATCGTGCTCACACGATGGTCGATTCAAGCAGTATTTCTACTTCGATCAAACCGCTAGTGTTTGTAGAATGTTCTGGTCGGCAGTTTAAGCAACCACTTTTCAGAGATTCGCTGGACATCAATCCTAATTATTTCAGGTTTGGAAACTGCCGCGGGACTAGTCAAAATATCTACCCGACCTTGGAGTCATGCCAGTGGACATGCGAGAGGCGTCGTGACGAGCGGACCCCTGGTAAGGCAGATAGTGAAGACATGGCTCCTCTTCCATCCCGTCTTTTCAGCTCATTGCGCGGAAAAGTTCGACGAAAAGTATAAGGATTCCTGTCAAGGTGGTCAGTGGAGAGAAAGAGCGTTTTTTGATGTAGGTTGAATCGACCCTTGAAAGGATGGTGACATTCTGGAACGCCTTCGTCAATTACAGCAAGAAGCTGGTGAATGTGCATCATTTTGGTGGGACGGCTGCACCTCAACATCGCAAAATTTCTTCTCCGACTTAGAAGCCTGTCAGTCAGTGTGTGAACATCCAGGTGAGAATTTTGTTTGTTTCTAGAAGTTGTTATCTGCTTCTTATCTCCTTTATTAAACCTTATCCACTTTACCTATCTCTTGATTTTGATACTGCAAATTCTGTAGTCTTCAGTTATACCATTTATTCTTGAGTCTTCTTCTTCCTTCATCACAGATCGGCTCTCTGTTCACTGGCGTTGCACGTAATTGAGTGAAAGGCTTGCGTGTTGTTCCTTCTTTTGGTTCGTAAATAGCATGACCATGACGGAATCGCATCATAATTTGAAATAAGTAGAAGTGTCTCGTTTCTTTTGAATCGCCAACTACTTTGGGTAATGTTTTCATCCTTTTCATGCACTAGAATACTGCTTCCGTCCAAAAATGTCACGATTTCTTGTAGGTGAAATGCTCCATATGAGAGTAGCACATGTGGTTTGCCAGTAACAGCTCTATTCATGCTTTTTCCCTTAATCTCGTGCTTTGATCAAATTTCAAATTTACCTGCTAAGCCTTGATTATTTCACACTACAGCCCTCATAGAGGCAGCACGTCCTAGTTCTCGACTCCTTGTTAAGGTGATAATGGTGACAAAAACTGTCAGCACTTCACAAAGGTTAAGCGAACACAAAGAATCATAACTTCCCTGCGAAAATACTTGAAGCGCTACCACGAACTCACCCGCCGTGCACGTGCTCATGCAGTGACGACGCGCCAGCGCGCAGGTGCCAGTCACCTGCACAACAGACTTCCGAGCAGCGGGATCCACGCATGTTAGGAAGAATGTCACTCGACGCGTGGAACGAACAGCAATTGCATGGATTTCTTGTTCATTTTGAGCTGTTCCTTTTGCATATGAGTCTTTTTGTCTCTTAAAGCCCGAAATTGAGCATCCCAAGCAAAAACATTGAGCGAGTGCTGCCTTTCCACGTTATTTTGAAACGGTCTGTAAGCTCAGTCATGCGTGTTATTGCATGATATGTACGACATTCCCCGAACAATTTTGTTCTGAAAAATGAGGGAGAAATACATATTCACATGAAGTGAGCGTCGATGATAGCGACATAGTTGTGAACTTGAGCGTCCATGACAACGTGCGGCACTGGAAACTTTGATTTGATTTGACTTGATTTATTGCTTCAATATTGTGCTGTCGTGAAGCCTCATGTAGATTTATCTTCTTTACCAGTGTTCGATGAGCGCTTCTGTGTTAGTATTTATACCAGTGAGCTTTCGGCGCTTAGCGCCTTCCTCAGACCTTAATACATACAGAACAATACGCAACGTAATACATTCAACAATCGTTAACGTGTATGACCGACCGAGTACGATGGACAGAGGAGCAGATGTGAATGTGTAACAAGTATGCATAGTATCTGATGTTATCTAAGGAATACAATTGTACACAACACTAATACTCCTAAGATATCGAAGCGGCTGTAGTCTAGCAATTAGTTTTAGCGCCTCTGCAAGCTCCTCCCTGTTGTTGATCTCCGGCTGATACCGCTTGATTTCTCGAGCCTCCATGGTCTTTCTGTGAAGGGTGTTCTCGAGATGACGGTGTAACACAACGACTTCAAATGCTGGTGCGGAATTCCGGGTGTGTACCGTCGTGCGGTGCCTGGAGAAGCTGTTGTTGGGATAGGTTTGTGGGCGCTCAAACGCTCGACGATGTTCATCCAACCGTTTTCTCAGCGGCCTTCCACTTTCTCCAATGTATCGGTGACCGCATCCGCTACACCTTATCAGATACACCGTACCGCGCAAGTGGCAAATCTTTTGGTCGGTGCAGTAGCGGCATCCCTCTTCGTCGCATCCGTCTTCATACAAACGGGACGAGGTCAGCATCTCTTTGAGAGTGGGTGGAGGTTGGAATATTAGGCGCACTGGAAGTCGCGACCTCTTTACGATAGCGTTAACGCGTCTCGCAAGCTGTTCGTCGAGGTACGGCAACACCAGTGGAAGCCCATCTGGAGCCGAATAAGGTCTCCACGTCGTCACTTCTCCACTGCTGTATCCGTTTTCAAAGAGAATGCACTTGATTGTCTCATCAGTTTCTCAGACGCCCGCCGCAATCCGTTCGCTGGTTAGGGTCAAATTTCGCACTACATTCACTTTCATGAAGGTAAAATGTGCGCTTCGTGAATGTAGAATGATGTTCTCGGACGATCTTTTTCTATACCAGCGAATCTCAGTTGTTCCATTGCGAATTCGAACTTTGGTGTTCAGAAATGGCAAAAATCCATCTCTGCTCGGTTCTTCAACTGTAAACTTGATGTTCACATCTTTCGAGTTCAAATTCGCGAGCGTCGTTGTCAGTTCAGCATATGATGATCCAATCACGAACACGTCGTCGATGAATCGTTTGTAAAGTATTATTCCGTTTGTCAGCAACGCCTTCTCTACGTGGTCGAGATATATGATGGCAAGCAAGGGTGCTATGCGTATCCCCATTGCTAAGCCTCGTTTCTGCACGTAAAAGTTGTTGTTAAAACGAAAAACGTTACAAGCAAGCGTAGCTTCCAAGAGAGTCTCGATATCTTTGCTGGAGAGGCCGCACATACTCACTTCTTTGCTATGGTTATTGAGGAGCTCGAGCAGGGATTTGATGGCTGCACCGTTGTTGATGTTCGTGTACAACGACACTGCATCGTAGCTCACATAGCATGCTGAGTTCGGAACCTGACATTGTTGGATGGCTCCGATAAACAGTTCCGACAGTTCTGGACGAAATATCGACTATCCTTGCTTCACTCCCTTTCCCCAAGCCTCACATCTCGATCCCAAAACCAACACCTTTGGATCCTACGATCTCAGCTCTCGAAGTTGATTTGATGCGAGAATACCGAAGTGCGTTAAGATCTCACTTTACAACAAATCTCACTTCCCAAGAGCTAAGAGGATTGAGGAAACTTCGAGCAATACGGCAAGCCTTCCGTATAACTGGGTTTATCGGAGCCATCCAACAATGTCAGGTTCCGAACTCAGCATGCTATGTGAGCTACGATGCAGTGTCGTTGTACACGAACATCAACAACGGTGCAGCCATCAAATCCCTGCTCGAGCTCCTCAATAACCATAGCAAAGAAGTGAGTATGTGCGGCCTCTCCAGCAAAGATATCGAGACTCTCTTGGAAGCTACGCTTGCTTGTAACGTTTTTCGTTTTAACAACAACTTCTACGTGCAGAAACGAGGCTTAGCAATGAGGATACGCATAGCACCCTTGCTTGCCATCATATATCTCGACCACGTAGAGAAGGCGTTGCTGACAAACGGAATAATACTTTACAAACGATTCATCGACGACGTGTTCGTGATTGGATCATCATATGCTGAACTGACAACGACGCTCGCGAATTTGAACCCGAAAGATGTGAATATCAAGTTTACAGTTGAAGAACCGAGCAGAGATGGATTTTTGCCATTTCTGAACACCAAAGTTCGAATTCGCAATGGAACAACTGAGATTCGCTGGTATAGAAAAAGATCGTCCAAGAACATCATTCTACATTCACGAAGCGCACATCTTACCTTCATGAAAGTGAATGTAGTGCGAAATTTGACCCTAACCAGCGAACGGATTGCGGCGGGCGTTTCAGAAACTGATGAGACAATCAAGCGCATTCTCTTTGAAAACGGATACAGCAGTGGAGAAGTGACGACGTGGAGACCGTATTCGGCTCCAGATGGGCTTCCACTGGTGTTGCCGTACCTCGACGAACAGCTTGCGAGACGCGTTAACGCTATCGTAAAGAGGTCGCGACTTCCAGTGCGCCTAATATTCCAACCTCCACCCACTCTCAAAGAGATGCTGACCTCGTCCCGTTTGTATGAAGACGGATGCGACGAAGAGGGATGCCGCTACTGCACCGACCAAAAGATTTGCCACTTGCGCGGTACGGTGTATCTGATAAGGTGTAGCGGATGCGGTCACCGATACATTGGAGAAAGTGGAAGGCCGCTGAGAAAACGGTTGGATGAACATCGTCGAGCATTTGAGCGCCCACAAACCTACCCCAACAACAGCTTCTCCAGGCACCGCACGACGGTACACACCCGGAATTCCGCACCAGCATTTGAAGTCGTTGTGTTACACCGTCATCTCGAGAACACCCTTCACAGAAAGATCATGGAGGCTCGAGAAATCAAGCGGTATCAGCCGGAGATCAACAACAGGGAGGAGCTTGCAGAGGCGCTAAAACTAATTGCTTGACTACAGCCGCTTCGATATCTTAGGAGTATTAGTGTTGTGTACAATTGTATTCCTTAGATAACATCAGATACTATGCATACTTGTTACACATTCACATCTGCTCCTCTGTCCATCGTACTCGGTCGGTCATACACGTTAACGATTGTTGAATGTATTACGTTGCGTATTGTTCTGTATGTATTAAGGTCTGAGGAAGGCGCTAAGCGCCGAAAGCTCACTGGTATAAATACTAACACAGAAGCGCTCATCGAACACTGGTAAAGAAGATTGATTTATTGCGTTTATTTACAACGCCATGGATACACAGTTCACTTGAAATACAAATACTGCTTGCGCCATGGATACACAGTTCAGTTGAAATACAAATACTGGTTAAGTTGATATGAGCTGTTGATGAAGCGGCCAAGTTCGCCGATCCGTTGGCTTATTTATTTAACCAATCACTGATGTACTAGAAAATACCTCTTGGAAACATTCGTATGTCACGCCCGTCCCGAAGAAAGAACCTTTTTCTGATCCGATAAATTACAGACCAGTTAATATAACTTCGGCGTTCTGCGGGATTTCCGAAAAGAATATTAAAAATCACATCCAACATCATCCACATGTTAGCGGAATTATTCCCTGTAATCAACATGGCTTTTTGGAGGGTAAATCAGCAGAGACCAATCTCTTGGAATGCATGAATGACTGGGCTAACATATTGGATAATCGCAGGAGTCGCGATCTATTCTGATTTTGCTAGGGCTTTCGACAGGGTCAGTATTCCAAAGCTTATTATGAGAATTGAAAAGCTTGGGTTTCATCAAAACATCAAAAATTGGATCTTGAAATATCTCAGTGGTAGAACTTTCCGAGTAATAGTAAGTTCATCGTTCTCTTCGGTAAATAAAGTGTCTAGCGGTCTGCCGCAGGGTGGTGTCCTATCACCGCTGCTATTCAATTTGTATCCAGCTGACATTCCTGGGATATTGGAGAAGAACGGAATTAAATGTAAACAGTTTGCAGATGACTTGAAAATTTATCACGAAGTTCCATGGGCTGAAGATGTAGCGTAGCTGCCATTCAGATGGCAATATTAGTTGAGTGGTCAAGAAACTGGCAGATTTCCTTGATGGGCGATAGATATAGCCATGTTCCTTATGAAGTGGAAAGGTATACGCTCAGGAGTTAGGGAATGAGAACTTGGCCGTTTGGTCAACTGCTCATAGACAGCAAACGGTTGGAAAAACGGAAAATCAGTCATTGGTTGTTTTACATTGGTCTATTGATGACACAAGTCCATAATCAGTTGAGTACACTTTACAGAATTCATTTTAAAAAACTTCTGCTTTCTGAGCATCAGTCACTGCCATTCCTTCATAACTGCTTAGCTACCATAATGTGTTCTTTCAGATGGCTTGAATTCCAGAAACCTCAGGAAATCCTGTTTCATACCAGATTTGAGGACTTTCTTTTCTATTGAACTATTGTAGGAGCTTAATTTTTTTTGTGAACAGTTTTCTGGAACTATGGTAAGCTTCCCAATCACCACTCGCCTTTGCGAGACTGTACAAACGCTCCATTTTCTCCAGCATTTCTCTGAGGTGTGGTGGCGAATTAAGTCTGGATGGAATTGCCAAAGCCCAACAAACAAATCAAGCATGATTTAGTATAGCATGATTTAGTTTACGGTGGACGGCATTGGTGGTGGCCCATTTGCGGCCTCAAGAAGGACGCAGCGTGACCGCGCCGCGCGCGCCGGAATCGGTGCATTCGCCGCCGGAATGCAACTTCTTCTAGGGTTTTTTCTTCCCGATTTGCTAGAAAATCCTTAAAATCGGGTAGAAAAGCTGCTAGAAATTGCATGAAAGCAGCAGAATACATAGGTTACGGCGCGTGCGGCGCGGTTGTGCGACGTTATTCTCGAGGTGCGCCAACGCCATTGACGTCCACTGTAGCTATAAACATCTCATATTTCCCATCCACAGAAGACATAGTTTCAAAAGACTCTATCCACATTATCCCCGATAAATACGCATTAACCTGGCTATAGTCATATTTTGAAAACAAACGTGTATAGACCGGAGTGTGTCTCGACTCAAAGCCTGTTATGTCAAACGTTATGCAATAATGGTCACTATGACCTATAGGAGCCCGTAGAATTACACTATCAAGGGTGTCAGCAGTATTTGAGAATAGAAGATCCAGTTTGCAGTGCCTCCCGTACCAAATGGAACTTTCTGTGAGAAGCCGTGGCATGATACTCTCACACTTTGAAGTTGAGTAGCTTGAGACTGCCCATTCTCTATCCTGAATATTGAACTCGCCAACTACAATTACGGGGGATTCACGAGCACCGAACTCACTAATAGTCCTAAAAATTTGAAATGTCATTGGTGCGCTACAAGGTGGTGATCAGTATACCAGAATAATTTTAATATTGCTGAGTTCATAGACCACATCAATTACTAGTATTTCATATGCAGAATCCAGTGACTCAGGGAGAACCGTTGAATAAGAGAGCGTGCTCCGAAGGAAGAATTCCGCTCCACCACCTGACCGAGAACCTCGATCACACCTTAAAACTGTGTAGTCCTTAGACCACCTAATAAGCATAGATGCGACGGAATGGTAACTCTTCAGCCATGTCTCTGCAAACAAGTACATATCATACATAGATCCTAATAATACATCAACATACGAGGCATTTCTTGGGAAAGATCTTAGGTTCGCATATAGACATTTTGGCACTGTCAGTGAATTGCTTTCATTAGCTGACCGAGGAGCATTTAGTAGTATGAAGGAACATCTGAATTATTGAAAGATAGGCAACAGTACGGATTGGTATTATTGATATACTTCAAAATTCTTGTTTTGTTGAATGCGAACATCACGTCGGCGTGCTCGTACTACAGTCCAATTGATGGCACCTTTGAAATGAGCACGAATTCGAGGAAACTTTTTTCAGCGTGAGTGCTGCCTTTAAGGTAGCACCCACGGAAAATTCCGTCGCTGAGATTATAGCGAAATAATAGACTTTTGACTTCGACTTCTGAATAGTACAGATGAAATGTCCAATCCCGCCAAAACTCACGCAAAAACGGTTTTCGGATCCTTCTATATTTTTTGGATGATTTTGGAGCGCAGTGGTACAGGAGTATCAAAAAGTTTCCGGCCTCCGCTCACCCGTTCCATTTTTCTGAGCAGTTTTGGGAGGATCTGTAGGGTGAAGCCTTTCATGTTAGCTTGCAAAGTTTCATGAGATTTCGTTAGACTCCCCGGAAATAAGAACGTTTTATTTAAGCCAAGCCATGGTTATCATTCAAAAAATGTGCATCCAGCTAGAAGCAACCGACGAAATTTTGTTTTGTAAAGGAACAGGCAAAATCTAGATCCGCCCCTAAATTCTAAACAAAGAGGAAGTCTTCTAGCATTCCCACATGAAATTTTGGAACTCAATGTTTTTAATGGAGCGACAGTTGGTCAAAAACGGAGCAACCTCTGAACAAGGAGCAGAGATAAGACGAACACTGATTACTGCCGCTGTAGGAAAAATTATGGAGCATCGCAGACGCTAGATTACTTCAGAAGCAGAAGGCGTAGAAGGATCTAAGCTATTCAAAAATTCCTTTGCAAATTTTCTAGGCAACCATCTAACAATTTTAAACTTCGCGGAACATTGAGTCTTTAAAACCTTTTCGGCGTTCTACAAGAAAATACCAGATAAATATTCAAAGAGAATTTTTGGAGATGTTGTTGGAAGCGAAAAAGACACTTTGTAGTATCGTGACTGCGGGTAAATGGCGAATTCACTGCCAGGATTTAAGTCCAAGGTGCGCAGTAATTGGTCAGGACAGATAGATCTCTGAGACCAGTGCGATCGAGCACGGGTGAAAACTCTTGCCGTAAGTTCCGTGGGATAATGAGAAGATCGTCTCACCTAACCACCTCTATGTAAACCTCAATGAAGTAGATAATAACGCAATTTTGTTCCACCCCTTCAGGAACGATCCAAGAAAGATGACCGCGGATATTCAACCGTGGAATTCAGGCTCTTCAATGAGACATTCTTGTTCACAAAATTGTATTGCTTCATGACAATGCGAATGCCTTTCACCAGTTCAGCCAGTTCATAGGTGGGATCAAAGGACTAGCTACTAGAATTCGTGAGAAAATCTAAAATAGCACTTCAGCGGAACAAACAAATAACAAAAAAAATCTATTTTCGGGGTTCAAATTCGGGTGATGAAAATTCTTATAATTGTAAAATTAACCCACGTGAAATTGATTGGATCACGATTGGATCAAGATCTAAGATGCGAAAGTTTCCGTGGGTGCTGCCTTTAAGGATTTGTTCTAGGCTTTGAATCATACGAGCGAATGGCGGATCCGGATACAAAATATCTGTGCTTGCTTCCTAAAGAAGTTGGGAAATGCAAAGAAACGTTAGCGATTTTGATGATTAAACTCGATAAAACGATATTTTCCTCTATTTTTCTCTTCCTCTTTTCAGGTATCCATACTACCACTTCGATCGACGTTCGAAAAGCTGCCAACCTTTCTCGTATTCTGGCTGTAGTGGGAATGAAAATCGTTTTATGACCCTTTCACAGTGTAATGGGCTGTGTGAGCCTTTCATGCATATGACAGGTAACGGTGACTGGTGCAAAATTTTCTGCTTCTTCACAAGTATTCAACTTATTATATTCATCCTGGAAGGAGTTACTATAGTTTTGCATAAAGCCAAATTTGCTACGCTTGGTTCGGGATTTTGGTTGGAATCTGCTGATGATTTTTATTGGATGGCCTCAGGGGTTCGTTTGCTTCTACAGTTTCACACAAATTTCTTGCAGACACTGAAATGGACTGCTATTTTCCTCTTGACCAAGGCTTTGGAAAGAATAACAAAACATGTGTGGAAAATGCTGGCTACCGTTTCCATTTCCACAGTGAATTAGGTGAGAAGATCTAAAGAATATTTTTCTATAAATAAATTTCGTAGCTATTTCACCGCATTTCAACGAACTATTGTGAATTTTAGGGAAGTGCTCTCAATTCTGGTATTTTGGCTGTGGAGGCAATGCGAACACGTTCTACTCCTACGAAATATGTCAGAGATCGTGTGGATCGCAAATGCCCAGGATGAGTAGAAAACCAAGAGCCAGCAGCAATGGTAGGGTCATGCACGACGGCAATCCCTGAACACCGCACAGTCAGCACCTCCGCTTTGTTTGTGATTCGCTTCGTTGGAGGAGAGGAACTGTACGAGAACAAGTTACTCACTACTCAATATCAGCATGATATTCAATCGTCAAGAGCTTGAAGAAGCTCCTGAAGGTTTTTTGGCCTGGAACTGTGAAGTCATGCTAGAAGCCACAACCATAAACATCTCGGGTAGCTTATCCTTCTTCTAGATTGTGGCCGGGCTTTGTTCTTTTACAATCCACGCACGAGAAAATTAGTTGTCGTTAGTTGCTTGTGATCGTTACAATTTTTTTACTTCATTTTTGAGTCTTAAGAGGCCGTCAATAAATAGTTTAACTCAGAATGCGTTGCATGTTTTCCGCATTTACTGTTCAAATTATATCTGTGGAGAAAGGAAGTTGTCATAGTGTCGTGTTATTGTGTAGTGGAACAATAGATGAGATAAGCTATTGTTTTTTTTATGTGCAGCAAGTGCTGGCAACATTGATTTTCCATTTCAAGAAACCTGTTTTTCCTCAGTGATTGAGTGGGACTTTCAGTGTGCTTCCGTCCGCCTGGTGATAAGGGCAACTGCCCGGGAAATGCTAACCACACAGTAAAGGTGAGATGCATTTTCAAAAGAAGGCATTAAGAAAAGAAAACAAAAGAATTTGGGCCTCAGAATTCACAGATGCCACGTAAGTCTGAGTCAACTTGCTCATGCAACATTTGCGTACGTTGAGCGTCGATGAGTTTGCGTTTTTCGCGTATTCATGGGCCACTTTAATGACGGTGCCGCTCACATTGTAGTAGTAGCAAACCATGGTTTTTCAAAGTAGTTTTTCATACTGTTTCATCTCAACTATCAAGATAGCTAGCTAAATGTCAAGTAAACCCTATGCTTCGCTGTCGCAATTCATTCCATTTCAGTGCGATCCGGAGAGGACGAAAAGCGTACTCCCGAATTCTGTTTCACATTTTCCGTTTTACAGCCATTTATGGCGTTCCGTTTTATGTTTTCCGGGTTTTGCTTCGGAGAACGAAAAATTACGAAAAAATAAAGTAAATGGAGTGAGCGCCTAATCCTTCCAAATATTGTAACTGCTATATCAATGCAACAAGTGCCTTTTCATTTCAAAATCGTTTTTGGCTCTTGCAACGTCTTTCTATGGTGAAAGGTTTTTGTATTGTGAAGAAATAATTATAGTTGATTTTACTAAGAAACCAGTAAGAACTTTTAAGAATCATTAGTTGCTTGAAAAGTTCTGAGCCACCTGCAGCATATTTCCTAGGGATAAATCTCCTTATTGATTTCTTGCTCTAATCAGCAGCGCAATCCATGGAATAATTGTCATCTGAGGTCTTCCTTCTTAATTTTCCTCTACCACCACTGGTCACAACGGGTCGAAAAAGGTGGACCCCTTCAGCTCACTTTTGACTCGAAATTAGTTTTCTTTTTTTTTTCGCAGATCGCAGTGTTCTGACGAAGTCTCAATATTCAAAAGTGGTAGGTGTGATGAATGATCTGGTGTAAAACTCCTCAACCAAGGTCCTAAATCTTCCCTTCACCAATTTTCGTGGTCTGCACTAGAACATTGCTATTTGGGAGATAAACGCTGCATAGTTTTAGGCACAGATCCACTTTTGAACGCTTTTAAGGCGATCTACAGTAAGAGAGCCATTTCCTCTGACGAGCCAAATGCTATATGTAGTAAAACTGACTTTCCCCTCTAGTGATGAGATCTACAAGTAGAATGTCCTCCCAGATTTAGAAAAAGCTAATCTCATTCGGCATGGGTGGTCAAATTCACATAGCTCGCAAGTCTTCTCCATCCTTACTGTTGAAAGCACAGAGATAACTTCATATTTCGTGCTGTTAAAGCTAGTTTTACCATACACCGATGAAAAACGCACCTACCAAGCTACCATCATGTTCTAGGAAGGCAGGAAGAGTGTGTTGTAATACTCTTTACCCAATATATGTGACCTACAATTATTCCCTACTACCAGTCTCTGACAGTCTTTTGCGTTCGAAGCCTTGGTAATATGTTTACAAAGCAGCTTTCTGATGATTAGTTAATCAATAGTAGTGGGTCCACCCAATGCTCCAGCTTTTCATTACTTTTCTTTCCATTTAATGTTAGAATAATTATGAGTTGCATGAACTAGGTGTAATCACCAATTCGAAAAAATTCATAAAATTTGGAATCACAGAGGTTTTTGTCAGGGGGCTGGTGATGTGCGAAATTTCCAGTTCTCCGTTTTGCACCTTCCAGTTTAACCCATTTTTCGAAATCCGTTTTCTATTTCATAGGATACAAAATTTCACACATCTGATCCCGCGCTCAATTGTTGCTCACTGTATGTAGCCATCACAGCCAGGATGTAATGACACTTACGAGCAAATGTGCGAAAGTAGAAATTTGAGTGAATGTTCGTTTTAAAACAAGATTCAAAAGTCCAAATAAAAGTAAGTGAGACCCACAATTCCTTTATCATTTCCAAGAAAAATTGCGCATGTGCCACAGCAAAAAACCTTAGGGGCCAACCGGTGGCCAGGGGTCTCCCTGCATAGCTGCTGAGACCTATTTGCACATTTCCTGCGGCCCCATCTCCTGTCTCGGCCAAACCTGCACAAAACCCGTAGAAACAGCACTTTTTGAGACAATCTGAAACAGCAACAACGGAGAGCCGGAGACGCGATTCATCATCTCACACATCCTCAAAGACGATCCACAACAATTTCCATACTTTTTAGAGATGGACCTATACTGCACAGCTCAAATGCGCCCAATTCACGTATAGTGGATGTGGAGGGAATGACAACAGGTCTGTGAACGGTGATATTTACTCGTTCTTCTTCTCATACGAAATTTCCTTAGGTTTGCTACACAAATGGACTGCGAGCTGACGTGCAAAGGAAAGAAGCCGAGCAACAACGCGGGTGATTCGATTATAAACATATTTGAACACATTTCGGACCCGACATATTTGTGGATTGCGACTCTCGTGCCTAGCTGATGGTCAAGCTCCGAGTCGAGCCCATCTGATCGACTGCTTTGTGTATATGAAAATCCAGTCTAGGGAAGGAGCCGTTGGAAAAGAACTGCATTTTTCAACATGAAGGCATAACCTAGTGTACTATGAACATAACATGACTGTATGAGGTCGTGAAGAACCAGGTGCATTCCATTGTCCAGAATGCACGAATTGACGTCATTCCACGGGGGTTCGATTGAGGGTGTGTATTTATGAATTATATGAGAATTATGTAGTTTTCTGCTGACATTCGCCAAGAAGCTTCTATAATTTCTCACAGCAACTTTCTGGATTTAGCTAGAATAGGTTGCTGTCCACTTGTTCTTGTCTAGATATCCACCAATAGTTTGTTCTTTCAGCGCTGTGTTCGTATGATCCTGACTCAGGATCTTGCAACCAACTTCGCTACATGTGGTTCTATAACCAGACTCGTGGAACGTGCGATCAATTCCTATACGGTGGTACGATATTTCATTGAAAATCCAAAATAATGCACACACTGATTTTTGAGGGTGCGAAGGAAACCCGAATCGATTCGAAAGCTTCGAGATATGCCAGAAGAATTGCGAAGTGTCTGGACTTGGTGAGTTTCAGCTGCTTTTTCATTCAAGGACTAGCATAATAGGTTGTAGTGCTGTTCCATGAAATCCATACAACAAAATATAAATGCAATAAAAGTGGTTGAAGAAACCTCGAGGAAAACTGTTTTATGATAGTCTTCGACATCCAAGTTTACAGTGCTTTATTTGAGGATTTGTTGGGGATGTTTGAATGATGAACATATAGAAGTTAACGGACTCTTCAGAATGATACAAAGTCTGAGGTTGAGCGTGTACAATGCCAACTATTTCATTTACATTGGTACCCTAGGCATCGTTTATCATCGAAACACTCTTTCTATTCAATCGACTCTAAGACTCTCCGAAAATTGGGCTCGCCGGTACTTTGCTATGCGAGAAACATATTTGTGTTCTCTATAATAAGCTGTTCTCGTGAAAAGTTGCTGGAATTTTTGCGAACTCATGTACGCGTTTCTTGAATCTATCCAAATCTCTGAATCTTCTTGAAATATGTATTTTGGCTAATTTGTGCACGAACTAGAAACGAATAGAAATCACTCATTTGGAGAAATGTGTTTCACAAGGAGATGAATGAAGTTTTGTGTATACGTACGTCTCTTTATTGTACCTTCATTTGAATAGAGTGGATAGGTGGTCAACCTTCTCTAGATTACCTGCATACGTAATCCACTGGAGTACAGCATTTGTGTCAGCGATGTTTAAAAAAGCCATAATCCAAGTATAGAGCATTCGGAAAAGAGCGAATGTTGGTGTATCGATAGACTGAATGTAAGCGGTGTGGTTGGGCACTTCCATGCGTGTTTGATATTGATTGAAAAGCGCCGCGTACCAGTCCATGATCCTTCCACCAGTATTCACTACCGGATGAATGAATTGTAGTACAATCGGTCCATTTGATTACCTCTTTGCCATTCGGGATTGTATTGATAGTATCCTCTTATATAAATCATGGTAGTGCAACAAAATTTTCTAGAGCGCAGGCGGTGGGAGACCAGGACGTGATCACATGCTTTCATCATAGGGCTCAGTTATAGACAGTGCTAGCGAGGATGGAGCATTTGGCCGATGTTTAGTCATAGGTGCATACATTTGGCCGATGTTTAGTCATAGGTGCATATCCTCTTATACCTCCGTTACACTCTAGTATAAATTCCATTTTGTACTATTCAGTGAAACACAGTGGTTGTACAGTTTTATTTCGGCGCGCTTTTGAGCATATAATGTATCGTGATAGTATATGACTACAGAACTGAACCAAATAGGTAGGAACCGCAAATATCTAAGTAATAGTTTCCTAGGAATAGGAAAAGTGTAACGAAGTTTCTTAACTACAAATTCCTGGATTTAAAAAAACGGTGGTGAGATATGTACATAGTAATTGAGGAGGTATACAGGTATATAGTGAAATCATGATCACTGGCAGGAATAATACACCTGAGCTCGGTTGAGGCATCTACCAATACCGATGGAGTAACAGTACGCAATAAATGCAAAGTGAACTGGCACGTGAACGAAAATGTATGTACAACTAAGGACTTTGCATTGTTAATAGCATAACGATGACTTACATATGTGCATGGGTAACGAGAGCGAGAAAATGAGTAAATACGTGTTCAGGGATAATACACCCGAGTTCAGAATACAACACAGAGTAAACGAGACGAAATTAGAGCTATACAACGTGATCCAATCTGTCGGATTAGTAGGAAGGAGGATAGGATTGGGGGCGACATATCCGTCTACCCGCCAGCGTGACCGATGCTTGTTGAACACCTAGATTATGAGCCAGAGCCCCACCCCTAAAAGAGTGAGAAGTTAAACATAAGCTTTGCAGCCCGCACACCTGAAGAAGACTCTTAATCCTATCCGTCAGTGTGTTACACGTAAGCGGGGGATCCGTTGTTGCCGATTGGAACAGGAATATTTTTTCCTTGAAGTGAAGATAGGTATTTATTAAGGAGGGACCCCTCATTAGCATCTAGCTGGCAGGCGACTTCCGTTTTCTTCCCGTAGTGGTCCGTTTTGAATGGAGATGCTGTACAACCCGTCTCCCTCATGCAACCGGAGATATTGAGCCGTGCTTATTCTTTATACGGCCTTAAATTGAAGAAGAGCGAGTGCTGCGGCTTGGGTAACTTGAGGGTCGGACGAGTTTATGCCCTCTAGAATTAATTTATGCTTCTAGTGCTGGTCAATTTTCTCCCAAAGTTTTGCCCAAGGGGTGTTCCTTTTTTTCACACTCTAAGATGGAGTGCTGAATCTCGCAATCAACCCCACAAAAATAATCAAGCAACCACTAGCGGATGTGCATTCTGTCGTCCATCGTGCGCACATTTAGCTATGTACAAGTGCGTAGCTTTAGGCAAAGGGATACTAAGCATGCCTGGTGCATTCATCCATTGTTGGAATCTGCCGAGTTTGGCTCGATAGGTAGAGATTGTCGATGCTGCTCTGTCTCCTTTGAGAGCATTTGAGATAATCGTACCAAGGTTCGGCATGCTCAGTTGTAGAGCTACTGTCGCTAGTGTCGAACCTTCGAAACGAGGAGCTAAACACAGTCTCAATGTACTTCTTGTTTAAATATACTTATTTATTCTTTATAATCGGTATATTGCACATAAGGGGGGGGGGAGCGGGCCGCTCAGGAAGCGCCAAGAAACCTGGATGACTCTTCATCCATGCTGCAGCGCGGGGACGCTTGGCCTCTTTCCTTTGCGGTGCTCGCGGCTATATAGGTGCACCCAGGCTCGTCTCTAGAGAATCTATTGAGCCCTGCTTGATCCTTTGAGGATCGAACGATAGGAACATTAACAGTACAAACTATCACTTATACCTCCGTTACACTCTGGTATAAATACCATTTTGTACTACTCATTAAAACACTGGGGCTATGGAAATAGTATAGCCTGCGGACTAGAAATTTATAGGTTTTCGTGGAAAAGAAACGATTCGAAAGTCGATAAGCATGAAAATGAACCGAGATTTCAGAAACTGAGACCCAAACGCTCGGGGCAGAGACACGTCTTCAAAAAGCTTTGTGCCAATAGGGAAAAGAATCCCATCTCTTACAAAATCTGTGTCTCCAAGTGGAACCGTGTGAAAACGCATCGACTCCTGTTGTGCTATGGCAAGGCCTGCTGGAAAAGAATCTTTCGCTTTTGGTGTTCCTATCATTAGCAAACATATATCAACGTCTGGACACCCCCTTCTATTTGTGATAATTCTGAACGTGTTTGTATCTATTCTCCAATCATCGTAGTCTATTAACCTGCTAGCTTCGTCGGCTTCTGCATTTCAATTTCTCGGAATCCACTGGACATTCACGTTTATTTTTCCCTTTTTCTCTAGTTCCCAGATCGATTCTGCTAATTAATGCAAAAGTAAAGATAAGCTTCCTTTCTTGTAAATGACTGTTGCTGACTGGTTGTCTGTATTAATGCGAACGGCGTCTTCTACTAGGTGCGGAAAAGTTTCTAGGCCAAATTTTATGGCAATTAGATGGGCTGGGAGTTCTCTAAATGTTTTAGATTCAGTTTTGCCGTCTATGTCTAGCAGAATAGCTCCTACAGAATGTGCCGAAGCGTCAACACTTACAACCTCGTCGTAATAGAACTCCTCTAAATCAGGTAGAATCGAGATCGATGGGGAGGTGTCCATCGAGAGGACCAGTATCGGGACTCACATGATTCTCCCTCTGACTTTTGCCACCTGCGACTCAGTGGCCAATCCTGGATTGTGCATCAGCAATTTCTCTCGATACTGCCCGTGTGTTTCGTTTATCTGAGTCACTCATAATAAGATGCATAGAAGCTAATGACCCAAACCATCGTAGTCTTTCATGTAGCGAGGGTTTAGAGGCCCTTAAAGACTGGATTAGCTCATCTTTGGCTCTTGTAAGCCTTTCAGGGGCGAGAGAAACTGACATGCATCTGAGATCAATGTTAGATCCTAGCCAAGTAGCTCCCATTTGCACTTGTCTTGCCATCCTGTTTCTGAGAGATCATTCTTGGTGACAGATGCTGCTCGAGAGCACTTCTTTCTGGAAGGATCAAAAATAATGCCATCATCTAAATAAATGGCCACTCCTAGTCCGAGTGACCTCCACTTTGCAAATGGGCGCAATAACTTTGTGAAGATATGCGATGACAGTCCGAAAGAAAGGCACAAAAATTGATAGGATACACTCATCCACTGGAATCCCAAGCACTTGATATGTTCTTGATAAATCTTCACGTGATGGTATCCTGATTTGAAATCAAAAGTTGCCAGGAACCGTTGGGTAGGAAAAACGTGCATTAGTTTGCTCAGATCTTCAAACTTGAGTTTTGGTACTGCCAGGAATTTGTTGAGGTGTAAAAGGTCCAGAATTAGACGTGGCTTCTTACCTTTTGCTACGACAAAGGGTGCAGGGGGAGAGAAACGAGATCGTGCTGAGCGACTTTTTGGATTGCTCCGTCGAGAGGAGTTCTGAAATTTCGGAAGTAACGAATTCAGCATGCTCGAGAGCTGTTTTCCTGTTCTGATGAAATCGAGATTTTGATGGTCTACTTGCAAAGGGTATCGAGTAACCTGATATGATAGTGGTCGAGACAAATGAGAAGGCTCGAGAGCAATTCAAACTGCATGTTTGAGATGAATAGAACCTGCATGAAACTCACTATTTGTTTTTGGACACTCTCCACCAATGTCTTTCTTGTCCACACGCTTTGCACAGAATCTTTCTCCGATCCTGTTCATGGTAATAGGTCCGGAAACCGTCTGGCTGACGAAGGATCCCTCCTCCGCTATTGGCTACGCCTGGAGTAGTCGCTGTATGGCTGGAAGCCATACTGCTGACGAGAGTCGAATGGAAATCCTTGCTGCTGGGCCTCGAAGGAATTCTGGAACATGAGTGAAGCAGGGGGCGAGGCTGCTTCCCTCTTCCGAAGGAACGCAGATGGTGACGGTTGTTTCCTTTTTTCTGGAGTTGTCGTCATCTTTCTTCTTAATCGCCTCCAGGAACTCGCTGAGGTGCGAATCCGTTGTTCTGAGCAAATCCGATTTATTTTTATTATCCAGAAACTGGAATACTTCCGGATCCTTCCGGATCCGCTATCTTGAGAGTCTCATTCCTGACCGTCAAGTCTTGAATGACATCGCTGATGACAAATCCGATATTTTCGTAATTCTGCAGAGACACGAGTTTGCATACGTTAGACACATTAAGATCATAGTGACGAGCGTGGCCTCCTTACTTGAAGAACGTTGCTGAGAAGGAGGAAGGCTGAGGAGGCTGAGGAACTGCATCTGACCTGACAGCCTCCACAATACGCTGTAAATCCCTTGGATCGAGACGTATAGCATTGTCTTCTACTATTTCTTCCTGGTAGATTGCGTCTGGTGCTTCTTCTTGATGTTGGTGATCGTCGTTCATGATGATGAAATATCAGCAGATCAGTATCCGACCGCCCAGGAAGCGCCAAGAAACCTGGATGATTCTCCATCCACGCTGCAGAGCGGCTCCGCTTCGCCCTGCCCCTTTGCGGCGCTTGCGCCTGTACAGATGCACCCTGGCTCATCTCAAGAGAATCTATTGAGCCCTGCTCGATCCTTTGAGGATCGAACGACAGGAACATTAATAGTACAAAATATCACCTATACCTCAGCCTGCATAGCAGCAATGTACGAAGCAGAGTCGCCTCTCTGCTATAGCTCCAGATTCAATTTTGAAACGCTGGACGACAACCATGTGGAAAGGATGTGTGCATGCCGTGGAGGCGATAGCGAGCCGTGGTCTTTTTTAAAGAAGGGCAGTGCAATCTCAGATAGATCACTTATCATGCTTCTTGCTTATTGAAACTTTTCCCTAAAAGTTGCAGTGCAGTAGCAGCGCGCTGTAAACGCATAAAATTGCTGAAGCTTTGGTGGGACTGCAATGTTTCACGATCTACTATATTGCATAATTCACAAAAATGACGTTACTACAAGTACGATTCGTATTTCAGACCCATGCATGGAGCCTTTGGATCGAGGAAATTGGTGTGAGGCGATGTCAAACAGGTGAGCTGCCTATTCCTGTCTTGTTCTGAAATGAGCATGAAATGATTTGCTCTGAAGTGAGCCTTCAAATTGAATTTCGACAAGCTAGCGCATGGTAGCCCCAAGCGAAATCCAAAGAAGAAGCCATCCACATATCGGATTGGCTCTGAGCTTCGTAATGTGTGTTGTGCTATGTATTAGAAAATAACGTGACGAAATCTGTACATAGCGCGTAGTCGTACGTGTTTGTTATGAGATTTCAAGCATCCTCCGATTAGTCCATTGAAAACGCACCGTGCCTTTCAATTCAATCGTTTCTGGAAAAAAGACTTAATGAGATACTAGGAAACTAAATTTTGAGATGTCTGTTCACCCCAATAGCGTGTCGTCTACGGCCACTCTGAGCTAACTCAGCGGCAACTCAAATAACCAATAAGACGGTGAATATGTCGCCATGTGCTTCTGTAACAGCTCAAAGTTGAGTGGGAAACGGACCTTCTTGATACAACACATTAATGCCATCTTTGAACTGAGCCTACTCCCTAGAGCGAAGCGACCCCCTTTTCATCAAAACTGGAATAGTTCTCAAAACCTATGGAGAATTTGAAGGCTACATCGTACCGTATCATCGCATCTGTTTTGCTTATTTCTCCAAAACTTTCAAGGTTTTTTAATAACTGCCCTTTTACTGCAATTCTTATTATTGTGTGTTTCACAAGTTAAACTCAGTTCCATTTACACAGCGTTGTGAGAGAGATCCTTGTTGTGTTCGATCCAACTTGGACAGCACCAAGATAATGTTTTAGCAAAACTCAGAATCCCCTCATGGAGCAAATGCTCTTGAAGTTACACTCCTGCAGCCTCAATGTGATTCCGATGAATCAAACTATGAGCCAATAATTTCATCGCATGCGTCAATCAAATCTGATGATTCGTGCATGATCCCGCAAATATTGTTTGGAAATTAAGCGTGCTGCTTCTGGGACATTGTTAACAAATATGTTTTACAACAGAATGTTTTACATCAGCAGAATAAGGGCTTCAGTGGTTGAACTTGATGCCTAAAAGAAGCCAGGAGATGTCGGAACTTGTTTAACAAAGCCTTTCATGTGTATCACCATATTACTGCAATTCCTGAAATAAAGTTTGCTCTATATCACACAGCAGACCACCCAAAGCCAATGAAAAACCTCAAGGACAACGTTGTTTACATAAGGGGCTTCCTCTCTTTTGACATGGGGGCGGTCGCATCAACTTTAGGCGCAAATACTGTCTGAAAATCAAGCGTGCTGCTTCTGAAACTTTATACATACCATTTTCTGCGCATAGTTCAGTGGAGTCGCAACGTTGTGACAGCGACGTCGCAGCGGCCTCGCATCCTCTAACGCCCGCCATCAAGTGATGTGCTTCACGTTGCTGCGACAGTAGTAAGTTTTCTTTATCCGAAGAATGCTGCAACGAACGATGCCTGAATCGTTGAAGCCTCACGAACAGGAGATAGTTTGTTGTACAATTCTTCGTTTGACGGTTTAAAGATTTTCTAGGCTTAAGATGGTCCAGAATATTTTTAGCTATCTTACCCTGTGGTAGTTTCCATGCAGAACTGAATGAGTGGAGGTTTTCGAGACGATCATCGACTTTCAGATACTACTTCAACAAGAGAACAAGACAATGCAGGGGTTTTCACTACACAGGATGTGGAAAGAGCGGAAATAATTTCCTAACTAAGGAGGAGTGCCATGAGAAGTAGGTATTTTACAACCAACTTGGAATGACTTTCTCAGATTTTTAGAATGCTCAGGTGTGAGAAACGTTATCCACGCAGTGTTTCTATCTCTCCAGCCCAAGCTTCACCTGCAGATAAGCGAAAAAAGAAACCGCTGTCTCGTCCTACAGGATGTAAGATGCCCCATATTTACTCAAGTTCAACTAGTCAGTGCTCGTCTATTTCTAATTTCAGATTCTGGGACGAAACCAGTGGAAAAGACAACGATGATAAAGCACATCATTTTGGATGGGAGCAATCGGACTTACTACAAAAGTGATCCCCAATGGGTTGACTATGCATTTTGCCTTGGCTACAGGTAGTCCTGAACGCTTGCTGCTACTTCAAAGGAATAAAGAAAATAGAATGACAATGCCTTGATAGAGGTACAACAAAAATGCATCAGTCAGTAACGAGTCAATAGCGTTGCTCTAGTACTTATATCGCGTCGCCAAAGCTTATTTCCTTTACTCATACGCTGTAATCCGTTTTCCGTAGCTGTTAGGTTATTCGTTAGCAATCACAGTGGAGGGTCACAAATCTGAGATGGCAGCTCGGTCTGAGTGTAGAGCAAATCTAGAGATCTCCCTCACGTTTATTTCGGGTTAGCACATGCTCACTCAGGCTTGCCCAAGAGTTTTCCTAAATGCGTTTATGTTTTTCTGCAACAGCGTCAGGTGACTCAAAGGTTGCGCCCGCCCCATTTCTCTCCTCTGGACATTGTACGCTTGGTCACAGCTTTAATTAGGACATAGCTCGGCTAAACAAAGTCCAGTAAGAGTCGTCAGGGTTTCTCCAGATACACTACCAAACTACAGTACCCAGCCACCTGTAATTACAGTGTGTTTCATAATTGCGGGACAGCCCCACCTTTTCCACCCACGGCTTTTCCGAAGGCCCTGGGATTTTTCTCCATATCTCTCTGGTCAGCACCTAAGATAACCCTGGTACTACAGGTGCGTCATAAATATTGACGCACTGAAGTTGTGCTGTAAAGAGGACAACATCACGAAAACCACTATATATGCATATCCAAATGAAGGTCATGTCATAGCCAATACAAAAAATCCACCCCTGTTGAGAGAGCGCTCTTTCCTTGTAAAAGCAGCCACGAAGATATCAGCAGAGATTATTGCCGATGCGCCGCAACTGAAGTTTGTCCATTATTCTTCCATATTACAAAGAGGGGTAAGCTTTAGGAAAACGATACTCTTATGGGAAGTAGGGCAGGTCTTGCTCTCCAGATATCACATGAAAACATGTCCTTGTTCGCAAGTCTGATCGTGTTCCCGCCAAAGAAAGGCATCTATGTTTTACTATAGGAAATTTTTTCCTTTCCTTTTTTCTCGGCCAAACAATCTTCTAAGGACACATTTTCCTGCTTATCTTAATTCTCATCACAAGAAGAATTCATAGGTGCTTTGGCAGGGCTTGACTGTTGTTCAAGGAATAAAAGTTGTACGGGCCCAGTTTCAAAAATCTACTTGAGGGACTTCAATATGGCAGAGAATAGGCTTCCTTGTGAACCGAGTTTCAGTCTACGGATGACTTCATATGGATATCTCAGAGAGCGAGAGCTGCGCTATCATCCACACAAACATCAAGCTCCTGAAGGCTTATTCAAGATCTGGGACGAAGTAGACCTGAGTTAGTTGCGGCGTAGAGGATGTGCGATCGCTCGCCTTCTCTCTGAGTGCCTCATCAAGGAAGGAGCTTGCTGTGAACAAGAGTGAATTTATTCGAATCGCCAAGACATGGGCTTTACTCTGCATATGCTTACTTGCAATGTTTTTGCATCTTTTCTTTTCTACAGACTCATTTTAGGTGCGTCAATAATTTTGACGCACCCTGTATATTTTCGAGCTCACGTTGGCAACCTTGTATTTTTAAAACTTTTTTATCGTGCTTTTGCCCAATTCGCAATCATGGACACACCTTCATGTTCCAATAGGTTCATTCAGCGGGCAATCAGAACTAGGAGACTTGAACATGTGTGTGCTTCCCTAGGCCACACTGTTCCCGAACGGTGTCCTTCCCCACTTCTTATGAAGATTTTGAAGAGAGAGAGAGACAAGAGAGCAAGACAGCCTATCTCAATATTTCTGCCACTCGCTTCTGATGACAGCAAGCTCCAGATTGGCTGACAAGAATGTTCTGTGATCCTGCCTTAGAACTACGGTTAGCAATGGGTATTCTGGTGGCTTCGCTAGGTGGCGATCCACGACTAGAACACCCACCCGACATCGGGATACTCCTACATTTTCTCTTGAAAACCTGTGAACCAATTGCTCAAATAGGTGGAAATTACTTTCAGGCACTTCTTGATGTTCGGCGCTGTTAAAAGAAATTCTACTCTTTGTCTGTTCAAATCTATGCTTTTCTGGAAATAGGAAAAAAAGGGGGGGATCCATCTAATGCAGTGAAGAAATCCACCCAATCGAGGATGTTTCCATATCTTGTTCCAGGTATTGTGATCAGTCATGAATTTGACTTGGCAATTTCGGCGATGAAAAGCTTCATATACGGCGGTAAAAACTTTTGCCAAAGTGATGTCGTGTTTTTGGTCTCTACAGAAGCAGACCAGAGCAGAGAGAGATAGCGATGTCTAATTTGATAGCACAGATATATGGATAGAGGTGATCAGAAAGTGTTTGAGAGTAGTTTTTATCAATTTGAGCAGCTGGTTCACGCGTTTTGATACAAACTGTGGGAGTACCTCGTTTCTGGGCGAGTGTTGCCTCCTTGGATCGCCACATAGCGAAATGTCATTTGCCTGTGACTAGTGTCAACTGTATCACTGAAGCAGGTCTACAGAGCATTCTTAAAAGCCAAGTTGGAGTGCTTGCGGCAATAAGCGGCTGGAAAATTGAGGTAGGCAGTCTTGGATGCACAATGTTCATCGATATGGATCTCCTCAAACTCCTCATAACGAGTAATAGTGGCAGGCTGTATGGAGTCAGTGTGGTCCATTGAAGCTTAAAAATTTATCTTTTGTAGTTTCGATCACGTAGCTAATAAACTTGTTAGAACATGGAGTTGTGTCATGATTGCGAGTTGGGCAGGAGCAGAAAAATATAGTTTCGAGAAATTAGTGTGTGGCAACCTTAGGCTCGAAAATGAGGTGACAGGGTAACTTCCAGTGCTGATCACAACGGTACTAAATAAAAAATTTGACGGTCCCGAGGGCGTTCATTCGACTGATAATGTAACGGTCCTTTAACTAGAGAATCTTTTTTGAAATGTGAGAGCTACCAGTAGATTGTATGGTTATATATGATCATCGTAATGAGATCATTAACAAGAATGTGATGGAGTTAAGTGGGTTCTGCGAATGGTTTCAGATATAATGTCTCAGGAAGACATACGGTATTGAATGTGCATTTTTGTGCTGATGACGTCAACGCGGGATGCATTAGTGAGGTGAGCTGCACCAAGGTGCACATGTCTCTCCCTAACTCGCACTGTAAGTTACAATTTTTCAAAGTGCGCTTTATAGGCGTATGGAAGCACTGATGGCGAAGAGTTTTGCAACGTGCAGCGCCCATTCCTACGAGGAGCTCACATGTACACATGGTATTTCAATCTGGATGTGAAGGTTCTACTTGGAAATACAAACACTTGAGTGTTCGGAAATCATGCTTTCCTTTAGGAACCACCCTACATCTCAGGAGATGCCGCTTCTGGTCGTGTGCAGCGAGAAGATGAAACGATAGCTGCGATTTTGTCACTGAGACCCAACCACTGCCATGATATCTGCTAATAAACTTTTAGAGTAAATAGTTATACGCATGTGTGTATGGATGTAAATGTATCACGTCTACATTCATGCATGTTTCTTGTAATTTTTCATCATTTTATTGCTCCTACTCGGAGAAATTGGCTTCTAGGCCCTTCTTGAGCACAGGATAATGACGGCATGCACACTCATGTCCACAACAGACTCCGTCTACATACCTGGCATCTTTCACACTTCGAAAATGATAGGGAATACCAAACGTTGAGGCGCAGACGTTGTGCGAATGGAGCAATGACGGATGCAGTGGGAATGCTAAATACGAGAGGTTTACGCAATGTTTCCAGGGTTCCGTGGCGGGACCCACATCGTCCACTATCGGTCAAAGCCTCCGTGTCGGACAGTGTTTACACGAATCCATGGCACATAACATAGGAGTAGGCCGCTCTGCTACCGTTTCATTATCAGCACCACATGTTTGCGGCACAGACATGCTGCCCACCTTGAAAGGACAGACGAATCCCAAAGTGTGGTTCCACTACAGTGGAACTCACTCAGTCTCTTCACTCGGGACATGCACTTTGAGCCTCTCAATGAGGTCCCGTGAGGGTTCTGCTGCAGCAGAATTCGCCATTCGTTCTGAGAAGCAAAAAACACTCGAATACACAGAGTGAACGCATGTCCAGTTATCGAATTGATCGAACATTCTAAATATTTCCTAACATTTGAATTACTTTCGAGATTTACGGAGCATGTGAGTGCACAGATGACGGAGTGGTGTGTTGAAGTTAGTTTCGATAGTTTGAAGAGCATAGTATATATAATACAATAATCCCACGATCTAACAAGGTGAACGGAGCGGAACCTCTACAAATCTTTCAAAGGAAAGTGCAGTCTGCAAGTAAAATATGATGAGACTACTGATCCATTAATATTTTAACCACGTCTGTAAAACCAAAGAGATCATATTTTTATCCTCTAATGAAATTAATTTAGGCGCTCTCTGCTTTAAGATGTAAGACCAGAACCATAAGGTGCTTGCATTTCATCGTGAAAGAAATTTGTTGACAATGTCATATATACACCAATCGTTTGGAAAACATTTTGCTGTTCAAGGAAGCAAGAATAATGGAGTCAGGCATGAACTGATCATCGTGCGACCTTTGATGCAATTTTCCACTGTCCATGAGTTTACAAAGGCAATCATTTATTCAGCTGTCGTAGTGCAACTCCCAGATGCCATCAGTAACTCACATTGACAACTTGTAAAGTATAGACCGCAGTTTCCTGAGCGCATCGCAATTTGGGCGAGGTACCGACATGTATCTTTCTAATAGATCTAATATGTAAACCTAATGATAATAATTATCAAAATGCGGTGGCTAGGGCAGGTCCCCTTCCTAAATCGTGGAGAAAGGTAAATCCGAACTACTCTTGATTAATTCCCTATCAAAGCCCAATGGCAGGAACTAAAACTACTTGAATTTTAGAAGTTTTTTTTTGTTGTTTGTTGAAGAAGTTCAGATGGAACTCGTTGAACCATGTATGCAAGAAGATGGATGGTATTGATTTCCCCCATGCTCTTTTCGAAGATTTGAAAAGAATGAGGGTGCGTATGTCGATGACTAGTGTTATATCACGAAACCACAGCAGTCTTATAATTATCTGTTCACTACGTACTGTAACTATAATCAATTATCCAAATCAGAGGTACTCAACATCCATCAAGATTGTCTAGGATTTATTCGAAGATAACTGTTTCCAGCAGTTCTCGTGCTTACCTATCAACTCGAACGTCAACAAAACGTTTCATTGGATCAAAAAAAAAATCATGAGGCAACAACCAGAAATCGGTGCGCACTTTCGTTGCCCGGTAAGTGTGCAAAACATGCTAGGGTTGTGCAAAAGAACGAAGACTTAGACCCCAGCTTGTATTGAAGTTGTCTGACTCGATATCAGCAAACGCTTTTCTCTATATTCATGGAGGACAATAAACTCTATTTTTTGCTGGAGTTTTTCCCCTCAAGGACTTCTCATGTTTTGCGAGCTCGACGGGAAATGTTTCAAATTTCCGAATCTCTGAGGGGAAATCGCTCAAAGAGGAGCAAACTTCAGGCTACGATAATGGGGCAAAGGGACGAACACTTGTGGCTCTATCACATGAAAGTAGTCTTAGTTCGATGTATCCCGAATTCTCTGTGTGGAAGTTGAAGAATTGAAAATCTCACAATTCGAGGTGAAAATGGGCAAATCTGTTTGGGTAGTCACAGCCAAGGGCCAATCGTAGATATAGCAAAAAAATGTTGTTCTAAATGTTTTGCATCAAAAAATTTCCCATTGGAGTGCATGATATGGCTCCAGGAAGTTTGCTCGTTCTCCCGCATCTCGGACGGGAAATCGATGAGAAATTCGCCAAATTTTCCATCGATCTTCCATCAAGATCCCAAAGACATGTGAAGCCTAGAGAAGTGAAACTCTGGGAGAAAACAGAGCCGATCGCCTTTCATGAAAAGACAGGAATAAGTTTGCTTATGTTGAGTGAGACAACTTCAGCACAATATCCAAGTTACTCACCCTACTTTTATACAAACTGAGAGTCTTTTGAAATGAAAAAAAAAATTAGGAATGAGGAAAATTTTCCGAAGACACCAGAAATTGAGCTCATATAAAAGGGGATGCGTATCAAATTCACGCTTGTTTTAGCTTCAATTTTGCCTTTGATACGTTTCTTTTGTATCTTTTGTGTCTACGTGAGAGCATACTTCACAATGTTTTTAGCTTTTTAGCTCACTGCATTGCCGAGCACGATAAACATTTCCACATATTGTTTTACCGCAACCCTGATTTTTCAACTACTTTTTAGTTATTCGCACGGTCCACGTTCTCTACTCTCTGATTTTCGATTTGTTCATAGTTCTGGGATCGTTTTCGAATTCTTGCGTGTTTTTGAGATATCCTAATTGGTCGGGCATCTTTTTTGAAATTTCTTTCTTCAAATTCTGAAACGCTGCAAAACAGTGCCTAGAATCGACTTCGCATTCAGAACATCTGACGAATAAGGCAGCGTCATCATCATCATTTCTTGGATACGTCCACATAGAACAGATTGCGCAACTTGGCGCAGCCTACTCGAAAGCGATGGGCTGAGAGAGAGGTAGAGGAAGAGAGAGAGATGGAGCAGATAGAGAGAGCTACGACCTACTTTCGTCAGTTTTCGTGCCAGGAACTCGAACACCAACAAAAAATTTCATTGAATTCTCGAGAACAGGAAGTATTCATAATATAGAAATAATGAA
Source organism: Ancylostoma caninum (assembly GCA_037903475.1). Lineage (NCBI taxonomy): Eukaryota > Metazoa > Nematoda > Chromadorea > Rhabditida > Ancylostomatidae > Ancylostoma > Ancylostoma caninum. Next base: position 483,081 of record JBAJFG010000570.1, read on the forward strand.
TAATACAATAGATAAAATAGCAATAATAATAACAAAACAGAATAGCCATAAAATCACAATTCGATGAAGTCAGACAAGCTCTGTATATGAGAAAAACACTAGAATCTTCCAAACAAGATGTACTAACTTTCTATTGTACAACTTAATTCCACACATACAGTAGCGAGCAAAAAGATTGCAACTTTTGGTTTCTCGTGTATAACTTCTTTCAAAGCAGAGCATGAAGGCTCAAATTTTTTCGACAGTTGTAGATACTCGTACAAGAGAGGAAGAAGTTAAAACTTCCTCACCCCGCCGACTCTACCTTTAAAAATTTTTTTTTCGCAGAGGTCCAAACCTGTGATTTGGCACCATATGCAAAGTCTTTCAAAACGTAGTATATTGTTGGGATCAGGCTCCGAATTGATTGCTTGTATAAGATTCAACATGTATTTGTCAGGAAATGTGCTTGTGGTGACTACTGGCTGACATTTGCGAAAACTATGTGAAGTTCGTTCAACAGTGATGTTTTATGAATGTTTTTGCCTCTCTGGCACCTTCTATCAGCCTTGCTTGAAGGGAAGAGATGCTGCTGATGGTTCCAAGGGTTTAGTTACAGGTGCTAGAATTTAGTACATTTCTTTGCTCCCTCGGGATTCCGAAACATTCCGAATAGTTGCAATGCAGCCAATTGTGCATATCACGGAAAATAAGATTTGGAATTTTTTTCTGCCCTGAGAAGGAGGATACCTCAGCGATCCCATGAATAATAAAGATGCTTCAGGATTCCTAGAATATTGCCGTTTACATGGCGACTCATGTCGCCTTGAATTCATCGAGGCAGGACTACTCGAAGTGAGGAGTGTTTGCCAGTAGCAGGAGTGGGTGTGCTCCTTTGCTCTCCACAAGAGATTTCAAACTTCACCTAGACTCCTTTGCTTTGGAAATGTCTCATTCGATCAGATCAATTTTAACTAAAATAGCCGGTTTTTATTATGGTAGGACACAGTATCCCACTTCGGTGGTGTCTCGTACAGTTCATTGCATTTTAGCAAAACCTACTCATCGAATCCAAGGCAACATGAGTCTACATGTACATGGCAACATGAGTCTACATGTACATGTAGACTCATGTTGCCTTGGATTCGATGAGTAGGTTTTGCTAAAATGCAATGAACTGTACGAGACACCACCGAAGTGGGATACTGTGTCCTACCATAATAAAAACCGGCTATTTTAGTTAAAATTGATCTGATCGAATGAGACATTTCCAAAGCAAAGGAGTCTAGGTGAAGTTTGAAATCTCTTGTGGAGAGCAAAGGAGCACACCCACTCCTGCTACTGGCAAACACTCCTCACTTCGAGTAGTCCTGCCTCGATGAATTCAAGGCGACATGAGTCGCCATGTAAACGGCAATATTCTAGGAATCTTGGAGCATCTTTATCATTCATGAGGTCGTTGGGGTATCTTCCTTCTCGAGAAAGAAAAATTTAAATCTTTTTCCGTGACGTGCACAATTGGCTGCATTGCAACTAGCCGGAATATCTTGGAGTCCCGAGGGAGCAATGAAGCGTATTAAATTCTAGTCCCGAGGAAGCAATGAAACGTATTAAATTCTATCACCTGTAACTAAACTTTTGGAACCATCAGCAACATCTTTTCCCTTCAAACAAAGCTGATAGAGGTAGCCAGAGAGCCAAAAACATCCATAAAACATCACTGTTGAACCAAATTCACATTCGTCTTCGCAAATGTCAGCCAGTAGTCACCACAAGCACATTTCCTAACAAATACGGGTTGATTCTTAGGCAAGCAATCAATTCGGGGCCCGATTCCAACAATAGACGCCATTTTGAAAGACTTTGCGTGTGATGCCAAATTACAGATTTCGTCCTCTGCGAAAAAAAAATCTTAAAGAACGTAAAGTAGGCAACGTGAGGAGTTTCTGACTTCTTTCTATCTCGCATGAGTATCTACGACTATCGTAAAAATTTGAGCCTTCTTGCTCCGCTTTGAAAGAAGTTATAGACAAAAAAGCAAAGGTTGCAATCTTTTTGCTCGCTAGTGTATGAAAAGACTACCAACACATCTGAAGTATTTTACTGCGAGTAGAACTGTGCACGTACATTTTGTACATGGACCAGTGTCTATTTGACAAATTGGTTTGTTTTGAACCAAACTCGCACTTCAGTTTCTCAGAGGACTGTGAATGAATTGGTAATGACGTTACTTCGGAATTTTTGGGTGCTTCTCTTTGATTTCATATTACCGAAATTATTTCATTTTCTGCTACTAGAACTCCGAAATCGATTTCTAAAATCCCGCTCTTTTAAAAAGTGGAGCACCGCATGTAAGGTCATTGGATTGGCGGAAAACCCGTTTTAAGGAATGAAGTTCGTTCCTTACCCGTAACGAGGACCTTGAAATGAAGAAAAGCCATGAAATCATGTCTAGAAGTGTGTATTTTTTCAATGCAATAGATAGTTGAATTCTGAGTTCTGATGTTATCTCGACTGTCGGCGTAGCAGTCTTGAGATAGACCAGTGGATGACGAAACCATTCAAGGTCGTGGGCCATGGCTGCAGGAATGAGACAATCTGAAATGCTCACATTCCACACTTTAAAGTATTTGGTCAATGAGTACTCGAATGCTCCGAGAAGTTTAAATAACAAACCCTCATGATCAATCTACTCACAGTATTTCACACAGGCTACAACATTTGTGAGACACCCATCAAATTCCGATTTCTCCCTTTGGTGCCAAGGCAATTGACAGTCCACATTTCCAAATGAGTACGCACATTAAGCAAGTCGGAGCATAAACACTTCCAGTGCTGTGCAGGCCCAACTATCCATAGCCATTTAGACATCGGGCAGGCCGAGCATCTAATACCGCGATGTTAACGTAAAGAGCGTCGACCAAAAGTGTCCGAGTAATTAGGTAATAACCAAAGGCACCACTAACTTATTAAATAAGATCACAAAAAACTTGTTACAGAGATAATAACACTCCATGTGGAGTTGCACGTTTACATCAGCATCTTGTTTGGACTTTTGTCCCTTGTTTCATTCAGGGGAAAGGGTTGAGTATAAAGTAGGCAAGATTGGCGCGCATCCAAATTCTGAGTCAATTTCGAGAAACGCATTGGTTTTTCATCCTGTTCTTCGATCACAACCGGGGCAATTTTAAGACCATTGCCACCTTTTTAACTCTTAGAGTCGTCATGACCCGAGTACTGCCGTGGACGTTCATTTTTAGGATTCACAGTCCCTCACACTTTAATTTCGAATTGAGAAACTCTAAAAATGCTACACAAATGCTCAGAATTGAATTATCGCGCGGCCTTGCAGAAAATCTTGGAAGAATTCGAATGTGCTGATGTAGACGCGCAACTCATCCGCAGTTGCACCAGTGAGGAAGGGATTTTTGAGTTCTTGATAGCACTATTCCATTTGCCGTACCACCGGTAAATTTCCATTTTAGTTGGATCTTCATTGCTTTCTACACAATATTTTTTCCTGCCACCTTGAGCGTCCAGCTGAAGACTTCTGCGTAATCTTGTACACTATGTCATCAAATAGATTCATAAATAATATTTACGAGTTGTTCACGCTGCTACCAGATTGTAGTTTAGATTTTGATTTGATGTACTGTTGCCTAGACTCACTTTACTGTGAACGCTCTGCAGAGTGAAGATTGTGGAGAAATCAACCCGAGTATTTAACAAATACGAGTCGATCAGATATGTTGAACACATTGCCAAAATCATCACAGTTTGCAATATAAGCTGAAAAAGTAACATCACGACAACTAGAGAAGGATAACCTATTCAGGATTTGAAAGGTAATTCAAAGTACGTAGTTACAGCACTAGATAATTATCAGGTTTATTCGTAAGTCCTGCCCCTATAGCATATTTTCTTTCAAAATTGAATGAATTCAAATAAAAGCCCTTCCATGTAAATACTGGTAGGGATCCAGATTTTTCTGGCGTCGGAGCACGAGAGTTTTGCGAAATCTTTTGTATCTTTCAGATAGCACTGCAGTTCATAATCATTGGTGGAGAGAGAGAGGTGTGAAGACATCAGACGAAAAGCCGATTCATCGCAGAGCGAGATGAGACTAGATCCTCGGTGGACCCGCACTCTCGAAATCCTTGCATAGTACTCAGACTCATATCCTCAATGGCGGAATGCTGGATACAGTGTACAAAAAAGGGACACAGACGGGAAGGCCGCAATGGAAACGACTTTGCCATAGCGTGCACAATTCTAGCCCATTGACAAGCAATTGCGACTTGCAAAAGCTCGAAGCATTCTGGATATCTGCACGAAATTCTAGAACGAATAACAGAAAAGAACATTTATCGATAACCACTGAGCTGATTTCGTTCATAGCATTGTGCGAGATATAAGGTTGTTACCAATCAGCTGGAATAGCTAGTAAAATAACATCAACTGGAACCAGGGAAGCGGACATCTTGAGCAGCACTGCCCCGCATTCTGCAGAATATAGGGCACGGCCAGGTCACTGTCCCAGTTCCATGCGTTGGTGGGTCACCACGTCAGTCCAGCGTTTGCTCACCCGGAACTTTTGGAGGTTGATCAAGCTGGATTTTGTCATATGAGTAATAGTATTTGGATAAGAGAATGCTGAACATTGGGAACATGGTGAGAAGGTCAATTGAAACTTCGAAACCACCCAGTTCCGCTCAGTATACGCGTACTGTCAACCGACCAAATGGTGTAGAGTTAATCCACAATCAACGATAAGTTCTTTCAAGCCATAGGGTCGCACAGGATACTGCGCAGAAGATGTGAAAACTCTACTGGATAATTGGTAGGATAAACTACCGTAGAGTGGAGGAGTGGAGTGAGAATGGTGCTAATAAGGCTCTACATACTTCACTGTAAGCCGTGATTCTGGGAGCTGTGTGATGGCACTACGCCATTCCAAAAAGCTTTCGTCTCAACTACTGAGTTTTATTTGTCTGACCACCATGGTTCACTAGCACATATCTTCTTTATTCATCGGTGACTCATTTTTCCTCTGTTTTTGAATACCTGAGTAACGTCATTCATGGCACAATTGGATGAAGCTTTTCAAATGAGCACTCGTTAATCTAACGAAACTCTCGATCGTGTTGGTACTGCCGTGAACAGAAGATCTGTCACCTGCGGGGACCGTTTACATGATCATGTGAACTAGATGCGGCCAACGGTATGTAGGAGAGACAGAGAGTCGCTTAGAAAAAGATTGGATGAGCACCGACGAGCTTTCACTCATCCGCAATCATACCCCAACAATAGTTTCTCCAGGCACCGCACGACAATGCACACACGAGAGTCCGTACCGGATTTTGAAACAAAAATACTGCATCGTCACCTTGAAAGACCGCTAGAGAGGAAGATCATGGAAGCGAAAGAAATCAGGAGGTGCAAGCCGGAGATTAACAGTCGGGAGGAATTAGTGGAAGCTCTAAAGTTCATTGCTTGACCGATCAGAGAAGGAGAAACAGTGATAGGATTACGCTATAACGAACCTTTATACATATACCCACCGTGGTCCTAAAACGAACTCATTGCTTCCCATTCGAGATCTGACGAAGGCGCCAAAAGCTAATCAAATAAAAAAGTTGAAGAAGTTCTCGCACTACGCTGAATACAAGATAACAAAACACTGGTTAACATCCTTCCCCATTCAAGCCTCCGTAGATACATCTATTGGCTCTCTGTACTTCCAAATCCCGACTTCCAGCACTTCATATTCCGGTGTTTTTAAAGCTTCCGACTTCCGAAATGTTAAATCTGACTTCCGTTCATCCCTGGTTGGAACCATCCCTGAGGGGAAGAATAGGCAGTGAAAATACCTCAGCTCAAAACGCTTTGCAGATTTTGCGGACTCCAAAAATCCAATGAAACCAAAATTTAGCCGAAAGGTGGTGAAGTTGTGCTCATTCAGATGATGCCGTGATCTGGGAAAGAGCTTCAGTTTTAGCCGAGCCATGACAATTCAAATTCAACTGTCAAAACCCAACATCGATTTTGCAACAACCTCATAAATAATATTGCGAAGTCGTGCCAAGCTTCTGCAAACATAGATTATGATCAGCAAGAGATGGTGTACTACTCGTGACAATATGATAAGCATATAGGGACAAAACTTATGACTCAACCTAATAGAATCTTCTAGTGTTCTAAGTGAAGTAAAGGACTCAGTGTTTGAGCTAAAGTTTCCGCTATTTCGTGACGTTCGTATTTCGTTTAGTAACGACTTTCTCCAATTCTTTGCACAAAAACGGTAGGAAGCTACGAAATTGTGTGGAAAAAAAAAGAAAAATGAAAATTGGCGAAAAGTGTTCATGCCATAATTTTTGCAGTCGTCCATATTTCGCTGCTAAACTAATTCGTAATCATTCCTGATCTCAAAATAACAAATATCGCAACTTCATAAGAAGCCGTCATCAACTGATGCACCTCCCTCTGTCTTACAGACTAATCTCGATGACAGAGCCGGTGTATGTGTGAATAGCCAAAGCCCAACTAATGTACTAGAATGAAATAATAAAAATAATACTACCAAGCTCATTGGGATCAGAATAATTAAACACACAACTATAAGGCTCATGCAATGCAAACCCAAACTCAAAAATAAAATAGACAGAGTTGCTTTTCTCCTATTCTCATTGGAACAAAAACCGGAAATTTCTTACGGCTACGTAATTTCTTGCTGAAACAATTAAGAGCGTACCGCGAGTGAACCACTCGTCAACAGACCTACCTGCAACGCAAAACCCAGTGAGAATTTGCGTTGCATCTTTTTGACTTGGTCAGTTATCTGTAAGTTTTTGAAATGCCTTTCAATCAAGATGTAGCACAATAACGTTGGTATGATGCCTGACATAGTAGATGCTACCACGTATTCTTCCTCGAAGCCGCGGAATTTTTGTGTCTAAATAGAGCTCTGCTGATTTAAGAATTAAACACGTCATATCTACTGAGTTATACCAAGAGTGGATGATCATTTCGGAATGCACAAGGTCTTGTTATTCGTGTAAGGAAAAAACCTACCAAGCCTCCGATCACCAATAAGGTGGCCGAAGATGTAGTAAGTGCAATGACAATACCCGCTGTGATAGGTAGTAGGTTTACAAGCAAGGTCCTGAAAACAAAACATAACATTCAAAGACAGCAATCATGATAAAAAACGTCGATTTTTCCATGAAATTCTACTCTAGAGGCTACTCTTGTGCTCATAGTAGAGTGCGAGTGGTTTTTAGACATTCGGACGTAGCCTTTCGATTGAGAATTTGATCTATGGAATGGATCAGCGCGCGCGCGTGTCTCCAACGCGATGTTTACTCCGAGGTGAATGCCCTGTAAGCATGGTGGGTGCATTTGTACATGCGTACGAGTTTTATTAATTGAGTAACTACATGATTCGGAGTGATTCCTTTTGCAGTTGCACTCCAATTGCTGGAACTTTCAAAATGAGCACAAATGCAAGAGGAACTTTTTCAGCGTGAGTGCTGCCTTTAAATGTGGTCCCAGATTACAGCGGTGGCCGAAAAACTGTGATAAATGCGACTTGGGTTACTGCACAATGGTTGACAGTACCCAAAGAGGTAAAAGAGTGAGCCAGCTACTAAATAACTGGCTCTTCACTCAAAAAAGTCGTTCTATTTTTTGTTCCTCGTTTTTCTTTCGAACAACTAATTGAACTGATTCATTCCAAAGACGCCCACTAATAGAATACAACAACTCGAACAAGAAAAATGAGAGCAGCGTTGACCAATTACAAACGCTACATTACCTGTTCTTCTATCCAACACATTTTTAATGTTTTGCCTGTTTCATTTTCTGCAAGTTTAATATGTGTGAAGCAATTCACACTGTTCGACAGATGATCATTCAAACTTTCTAAAACTTTCTCCAAACCTTTCAGCTGTTGGCCGAAGAGCTACGAACGTTCTGTAGATGTTAAACACTGTTCCAAGAGCCAGTTCTATACACTTGATTGCAAGCGCAACACAGAAGAGAGTGTTCGCTACGTATTTAGAAAGCGGCAAGAACGGCTGCCCAACAGGATCAACGTAAAGATCTACGGAGATCTGAACTTAGAATTCAAAATTACCACACAAAATACCAAAGTAATTTAATGAAATTGAAACTCACAAAATTCAGGAAGAATGTGAGTGTTGTATCAGCGAAGTAAACCATTGATTGGGCCATTAGAAGATTTTGGTAGTGAGATATAGAGGAGTACTTCCAAGCTATCTTAGCGAATATGTAGAGATGTATTGTCGCTCCAAATACAGTAGCTAAGATATTATTGGCGTATTGAAGGATGTTCAACGTAGTGTACGAGTAGACTTGGTAGCAGCCCACATAATCATATGCATTACTAGGAGATATAGTGTGATTCGGGTGATCCATACCTTCACCAAACTGGAAGATAGAACATTTCCGGTGATCTATACTGGGTTGAATGGAAAGCACTAGGCGCTTCGAAAATTGTAAATGTTTTTGGATGATCCGCCCGAACATGGAAGTGCGACATTACTTACCAAGGCGTGATTTTGGTATAGCGCGAAAACAAGGTTGCCTTGGGAAAAGTGATACCAATACACGGGCTTCGACACGCACAAGCATGCGGGTGAGATCTATCTCTATCGTGGATAACGGGACAGAATTGATGCACAAGTTCTGGTTACAAGAGATCTCGAACTATGAAAATGGTTTACAACAATGCAGTTCTTCTTGCTTATTCTTATACTTGTCTGGCTCTCCAGCTGACACCGCACTTCTGGCCTCCTGTTGATGCTCGCTGGTTTGCCCTCATATTTTATTCATGTAAAGACGAAATCAGTGTAGATGTATGTGGGGCATTAACTAATTTCGTTCATACTATTTGTGCGGTGGTAGCTGGTTGGCCAGTTCTACACTCTTCTTTGGTCAAGCTCCGATACTAGGTGAAGGCTTTTTCTCAGTTGTATGTACAGTGGACGTCAATGGCGGCCTCCCATCCGCTGCCTCAAGCAGCATGCCGCGCAACCGCACCGCCCACGTCATAAACGATGTTTTCTGCTGTTGTTATGCTATATCTAGAGCATTTCTGCCCGATTTTAAGGATTTTTGACCAAATCGGGAAGAAAGCGACTAGAAATAGCATTCTGACGGCAGACGACACTGGTTCCGGCGCGCGCGGCGCGGTTGCGCTGCGTCCTTCTCGAGGCCGCAGATGGGCCACCGCCATTGTCGTCCAGTGTAATCTCTCACTCTGTGATGAGTGAGCATGTCATGTGTTACCAGCGTAATGTACGGCGCAGCGCTGTAGGACCCCATTGGTCCGTGTTGGCTTACGTTGAACATCTAGTCATTGCTCAACTTCGACTGTGCTACAGCTGGTCAGTAAACTCTTCGGAGATTCGTGGCACTCACGGATACAACAGCACAACCAACATTTTGTCCCTTAGGACGATTGCGCACAAGTTGAAACATGTTGATGAGAAGATCAGATGCGAGGTACTGGGAGAATCAGAAGCAAGAGTACTGGATACTGAGAGCTATTCCTACTATCAGGTACAGTTCTGCTCCATTCTGAAGCTGAGGATGCCCATCGTGGCGTAGCTATGACTAACCTATTCGCAGCTCTGCATTTTCAGAGTCCCAGGAGAGGCAACGAATTCGGTGAATTTTTAAGAAGCTCGAGGATGAAACACCCAAGACTGAAGCTGAGTGACGAAAAGTCCAACCGGTTCACACGAGGGACACTTTTTTAGACTCGTGCCACAATACCGGCTGGCCAGAGGTAATTTCGTTAGGTCGTGAAAGGCAGCACCCAAGGGAATTTCCGTGTCGATCAACATTCCGTCACTCCACCTCAGTCTTGGGTGTTTCATTCTCGAGCTTCTCAAAAGTTTTTCTCAATCGTTTCCTTTCTTGAAGAACTGTGACTGAAGAGCAGCGAATACATCGGTCATACCTTCCGCATGATCAGAACTGTACCTGGCACATATTTGAGCTGCAGGAGCCTCGACGTCAGTGAACAGTTCTCAGAACAGTCTCGAATTAAGGAGCTTTATACTTATAATGGACAACGTGTAGACAGTACATAGAGTGAACTTCTTTCAGAATACTATCAAAACAAAACTCAAAACAACAACACTTCTTTCGCAAAAAGATTTTGCTACTATGGACTACTGTGGACGAGTAGACTCACTTCTTTCAAGGTGGAGAAAAAACAAAAAAGAATCAAACTACAACAAATACAGATGCAACCACAGAAGCTTTTTTAACTGTATTGGGTCGGAAAATAAACGGGATGTTTAAACTTTTCAGAAAGAGTTTATTTTCTCATATGAAAGAACATTAGTTAATGATGTTTTTTCCTCTCTCTTTTTTCAATCTCCAATCATATTGAGGCGGTTTTCAGTTGATTGTTACTGGCTTTGCCTCGTCATCTCATTGGCATTTTTTTGCTCTCATTCTGGATGACATGACATAGTTCATGTTATAAATAAATGAATAAATAAATAAGTAAATAAATATATATACACATATATATATATACCAGTCTGGCCGTCCGGCTAACGCCGGACTTCCAGACTTCTATTGGTGCTCGCTTCGCTCGCATACTGCACGCTGAAAGCAAACGCGAAAGTGTAAATGGATTGATTAAACCTGTTCTATCGCTCAAAAGAAGATTCACCTTATGGCCAAGGCACGATAACGTGCAGCTGAAAATCTCGGGCATATTGCGCAGATTGAAGACAATAACAGACGTCCACTTCACCGCCCACTTGACATACTTACTCAGCCGGTGGCGCGAACACTCTCATGCTACGTGCAACGAGTAGTTCCCTCACTCGATGCCCACAGTATATTCGGTGTCAGGGCCAGTGCCATCGCTCAAAAAGCAAGAGGTTGTGGCTGCTCTAGTGAGGATGAAGAACGAAAAGTCACCCGTCCTAGGTAATCTGCCATCTAGAATCTGGAAGATAGCAGGGGGTGCAAGAACCCTTTGGCTTTCTCGTTTCTTCAATGAAGTAATTCTTGAGGGAAAACTGCACAACTCGTAAACGACCAGCATCACAGTATCTATTTGGAACAGAAAGAGAGACATCGCAGATTGCACAACGTACCAATTAGGCTGCTGTGTCATACGATGAAAACCTTCGAGCGCGTTCTGGACAGACGACGTCGCGATATCGTTGAGGTTACACGGAACCAGTGTGGGTTCGTCAAGAACTGCAGCACAACCACGCAATTCACGCAGACCGGCTGCTGACTGAGAAACATCGAGAGAGGAAGAAGACCGTGCACTTAGCCGTTCTCGATCTTGGGGAAACTTTCGACAGGGTACCACTTGAACTGATCTGGATCTCATCACGTGCTCACGTGGTCCCGGGAGAATACGTTAGATGGACTCAGCTTCTCTACAAGAATGTTTCAAGCTCAAGGAACATCATCAGCAAAGGTTTCATGTATGAGTTCATCAAGGTTCTGCCCTCTCACCTCTTCCATTTATCCTCTGCATGGATACGATATCGAGCGACCTCCAATCAAGAGCACCATGGACGCTCCTGTGCTCCGGACGACGTGATGATTGCCACGAGCACTCGAGAGGAGCTCTAGCAAAAAGTACAGGCCTGGAAAGACCAATTGAAACACTACGGAATGAGGTTCAACATCAAGTAGAAAGAGTACGTTGAATACGGAGGATAAACGCCCGGTACAATCTTCGTTGATAATACCGAACTTCCAAAAGTCTCTGCTTTTAATTATCTCGGGTCCCGTATCTGCGCTAACGGTAACACTGTCCCGCTGAAGTTCTCAGACAATCGTGGCGTCGAGAAGCAGGTAGGACCACCATCGCTCCACCTACTTTTCCAGTTGGGAGAGCGGATATCGACGTTCTGCCAAAGCAGAACGTGTTGCTTATGCCTCGGACGTACTGAAGTCCGCCGGGATCGCACAGACGTGCTGCTGTTGAATTATTCTATTTCCCCATTTCTTACAAAAAAACGCTGCTGTTGAATTGAGTAAATTCACCTTCTTAATGTACGGCACACGTCAGATGGATGTACTGAAGAAGGTCAGCGGTGCAGATCCAAGGGCTGGAGTTGGATTTGGATGTGTAAAATATTCAAAACGCAAAATGCTTGCTCTTTGATGAGCAGTATTTTTGTTACGAACCCACGGCTGCGTTACTGATTGGTCTCTCCCCGAGAGTAGAACCTCGAACATCTAGCAATCTTCGCGCACTTTCCAGCAGATTTCGCTTAGTTTTCGGCCACAATTCGCGTAAAATCGAGCGAATTTCGCTAATTTTCTGAGGATTTACGTTTTTTTGTAAGAAATGGGGAAATATTTCGGCGAAAAACAAACGAGATCTGCTCGAAAGGACACGTAAGTCTAGTCAAATTTTGTCAACTAAACAAGTGTGAAGAAGCGGCATCCCTATAAGGGATCGGGGATCGCCGCGAGAGCACATTGGGGAACGTCTTCTAGGGCACGTGGGAGGGGCGTCTGTAATATACGGTGGGGGGGGGGTAAGTGCCCCGTGATTTGGGGTCCATCCCAGGTACAACCGAGCGTGGACCCATTTCCACCTGCAGTCAACCCCCACGATTGCCTGAGTTATTGAGTCGAAGATATATAGCACAGTTGTACGGCATGTAGCATTGCATGAAGCGGAATGCTGGCCGACCACTTGGAAACAGGAGCAGACTCTCCATACAATGGAAATGAGAATGCTCCACTGAACGCAGGCTGATGCGACTTGACAGAGTATGAAACGAGGATGTGCTCTCGGTGTTCGGAGTGGCGTCGATCGCAACGATGATGTGTGAGGCTCGGCTACGTTGGTACGGTCACGTGCTGAGAAGTGACGGCAGTTGAGTTGCAAAACATCACCATGGAAGGAAGTAGACTGAGATGAAGACCGAAAAACCGACGGCTAGACAGGGTAGAGTAGGACATGCGGTTACTGAAGCTCATAGACGTCGACGCTTTCAATGGAAGAAAATGGCGCAACCACACGAGAAACGCCAACCCCAACGCTTCGAAAATGGCCAGGAAGAAGGAGTGATTCTGACTGGTAGTCGTGTGTGGTCTCTAGTAGGAATTGCTTCGCTGTTTAGGGTGAGATGGGCATTGATATTGCCGGTTGTGAGGTTAAAACTTTCTGCGGTAGCCAAAATTTCTGTGGCTAATGCGGCTTTGTGCACGCCAATTACTGCTTTGAAGGTTATGGTTTTGGCATTTACTTCCCAACAAAGCTATCCATTTACTTCCCAACAAAGCTATTTTTTTACCCCATTTGTAATCACGTCTATCATTTGTTTGTCGTTATCTTCTTTCTCTCTCCTAGTGATCTCAAGATTATCTTGCTCCTTTTCTGGGAGCTTCAAAATATTTTAAGAATTAGGCGTTTTTTTATTACCGCAACTCGTAATTCTGTAGTGAACCCTCTTACGAAAGTTTCGCATTCAATTCCCGCGATAGTAGCAGCTGGGCTTTCACTATAGGCAACTTCGCCTTAACCTTAAACTCCGCGACCAAAGACAACAACGTCCTCGTCGGGCTCTTGCTTTACTTGATGAAGTTTTGATCCCGGCATTTCGATATAGTTTAGTTTTCTGTGCAAAAGTCCCGTTTGAGGGCATCTACTACTTTCCTGAAATCTTATATCGTTTTGTCGTAATAGGCATCATACTTTATTTTTGCAGTTCCAGACAGCTGTAGAGGAAGCATTCTCGCTGGGCGTTCCTCTAAAAAGCCAGCTGCCGTCGCCTTCTAATCCAATTCGCGTGCGAATGTGACAACGGGCATATTCGAGCAAATGTAAACAGGCCGCAATTGTAGCTCTGGGATGAAGAAGTCGTTGAAATTACCAGACACGTTCACTCAATTTTCGTTGCCGTCGTCGGCTTCCTGTTCTGCCAGAGAGTTGAGATAAGCGGGATTTTGCATCTGACGAGAGATATCTTGTGCTTTTCGCAAGACTTCGCCATAATAAGCGTGCTTCTCTATCACCATGCGGGGTATTAGGCAAATTTGGTAAAGACGAAATTCTCGAGATGCCGAATTGAGAATAGAGAGGTGAGGACTGTTCTTTGTGTGGAAGAAAACGATGGAGGCGGACGTACTAGAAATGTACTTAGTCATCATCGTATTCATGATTGGAATTCAAAGCTTTTCTACCTCATCTTTCTCAGACTTTGTGAAAGGAATTGCGCAGCTGTTGGCAGTTTTTGCTAGGTTTTCATGGTTACAGTGCCCATCTCTGCGGTTGAATCTTTGTCTGCTTGCGCTGTGCAAAGTTCCAGTGAAATTGTTGAATTTCTCAGTAAGGAAATTTAGATAAAATGGCGGGGAATTGTTTCCACACACATATTGGATCCATAATAAATGTAGTCACGTGCAAATATTGGCATAGGCGGACAAAATAGAATCAGCAATAACCAACACCTGTGATTCCATAGCCTTTCTTTGAGGATCGTCAAGCTCGTATTATTCTCGCGAAGTTCAGAGCTACACATCGCGGAAAGCTTCAGAAAAATCATAGCTTGTGCTTGTCACATTACAAAAGTATGAAAGAACACGACATTTGTGAACTAATTTCCAGAACACATAAAATAGAAAAAGAATAGTTCCAGCGCAATAAGGAATTGGCAACGTGGTTTGCACATTGGTTTTACTCGTGACATAGTATAGTTTAGTTCTTTCTTGTGCTGTGTCCGCACAACTATGTGCTACTTCAATGTTTTGAGGTAAACGAATACTCCCACTTGCGATTTTCCCAGTTTTACCTTCGTATACGTTATTTCTTTATAATCGACCTCCACCTGGGGCCGCCATGTATAATTCCTTCGTGTTTTTTTTCAGCCCGGTCAAATTTATCGAGGATTTGTACTCTTTGCAGCCGGCTACTAGCCGAAACATGAGTGCAAATTCTACGAGCAAGTACAAGCGAGTAGACTGAGAGCGCTCTCTTCTCTGGAGGCGTGGCATAGGCAGAGGAAGTAAGAGCGTTACCCATCTACTGGGTAAGCGGTTGCTATTATAGAAAATCATAATAGTAAGCAGAACACCAAGAAATGACAGCTACCTGCGAAAACATTATCGTGGGCGCCTACAGTGGACGGCAATGGCGGTGGCCCATTCGCGGCCTCGAAAAGGACGCAGTGTGGGATCTTTGTCGTCGCCGCCGGAATGCTATTTCTATGGTCCTTTCTTCCCGATTTGCTCGAAAAACCTTAAAACCGGGTAGGAAAGCTGCTAGATATTGCATAACAGCAGCAGAATGCATAGGTTATGGCGCGCGCGGTACGGTGGCGCGACGTTCTTCTCGAGGCCGCAGATGGGCCAACGCTATTGACGTCTACTCTATGTTAACGTAGACTCTTTAGTGTCCTTCCGCGCCAGCGCTGACTCGCTCACATGCACAAACACGTGTGACTTTAGCTTGGCGGGACTCACGGAGTAACAACGGAGCGCTATAAGACGCATGGGAAACAGCTTTTTGTTTTTTATCATATATCGCATATCGCATATCTTGCGCTATTAAATCCTTAGATAAGGTAACTATTCATCACGCATCATGGTCTTGTGTGACCAATTCATGAAAATTTCGACTCCGTATTGCCGTTGTGGAATGAGCTATCATAGTGATACTCGGGGAATTGATGAGCTATAATGCGCTGGGACGGAAATGAACTTGATTCATAGCGACATTAACGATAAAGCATGCATGATAGCATGGCATACTTCACAGCGACACCGTAGCACTGAAAAAAGTAAACAAAGTATGAGAATGAAGTAACGAAGTATGAGAACAAAGAATAACTAATTCTCCTATTCTAGTCCACAATTAGCGTGCTGGCGAAGGAGCAGTCGCACGAAAACAAGTGGCGGTGAACGGTCAGGGCGACAGCGTCGCTGTGAAGTACGGCGTTTGCGGTCTCATCGCTGTTAATTATGGGAGTGTGCAGCCTTTGTCAGCTGGAGCATCTTTTTTCAAAGCAACCGTAATCCTCACTTTTCACCCCATATTTCGGTGGAGCTTACAGCGAGCTCTTGAACATGGAACACGTACTACACAGATGGTATGGATTCCAGAGAATGAAGAACCTGAATGGGAAATATTTTGCCCGGACCTTACCTTCAGAACTGCGGAACTAATCGAGCCTATCGAAGATGTGAAGAATGCAGATCTCAAGCAGTTTTTTTTTTTCAAACACTGCCGCAAAATGCTGAAGGAGCGACTTCTGAGAACTGCGTAGAACTCGGGAAGGTACGGAGAAAACGAAAATCCACGAAAATACAAGTTGTGAAGGTAGAGCCGTTGAAAAGTGGATAACAGTGAAACAGCATTGCGTAGAGTTGAAAAACCTCACTCGAGAAGCCTTCTACCATTTGGGGGAGGATGTGTTCGGCATAATTGAGGGGTAATGAGGTCGTATCGCGACTACGTATTTAGGTGGCTCGAGTACGCGGAACTGTATTCGATTATAGCGCAGTTGGCTCAGCGTGCGAGAATGTGAAATCGATGACGTAGGCTTAGCTGCGGCACAGTCTTTAAAGCGTTGTAACAAACGGTAGGCCAACCAGAAGCGCAAGCCAAAGAAAATGCACACATAGTATTTGCAAATCTGCTAAAATCACCCTGGAGAATCCCGACCTGAACAAGGTATTGAGCACTAGTATTGATTATAAGGTGTGGACGACAGAAAAATATATAAAGGAGGAAAAAGAGGCGAAATTGAGACTCTGTGATATTCATAACCACTTTTGACGCGTGGACATGGATGACGGCCAACTGTACTGACCTGCTGGAGAGTTCAATTGCCCGGATTGAAATTCCTCCACCAATAGTATTATGCACTACCACATAGGGGGAGTGATGCTGGATGTTCATGATAAAGGATTAGACCTCAATGCAGATGTTGATCTGATCTCATTCACCCTTTCCATATACGCGATGTCTCCGGTGTGGTAAGTCTGACAATGAGCTCTCAGAATGGAGCGAAGAAAACGGTGAAAATCTTTGCCTTCGAGTTTCGAGAAGTTTCCTAAACAAGCATGAATGCCTGGTTTTCTTGAATCATATTTACTCTGATAAAAGAAACGAAAAGCAGAGGACTTAGAAGAGTAGATCACCAGCAAATTATGAAAAAGCAGCATCAGGAACATTCTAGCGTGATTCTCCGGACAGAAACAAACCCTCTACAGCCATGGTAAGGATCAGAATTGAAGCCGCTATATTAGGAAAGGTTCTAGAGCGCTTTCTACCTGCATTTTCAAAGCATGAGAGCGTAATGGCTATAATTTCGCATCGATATAATCTAAGATTCTGTTGTTTTAACTGCACCTAAAAGGAAGTTATCTTTATCGCTGTTCTATACTGATGAAGTGGGTTCCTCACGAGGTGTGCTACGTTCACTCCCAACTCGGATGAGCCCAAGACAGAGCGCCGCAAAGCGGCGCTTCGGCTCGAGGTTCTTATTTTGATAGTTTACCTAGCCCAGAGGTAACATGGCGCACGGGCCCGAGACAGAGCCCCGCGAAGCGGTGCTCTGGCTCGGTTTGTTATATTCGGCCAAAGACTTTGTTGTCACCCTGTAAGAAAATGGACCCGAAAAACAGTGAACGCTTTATTTACTGGCTTGCGAAGTCGCGTCAGCGCGTAGGGAACAATCTCGAGAAGTTTTCACGGCGTCAGCGATGAAAGGCCACCTTCTTATGGATTGCAAGATGGCGACGCAACCATGAAGGCATTACTTTGAGAAAGTCTCAGCGGCAAAATTAGCACATCCTCCGTTCCAGAAGTCAGAAACCAGTGCCTTGGAAGCTGCTATGTGCCGATGACGTAATGCTAGCATCTGGAGACAAGGGTGAATTTGAACGACAGAAGCGTTGAGTGACCTGGCGGCACGGTTCGCCTTCGCCTCAACATTGAGAAGACCGCTTAGCTGGCCACTGACGAACACGAGTCCGGCACTATCGAAGTTAATGGCATGGATCTCTCAAGACCACTACGTTCAGGTACCTCAGTGGTTTCATCAGACGGCAGTCTCGCTTGTGAGGTCATCGCTTGCGTGGCTGAAGTGGCGTTTTATGACAGGTGTGCTGTGCGACAAGGACAACCCGGAGTGCCTCAAGCCGACCGCTCTATGGCGCCGAATATTGGCCTGTCAACAAGGAAATAGAACGCGAAGTCAGCGTTATGAAGATGAGAACGCTGCAGTGGATGGGTGGCATCACGCAACTAGATCGCTTGTGCAATCAGGACATAGGACAGCGATTCGGAGTCGCTGCGATAACCGACAAGCTTGTTAGGCGCGTTTGCGATTGTTTGGTCACGTTCATCGTGCCGATAGCGATAAAGTCTGTAAGATTGGCTTCAGTATCGACGTGCCAGGAAAGCGAACGAAAGGACGACCGAAGCAAAGATGACTTGGCACTCTGCACGCCGACCTCAAGCTGGCTAGGACTCATCCCGACCAGGCGCACGATAGGGCAATATGGCGTCAAAGGATAAGCAAAGCGGACCCCGCTACGGAAAGGGAGTAACTCTGAGGAAGAAGAAGATCGCAATGTCCTCATCTCTGAACTAGGTTACCTTGAGATTAGGAATGATTTCTTGAATTGATTCAAATCTTATTCATCCGATATTTTCTACCTTCTTCGTCCGTATTATTAGATCTTTTTCAACGGTCTGCAACTCCCATCCTGGTATGTCATAAGGAGGGGTTTGCTCTCTCACTTCTTATTTTCATGATATACACTCTAGATTTCCCTGGTTTGCCAAAAACACTTTTTAGTTGTAAGTGCATAGGTTGCGGCCTACGCTGATGATGTCAAAGTTTTGGTAGTTTCAAAGATACTCATATATAAATCATGGTAGTGCAACAAAATTTTCTAGAGTGCAAGCGTAGGGGAATAGCACGTGACGTTAGCCGTGTCGTGAGGCTCAATCATAGACTGTGGCTCGCGAGGATGCGCAGCCGACGGGGCACTCGGCCGATGTTTCGTCATAGGTGCATAGACGTGGTGGGGGTCGGGCGCATTCGGGATTTCGCGGTGGAACCAGCGGCTAGCGGTCTCAAGTCCTCCCGGCGAGACAGTGTTTACAGCGATTTGACTATGCATAGCAGCAATGTACGGAGCAGAGTAGCCCCTCTGATCGAGCTTTGTCAGTGACTGCACTCAATCTTGGAACGCTGAACGTCAATCACTTCGAAAGGATCAGTGGACGCCGTAGCGATAGGATTCACTGTTATGATTCATTGTTTCCTCATGTTGGATGTGCTCTTTGCGCACCTCTCATCATTGAGGTCCCATGGGGATTATGCAGCTTGAGGATCCGTTTTTAAGAAGGGTAATGCAACCAAATACACAGGATGAACGAACAAAGAACACGTCATTATAAGCTGTCATGACATTTTCTTAAATACCGAAAGAGCAGACTCCGTCAACGAACGGGGAAAAACGCTGACGAAAAATTTTAAGGAAAAGTCGATCAAAAACAATGTGAATTGTGCACAGCTGCTCCTATGAAGTAGTCGCTTCACACTTCTTTTCAATATGATACAATAGTGAATCAAATACAATTCAACTATCAAACAAATCAAATCAATCAACCTTGACCAAATTCAGCTGTGAAAGCATTGGAAAAAATTAATTATAATAATAAATAATTAACAAAATTATATAATAACAAAAATAAACAAATAAAAATAAACTAATACAAGATTTTCATTTGTATTGTAAAGTAATTTCAGAAATTTGCCGACCCATTCCCGGGGCCCCCGCCCCCCCCCCCCCCTGCGTCCGCCACTGGAGAACATCTACACAAGAGTTCCGAGCAGTTGCAAATGCTTGCGCCTGCACAAATTTCAGATAATCACAATGCATAACGAGGACCACAATACCGAGACAAGTAAGGTTTTGCAGTGTTGAATATTCGTAGACGACACTTCTGCGAAAATTCGTGTAATACTATGATCCTGTAACAATTCGTTCTAAACAAAATGGCAAAAACAAAAACAATATGAAGTGTTCTATATTTCGTGCAAATTCTTCTGTTTAACGAATTTACCCGAATTTGTAATATGCCGAGATTAAATGGCAGTCGTGCATGGAGTGTTCTATACTTGTTTTCAATGTAACTAAAACTTTCCTGTTTGACGTAGATGTATTGATTCTTGCTTCACCGTGCTAGATGTCTTTCATTGGCTAATGTTTCCTCCACCAGTTTGTACAACAGACGGAAATATCAGAACAAGAAAGACATTTCTTAAAATTTGCTTCACTGCCAGAAAATAGGGATCTGCAATTTTTAGTTACATCGAAGCAATGGCAGAAAGAATGATAACTGTATCATTTGTTCTTTTGAACATACAATTAGAAAAAAAAGTTGTCATCAATATTTCTAGGTGAGTTTGCCTTCAAGTATCTTATTGTTTTTTTGCCACATCGCAGCGAGAAAAACAATATCCTTCGAATTGGCGATTTAAAGAAGTAATTTATTGATAATCATCTCAAAAACCTATAATTTTTGCAAAACAAAAAAAAATAACGCCCTTATGCTGAACGAAAATTCTTTTGCAGCGTTCAGTTCAGCATATGATTCGATAAATCAATGTATTTACAAAAATTGGAAGCAAATTAACATGTTTGCTCATGGAATGTACACCTAATAATGGTCAGTTCATTTTTCTACAAGCAGTATTCACTCATTAGACGGTATTCACATGCAATTTTTGTATTATTGAATTATTTCGAGACTTTGACACAACTTCCAAATTATATTAGTTTGTTGCGAAATTAATTGCCGAAGTGGGCGGCCCTTCAGTTCAAAGTGTTGTAACTCGGCTCATACACCATTTTTTTAATCAGTTTAGCAATCTTTCAATTCGATAGATCGTTCGCGACAATCCAGCGCAGACTGCACACCTCTACAACAAAAACTGAGATCACAAGAATTCGTAAACTATTAAAAGACGATTTCAGTATGCTCCAGACCATCAATCTGCTACTGTCGCAGGAATGTATCTGGAGCTCGGAAAAATGATGTACAGAGGGAGAATGGTCTGAGGAATAACGGCATGGAGTGAGAACCTCGATGCGTTACTGCATCAGTTTTTGCCGTGTGAGTTTTGGAATGTGTGGCTTCACGCTAGGAAAACGCTTTTGTTCACCACTGCCGACCACATCTACAGCAGAATTGCAAATCTCAACTTGAAATTACAATACTAGTACTCTGCTGTCAACGTTTGACTAGGTTGTAGAAGGGTGCAGTCAATCATATCCTTACAGCACCACCAAACTCCTGACACGACCTCCTTTGAGAGAAGATCTGGTTCGGGAAAAATTAAAAGTGGGAACTCGTCTCCATACATATCCATTTGCACTTCTTATTATTGTACAGGAACCGAGCTTCAGGCACATTAATTACGTGGTCTAGAAATTAGACGTTTTGGGACGAAAGAATTAAATTAGAAAAGATGTCAAGCCGGAAAAGGCGTTAGTCATTAGTCAGATCGTGTGGTGTTCACGTCCGCACCTTTGGCACCCTACTGCTTGAAGTCAGATGCGTTGAAAATGTAGTATAAGGAGCGTCCACCTCTGCTCTCATTGTCCGGATGGTAAGATCCGGTTTAGGTTTCACGGCTGTCCTCAAGGCCTGGTCGTCTAGCGACATCCCCCAACCGCGACCATGGTTACATTTGAGGTTGAAAGACTTCGTCAACCTCTAGCTCACTATTCATTGAGAAGGGGATTCCAAGTCAACACAAAAGCAGGATAACCGAATACTTCCGACAAAGAGTGGTCGAGGTTGAAGTCACCAATGATAACCCGAAAATCGCTTCGGCTCATGATTTGTTCCCGACTTCATAAAAAATCTCAGGGAGAATCTAGTTAGAATGTTCAAGAAGTATTTGAAAGAAAAAGAAAAGCTCCACAAGAAGAAAAAAACTAGCCTGAAGTTGCTCAAATTGGACAGAAGAAAAAGGTTTAGTTGAGCATGCCGCAAAACGGCAATTATTTTCGCAACAACCTGATATTATGTAACCAGCCTGGCGGTCCGGCTAACGCCGGAATTCCAGAGTTCTATTGATGCTCACTTCGCTCGCATACTGCACGTTGAAAGCAAACACAAAAGCGTAAATGGACTGGTAAAATCTGTATCCTTCCACGCAGTTCTATCGCTCTCCAGAGTTGATCCCGTTGGGGTAGCTTTCCCCGATACGAGCGAAGTTAGTGGCTGTGAAGAATTGAATGCAACCAATTCAGTGCAAATGTCATCTTGAAATGATTTAGGCTCAACTGGTTGTTGTGGTAATTCAAGTGATAAAGGTCCACCGGTGTATATAAACGGAAAGGAAGGAGTGGTTCATTCAGACACAAACAAAATGGGAAGAGAACACGGATACGAAAGGAAATAATGTACATCTAGGTGATTTACTTAGGTAGGAGGGGCCGCCGAAACAGGGTAAGCGTACCCCTCATGCAGAAATAGACCCGCCTAGCGAGTTCCTATTTCTTGTGGAAGCCGACGCACCCTTATCACACCGCTGGACCCGACTCCTGGCGTTTCCCGCCTTTTGGACGCCGGCGCACCCTTATCACACCGTTGGACCCGACTCCAGGCGTTTCCCCACTTTTGGACGCGGCGCACCCTTATCACACCGTTGGACCCGACTCCAGGAGTTTCCCCACTTTGGACGCCGGCGCACCCTTATCACACCGTTGGACCCGACTCCAGGAGTTTCCCCACTTTGGACGCCGGCGCACCCTTATCACACCGTTGGACCCGACTTCAGGCGTTTCCCCACTTTTGGATGCCGGCGCACCCTTATCACACCGTTAGACCCGACTCCAGGCGTTTCCCCACTTTTAAACGCCGGCGCACCCTCCACACCGCGATGCACTCACCGCTCTCCACTTCCCCATCCTTCAGAACTTCTCTTCATTCTTTGAACCTCACCATACCCGTATCTATCATCTTGTTGACCCCGCTATCACCATCACTGACCAATCAGGGAATTTCGTTTCACACATATACACACACGTGACAGACTAAGCCCTTCATTATAAGATCTGGCCGTCCGGCTAACGCCGGACTTTCAGACTTCTATTGGTGCTCGCTTCGCTCGCATACTGCGCCGTGAAAGCAAACACAAAAGTGTAGATGGATTGATAAAATCTGCATCCTTCCACGCAGTTCTATCGCTCTCCTGAGAAACCCTTGATCCCGTAAGTGGTAGCTTTCCCCCATATTAACGAAGTTATGCTCTTCCATATGAGCGAAGTATATGGCCGTGAAGAACTGAGTGTAACCAATTCAGTGCAAATGTTATGTTGAAATAATTTAGGCTCAACTGGTTGTTGGGGTAATTCAAGTGATAAGGGTCCACCGGTGTATATAAATGGAAAGGAAGGAGTGGTTCTTCTCCAATGGAATGGGAAGAGAACACCGATACGAAAGGAAAGGGAAGAGAACACCGATACGAAAGGAAACAATGTGCATGTAGGCGATTTAGGTAGGAGGGTCCGCCGAAACAGGATAAGCGTACCCCTCATGCAGGAATAGACCCGCCTAGCGAATTCCTATTACTTGTGGAAGCCGGCGCACCCTTATCACACCGTTGGACCGGACTTCAGGCGTTTACCCACTTTTGGACGCCGGCGTACCCGTACCACCCCGTTGGACCCACCCTTATCACACCGTTGGGCCCGACTTCAGGCGTTTCCGCACTTTTGGACGCTGGCGCACCCTTATCACACCGTTGGGCCCGACTCCAGGCGTTTCCGCACTTTTGGATGCCGGCGCACCCTTATCACACCGTTGGACCCGACTCCAGGCGTTTCTCCACTTTTGAACGCCGGCGCACCCTTATCACACCGTTGGACCCGACTCCAGGCGTTTTCCCCACTTTTGGACGCCGGCGCACCCTTATCACACCGTTGGACCCGACTCCAGGCGTTTTTCCACTTTTGAACGCCGGCGCACCCTTATCACACCGTTGGACCCGACTCCAGGCGTTTCCCCACTTTTGAACGCCGGCGCACCCTTATCACACCGTTGGACCCGATACAGGCGTTTCCCCACTTTTGGACGCCGGCGCACCTTTATCACACCGTTGGACCCGACTCCAGGCGTTTTCCACTTTTGAACGCCGGCGCACCCTTATCACACCGTTGGACCCGACTCCAGGCGTTTCCCCACTTTTCCCACCGTTGGACCCGACGCACACGCCGCACCTTTATCACACCGTTGGACTCCCAGGCGTTTCCCCACTTTTGGACGCCGGCGCACCCTTATCACACCGTTGGACCCGACTCCAGGCGTTTCTCCACTTTTGGACGCCGGCGCACCC
This sequence comes from Ancylostoma caninum, assembly GCA_037903475.1. Lineage (NCBI taxonomy): Eukaryota > Metazoa > Nematoda > Chromadorea > Rhabditida > Ancylostomatidae > Ancylostoma > Ancylostoma caninum. The sequence continues at coordinate 507,452 of JBAJFG010000570.1, forward strand.
TTATCACACCGTTGGACCCGACTCCAGGCGTTTCCCCACATTTGGACGCCGGCGCACCCTTATCACACCGTTGGACCCGACTCCAGGCGTTTCCCCACATTTGGACGCCGACGCACCCTTATCACACTGTTGTACCCGACTCCAGGCGTTTTTCCACTTTTGAACGCCGGCGCACCGTTATTACGCCGTTGGACCCGTCCCCAAGCGTTTCCCCACTTTTCGGCGCCGGCGCACCCTCCACACCGCGGTGCACTCACCGCTCTCCACTTCCCCATCCTTTAGAGCTTCTCTTCATTCTTTGAACCTCACCATACCCGTCTCTATCATCTTGTTGACCTCGTAATCACCATCACTGGCCAATCAGAGAATTTCGTTTCTGACACACACACACACGTGACAGACGAAGTAAGCCCGTTATTATAAGTCATGATATTATGTAACCACCATTTTAATAAATTATGAATCACTTGTTTTTCTGTATCCACAAAAACATGAATTTCCTTCTTCACAATGTGTATTTCAGAATCCTTACAATATAAATTATATGCGACGGTATTTTTACTGTGTTCTAACCTTTCCTGTAATATTTCAATCTCTTGTGAGAATCCATCTGAGCACCTTGGCAGGATGACCTTGCAGCCCTCCAATGTACCAACAGTTAATAGCAATCTACGAATATGTTCGCCACTTTTGGCATCTTCATATCACCACCATTCGAATGTTGTTCTTTTATCCAGGCGGCACTTATGACATCCTTGTGTACTAACATCGCTCGAGGACGAGTTCTCTCATCGCCCTAGGGTTGATGAAGGTCGTGACTGCTACCCCAGTTCACCGGTTCCAAACCCTCGCAGTGCAATCACTTGCTCGATGCCTCGATTGAAAATGATGTCCGCAATCTCGATCCATTGCACAAGTGCCAGCCGCCAGACAAAAGCTCGAGTAAGGTAGCCGCTATACTCCTCGGGGAGTATAGCACCTTGCGTCGCCGTCGCCGGCGACGGCGGCCGCCAATGTTGGCGACCGCTCACAATCGATTTGCACCGACGCCGCAGTCGCTATTATCGGCGGCCGCCGCGACGCCCCGCCCACAATCGATGCGCACCAGTGTCACAGTCGCCAGCGACGGCGACGCGGGGTGCTACAGTCCTCGAGGACTATAGCGGCAGTGTAAGAAGGAATGGAGACGAGATGTAGCTTCAGCTATTCGTATATGTGGTTGTAAGAGGGTGTATGCCAGGAAGAACGATAGCTGGCAATTGTTAACTATTATGGACCTGTCTGTCAATATCCCATGCAATTGTAGCCCCGCCTCTAGTCAGATCACGAAGATTTCTAAGCGTTTCAGTTTCAGAAGTTGAAAGCCTTTTACTGACTGAGATGGTTATGCCATCACTAAATAAGGATCAATAAGAAGGAAGCGGTTAGTGCTTATTTTTCACTGAAATATGACATATAAATACTGCGCGGTGTTTCTCCTTTGTTCGCAGACCTAGAAATTCCACATTTTACAAGGCCCCAAACCGAATAAGTTCTTCGATCCTCCGAACAGGGTAGTCAAGCATGCGCATGACGCAAAGTGGGCGGGGTAACCCTTGTATGGGGCACTGTGCAGCTGGCAGCTGTCACGACCTATCGTTCTTCATGACCTCCACCCGTTGTAAGATGACGACCTGCCTCAACAAAGTAATGTAACGCCACCAGCCGGAGCACCCGTACATAGGAGCGTGGTGCCAGCTGACCCCGGTCAGTCACCTGCTCCTTGCAGCCACGACACGAGGCTGCTCCCAATCCCCCTCCCCCTTTCTCCTCCACTATGTAACTAAATATATATATATATGTATATACAAGTGAAAGTTTGTGATTGTATGTTACCTATAGAAATCGCGGAGCATTAACCGATCCGGAACAAATTTTGCAGGTGACCCTCCACGAGCCGATGGAGGTTATAGGCTACTTTGCACCTGGGACTATCGATTAGTTTATTGAGTATATCGATTTTATTGATTTTTCACTCTTCTTGACCATGGACTAGCGAGAACATGCCTCTGGGGTACCTCAATACGCCGAACACAAAAATGACAACAATTTTGCGCCAAATTATCGATTCATCGATTTTATTGATTTTTCTCTTTTCTTGATCATGGGATGATGAAGACATGTCTATTGGGGTATCTCCATACGCTGAACACGAATATGACAACGATTTTGCGCCAAATTATCAATTTATTGATTTTTCGGTATTCTTGCACACGGGTTGGTGAAAACGTGCCTTCTGGGATTTTCTGAAACGCTGAACGTGGGTGGCAAGCATTTTAGAAGGATTTCAAGCAAGTTCACCACATTTTTTGAGAGGACGGGAAGGGGTGAAGAAAGGTCACTTAAGCTGATCGCCAAATGATGAACATTTTGAGAGAATTCTTTGGTTCAACAAGTGTTGACAGGTTCAAATTGTTGGGAGAAATTGAACACCCGAGCAAAGCCGGGTACGGCAGCTAGTATATAATATAATGAACATTATAATAAGATCTTATCTAGATATGAACTCCCCTTTGACCTCATATATGGAACGGTACCACTTATTAGCTGGCAAAAAATTTTATTCTTTCATGTATAACTTCAAAAACAGAAAATGACCCGAACAGAAGCAAGTACAGGGGGTAGGACTCATTTCAACACAAAAGGCAGGAGGCAAGAGTTGGTTCCCATTATTTGAAGTCATGAGAATAGAGAGGTGCGGAAAAACTATAGTTTACATTCCAAAACGAGATTCATATCACTATGTCTACAAAATAAGTATGCTATCGTGACCTGGAGAAAGAGTTTGGAGATACAGACAATAACGACGAGAACCTGGAAATATGCATCTACACAAGCATATATATGTCAAAATAGGAAAGCGTTATCACAGTCTCGGACAAAAATGGTTGTGGAAGCAGAAAAAAATATTACAATGCTGGAAAAACATCACATGTTCCACTGGTCTTTCTTCAAGAAAAATCGTCTTCACATCATTGTTTTCCAGTCTTTTTGAGGATACCGTAAATAAGAGGATTCGCGATGGGATTAGCGCAGATGGCTGCATTCAAAAATGAGAGCGTCACAGCGAACACTTGATGTTCGGACAGTGTCCTCGTCATGTTCAGTACGGCCAGCACATTGTAGGGGCTCCAGAATGTCAGATAAGCCAAAATAATCCAGGCAGCTTGGCGCTTGGCATGCTAAATGGAAGAAATCAAGACAGCTACTTCTATAAACTGAATAAAATGAAATGAGAGTGTAAGAACGTGATAATTACAACATCCAATGCTTTCACAGCTGAATTTGGTCAAGTTCATGATTTGAGTTGTTTGATGGTTGAATTGCATTTGATCATAAGTTTATTATTGTATAACACTGAAAAGAAGTGTAAAGAGACTATTTCATAGGAGCAGCTGTGCGCAATTTACTCTGTTTTTGATCGACTTTTCCTTGAAATTCTTCGTCAGCGTTTTTCCCCGTCCGTTGACGGAGTCTGCTCTTTTCGTATTTCAACGCCTATCGCTCTATTTTGCTTCTTATCGGGGTGAATGTCCACATGCTTTGGAACGGTACGCACTGTTCGGTGTTCCTAGGTAGCGTTGCTTCAGCGGCCACAGCCCTTCCTCCTTCACTTCGACATTGAGGCCTACTTTGCAGGCTGCACGATCGTTGGCGTGCAAAACGTAGCCGTACGGTATTCGCAAGGCGATCTCAGGATGCCAAACCGCTCTCGGGTGTTTTGATTATGGATTCAGTCTAAACACGTGAGGTAGCCATACATTGCAACATGTTCACTAAACCGAGCGGGCTGTTCCACACGCCTTCTACTTGAGGAATCTTCAAAAAAAAATTTGATGCAAGCGACGAGTTCGTGGGCTAAGCTACTAACTCAAGCATTTAGAGAAGTTGTCTCTTGTAAGGTCGTTGTCATCAACCAGATTGACGCAGGCTCGTTTACATCGATCGTCACATACGTCGTCTTTTTGGTACTGAGCTGGAGACCGGACCGGACTGGACGGCTACTCCAAGCCTACATCTGTCTCTTGATGTTGCTCTCGAGCTCTGACGCGAGCACAACGTCGTCTGCATGGAGTAACGGCCAAGGCGTTGGCTACTGGTCATTTCTTGTAGAAGCGTTCACACTGAAGAACAAGAATAGCGAGCTGCTGAGTCTTGATGCACGCCTACAGTGATGGGAAACTCGCTCGGCGTGCCTGCGGTCGCTTGGGCTCCTCTACTTGGCTTGATGTGGGAAATCCAGATCCAAGCGATGAGCTTTTTAAGCATAACGCCAGAATACAGCATAGAAAAACACTACGTGGGATCGATCACGATCGGGAGCTTCGAAATCGGGGACGGTAAAATGTGAAGGTTTCTGCTCCTAATAAGACTTGACGACCAGCATTTGAGCCGCATGGAATGAATCCATATCTAGCTGAAAACAACAATGACTCGTGAAAACCCGGATGATGTAGCAGATTCGGCTTTCAATAGTGGATCGCTTATTGTGTGATGTGTGGTGCTCCTCCAGTCCATGTCCGCAGGCGTCTTTTTCTTCGTGACTACTTGATCGGAAATCCAACAACGGATGGATGGCTGAAATGTTCTGCTAGGATGTGTTGTCGCGAATAGTTGCACGGCTGCCTCATCGCCTTCCTGCGATCCGTGATACGTGGTAAAGACGCTTTTTTTTCGCAGAAATCGCCTTCAATCTTCATTTAAAACCATGCTTGCATTTTGCTTAATTCTCCTGGTCCCAGTCTAGCCGTATTAAGCTAAAACCTGCAAACTCTACAACTGCTATGACCGTGGTCTCCCAGATTTCGTCGGTGGTCGTGACAGGAGGCAACTTGACATCACTTTCACGGAGGAGATCAGCGGAAGATGGTACCTAGTGACATTCTCGTAAGAAAAAACCACCGCGTAGCGACTAGTTCCTGATAACAAGCCAGTTGTACTGTACAAGAACGAAATCAAACTGGGTCTTGCTGTTCCCACTGTAGAAGGAGATGAGCTATATCTGCATTCTGAAGACTTCGTATTCATGAGGATGAGTCGGTGCAATCCTAATAATATTCGAGAATACGCTCGTCATCGTCGGTGTGTGTCCCGTCATCGTCATTGGCATCTACATATATTCATACTTTGTCGCTCCTACATCGACAATCAGGTCTTCTGCAACATCGATTACGCCTTCTTCGGATGGTTCCGCGGTCTTCTCGTTAAGCAACATTTAGAAGTGTGCCATGGAGTCTACGTCGAAAAGGACGGTGACCTCGCTGAGCCGGTCTCGAAACTGCTGCACTCTCGACTAGAGGGTACCGAATGCGATGGGAGCGACTATGCTAACACCGTCTTTTTCTTGGAGCTTTTTATCTTTACCTCAAAATAGAGAGTGCAAAGCTACAAAAAGTAGTTACTAGCATAGGAATACTTCAGTTCACTGTTAGTTAGCTTGCATGACTAATGTCAGCTTCTATTTCTAAGTTCGGAAAAAGTAGAGTACCTGCTTCGCTTTATGAATGGTTGACACCGCCATGGCGCCAGGACTTGCTGAACGAAGCACGACAGTAGGTTTTAGCGGTCGCGTGTCCAGAAACGAACGCTTCCTGAATAAGAAACTTGTAACTATCTGAGTTGAAGCTCATATAATTTACGAGTGGGATGTCGATCATGACCAGAATACAAAGTTGATGGTGCATAAAATTACAAATATCTGTCCTCCCTCACCCGGATTGAAAGAAGAAGAGTCCATCATAACAACAATTTTACCAGAATTTTTGTGCTATTCTTTACTGGCAGCCAATTTTTTCTTCTTCACGTTGAACTGCAAGCATTATACTTACCCCTTTAAACTGGATTTTGACGAATCCTCCTCGATCTGGCTCACAGTCGACATTGGTGGCAGCCCGTGATACTCTGAAAAATCACATCAATTCACTAGGTCGCACTTGAGCGAAGATGATTCCCTAGACTATTCTACAACTCTACATATTAGGCCATCTGCGCCCCGAAATCCCAAAAAGAATGAGTCTCCATTGAATGAACGGAGTAATTCCCTCCCGAGTCCTTTACGCTGAGTACTACTTTTCCTGAAGATGAACTCGAAGATATTGTGTCACGCGCAAGAATTCCTGACGGTGCCTCGGCAATTACTAATTAATTGCCCCAATTAGGAGGAAGCTCTCGTGTGCTCGAGTCCACTTAGAGAAGGCTGTTAGATCAGCGGTTGAGAGAACATTCGGTTTCTCCTAGGAATACTGAAGCTGCATTACCTTCCTTCAAGTGTCCCTGAAGTATCAACAGTACAGTCAAGTAGCTGATGACGATGATAATGCATGGTATCCAGAAGACAAATAACAAATGGTTGATGTTGTACATCTTCTCCAAGCGTTGCATCCCCATAATTTCTCGTTCTATCTGAAAACGTACAAGCGCATGGTGCGACGAATGATGATGCTTGATGCGTTGTCTATAAATATTTAATAAACCATGGCCCCCTATGATGATTTAATTAATTACTGGCTATGGCGAATGAGTTTATTAGAATGGCGCAATTTTTAGCGCTGGTGCATAGGATTTTTTTTTGAAAATGAAACCAACACTGGTGAAGGAAAAGGATGGAGAACGGCCGAGTATGTTTGAGAAGGTAAACTAGAGTCTTCGCCAATGTGGGGACCAGTGGCGGAATTCAAGAAAGTTCCCTGTCAGCTCAGAAGATTGGCTGATTAGGAATGGACGAGTTCTCTTTGTGAAGTTTTGCGGCATATTTTGCTGTCTTAGTCATTACTTGTCATCGTGTGAGAGCTCCTGCTCGAATGAAGTTATCCCATTTTTGCAAGGAAATTTCGCTCTGCATAAAACGGTGGGTAGCTCACAATTACTCTGGGAGTGTTCATGAAGTTCGGAGCCGAACTGGCGACGTTTCAGAAATAAATTTGTTCCAAAGATTAAATTTAGATTAAAAAAGGGTTTAAAAAGCAATATATAACGCCAGTTCCTACAGTAAATTTAGATTAAAATAGGGTTTAAAAAGCAATATATAACGCCAGTTCCTACAGCTGACAAGTAGTAGAGTAGTCTACCACATTTTATTGCAAGGGAATTTCAATTTAAGACCAAGAAATCCGGACTGGAAAATAATTGTTGGTGCAATATTTCCGGACCACCCTAATAATAGTGGCTACATATGCATATGATTTTTCTCTATGTTACAAAGTGTTTTTGGAAAATTTGGCGACTCGTTCTTGCAAGAGAGAGGGTTCTGATATTAAAGGTGTAGTAACCCCTAAACCAGTTAGCATTGTGCTCCGGCTTCGCCATGCTCAAAGAGGAATCTTTCATAAACAGGAAATGTCGCGAGTAAACAACAACGTGAGTTGTTGGCTGTGACAGCGAGAATGAAGAGAAAATGAGCTGACTTCATGATCTCACTATAAACAAAAGAAGGACTTTAATGGCATTCACTGAAAACAGGGTGTCTCCATTTTCTCTGTAGACTGTTACGGAATTATAATTTTGTTCAAAATGTCACTTGTGTGAGGATTACCATGTTGTTCACAGAAAAAACACGTACATAGGTGAGATAGCGTACAAACATTCTGAATCAAAGGTGGGTGGGTAAATGCTTGTAGGTTTGGTTCAGATCCAGTTTGACCCATTGACGACCGCGCCTATTTTTGCGTGTCTGGCGCGTGGGACCAACGCCCCTTTCAAGAGTGGGGCGCCCGCGGAGTTCCACACCGTTACGATAAGGTAATTAGGATTGAAACAGATCTTTTTGCAGAAATAATTCGAAATTAAGTTCCAGAAGATTACTAGTATCATCGGACCAAAATGGAGAGAATCTAAACGCTTCTACAGGGTGGTCCACATGAAGTGTGACGGGAAAAACTACCCATAACTTCGCGCACATTGATCCAAATAACAACTTTTTGTATTTATTTAACAGACAACAAATTTCTACATAACATATTAAAGATCACATTCGAAATGACCTCCTTTAGCTTTAATACAAGCGTCCAATCTCTTCCGGAAATTCTTGAGGATGCGCGCAATCATTTCCGGCGAAATTTCTTCCCATGCCTTCTCCAGTGCTCTCTTCAGCGAGTCCAATGACTTGTGTTTGGAAGAGCAGACTTTTTGCTCCAGAATCGACCAGACGGCAAAATCCAGAGGGTTGAGATCGGGCGAGTTTGATGGCCAAACATCTTTTGTCCAGAAACACGGAAGATTGACCTCACACCATTCCAATGTCTTCTTTGCGCCGTGGGCTGGTGCCCAATCTTGCTGGAGGGTCCATTCAATATCCTTAGCATTCTGTTCGGCCCAAGGAATCACCGTTTCCTCCAAGATTTGCTTTCGATAAAATTCTGCATCAATTTTAGATCCTTGTTCTACAAAAACAAGCTTGGTCTTACCCAAACCCGATATCCCAGCCCACACCATCACGGACTGCGGGAAATGCGTTTTTTCAATCTTGACGGTCCTTGGAGATCCCTTTGGCAGCAATTCCCGCTGATTCTGCGCATTTTGGAGTGGTTCCACCGTGAATATTTTCTCGTCTGTGAAGAGAATTCGGCCGAGATTATCACCGCGCTCAAGGGCCTTCATCTTCCTGCTTTTTTCCAATCTTGATGCCTTCATTTTGTCTGTGAGGCGTTGTCCTTTGGCGAACTTGTAAGGAAACAATTCGAGATCATCTCTGACTAGTCTTTGCATGGTCGATCGGCTTACTTTGTGATCCTTGGCCAACTGCCTAATGCTTCTTTCAGGATTTCGGCGCAGTTTGTCTTTGACGGCCTTTCGGAGGGCAGGAGTCCTTGCAATTCGTTGAGGTCTTCCTCTCGGACGATTTTCGATCCTTCCAGTCTCTTTGAAACGGTTTATGATGCGATGCACTTGCTCCCGGTGCAGTTTGAGTGTCCTCGAAATCCTGGGAACTGACAACCCGCGTTTATACATAGCGACGACTGCTGATCCTCGAGCGAAACCATGTTCATTTGAAACGGAAGATGAGACTGTTCACAATGGGGTTAAAAAACACGGCAGAAACGAGTAACATCATGAAATGACACAAAAAAGCTAGAAAAGTGACCAAAAATTGACTTTATATAGCCCGTCACACTTCATGTGGACCACCCTGTAGATTCCATTAAGACCGAAGCAAGTTTGTGGAGGGTGTTTTTAGTGTTATAAGGGAGTGTTCAAAAGTATACACGTTCGTACGGCTCTAAACTGACGAATAAGGAAGTGCAGAATGTAGTGAACGTGTTTATATGTATGTAGGAAACTTGGCTTTTCTTCAGAATATTTCCATCCACAACACAAAAAATGTAGAGTAATCTCCCTCAATTTCAAAACCTCATCCTTTTCATGATATTTGTCGCAATGAAGGAGAACTCTTTCTTGAACTGCAGTTATTTTAGACCTTTTTAGGAACTATTGTGCACATTTTATGTGGAAATACTACAAAATAGTTCGAAAATAGGGTCCAGTACTTGATAATAGGGCGCGGCTCACCGGTGAGCCGCGCGGTCGCCAATGGGTTAATAAGGAATATTGGTTCTGCACCTATACCAGCATGTTATTTTACTACTATTTAAATTGTTATTTAATGAAATTCATATGAAGTTTGTGATAGAGATACGAGAGCATTTCAAAATGGAATACAATACTCACCTGGATCTTGTCCGCATCAGACAAGTTGGTCGAGTTCATTTCCTCAATCTTTTCATACAAAAACGTTGTCCATAATGGGGTGCATTGCCTAAAGTGTCATCATGGCAACAACGACGCTTTAAATCCGTGTATCTGTGTTCTTCCCTTCCATGGTCATATATTGTACAGACAAATTGGAAAATCGAAATGTTTCGAGGGAAAAGAGGAAAAAAAGAAACTACTTTCTTTGTGAAATTTCCTTTGTTTCTCGTTTTCTTTTCAAAAAACTGTGGTTCAGAAGTATGACGTTGACCTAGTTGAAAATTCGAAAAAGTCTTCTACTATGTCTATTCTTTGCAGTTTTAGCCATCTTAACATCCATTGTGGTAGTTTATTAATATGTTGCTCGAACTAACCGGAAATCTTTGTCGGCATAGGGTTCGAAGACCCTGAAGATCACAGCCTGTGGAATGCTCAGTGCAAAAGCGGCTACCCATCCGATCACCAATAAACGTCGGCAGCGTAGGTAGGCACGTCTGTGGGCATTGATGGAGCTGAAAATCAATACGCTTTAATGACTGTGTTATAAGCTGGAGTTCTGACGAATAAGATGAGAAATTGAACAATTATTCAAATCTCCTATTATTTGAAAGTTCGATCATTCCGAAGAACTGGAAAATTCGAATATTTCAAGGCTCGAATGGCATTCCGATTGAAGAATTCTCCAATTAATAGATCGTAGAACATATATCTAATTTTAAATTTGTAGTTGATTTATTTTTAAATACCTTCACTTTTATCGAAAACAACTATTGTTTGCTTCTGTTCATTAACGGTATGTATTGAAAATGACATATGATCAATGGTGTCCCCCATAGCGGCTCCCGTCCCTGGTGAGCCTCTCTTTTTCTTCGCATCAGGGTATCGCTGCTCTTTGCTCTATGCTCTCATGTCGTCTTTCTTACGCCCCAGCACGCAACGTAATTAGGCTTAAGTAATTAGGTAGGCAGTGAATTATGGTAATTCGTTTCATTTCGCTTGCAAGGAGCGCCCCAGCACAACTCACCTCATATTATATGCACCGAACACTCGGTCGATGGCGATACAGGCGATCACGAAGGAATTTGCATAAAACGAGAATGTCGAGAAGAACGAGCATGCCCGACACAGCAGTTCTCCGCCGTACCACTGAAAAAAAAAAAGATTTGAGGAGATAGCATTCCTCTATGGATGATTAGGCATGAATGGTGGTGTACTTAAACAAAGAAATGAATTTTTCCAGCTTAGGACGAGCCCTTTTCGATTCGCAGGCAAACCTGTTGAAAATTTTGTAGTCTCAGGCGAAAGATATGGGAGTACAACCCGCGGCCACACACCCCGGAACGATAAAAAAACGCATTTATCAGTATTCTGCCTGCTCTGTGCCAATAATCTCAAGAAAAAGTCGCCCAAAATCAGCCTACAGGGGTGGTTTGATGAGCTGATCATAAAAAAATCATGACTATTTCACGCCGTAACAGTATTTTTGCAAGGTTTCTGTGAGCATGTATTGAATGCGGCTTTCCACGGAAACTTCCGAAGCTTTCGTAACGGATTTTTCACGATTATATCGAACATAATTCCACTGCTAGCCATCCAGAAAATCTCGCATTTCCTTCAGATTTTTTGCAGTAGTCCTACGTAACCCCATAAAGGTGATGTTACGGTACTGAATGAGTTGGATTTTTGTGGTCGTCTCATCAATTAGGATCTCTAGTCAAAATTTGAACGAGGTTGCCAAATAGTGCAAAATGTTTTGCATTGTACGCTAAACAGAGAGAGCTCTTATTCATTTCTATGGTTCCTGTCAATTGAGTTCAAAGAGAGAAACTGCACTTATGAAAAACCCACGAGCTACTTTTTTTTACCAAAGTAAAGTCTGAAGAAACCTAGGCAGCCATAAGGAAACATTGAAATAACTACAAGCCAGAAGAAGAATGATTTCCCCGCTTTCGGATGCGCCTGCCATTATGTTGCTGCCGATTCGAATGAGACTTGTACTGTTCCGCTAAGGCAAACACAAGAGCAGCGCTAGGTTCAGCCACTCTATGAGGGAATACAAAACATTTTCAAGTTTTCTGAGAGATTGCTCAAGCATTCTTTGCGATTTTTTCTACATAAGTGTACAACTAGTTATACTACCTTTTCCTTTCTAGCGTATGTTTTAAAAGCGATGATAGTAGTAATCGGATAATCGTGCATATTTCCTGTTTTTCTTTCCAAGCTCTACAATTTCTGCGTACGCACTTTCCTGCGCTCTTCCTCACCGTGTCTTTTCTCCAGCTATCTTCTCCAGTGAAACAGATAACACTAGCAGGCAAAAAATTCACAAATTGCCTCGTTGCCATAACTATTCGTTCTGCTGATGCCTCTTCCCTCTGCGGAGTCCAGTTTCAAGAATTCAGTGACGTCATCGCTCTCACAAACTGAAGACTAACATAGTTGCCAGAGCACAAAGCTTTCTTGTCCCGCAACTGTGATTGGACATCTTGCCCGCAAAATAATAATCAATAGAATTCCACGAATTATAATATATTCAGAAAGGCTAAGCTTAATGATGCTTTCACTTCTTCTGCCAACCAGGTTGTTAGGTGGTAAACTTTATTGGCCTGCCCTTTCGAACAGATCATCGTCTTCAGAAGCCTAAAAGTGGCTCGCGGTTCTAATCTGTGATTGAAACCGCCAAACGTCTCCACTCATCCTGCCAGTTTCCCAACATTACCCCGAGCTTGCTACTACAAAAGACCCAGGACGAAGGGTAAAACAACCTTGTCACCACCGTTCTTGCGGAGAACCGCAGAAGACTGTTGCTGCGGAAAAGTAAGACCCACTCTGCATCTCATTTATCTCTAAGAACCGCGTGCCACTTTTCGGCCTCTGAAGACGAGGATCTGTTCGAAACGTCAGGCCAAAGAAGTTTACCACCTAACAACCTTGTTGGCAGAAGAAGTGAAAGTATCATTAAGACATCATGCCCAGGTTTAGAGAAGAAAGCACGTGGAAATTACAAGAAAATTTACCGCTAAGCTTAATAATTTGAATACCTGTCCTGCAAATAAGTAAAATTTGTTTCCGAAAGAGGTACTTAAATTATTATAATTTCCCTTTCTAAATCTGGAATGGCGAACGGTACGGTACCAACTGTATCATGTCGTATTCGGGGAATTAGAGTGCCATTTTTGGAATGGATTTTGCAAAGGAGATCCTTATAAATATCCCTCATCATGAGTTTGTTCGTAGTCCATCGCTGTGCCGCGCGCTCAATTCAATGCCAGCTTTTTACGAGCTGTTTCCATGTGTACCACAGCATCGAATATTCATGCGATGGCTTCAGCGCATGACATTTCACAGTAAAAAAAAGACAATTTCCTCTTTATTCACAGCACCGTTAAAAGCTACGAGGCGAAAAACAATTAGTTTTTCAGCACAGTTTCGCAATAGGAAATGGTAATGAATCATAAATCTCGCCTACCTGATAAGTGAGCATCCAAATGAATTGCTTAGGCACATAGACAAAGAGAGTGCAGAGATCTGCCAAGTTAAGATTGATCCTGAGTAGTAAAATCGGGCTTTTCGCCTTGTGTTGGCTGAAAACAGAGAAAATTAGCAGTAGGCCTGAAGAATCACTCGTACACAGTTCCGTTTATGTCAGATACACGGCGAGTGTACTAGCCTCTTCAGAAGGAAAAACCCCTCAACGTTGAAGGAGTAGTGGCTGTTGGAAAGGTTCGCTCACCTAAAGGCTCGGAGTGATCGCCGAAGAGAAATCACATTCAATGGCCCGCCGATCACAAAACAGAGGAAATAGAAGAGCACCTCTATCTGAAAGAATTAGAATTATGCGGACAAACGTATGCACATACAAAGATTAGACGAGAGCAGGGTAGATCAGGATGTTTTTAAAAATTGCCTCGTGTAATAAATAAAAATTTCCCATAAGTTTATTGCATTTTTTTTTTCAAAATTGTTCCTAGCCGTTCAAACCTAAAGATGGGAGTTACAATTCCAGTAATTTCAATTTTGAACTTCCCACCGTCTTTCCACAAACTCGGCGATCCTAGCTTTTCTTCCCCCGCTCTCACACCTCCCTTCCCCCCCCCTCTTCTTCCACCTACCTGCCGTCTGTGTCCACCTGTGCTGACCATGTTTTAATGATGGCGGTGGTTGCACTAGTCTCACTGACTAATCGATATATCGATCACCTTGAGACTATAGATTTCACCTTGCAAGCATGCCCGCACAGATGCATCCCCTTGTGGCACATTAATTATGGAACATAATATTGTACGATAATTATGGAACATAATAATGTACGACCATGATGAATAATGGTATAGCTTATAATTGGGGTAGAGAAGAAAAGCAAATACTTATAATATGTAGTTTTTCAGAACTATCCGTTTGAAATGCTTCATAATTTTCGTATAGCAGCGGAAATGGGATTAGGATTGAAAATTTCGCTTCGTTCTCCACTTTTTATATTGTAAAAACAAGGGGAAATCAAATGACCGTTCAAGAATACCTCGTGACTTCTTTCAACAATATAATTTTACGGCTTCCATAACTTCGGCTGTCAACCATGCTAACGTTTTATTTCCTCAACGCAAGCACATTGCATTTGAAGAGAGTGATGCTTATCCCGTATAAAGATCATATTGGGAAATTTGTTAAGAATCTGCACAAAGTCTGCAACGAATTCGCACGGAGTCTGCAGTAGGCGTTCTTTGTTTAAATCGGTCAAAACCATTTAGATCGTAGCACTTAAATTCTTCAGTGCTGCGCCTGAACAAGCACATCGGCCAAGACAGACTTTCTCACAAGCGGCCCGCAAAACATCGTGATGAGCGACTCAAACGTGAGCTCCTTTGCCACCTCTAAAGGCTGTGGCATACTACACAGCGACGCTGTCGCAGCGACCGCTCACCACCACAAGCCTTTCACTGTTGTTCTTATGCCAGCACGGTATTCCACGCAAACTGTGTGATAAGATATGAGGACTTGTCACATTTTTTCTCATCATTTCCATCCATTTTCTTCACCGCGAAGGTGTCGCTGTGAAGTACATATGCCAAGGGCCTAAAGCGATCCCACCAGGGACTTCCCCTCTCATTGCCGATCAGAGATGATAGGCCTCACTAGTCGCGTGCCAACCAAGCCGCGCCTAATCAAGCACGAATCGACTCCATTTTAGCACTGACGGCGTGAGTGCTCGGCCTACTCTAACGATGACGAGCCAGAAATACGCCCACTGCGCCTTTAATGCGCGCATATTCGAGTCCATCGAGAGGTGAGAGGAGTAGCGAAAGGTCCGCTGACAAAGGACTCCTCCGAGAATTTCTCTAAGATAAGGACATCTGTATTTGTGAAGTACATAATAGAAGGCAGATGGTGCGTGTCATTAACTTAATCTTGATATGAAGAGTAGGTATTTATAGTCGTTCGCGAAGCACGTGAGCATTGAGGCTGAGTCGGCGCAAAGGGAAAACTGTGAAAACAATGGCGTAAGCGATGAAGGTAGAGTGATATTCCTTCTAGAAAAAGGGATAACTCATGACCAATTTTCAGGCTAGTGGCAAAAACTTATGTATATCAAGAATGTAAAAAAAAATTTATAGCATGTAAAGAAGATAGAGAACAGAATACAACAGAATTGGCAGAATAAAATAGAAAAAAGAGAAAAGGAAAGAGAAATGAAATCCCAAACAGCGGATGTTTCTAGAAGGGCATTGAGAATGAGTTCTATCGTTCGACTGAGAATCCAGAAACTCGACCATCTATGGACCACATTCCCAATGGACCATTAAGGATCAACAATTATTATAGAAAAAAGCCACGGCACAACAACGTAGAATCCACAAACAACTTTTTTTCAACTTCGAGATTGCAACAGTAAAAGAAATTAATGAGAAGTCTAGTCACTTATGTACTTAGTAAAGGCTTTTGAACACATCCAAGACAAATAGCGGTAGTAAAGTGGTAGGGTAAATGAATAAATAAATAGAATGTAAACAATATAAAATCAGAATAACTAACCGAATCCGTTGTGGCCAACTCGAAATGTTCGCTCTCATTCGGACAGTTCGTATCGTTCTCACAGCCCATTATGCGTTAGTGACAATGACGTACAAGCCGTGAGGGGGACGTTCCGTTTGCGATGTTGCTCGTTCTCGTATTTACGCGGTTATGATGAAGACATAACGAAATAATCGTCGATAAACAAGATCTGAAGCAAATAAACACTTAATAAGCACGGCATTTCCGCTGGAAAAGCAATGAAAGACGAAGCACACACATTGGAACGACTCGAAGGGAACATCAAGATTTTCTTATGGTTGATTAACATCAGTTTGAAAGGAAAACGAGGGTGAGAAACGATGGTTTCAGCAGCTTCTTCTAAGGAGGGAAAAGCAGCAGAAGCCGTGATAATGCACAACAACAACAAATATGCTTTGTAATGGTGGACGGTGGGGAGGGGGGGGGGGGACACAAGCGAAATACTGCTAGGTAATGAAATGGCGCCACCAGTTAAGTCTATAAGAAAAGTTAGTGTCTTTGATATTAACAGGGAGTTCGTCGATACCCCAGAAGTGTCGAGACCGAGATTTAAAAACGCGAATAATCTCCAACATCTCATCAACTTTTCTGGCTGGGAACGAAACCAATATAAGGACCTTTAGCTCTAATCACTACCCGAATTTGGATATGATATTCTTCAGATTCCAATGCGTCACGTGATCTTCTCCTTACCTATCCTAACCAGTAGTAACTCCATTGACGTCTCGTTACTGTTAAAATAAAGTTTTCTGTACTTGGCTGGTTTAGTTTTTCTGACCGACGGTTCGGAACAGGGGTTTTCTGAGCCTGTTGTGGTCTGCTGGTTCGAAACAAGTGCTGTTCCTGACCCAGTAGTGGCAAAAAGGTATAGCAAGAAGACGTAAATGCGTATTTATCTAATTACTTTTCTGTTTATTTATTCTTCCAATTTTTTACTCACTACTTTCCAAACATGGTGAACATTGAAAGTTAGAAGAGAACATAGAGACAAGAACTGCAGAATCGCAAGCATCTTTGAGCCATCTATGTATAGCGGAAGAAACCACATAAACGCAGAAACTTCTAGAATGGAAGTGAGCACATCCTTGGCTTTCTTACGAACCTTCTCAAGGGAAAAAGTTCGCATGATGGAAGTACATAAGTACGAAAGGCGGAGCAATAGGGAAGCGTGGACAGAATTCTGAACAATCAGGAAAACGTTATCCGGAAAAAGATCGCACCAAAACAATGATTTATGTATTATATAGGTGAAAAACATGGCATGAAGAATGAGCAACCAAGAACCACAACAGTGAACAAAGTTACTCTGTGACGTCATGACGGATCTGAGAGATGTATATATTATAGGGTATTATAGATATAATATGTAGAAAGATCACTTTATTCAGTGTCGTGTTTCCAATGAGAAGATCAGTTTGCGGCAGGTCAAGCAGCTATCGAACTGAGGATGGAAAAGTATAGAAAAAAGAGGCGAGTGATGAAAGATTCTCAGAAAAAAGGGGAGTGGGAAGGATGAGATATAGGGGAGTGGACGCTGCAAGAGTTCATTTCTTACGATGAAATAAACAACCAGAAGAATTATGTCATTTACCAGGGTAAAATAATTGTAGACAGATAAATATAGATCCTATTACTGAGCGTCTACGAATTCTCAATAAAAGATTAGATGATAAAAAGTAGGTAAAAGAGTAAAAATATGAGAAAAGAAGGCAAATGTATATGTAATAGATGAGGAGTGAATGACCAATGCATGCAGACTTGATTGACCGCTGACGGGTTGTCACAAAGACCCGTACGCTATGCTCTCGTAATACTCACCACTCATAAATGCGCATAGGGCGTGGTCGCAAGACTTATGTACTTACTGGTTTCCTTCCAGTTGAACAAATGTAAAGTTCCTATGCACTTTAGCAGGGTCAACGACCAGTTTTCTCATCTTGATTAGACCTTTACAGTCACTGAACCAGAAGTTAAAGAGTTGTTGTTAGAAAGGTGCTAGGATACGTATCGCCATCTTCGTGCTTTCCCGTTCTCAGTGGATAATTATTAAATTATTCAGGGAAATAGTGGATACTTTTACATATGGGATACTTATGAAGTCATATTCTACTACTTCTCTTCAACAACTTCAGGGAAAAACAGGTGAATATTTTCTATGTATTAAATTACACATAGAAAATAAATCAGTCTCCTTTGTAATACATTACCAGCCTGATCGTTTGGCTGACCCCCCCCCCCCTCCACCCCTTTTCCTGTGTCCGCCACTGAGTTCTTCTACAGTGCGTATCAAAACTATGTACTTCGAATCGATCTATTATTCAGCTCCCATGGGATTTCACAAAATGTTGGTTCCATAGAATTCTCGGCAAGCATTAACCCTATAGCATAGCAGCCCACTGCATTCCACGGCTCTGTTCAGATTTTAACGAATTTTTTTTGTTTGTACCTCTCAAATGGCAAATAAGGTACCAAAATCAGATAATAAAATACATCACGTTCCGTGTATATCGATCGCGACTTGACGACAGTGGCGATAGCCAGCGATGCGCCATCCTCGATCAATATCTATCAAAACCACTGTCGCCATGACCGCTGTGACTGAAACCGCTACACTTTTCGAGGAATGTGAGCGGTCTAGGGGGTTGTCGCACTCATGGAAGCTTGAGAAAGTGGTCCAACTATGCTGAATGGTTGCTTTGAAACTTCGTTGCAGATGGTCTTTGGGATGGATGCATATCTTTTCTACGCACTGAATAACAGTATTGTATTCAGTTCGGGAGAATTCACGCGAAGAGTAACTCAGAAAATCAACTATAAAACACATTTCCATCACTAAACCGTAGCGTCTAGGTGGTTCATAGATATTCGTGGAAGTTACGATACGTGACAAACGAATAGGTCTAGACTCAACGGAAACCATGCACAATTATTTGTGGGGTTGCGACAATTTGGAATGAGTGCATGTGCAATGGTAGCATAATTTCCACGTCATTTTCAAGTGACGCACAAAGTCTCTCATTTCATTCTCTGGGTGAGATGAGCCGCCAATACATAACGCCGTAGATCTATGTAGCAGAATAACAGTGCTTCAAATAACAATTCGCTGCGTAGGAAATAGTCTCCCACTGTTTTCATCAGTAAATCACCTGCAGCTGAAACTGAAATTAAGTCACATGATCATTGATAATTAATGTGATCATTGATGTCAACAGAAATAAATAGATTAGAATAGAGTAAATTACACGAGAAAAAACCCACACATTATGCATTTGAGTGAGGCGGATGAGGATGACTCGAGCTTACACCTCCTCCATAAGAGACTTCAAACCTGGGGTTTGAAACCTCCCAGTCGTCTCGATATCTGATGCTCCCTCGAAAGAAAATGCGATCCGTCCATCGCTATTTTTGTTTTGGAACTCGATTCGAGTCTGAGTCTGTCGAGTCAAATTTCCATGGCATGACTAACGGTGAGCCTCCAAACAGCCGCCTCACAAGAAAAGGTGCATTTCACAGTTATCGGTGCCCTACCACATGCTCGCGTACGATAGCATAGTACATAGAAAGCTGCTATTTCTGGTAATCTACAGTGGAAAACAGTACAGCTCGATCTATATGGCGCGCCAAAAGTCTTTGGAACTAGAAGGAAAAGAGTTTGAGAAAATCGATAGCTAATATATGTTTGCAATTCACTTGCTAGCACAAATTCGTTCTTAGCTGGATGATTCCAAGGATGCATAACCTGTAAGATTACCAAAGAAGTGTGAAGGAGGGTCAGAGAATCTTGCAAACCGAGTTCAGTTGTTTTCTTTAGATTCAGGAAGGCAAAGAATTGCAACGCTTTTTTTGCCTGCCTGGTAAATGCCTGGAGAAGGATTTTCTTTCTTTCTATAAACTTTTTTTGGCACTGTTTAGTCGTCTGTTGCGCAACATCGTTGCTGAACGTTCTACATGTGACCGCCGGAAGCGTTCGCCCTGATAGGTTTCATATTTCTTCGATTTTCGGAGCTCTGATGAAGGGGGCGAGGCTGGAAATAAGAGAAAGAAGAAGAAGAGAAAATGCAAACTTCCTGTGGCTTCCCAGTTCTTCCTTCCATCTCTTCTTCACCACCGGATCTGAACCTTACCAGCTCTCTCGCGTGCTTGTTTGGAGGTCTTGGAGGTCACGTGCTTCTTATCCACTAAACCATACGCGTCGACGCGTATGGTGTGCTTAGACTCATGATGTATTTTATCAATTCTACTGTGGATCCACATTGGCAATGTGTGATTCACCGCGGCCATTTGCGGACATAGTGCGGGAGTGTCGACGCTCGCGGTATTCCATCGTGGGCTTCTGCGGACTTATCGAGTGCAACCGCAGACTCACCGCGGGAGGAAACTTCAGAGCAGCCGGAAACGAGACATCTGTGGTTGCAGAATTACATGCGGATCGTACGTAGGCGATAAGCCGTCAGGCTACGTAGCTGAAGATAGATAAGCAGCATTTATCTGCAAAAAATTAGAAAAAAGTGCCAGTGGCTGTGAAATTTTGCTGATTTCGCTAGTTTGAAACTATTAACTGCAGAGAATTAAGCGAGAGAAGAATTAGGACAACAGTAATCAGATTCTTATGCGTCAGAGCAATGTCTCAAGAGTTTTTGCGTTGAAAGGTCAATTTGTGTGACATTGTTTGCGACGAAAGAAGAGAAGGACGTCAGACTCAGGGCATGCAGCGCTGAATCGGCCAGCCGGAAACAGAAACGGAAGGGGCGGAATCGCTAATGAAGCTCATAACGCCGGATAGCTGGAAAAACGTGCAGCCATCAGCACGTTGGATATTCGTGCATCAAAACGAAAGTAGGATATTCTCGAGAGATGCATATATTTGTTTATTCATCTATTCGATTGTTTTCTGCACCTCAGGTGTGTAAACAAGTTGTTAACAACATCAGAACAAAACCATAAGTACAGAATTATGGATTGCAAGAAAATAAGGGAGTACCTTTTACGTATAGTATGTAGGGTGCATGCATCGTTGAAATCATCCGGAGTAGTTGTGTTAACACCCAAATTTACCCATCGTTAGCCTGAGCGTCAACATGTTCACCATGGGTAATCTCAGTAATGTAACCAGTTCCTCGTTGCTCATCATTTCCACAGATGCATTTTTCTTCCGCATTGTGTTCACCTTTTCCTTTCTCGAGCCTTGCAGAAACAAAAAGCTAGAAAGCCAAAAAAATGTAATATAATGAAATATACGTGAATGTTGTGTATAATAATGTAATCTATTAAATATCTACTAACTATATAGTTCACACTTCGTGACTCCGTCCGTACGCAACTTTCGCTAAGGATTATGGGGAAGTGAGAGGGCACAGATATTCTTGAAACGAGACTAAACACGTATTCACCTGCTCAGCAGTGGAAGACATCAATGAGACGAGAGTAACCATGGCTTTACCCGGCAGAACCGGAGTGGTGGACTGAGGAGTAGTGATCTCTTTGATTGCCCATAATATCAACGAATTGAGCCCAAAAGCAGGTATGAGGGGAGGTAGGTGATTCACGAAGTTGAGTCTTATGGATAGGGTAAAACATGTGAGACGAGCCGACGTACAAGGTTAGAGATATCATGAATTCTAAGGATATCATGAATTTTAGAGATATCATGAATTCTAAGGATATCATGAATTAAGTTCTATTGCAGCCAAAAAGCTGAACAACTCCACTGTTCAGAAAGACATTGTGAGATGAAGTTAACTCAATGGTGAGGGGATCTACTCAAGAGCCGCGCGATGTACACGGAATGGTCATGTAGCAAGTGTGACGGCAGCTTGAGGCGGGTATAAACATGGCTCAAGAATTTGATGCTTCACTAGGATTTGACAAGATGAGGAAAAAACACTAGGATTATGTATGGCTTTGGTGTTAATGCTATGAAGCGGTGCGGGATAGATGTGGTCTAAGAAATAGGAGGGAGGGATCACGGCTTCCTGTAAAAACAGATGCCATAACGTGGGAAAAATACAATTGGATTTAGTAATAGAGCTAGACCTCATAGATGAAAAATGAATTTCAATTACTAACCTGCACTTCATCGAGAACGGTGGAGAGGTGCCAGAAAAAAAAGACGCAGGAAAGTGTGTGGTACATTAAGAGGCAGGAGAGAAATGCAGGGAATAGGCACAAATACTCAACTGCCAATGTTTTCGAAATAGGCTATAGGAAAGAAAGAAACAATTTGAAAAGAAGGAAATTTTCGACGAATGTACATACATCATCGCTGTATAAAAAAGTCTGCATTTGACTTGCTTACTGACGCTCAGCTGCGGAACTCGAGATAAATAAGAATGGGAAGGAGACGCTGACTTTTCTGTCCCCAGCAATGTTAGCATATCCGCATAACTAATTATTCGACTGTCGTAAAGACGTTATTCCCCATCATTAACTAACTTCCTCAATAGAGAAGCCACTCTTCCTTGGTGAGGGAACCTTTCAAGAATTAGGCTTACCACATTGTAGATTTCAAAGTTTAACACATCCACAACCGTTCTTGGCAGCTCACACAGATTATGCTTGTCCTTGAGATCTCAAAAACGACAAATGAGATGAAATTCAGCCTTCGAGTAGAGCAATACTGACGTTGTGGAATTTGAACTTGCGTCAAAGGGGACTTCCCACGACGTAGGCACTTGAAGATGCAAAGCGAATTATCGCTCTCGTCCACTTTCCATCCAGGAAGTGAGAATGACTTCCACTGCGTCACTACCAGGTATATATACTCTTTCACCTGCAGTCTTCCTCGAAAAGATGAATTGCGTGACGTTCATAACGTTGCGGGCGCAGAATCGCGGCGGGGACCTACTCGATCCTCTCACTTGGAGCATGCTCTCTCCGCATCTATCGTTCAGGGTCCCACCGCGTTTCTGCAGTGACCGAATCCATCTTTTCGTCAAGGACTATAAATGCAAGGAAACAATGCAGATACCAAGGAGATATATATATTCGGAGCAAAGATCGTCAAGGACCACAGGCAAAAATTCAGTAGAAAAAAAAACATCGGTTAATTGTGCAACTTACAACTTCATTTCTTCGGTGAAAAGATCTGAGAAATCTTGTAGCCCCAAGATGGCAGTGCTTTGGGCACAACGCTTTCGTAGCTACATTTTATATATGTTCTTTACAAAAGTAACTGCGGTGCCCTTCTAAAACTGCTTCTCCAGGAGAGAGATACGTAGAAATTCCGACGAGTGGATTAGAAAACATTGATGTGGATTTAGTTTCCAAGCCTGCGACATGCGTGCAAAAACGGGAAATGCTCAACTCGACTCGAAAGCCTGCTCCTCTTATAAATAGTTATCAACGAGAGAGTAAACTCTGGAAAATTTTATCCATGAACTAAGCAGCAATTTTGTAAGAATTTTGCAAGGGACATTCTGGGTAATGTCTACTAGATTCTGTAATATGACACTTACTGCCAAGACGTAGAGAATCACCTGCTTAATGGATGAGTTGAGAATTAATTACATGCTATCCTGACGGTCTTGTCGGGGTTCTGCACTTTTGTATCTCAAAGTCCAGACATTACGTGCAACTGTCATAAAAACGGAGCATGGTTTCTCTCCCCAACGGAAAAGAACTATTTCCACACGATAAGAACAACTAAGCCTGGACCACGCATCTATAACGCAGCCAAATTTGACATTCGGGGCTTATTCCGCTAATGATCATATGAATCCTATGCCCATTTATATGAAATTATTGAAAAACAAACTATTGAAAAAAACTAATACAATTAATGGACACAGATGAGGAACGACGCGTGGGAAAAGAGTGTGGTCGTCGAAAACTTGAGAACCTGAACCTCAAAGGAAACTCAAGGGATAGAGTTTTCAAAAGCTTATTTTGGAGTTAAACTTACCGAAATAAATAATAACAGCGAAATTTAGGAACTTAATGTGAAAATATTCAAAATTTTCGCTATTTTTGAAAGCATAATAATTTGAGAACTTCTTCCTATGCCCGTCAATGGAATTTATGTACCTAAGCTTATGTAAAGTTTTAGTAGTTCAGCTAAATTTAGCTGCGTAACTAAATCCACCTTAAACTGGTTCCTTCAAATAAATTCAAGGTAGAAAATACCATAGAGGAGAGGATTGTTGACTCCTGGGGCCACGTGCATCATTGAGATTACCCAGGGTTAACGTATTAACTACGCACAATTTTACCCACCGTTAACGTGGGCTTCAACACGTTTACCTTGGGCAATTTCAGTGATGCATCCAGGCACTGATATCCACTACATCTCGCCCGCCATACACTGACACTTATTTACTAACTCATTTATTTACTAATCATCCCTTATCGATAGATTCTGGTGAACCCCGAATATCTATGTGCATAGAAATAAAGGACGACTGGGAGATTATGGGCTACTTTCCCAAGATGCGACTCCGAGCGCTGCAGAGGAAAACGCGAATTTTATGACAGTCATTTAGGGTCCTAAAGACTTCGTTTTCTGCATCATTAAACTTAATCCCCGCGCCAAGAAGAATGGGACAAATCTGGTGGGAGATCTAAAGTAGCTGTGTACTCATTTTCAAAGTTCGGCCAACAGTTAAAGCCATTTGAGCCGTCCCTTTTGCAGCACGGAGAATCAAAAGGAAACGCAGAAGCGAACGCGGCTAGGGGCGAATTCCGACTGGGTGAACTTCAATAGGCGGTTCTTACGGGACGCGTCGGCTAATTCGATGGGTACCTTCTGGTTTTTGAACTCAGACGTGGCTCGGTAAATAAATTATCGCAACAATTACACGACTTCAGGCATAACAACTAGGGCTAGAAGAGCTGTTGATGGCAAAAAAGCTTTAGTGGGATGCGATTTTTCCTTTCATTGAAGGAAAAACCATTTGAGAATACTAGTAGTTGCTATGTAGAGCGATGACGAATGTAAATAACCGACAGGAATGCCCAGAGCGGCCAACAAGCTGAACACCATAAAAAACCGAGGCACAGCACCATTTACGCTGCCATTTGCAGACATGCCAGTGATTGATTCACTTCCTCACATAGTTAGTTAATGCAGCGTATGCTTGCAAACTTGCTCTAATCGATGACAGATGAAAAAAAGGAAATTTAATCAAAACTAAAAGGTTCGCTAGATGGTAGATGCATTCATTGTTCCAATAAAAAGGTGGTTTCCAAAAAAAGATGCTTCTGCTAGCGTGCACTTTCGCAGT
Organism: Ancylostoma caninum; assembly: GCA_037903475.1. Lineage (NCBI taxonomy): Eukaryota > Metazoa > Nematoda > Chromadorea > Rhabditida > Ancylostomatidae > Ancylostoma > Ancylostoma caninum. Next base: position 532,444 of record JBAJFG010000570.1, read on the forward strand.
TCACGTTTTTCAATTATCGGCACACTCCTGCTCTGCACATGGCACATGGAGGAGAGATCCTGCAAAATTCGGAAAGAGAAGACACCATTATTTTCAATTTATTCAAGGAAAAAATAGGCAATTGCTCTCGAAGGCGTTAAAAATAACTATAATATTTGCAGTAACGCAACTGAAAAACTACTTTCGGTGTTCCTGTCCTATGACAGTTACAATACTTCGACAATTGCGCAGCAGAAACGCAGCCCGAACTGGGGAGGATTTAACCAAGTGGGAAATTAAGTTCTCAGCCCATGAACCTATTGCAACCCATTACATACATTGTTCAAATGCGTTACTGCTGCACAGCTTTTAAACTAAATTTATCGCAACTGAGTGAACTACAGATTTCAATATCTCAACTTCTAGGTTTTTCAATGTACGTACCTCTCCAAGTCATTCTCCTGCAACAAACAAGAAAAAATCCTGAAACTCAACATTTAATGCTGGAATCCAAAGCCGATTTCTTATTAGACAATGGACCGATTCAGGAAGTTTTTGCTCTGTGGTTTGTGTGCTGGACATAGAAATGGCAAGGTAGGGGAGGGAGCGTGGAAAAAAGTGTCAACTCCGCCAGCCACGTCGATTATTCAGGAATAAAATAAGCTAAAAATAAAAATCAAACCTAGGCTTTAATAAGGTTCTCCGATCACCTCACTAGGAAATATCATAGAGAGAATTAACACTGTTGAGAGACCAAGAGGAGAAGAGTTTTCTATTCTTTGTTTTATTTACATCTGTTTATCTGTGTATTTGTCTTATGCAGAACGTAGTGGTGCTGTAAATTTTGTAAAACTCAACAAAAACAACTTATTTCAATGTAAATGCGAGAAAAATCTCACCTCCAAAGCTGCTCATTCATGCCAGGTCCTATGATAAAAAATATAAAAATTGTGCCAGTGGTTTGTTTTAGTGCTGTCTGTAGCTTTCTTCAGGCCTCGCCTTACCGACATCTAATAACCTATTTCAAATCCAAACGTGAAAAGTAGAGAAAACGGTACTGGCGACAGCACTGGTTCTGAAAAGGATCTATAGTCTGTTCCACGGGGGAAGATAGTTGGGGAAACGCCGCAGAGGAGAAGAGGGCAGGAAAGTGCGCAGAGATTGGAGAAAAGGACACCGCGCACGAATACTCAACTATCATCGCTAGCAAAACAGACTATATAAGGGCTTCGTAACCTGAATTCCAGATCATTGAGAGTTTTGGATCCACGCACAAGGAGCTGGTGTGATACAGGATGCAAATAACACGTAGGAGGTTGTATAGCGATGCCAGCTTCCGGTTTTCACTGCATCAGACGACAGCTTTCTTGTCTTTTGATGATTAGAAACCAGGATATTGGGGCTTCACCTACCAAAGCCATATTTTTGTTGAATAATTAATCACTTGTAGAATTGGTGGCGGAAACTGGAAACTATTTCCAACAACATGGTGTTGTTATGGTCAACATGACAATGGAATAATTAATCCCTTGCGCAGATGTTTTTCAAAACTAACTATACAGTCGAGTATTTGCATCTGCTGCATGCCTGTCTCTCCGTCTCTTCGAATACCGCTGTCTTTCCCACATCCTTTTCGCTCTAACGACTTCCCAACTAGTTACACACTACGTGAAGTGGACCATAAACATAGCCACGAGTGCTGACATTTCCTTGACCAATGAGGGGAAGAGACACAAGATCAAATTTGCTAAAAAAAGAGCTTATGCTAATGAGCAAGTGAACATGTTTACAAGAGATTAACTGAAGCTGAAGAGGGTTCAAAGTTTGTCTGGTAACATTTCCGCGAAGCCGGACACATTGAAAGCCTGAAAAGAGAGCGTCGACTGTCCTTTGGTCCATCAAGAACAGGGTATTTTTCTTCGGCGAGGAATATCAAGCGGAATGACAGGGTGATGAAGTAGTTTGGTGAACTCTCCCACCCAAGAGCCAGTGCTGAGAGTTAATTTTTAAATCTCACGAAGATCATTCTGAGGGGAAATGGTGAATTATTGAGAGCAGCATGATTAGCGAATCATCATAGTGTTCTTGAGCGCATCCGAAGAAACTTATGGTTTTGCCGGTAATGATTTGACATTCCGAACTAAAATTACAGGCCTTATATGCAGTCTTTCTCAAAATGATACACGGATTCCGTGACTGGAGGAACGCGGTGGGACCTGAATGGGAGATGCGGAGAGAACATGCTAAAAGTGAGAAGGTCGAGTAGGTCCTGCCGCGATTCTGCAGACACCGCAGCGCGACATGGAACCGCAAGCGTAATCCTCCTCATCTATCTTTTCGGCAAGAACTGTAGGTGCCGGCATTTTCGCACAACTATCCCCAGACATTATGCGAACTTCTTGACCACGATCGAAAACGAAGAATAGTACGTGAGTGTAAAAACTGCTATTTTTTGGCTTGGCATTCCATGTATAAGCTCTGAACTTCGAACCAAATTATGCGACGAGAAGGATTAATGAGTGAGATTTTACAGAACGAGAAGAACGCCCTCATTTTGTACACATGGATTCATAAGAATGACGGAAAATACTGTAAAATAAAAGAACGAAAAATTACGGAAAATAATACAACCACTTCAAAATTATGCACGCTGTTCTAGTACAGAAGAAGGTGTAATAGACCTTCATTTTCTGGCTATAGGTGCAACGGGTATGGATGCTGACGACTGTAAATAACAGAACTAATATTGGAGGCGTATACAATGGGAAAACCACTCAACTACGAGCAACCTTACAATCCTCGGCTACCGCTTACCGAGCGAGCAGCTTGACCAGCGGTCTGCAGGACACCCACAAGCGCATTCGAATACACAAAAAGAACACCTCAATTTCCATCGTTTCTCGTGCAATTCTAGAATTTTGAATGAGCTCTGCTCACTCAGAGCCTCCGCAATTTACACTGCAAATTCTCGAACAGAGAAATTTCCGTGGGTGTGCCTTTAAGGAGGTGACGTCAACGCATTTCCAAAGACAATGGCCGAGACGGAGCGATGGGTGCTTAGACATGCAAAATGAATTACAGCATCCCTGGTTAATATATGTGATATGTAGAAGGAGTAGGATGGACATTAAAATTGCAGATGCAAGTGGTCGCATTCCTTCATAATGATGAAGCACTAAAATGTGCTCAAAGCAACCATGCGAGTTTTTTAATGCTATATTGCTGCAACCAAGACAACATTGCAATGATTTTCTCTAGAATGAGAGTTAGAAAAATGTGAAGACTGGACTTTCAGCACAGTATTGTCGCAGAAAGCTAGCAGCTACAGCTACTCGACAAGAATACGGGGTATTGCCGACTTCAGAAAACTTAGTTTTCACTGCGTAATGCTGTACAACGTGAATCCTAATCGACCTGTACTTGTGGTTTTTAGAAACTTTATCGGTACAAAACGCAAGATTCTCATTGGCAGATCGTCTGTAAAAAAGGACTAGTGACCTATGGCCAATCTACACAAATCTACGATCGAATCCAAATCCAAGACACCAACCACATCCCGGTTTCTTTCAAAAATTCTGTCAAAAGGCTTAAATCGACCATACTCTACATATTCTCAGATATGAACCCTCGACCGAGCTGACGAAACTCGCAACACCTAAAATACCTCCGTCACCTGCAAATCCAGTTTTCATGCCAAGTTGAAGATTCTCTTTCTGACATTCAGATTTCCCACACATTCAAAATTCAAGCTTCGAACACTGAGCACAGCACATACAAAGTTGACGCGCCAGAAGTACCTCATTTTTGGGACATTATGAGTTTATTTTCCCAAAATAGTAAGATGCTATGAGTAGCTTATGTATGCAATATGCAGTTGAATTCACTGAAAAGATCTGCCGAAAATTTCCTAAACCTCTTAATTCCCTTCCGAATTCCAGGGATAACAAATGTGGCAGTAGACGTTCAAGAACATTTTTCAAGCTTCCTAGCTGTGTATAGCGCCAGACTAACAGGGCTAGAAGAAAAATTCCCACATGAACACATATTATAACAAGGGCAGCAAAAACCAACATAAGTAGTAAACTACTCATACAACAGTGTGCTAGCTGAGATAAGAAGCTTTATCATTCTTTCGCCGTGGAGCGTCGTCAACGGAAAAGGAACTGCGGCCGAGCTCTGGGTTGGTTGCTTCAATGAAATAGCCAATCGCGGAGCTCGGTCAGACCGCCCTGTCTAGGTACAAAGTAGAGTTTTACATTCGAAAATATTTCTCGAATATTCGAATATTCGAACTTTCAAATTTTTCGGAACCCCCGAATTTTCGAATATTCGAACATTCGAATAAATATTCGAATTTTATTCGATTCGGTCAAAACTCTAGTACAAAGCTCCGCACTAATACATATTCTTTGAAAATGAGCACTTACAAAGGAGAAATGAGAAAATGAAATGGCCCAGTCAGGATATATTGAGATGTGAGAAATTTCCACCTGCGTCTGGCCAGCTCCTAATCTGCACTCATTAAAATAAAACCATCTGAATAGCCTTTGCTTCCTGGAAAGTGCTGCAAACGTATAACTAGTCTCGTTTCGGCGATTCCTCTCTAAAAATTGTAATCTTGGCGTTCCCTTAGGCCAACCGTTGACAATTCCGGATCAGACAGCGTATGTACTTGAATTGCAACGTTTATGATGGTTGCAGAATGGCCATATCCTAAACTGATTGTCCGCGTCGCACACCTAATTTCCTCGGACGCTGCTTTATTCAGTCCTTTATTAGCTCACTTATTAAACTACTCAAGCATACGCGAGGGATAAGCGACACTAAGAGAACTGAATACAGAAGCATGGAAAGCTTACACACCAAGAGGAATTAGTACATCTCCTCTGTAAATTGACTTCTGTTTTCATTACGGGTCATGTAATCGCTGCCCCAGTGACGGAGGTGGAGAAAATGGTACCCGGTAAGCAAATGGACCCCAAAAAGAGTTGTCGTTGAGGAGTTAGAAAGGGGGGAAGTACAAAGTAAGCTGCATAAATAACAAGTTGTTAGGAGTCAACTGCTCGCAAGAAAAAACTTATTAAATCATCGAGGAAAAGGTAAACCACAACCTATGGGCGCTGCATGTGGAGCAAAAAGTAATGTTGTGACAGAAGAAGAGCACAGCGTTTGTAACTTCGACGTGCGAGCTTCTAGGAAACGGACATAATTAGAGAGTGAACAAAGAAGGATTACGGTAACGGTGTAGGTACCCATCAACAACGTCAATTACCTACATTCTTTGAAACGGTTTTGTTTCTCAGATTTTATTCTGTGAAATAGAGCACAAAGGGAGCGTAAATCAGTATCATTCAACTACTTTAGTCTGCCTGAGCTGTAAGAGCTTTGGTGTTTACGTATTATACTTTATTTGATCCAGAATGTTTGATCTATCAACAATCATTAGTTGAGCCATTCTTAAAATTGCAGAAGGTGCATCTCTGGTAGTATGTATATAAACGTCACAATTGACACTGAACAGTGAAATGCAGTCGTTATTGCACTGCAGACAGACGGTGACCGCGCCGCATCACCCTTGCGGCGCGACAGACCAATCTGGTGCTGTGGTTCCCGGGCTTCCTAGTCTATTTCTCCAACCGATAGTTCATTTATTTCTGTGCTTTCAACTAGCAGATGGAAGAAATAGCAAAATAGCAACGCCCTGGGACCACAGCGTGAAAGTGGTGCGTCGCGCTGCAACGGCGACGCGACGCGGCCTTTCTTTTCCTGTAGAGCAATGGCTATTGCTCTTCACTGAATGGGCATGGATGGAACTGACAATATTGCGGACTTGAGCGTGTGCAGCAGCGCGACCACACCTCACACTGGAACCGCTTGCTGTTGTTAAGGGGTAATCGTAAATGTGCTTATTGATTAGTTAATGGAGCAGCGCCAGAAGGAGTTTCGAGCGTGCGGCGCGGTCGTGCGGCGCGCAGTACATGACCAATTCGGCAGCGCGGAGTGACTAGACCCTCACTGTGTGCATTCGCGGCCTACCCCGCCTCACCTACTTACTATGTTACTTTTCTGGTTTTTTTTCCTGATAATTTTTTTGACCACACTACCCGAGAAGCACAGCATGTCTTCACTTTCTCGAAAAAAAGTTCAGCTTTAGATTCCATGTGCCCCTATAGTAACAATGACATCATCGGACATGCTGGACCACTCTTCTTTTTTGTTTTACTTCTTTATCTCTGAAATCTTCACAATTATCCATTTTGAATAGCTTCAATCAATTTAAGTGTTTCGTATGCATCTTCTCGCATATTTTGCTCATTGAAGTCTTCAACGAAGAACGAGCCACACGTGCCAGCCATGAAGTATCCACATTCATTATGAGTGTTTCAATAGACAGAGGATATATTGAAAAACAGAGCAATTATACGGTACAAACAGAAAGTTCACTGCACAGAGAAAAAGCCAGGTGTTAAGTGAATAAAGCCAAGAAGTCATTACCAGGTTCGGGCAAAATTGATGCTGAATGTGAAGGTGGCGATTGCTAGAGTACAGCAATAAATAATTAAGTGCTGCCGTCTGGATATGGAACAGACAACAACGGACGTTAGAGGTCTTTGACTTCGCCATAAGGATAACGACTTGATATTTTCTAACTGTTTGCTACCGTCTTGTACCATATAGTCCATATTTGCTCCTTTCCTTTCATTTATTAGACAAGTGTGCTGTATTTAGAACTGTCTGTGTTTAATGTACTTCTGAGACCCGACATACAGACAACTTAAAATTGTTTTTGATGTTTCTGTTCTTTTGCTTTGTATTTGTGGATGTATTTAACTGTTTCTTAACTGTTTGAATTATGGTTTTGTAGTGGCACTGAGACATTGGCTTTGAAATAGAAGTGAAGAAGGACAAGCAATTTGTGGAGGCGTTTTTGAAAGCCTCCCTGGAAAAATACGGCCTTTGTATACCACGGACGTCTTTGTATAGACATGAGCAAGTGCAGTGAGCTTTGATTGCGTGCGTTTTTCGCGGGCTTGGGATGCACGCGACGCAGCCGCGCCACTCGCACTGAAATCATTGTAGTCGTGGCATTGCGGGGTTTTCTCGATAGTTTTTCACATATTTGATGTTATTTATCAAGAAAGCTAACTATAGTTTGTTGTCGCAGCGAGAATTCCAGCGCGAGCCGGCGGTCGCGTCGCGTGCTTCCCGACTCCGTAAAAGCGCACCGCCATCGCCACTCACTGTGAATGAACAAATAAGCATGTACACACATACGTACACAGGGTAAAGAAATTAATATTTATAGCGCACCCTCTCAGCGCCAAAAATAGAAAACAGCCAGAATATCCGGGAGCGACATCCAAAGTGGACTCGGACTCAGTGTTCTGTTTTGGTGAGAGCTAAGAGCATTGACATTCCAAAAATAACGGCCTGTTAATACCAAACATCAGAGACCAATGGTGGAGTTTGAGCAGTACATTCGCGTATAAGATGATATATTGTAGTAGGACTCATAGCGACGGGATTCAAATGGAGCAGTTCAATTAGCCTTGCGCTTTGATCTGAGCTTACCAACTAAGTTAGAAAAAGTGAAAAAGTAGGAAGTGAAAAGAAACAGTGGACCATCTCTCAACTGAGATTGTCACGCATAGCTTAGCTCTGCAAGCGCCAGCATTTTCTGAGCAATAATCCAGCGCAGCTTGAAATCTGGCAGCTTAAAGCGGATATCCCCGTCTAGTGGCAAGGATTTTTGAGAGACTCCATGGCAATTTTCGCGGATGAGTAGGACTGAGGAGGCGAAATTGATCCGGCTTGAACAGCATGGCAAAGTTTGGCTCCCGTGATTTATTTTGCTGAAGGAGCTTTCGCCAGTGTCATTGATCCCGCCATCAACCCATCTAAACCTTTGTGCTAAAGCGAGCACCAAGATCTGTGAAACCCTACAAAAGCAGCCAGAATCGGGTTCCTTTCGTTCCCACGTTGTGAATCATCGGAAAATTTTTATGTATAGTCGACTTCAAATTGGAAATGAGCGATGAATATTAGATCTAATCTAAAACAAAGTGCACACTCTTGAATTCCTGGAATTTTCTAAGTACCATACATGATGCCCCTCAACATATCACCTATTCTGTTCGTACTCTGAATTGTTGCTAGCTATTCAAAAGCAATATGAGATACTCTCACATGGGCACTGATCATTTGATGGCAAAAAAATGATCAAAATGGTGAAAGTGTCAATGAATTGGTGGCGTTTCGCTCCTGCCCCTCCGTGCATCAGTAAGAGCGTAAGAAATCGCTTTCACTTAAGTAGCGTTACCTAGTGGAAACGGGAGGGTAAGCATCTAACCACGTTGAACGAAAGTTCACTCAAAGCGGGTAGCGTTACCCAGAACTAGGATTCATGTACTCATAACCAAGCGAAAGCAGGCTAGCACACCAACTTTCGGGCCGCGTTCGCGCCTTTTAATATTAAATAGTCCATAAGGAAAGCAAGTGCGGCAACCATTGTTTTGGTTAACGTACCACGTATCCCAGCCCACCTTGAATATTTCTTTGATTAATGCGCTAATTATTCGTTGGTCAAGGAATCATAGGGTATAGTATGCCAAAGTCCGCATGCATAATTGACATTATCCATGGTAGACGTGAAATGTACCCAAGGTCAAGCTCTACCCAACACTAATCAAAATGTTTGCCCACACGTGAGGTGACATGACGCTGCCTTTACCCAGCTTTGACCTGTGGGTAATCATGCCCATAGATGTGAGATCACTCATACTTTTGGTTACCGGTTCAGGTAACATTTTGCAGCCTTTCAACATCAGCTATCGCTTTACCACCTCACGTATGGTGGAACATTTTGATGAGTATTAGCTTATGAGTGGATTTGGAGCGTTACCTCGTTTACCCGAGGCAGACCCTTTGAAGCGTGTAGGCTCTGGAGTTCTGAAGTGCAGTAAAAATCGGCTCTACAGCCATAAAACTCGCCTTTGGAGCCTACTCCAACACATTAAAACACAAACTCACAGAGACCATAGCTGTTGAGGAATAGCCGTAGTCTGGTGCCTCAAGTAGCGCGATTCATCTCACACTCCTCGGCCACGCCCCGCCGGAGGAAATGAGGTAGCTAGGCATATTTCAACTCGCAGTAGAGATAAACGAGCTTGTAGAATGAATGGTACGACCATGGGCAAGGAATGAGAGGCATAAATCAATTAAAAAAACAAATATGGGCATAAATTACTCCTAAAACAATGGTGGTAGAAAATTAAGTTTTTATGCATTTCTCAGCGGAATTGCAGTGCTTCTCCGCCAAGTTTACTGTAATTCTACCCTCACCTCAGATTGCACGAAAAGAGAAAGCCAATGAAATAGGGCACTGCGTGGCAGTGTGGTCATTTTTGCTTCGAGAATTGTAGCAAAAATTGTAACTTATGTTGTTAAATCGAAAATTGACAGATTTTCCAGAATAGAGCCGGATGGCGTAATTAATCCGATCCCTTGGAGACCTCACTTCAGGAAAGTTTCTGCTCCTATTTCTCGCAAGGAATTAAAAATGTGAATTTCTCCATGAATTTCCAACAAAGGGAACCGAAGCTTCGCTTGGGAAATGTCTCATGACATTCGGCTACGGCTCTAAAGCAATGATTCTTTGGAAAAGGACCTGAACGATTGTGTTATTCATCACTTTGATCAGTTTCCTGTTCTTTTAAGGTGAAATTGATGCATGCCTCTGAGATCGTGGGACGCAGGACGTAGACTCAAGAGGAAGTATGATTTATAGAGAAACGAAATAACACAACACTAATGAAGGAGAGACAAATCATTAAGGATGATTCACATTTCATTCGTATGACACCATGACGACGTACTTGTGGATAACTCAGAGCATAATTCTTTGTGCATAATTAAATTGCTATGAATCATACTACCTTTTTCAATGGAGTCAGTCTCGCCCTTCTTATAGAAAAGCATCTGGTACCGTAAACACGGCTGCACCTAATTTTCATAAAAGGGCGCGTATATGAGCAAAGAGGACGTGAATCATTGCTGCCGGCTTCAACGAATTGTACTTGTTTAGCCTTCTGGCTGTAGATGCAGAATATGTGCCTCATTTCAAGCGCGATCGTGTTCTTAGGCGTGTTGGACATGGGCCAAACCTTAATAACCCAATAGCACCTATCCCTCCTGTACCCAAATTTTTGCTGTACCCATTTTTGGATTTTCAAATTTTTGGAATATTCTTGGAACAACAATGATTGCATACGAATAAAAATTATCATTTGTCAACACATAAGGGGAGGGAATGGAGTTCAGAATTAGAAGAGGTATTTTATAAATAAGAAAAGCACTTCGTAGAACTAATCCATAATTCATTTCATTTGTGACAATTTAGCTTTATTTTTCTACCATATTTGGCATTTTTTGATCGGTTGAACCAGGAACCAACTCGCTTTCAGATAATTTTTGAAATTCTCGCCGTTCATGTCCCCCCCCCAACCAAATGGCGCAGACCCTACTCTTTCTCACGCCATCCATCAGCGGCCACAACAGAAAACTACTTGTGGAAAAACGTAAAATATCTCTCGGTACATGTGACGAATGCATAGGAAGAAGTGAATTAACGAAGGCTAAGGAACATGAGTGGATCAGATCAGCTAAACTTTTCCAGCTATGTATGTGCGAATGTCATATGAAAAGTTCTGATACTTTTGTAATATTTTATGAGGTGTTGACCATACTGAAGAGTTGGTTGTTCCTATCAATCTCAGTTCAGTTCGAAACATTTTCTACAGGAAATACGTCGTTAATTCGAAGGTTCAAAGAAAAGAAAGCAAAACATATCCACATCCCTGAAAGAAAGATAATATGGGCTGAATTTTCATAATGCCCCTAGGATACGGAATGAATCATATGAGTCGTTTGTGCTCTTCCCTGAGCAAAGCATTCAGACGAAAGGTAAAACTTGTCTATTATTTGCAGCAAGCTTCTGAAATCGGTAAATAGTGTTCGTAAGTAAGTAAATAGTACTAAGTAAGTAGCATATAACACAATCTCACCGCATCGCTAAATGAGGACATTATTTATCTAGAAATCGGAATGAGTACCACAGCGTGCCCTTGATGAGCGAATAGATGAATTCCCTCTGGACTTGAATGATAATAGAACGTTTGCCTACGCCAAAGACTAGGCTATTCTTTTAGCTACACTAGGAGGAAGAGCTGGAGCACATATATAATCAGCATGATGGTGAAGAAATGCAATAAAAAGTGCTTTTTCGAATAGAAATCACGGAAGTAATCTGTTGTTGTCCACTGGGTGAATTGCGAAAATTGCACTTCTCAAATTCTAGGAAGCGTCGCTGCGTACGAGAGGATTACTTCCGAATAGTGGCATGAAGAAAACATCTGAAGAGCATAAATTCATTTTTGATAGAATAAAAAGGCCGGGAATCGGGAAGAGATAGGGTATAGCTTACAAAAAATGATAAATAGATAGGCGATTATGGGATCATGGCGGTTTTGTATGCATAGTGGTCATAGAAAAGAGCGCAAAGGAAAATAAGAACCTTTCATGAATGTTGCTTTCGCGTAAAAATCAGGCAAAATAGTGTGGTTCAAAAACGACGATGCTCGCGCTTAAAGGCAGCACCCACGGAAAATTTCCTTGCGAACATTCCGAAAGTTGAAAAACCCCGGACTTGAAGAATACTTTCGCCGTACAAGTAGCTCTGGAAGTCTCCTTTGACGTGCTTACAATAAGATCGCCTAGACCAGACGGACTTGTTCCTCAGCTGATTGTATATACGTGTTTTCGCGGTTGCATTCGCTTGCATTAGAGCACCGAGATCTTTCTGGGGCGCGAGAAGAATCGATTGTCAGGTGATATGTGCTAATCCACCGCCCTTCTAAAGTGAATCCCCTCATTAAGCTCTCAGAATGACAACAATTTCCCTTATTTTCTCATTTTCTTTTGTTTGTGGTAACTGCAAATCTTAAATTCTAGGATAATTTGAGTACTGGAAGAGGTAGTTTCTGTGGAACCTTTGCTTTTCTCCCGTCCCTCCCCAGTTAGTGACTTCCGTAATTTTTTTTTGATTTTCATGTAGCGTCTTTGTTAATTAGTATTAATTTTCCAATGGTTATTTCCTTTTCCACCGTGCGGAGGAAAAAAAAACTGATTTCGATCCGCATGGTGAAAAGATTGCCTTGTCGATCTTTTGCTATCGGTCCTTATCCCATAGCTCGCGCAACGTGTTCAGTCTGTTGGATGTGATGTGATTATGAGCTTCTAAAAACAGTGTTTCTAGTGCTACCGGGAAGTTTCGGCTTTAGGGAAGTGTTGAGCACCTCTCTTCCAAATATGCCGAGAGCTTAAACTCAAAAATTTCCGTGGGTGCTGCCTTTAATGTTTGCCTCTTTCTCCTCTCTCCGAATACCGCATGTTTCCCACAGCTTTTTTCCATATATTTTCGATTGGCTGCCTTATTGGAAAAGACCACATTCACACGCAAGAAAGTGGCCAAGATAGTGTATACATACAATTGTCTTCTTTATTGGAAAAGACCACATTCACACGCAAGAAGGTGGTCTAGATATTGTATTCAAGCTGATCAGTTATTAACTGGCTATAATCTTTGCGTGCCTGCGTTAAATATGCGCAAGAGTACGCTCAAAGGTACAAAGAGGAGCTGTAGAAAAATAATGGACCCATTTCCAAGAAAAGAAAAGACTTACGCACAGGAACTCCAAAATGTTTTTGAAAATTATTTATGAATTTTAATGAACAAAAATGGAAGCTTGAACAGGGCCAAAGAAAACAAGCTTTCGAGTCACCGCACTTCCACTCAGACTAACGTTATAGGTATCACTGTGACGAAGAATAGAAGTCTCCTAACAAACAAACACGATATCCTTCATCAGAGGGTTGCGCATGTGTGATGAGAATGCACGCATCTACAATTAATTGGATGTGTACATAGCTAGAAAAGCATCGTCTGAATGCACGACCCACGCAGAAAATGCACGAACCCCGACGCTCGCGAGTGATAGGGCAGGTAGGGACTATCACGAGCAAAATTCGCAGTTTCTGGAAGATGGAAGGTTAATATTACTTCTGTCACCTGCATCACAATTTTTAAATGAAATTCGTGGATAACTACAATTATCTTGTCAATTATTAGCAAAGAGATAAGATATAACCATACGATGGGAAAGAAACTTTGAAGAAGAGGAGATGTCACGTCTTCAGGACTGGAAAATATGAAGAGGTTTTCAGAAATATGAAAAATACAAAAACTTGAGCATTTCTCAGTCGCGAAACCAGGACAACACGAAAAGCGACAAAACGAATCGACGGACAACTGAAAGACCACGGAAAAGGAATCGATTGCGGGACAAAATCAGACATAAAGCACCGTCCCCCAGTTCCAGAAGAAAAAGGATTTTACAGATTGTGAGAGAGTTTGATGCTGCCCACATAGCATTTCCATAGCATTTGTTGGGATTCATTTCTCAATTGAAGGACGTACACGAGTCTGGTTATGAGCATGGCTAACGAGGGAGAAGTCCCTAACAGTGCGCATGTCTCAACATCGAACGTCATTGCTGAGAAAGGTTTCCTTGATCACAGCAAAGTCATACATGCACTCGATGTCATCGACATTGTCAGGCTTCGTAGATGATCAAACATCTCTTGAACTAATGCCTAGAAGAGTTGACGGGGGTCATATTTCAAAAAAAAGCCAGTAAAAACGAACTACAAACGCACACTACTTACCAAAAAGAAGCCATCTCTTAGAAGGTTGTCCATGACTTCCTTCTGTAAATAGGCGAAAGTCCCAATTTTGACAGGCATCGCAGCGGTTCACTAGGAATAGACGGGCCCTAAGCGATAAAAATCCGGTCTATAAGATACACCACATGTAAAAGTCACTCTAGCTGAATATGACTACCGTCAACTAGGGAATTCTACCATTTTGAGTAGGTTCATCCTTGAGAAAAAACCGACACCAAAACTGGAGCTATCTATCCATTCGTCTTCCGTGGATGCGTAGCTCCTTCCAAAATTTAGGGGGTTTACGCGGTATGTAGAAAGAAGTTATGGACAAAATCTCAAATGTTGACTCTGGCCAGTACTGTATAGGTCCATGAAGGAGACTCCCGTGGTACGGGCTCACCGCGCTGCACCACCTTCGTCTCGGCACTCCGACCGTCTGCGCATCTTCACGTTTCATTCATCTAACAACTTTCACTGAAGGTTGCGTCGATCGGGTCCAGACTACTGAACTTCCCAGTGGGTATGAACACGTTTACAAATTGAGAATTACTAGGTTGTCGGAAAAGTTTCCCGCCACTTTTGAGCATTCTTTTCGAATTTATCATTCTTTTCCAATACAACTAATAGTTACATTACATATGTGGTATCATTATTGTCAGGAGCTCCGGCGCTACCAATGGGGTTTGTTGGCAGCAGCTGCGAGATAGTGATTCCAGTGTAACTCCACCAAACAGTGAGCATTGCCTTCTGTGGATAGAGTTCTCGTTTTTCACTAGAATCCTAGGTTACCAACGACCAAGCCACCCACACTTTCCCATGTGATTTACCAAATTAGCCCACTTCTCGTCACTATTAACCAGGTTGTTGGGTGAAGCGAAAGTCCTCGGGAAAGTTAAAACGTTTAGGCATATGGCTCTTAGCACTTGAAGCTGTAGAAGCGCAGATCAGAATAAATATCATAATAGCACTGAAGTCCCTTCACTAGCTCACGGGTCTCACGCCGCGAACTCTTTTCATTTAGCTATAGAAGACGTTCTCCAACCACCTCAACCGGCCAACCAAATCCTGATTTATCTTAAGCCGACATAGCTATCTTCAAACTTACGGGAACAAATGTTCCCCGTGTAGTAAGAGCCAATGGAGAGGCCTATTCTATGACGTACATTTTTTGCCGCATCGCTTCCGTTACTCCTTTTTATAAATTCGCAAAGCACGAGCAAAGATGCTCTCAGTCAACGACGATTTTCACGACCATAACCTGGACGAAACGCGAAGAGAACTTTTTTATGAATAGGCTATTACCCAGTCTTTATATATGTTTTGAATAGAAAGTTTCCGATCAACCACGAAAAAATTGGCGAGGCAGGAAAAAGTGTGGAGGGAAAACTTTTCCGACAACCTAATACATTACTGAAAAGACATGACATCGCCAATAGGAGTGTGGGGGCCACGGTCTGCGCCATCTACAGTGCCCAGACATCAGTATCATGGGCTCACTTGCAGCATAGAATCTTTGCAACCAGGGGGAACGATGAATAGGTCGGTTTATGTTCGATTAAATCTCCTATCGCTTCGTTAAATACTTTATTCTCTTCTATTTTTAAATCCTAAGAATTCGTTAAACAGTACAGAAAACATGGGAATTGCTTGGAATGCAAATAGAAATGAGGATGTGAGCTGTGAGCTCTTGTCTATACATTAGCGCGCCAGGTGGAAATTGTTGTTGAAGTGGCTAAATGTCAAAACAAAAAATACTGCCAGAGGCCAAGTGGCCAAGCAAAATCGCTAATGGATTCAAGTGTGTGTGTTGCGTTTCGTCAGTTTTTGAAAGCGCGTGGGTGCCAAGGAGAACAATAGTTCCCCAAAAACATCCAATTTATTTCCGGAATGAATACATTTATCATAAGCCTTATCTCAGCGTCAAACATTTCTCTGAAGTGGTGCCTTTCGGCGACGCGGAAAAGCGGGAAAAATGAAATTCGGTGCTTGAGAAAGCATTGTTCGCCTCAAATGTGCCGTCAAAACCTAGAATTCGTTGGGAATCGACGATAAAAGAAGGATGTGGTGTAATCACTTTTCCCATAAAATACCAAGGAAATACGAAAAAATACAGGTTTATCTGCTCAATTTGAGATCAAAAGCGAAAAAGCTCAGGCGGTGTTAATCAATAGCAGATGCTTCACCTTGCAAAATCTCCTTCATCTTGAAAAACCAGCTCGTTCTGTTGAATAATGGGCCTTATTCTCTTGCTCACAGCAATGAGAGGTTCCCCTTTGTTAAACCCTGCAGCCACTTCTGTGCTCTTTTTTTCACAGCTAATTTGCGAAAACGGTTGATCATGGGAGTATTCCCATGATCAACAGTGCAACTTAATAGCGAAAATTATTCCAGAAGAAGATCTGGAGAAATAATGGACTTAACCCACATAGCCCCGCCCCAGTACCTTACGCCCGGTAACGATGATGCACGTAGCGTAGAATTTGGCTGTAAGCATAAGCTACACCATACGCAACGTAGTCCTCTAGTCGTCTGCGCATCCACATATTTCACTGACACCACTGTTCTCATTCTCGTGTGATCCTCCTGTTCTGACCTTACATACTCATCCTTCTTATGTAGCTCGCGCGGTGAGTGACGCTGCTGTAGGTGCCACAGGATATTGCGAGCATTTCGCTAGCGTTTTCCAGCGACTGTCTATTGTGAGAATCTTGGCCTGCTGCAAGTTCAGTCTGGAAAACAACAGATCTTCGTTTTATTTGCTCGAGCCAGGTTTCCTTAGGGGCTTCTCGCTGGATCTTCCACCCTGTCAGGCGCATCCTCCATAGCAGCTTGTGTGGCAAGCGCGAAGGCTCCATCCTGCGCAAGTGGCCAAAATAGGCTGATCACAGCATCTCCTTTGAAGGTCTTCATTCCAGACTCGGTCTTGTATGTATGTAGAGTGACACAAAGAGTTGGTCGAAGAAATCGCATTTGAAATGTTTCCAGCTCTAGTGCTTCTCATTGAAGAATGTCCAGGATTCCTCTTCTGCAGAAACATCGGTAGTATTAATTTTTCTTCCTGTTCTGACTTAACAAATCAGATAGTGAGGTGCGTACTCGTAGGCCTTGAGCACTAGAGTCACCTATAATTGTACGATCCAACCCTACAAGGTCGTGTAATCTCAAGAATAGTGACAGAGTACCGACACCTGTTTGGAGTTTGCTACGTATTTTATACACAGTTTACAACAAAGATAGCAAGCGATTCAGAATACTACAACAAGACCTGCA
The DNA here is from genome assembly GCA_037903475.1 of Ancylostoma caninum. NCBI lineage: Eukaryota > Metazoa > Nematoda > Chromadorea > Rhabditida > Ancylostomatidae > Ancylostoma > Ancylostoma caninum. The sequence goes on from JBAJFG010000570.1 coordinate 549,475, forward strand.
GCGCGTTACCTGACGATATGACATCAATCGTCTCCTGCGCAACGGCATCCAAGACGCATCTTGGTTATCTATTTGTGGACAAAAGAAACCTACAAATGTCCCTATTGACCTTTTCATGGCGGGGCTCGGTGAGGTAGCAGGCAAAGATATCTTAGGATACCCGTGGATACCTAGCAATCAACTGTCCCAGTGGATATCCAGCTATCAGCTGTACGGCATATCCAGCTATCCACTGGGTGCTTGTCAGACGTCTTACGTCGTTTAACTGTTGACAAATTTTGTAATCAAAGCCGCATTGCACTTTTCAGCTGGAACCCTCTCAAGAATTACTCATCTAAAAGCGATTTACAGGCTCTCTTACCTTATACTGTATAGTTTCTTCCGCACATAAGTTGTTAACAAAGTAGTGAGAGTCAACCATCTGCGAGTGGGGGTTTCTGACGAAATCCTAGTTTTAAGGTCGTTGCTAGATTTTTTTTATCCGCTTTGAGTTATTGTAGGTTACAATTCCGCTAGTGGCATTAATTGCTGAAATTACTAAAAATATAAATAAGAAAATGGATAAATAAGTAAACAAAACAAATTGACAAATAGATGGATCTTCGACTAATATTCTACTTTTTTTTTCGATTACGCCCTAAAAGCACAGAAACTCCCTCAATCTAACTCAGAGCATGATTTCTACGGCAAATGACGAGTCCTCTAGAGATTGTATCGAGTAAGCATGAAGTTGCACGGTGACTGCTAGCGGGTGAAGCTGCGCGAGACGATAGGAATAACGTCGGTCCCTGAAATATTCCACAATAATAGAAGGCGTGGGAACAAGAAAAGGACATGCGAATCGCAATTGCGGGGGATGGAAGGGAAATAAAATGAAGCTGCTGGCGGACAAATGTGAATTTGGAAAGTAGCATAGGAAAATGTGGGAATAAAAGAGGATATAACATCAGAGTAAGGATAAATCATGGCTGTTCCACTCGTCCGTCAGCTGCAAATCACACGAAATTCTTTTGAGAAGGCATCCGTGAGCTGTCATGAAACTCCTGCTTGATAGCAGTCAACTGTCTGGACATCAAAGACAGGAACGTTGGATTTTTGTAGATCCCTACGTCTCAGTAGAGCACTGGGGCGACAAAACAGGTATGAACAATGTTGTTGGAGGGGATTCAATGAACTGTCCTCTAGACATCGTTAGAGCAGCACTTCAGCGCCACTAAGTGAGCAGCAATACTCATTTTGAAGGTACTCTCAAAAAGCGTCGTTAAAGGCAGCACTCCGAAAACTTTCAACTCCGAGACTTCAACGTGATATTGTGCTCTCGATTCTGAAGATTCTGAATATGAGGGTTCCTTTATACGAAACTCACAGGAGAACTATTTTTGGATGCTCCACTGTCGCTGCGGTTGAATAAAACGGCCGCGTTGTTAGGTTGCGGATCGGCCAAAAAGTCAATAGCACCGACTTGATCGTCACGTATTTCCTCGACGCATTTGGATATTCGTGTGGTTTCTCACCCTTTTCGAGTGAAAAAATAACGAAAATCAGAAGGAAATGAAATGTAGGTCGCACACAAGTGTTAAAAAAACTAAAATAAATAGAAAAGAACTAAAGGAATAGTACGAATACACAACATGGAATGAAACTGGATGTTAAGCACATATAATGGAAAAGACAGTGGAAGTTATGAGTTGAAAAATTGAAGACAGTGAAAAAAATGGAAAACAGTGAAAAGCAAGTGAATGGAACAGACGACCACAACCACAGTGTTATGAGAATAGTGGTGATTAGTGCGCGGATCAGACTTTTTATGTAGAAAAACTGAGCGACCGCTAGAGAAAACAACTGATTCGTATCGGGTGTCGAGCAAAGGCTATCTTCCCAAAGCAGATCAACTCTTACCAGCAGTATGGATTCGAAACGGTGAGCTGGAGTTATACCTGTGACATCTCACCGAATGTCTGGTCTCCGACAGCACTTCAACCGCTGAATTGTAGGGACTACTTACCTTTCAGGGTAAAATCTCTCAAAAGCTCAGAGATGAAGATTACCGTAGGTGCTGCCTTTGCCGAAGCGCAGTGTAATCTACGCGATCGTGCGAATGTTGTCGATGTGTCGCTGTAAGGTGGGAGGAGCGCCTGTCTGATGGAGCCAATTAGAATGTGCTTACGCGACTAGACACTGCTAGATATCAGTGTTTACGCCAATAGGAACTCGATCGTAATTTGCCCAAAGGGGCTGAGAAGACCAGTTGTAACTCTCCTGTGATTTCCATAGCTTTGTGGTTGAGCTGGACGTCCATGGCCCATCAACTTGGAACAGAGCGCCAATGGAATTCGCTTCAGACGGCACTTCTGCTCTCGCGGCGTAAACGCATTTCCGCATCGTTGACGCAAAGGGCGGAGATGGTCGGAACGAGGATATTGTGACTTCAGCCCCCGTGGGGAGACGTGAGATCCAATAAAATGAGAATTGTTATCGGTAAAATGTGAGCAGGTGGGAAAGACGTACGTATTGCTTACGAGAATTAAGGTGTTTAAATTAAGGTGTGTTTATGGCGTGTAGAACAAAGGATGTGTACTACTGCATTCTTCTGAAGCAGAAGGTACAGTGGCAAACAATAAAAGATAGGGCGTCCAATTAAATTAAAGCAGCTGCATTATTAAGCAAGTCCGAAAAGGTCAGCTATATTTCTACAACGATAAACTGGGAAACCATGAGCTCCTTCCCTGTGACTTGAATTGGTGAGTGTATATTCACGGCAAAATTCTGCGGAAGCATAATCACTAAAATTATTGGTACGTCTGCGCAACGAAAGGTGGATATTTCCACATGGTGAATGCATATACATACATGGTCCAACAGGAACAAGAACAATTTTAAAACAGCAATTTGCTGAATAAAGAATGTACATCTGCCCGGGGGGGGGGGAGAAATACAGCAGCTACACAGGATGCGGCTTATGCTCCTTAACCCGAAATTTCGATTTGATTTTTCTGCTTCAAAGAAGGGCATCGACGTCCAACGGCATTGGTTGCATTCGGGTCCCTACACCAGTACTCCCTTCACCTAATGTTCCTACGAGTTACGAGCCGGGAGCGTCAGGCTAAGAATACAAAACCACTTTTGACCGTGACCAGAGGACTGATCTTTAACTCTTTGAGGAAGAATGTGTAGTCCAAAATCTACAGAATTCTTCTATCTTTCACAACCCCCGCTGATCTCGACCGAAATCGTTGTCAAACGCATTGCGGGAATTTTGGGCAATTCGGCAGGGTGTTGGGGAAGGCTTGTCAGAATTCCCATACTGAACATCGGTAATATTAAGTTTTGCCGTTTTCTATAAGGATTCATGTTTACATAACAGAAACTGTTTTGATTGGATCTTTCTTACATGAGGTATACATTCCATGTAATTTTCATTTTTTTTTTGTTATCCAGCATAGCTTATCGTCTCATGTCTTCACTTCTCGATGCAGATGCGGTGCACTGAAGAAGGATGACACGAGCTGACGATGCAGCAGATGAGGGATGTTTTGCAGGCGGCTATGTGATTTGATTTAAGGACATTGAGGGATAAGAATATCCTACAGTAAAGCGAGTAAATTCACATATCGCATAAGCTCATAAGAGAATGCAAACTACACAAATGGCATCAACATATCCGTCAGCGCCTATTTATCCGCCTGGACAAAGCGTACTGGATACGAGTCTCGCCTCAGCAAAGGTTACTGAGATTTCTATGAAGATAGAAATTGCATGAACTATTGAAACTAATAGTAATATGTCGAACATCTTCGGAACCCTAGGAAACTTCATCCTTAATGCACCTTTTGGCGGGAAGGGGCGGAGCGTTCGCCGGCTGTGTGAGATGACCGGTACCTTATGACAAATGAGGTCTAGTTGTCGCTTGACTTTTAACGTGGTAGGACACTACGCACATCCCGGGCCACCAGTGGCGAACGCGGGGGAGGCCACCTCCTCCCTCGAGAATGGGTGGTCGAATTCTCAAAAATGGTTCAAAATCCAGCAAAAAAATTGTTAGCTTATTTTTGATTGCTTATTTTATCATAATTTTTTAACATTGATTTTTTATTATTTGTAACTGAAATCTATTTTTTAGTATTTATTATCCCACCCGGGTCCAGAGAGTGGTGGATTTGCCACTTTTTTCTCACGCCTCCCCCCCCCCCTTTCCAAACCCCCTTGGCTTGCCACTGCTGCGTCCGACACTGCGGTCTACAGGTAAAAAAATAGTATGGGTCCTCATCGAATGCTTTAATGGCCGTGTCGAAACATTTCACGTATACCGTTCGAATTAGCGTGTTCAATAGGTACAATATCTTTTGCTACAAAATCTGTTTGCACCTCAGAATTGAAAATGAGGTGGGACTATGTCCTCAAAACTCGTCTATCCAATCCACTCTTCCGCTTCATGCATTGAAAACACAGCTTTTCGCTCTCGCTCTCGTTGCTTTCTCATCCACGTGGACTTCAAAGACCGACCAGTGAAAGAAGTGCGAATCAATTTCGGCTGAAAAGAAAGGAAGAACTTTTATTGACGTCTACGTGAACAATTTCAGCGCACTACAGTTAGGTGGTCTTGACACGAGTGGAAAAAGCAGAATTACCTACGTAATGCAAAAAAGAATTGAGTGTTGATTGCTGGAAATGGAGGAATTTCGTCACGGCAGGGGACCTCTCCACCCACCCCTTTTATTTTCGTTTCAAATTTGATTCTAACAATAAATGGAGTTTTTATTCATGATAGAGTTATGAATGATGAAGCAGAACTTGGGTAATTACCGCAGTAAGAAAAAAAAACTCCGAGCTTACGTTCTCTTTAACCGTATGTCCGGATTCCTTCAGAGGTCTCTTCTTTTCACATTACCAGTTCCTTCGTTCAGCTGGTGAGATACAGATGTTCACGCTATTTTATTTGACATAGAGTAATTGAATGGATTTGTCAATGAAACGATGAACAAATGAGTGGCAAGCTAATCAATAAGTGAATAACAGTGGGATGGAGAGCACATTTTTTGCTTTCGGTTGCTTATCATGCTTTCAAATTTTTTCCATGTTGCATTCATGTTTTTTTAATCGTTTCATTTGTGATTTAGAGGAAACGTCAGTCGCGATTGCACCACTTCGCGGCCTGACGCGCCGCACCACCTACGCGGCGCGGCTTGTAGCAGTAGCCGTCAGACGTTGCTTCAGGTAGATGACGATTCACGCGAAGCCAAGGAGGGGTGCAATCGTTATTGACGTCCACGTACCATGCGAAATTCATGTGCCCATACGTATGTAAATATTGACTAAATGTGCCGAATACATTTTCTGTAGCATTTCTCATTGGGCGTTTTTTAAGAAGTGAAAGTACAAGATTATCCGATTTCTAAAAGCATTTCACTACAGTGGGGGGGGGGGGCCCCCCAAAAAAAAAGTATGAGCTGCTTCCGGCCCATACAGAGAAAATTCAAAAATATCAGCAGAAAGACCAATAGCGGACACATAGGTTTCCGCGGGAGCATTTACAGAGTGCTGAATTCTGCATTGGCATTGTGCATGGTAAACAATAGAGGACCATCAGGAAAAAAAAAGCTAAACAACCACTACATTAACAAAATGAAGGAGGCATGAACATGAGAGCTTGTTACTCCCCCCTTCCCCCCCCCCTTTCTTTCCTCCCCCAACTCACCTCCTCATCCATGGACAAAGTCTGGAACTGCTGAGATTAGTTATTTTAATCATACATATTTATTTACCAGGACTAAGACTCTTACATATGGAGTCCAGGGATGTGAGCCGTAAAATGATTTAAGGAGTAAAAACAACTTTTCAAGTCAGAGCAACTGGCGAAAAGTGGTTGTATGAGTGATGAAAAAGGCAACAAACACGTTCCAATGAATGCATTATTGCATAATCATTGGTTAGTCCTGAGCGGTAGGAAAAAATAAAGCACAAATTCTCATACCACATGAGTCTTCATTAAATTAATGCGGTTCAGATGTTTCCCTCTGAAGGAGCAAAACAGAACTTTCAAAGCGTTTGCTGGGGTTCTCACAAACTTTTGGGTTTTAGTTGAGGCAACCTGCCCATCGTCTTATCACCCTAGGTATTGCGCATGATAGGTACCTACAAAATGAAACAACTTACATAAAAATGAAACTTTTTTCAGTACTGTGCGACTAGCTACCTCACTGTAGATTACTTTGAATTGCATGAATTACTTTGGCTATCCAAAGTATGCAAGGCTTTTGCGGCGTCTTCAGACCCCGTTCCACCTAGTTCCACCTACCAACCTGGCAGGTGCAAAAAAAAAATTAAACTAATCTATTATTCAATTACTTGAATTATCCACAGCAATCGGTCTAGAGCCTCGAACTAGACAGGGAAGTGTGGACTAGTTGGCATCTCGTGCTTAAGGATCTTTCCATCATCCGTAGCTAGAAAGCAGCGTTCAATCCTAGCGATGAGGAATGGAGGCCTAAAGGCCAGTGATGTGAAAAATTGGTTGCCTTTTAATAAGCATCTTGCTTGTATGGGAACTTATGAACTTTCGATTGATTTCAAATAAAATATTTCGATTCGAATAAACCTAAAACTTTGTCCGGTCCTAGGTAGCTAGCATTATGTCGACATGCTCTGGACCGAACACCTTTGCTGCACAATTTCGTGCTAGACTGAGATAGCATGGTAATCTTCACACTTCGTCTGCAATGGTGAATAGTGTCAGATGAATTCGCACTTAGCAGGGTTTCACTAAGGAAAATTCGAAACTACGGGATTATCTTACTATCTTTTCAAAAAAAAAATTGTGAGAAGACTAGCAAACGTATTTTCAGTGTCCCGCAGAAGAAAACAGCATATCAACTGCGTTAATCGCTTAGAGTACAGATGGCAGAAAGAACTCAAGAGGGTAGAAATCCTGATGTACAGTGGGCATCGATGGAAGTGTTTTTCGAGGGCTCTGGGAACACGCAGGGCGTCTGTGCTACTCGCGCTCGAATCGCCAGAATAATAATGAAAATTGGGGATTTTTGATAGTTTGTTACCTTTCACGGTTCTTTTGCATCTCGCATATAGCACGACTTCCCCATTGGATAAGAGTTCTTCGTCTGGATACTCCATATATAGACAATATCTCAAGCACCAAGGTTTTTTTTATTGCCTTCGAAAACCCTTCAATGAATCCGTCTTCAGCTTAGAGAGTGTCACTTTCCACAGGACATCAAAACAATGCACTACTTCTCTTCTGGAAACTGTAAAAAAATATTCCACGAAACGAGTAGTGTCTGTTAGGTAGTGTTATGTAGGTTGCTAAATGGCAAGCGACACATTCACAACTTCGAAGGGACAAAGCTGCCAGAAAAATGTATGTTTAGGAGTGAAACGAAAGAAAATCATGGGAAAAGCATGAAGGCAGAAGACTTAAAATCGACGTCTTACACGCAGACTAGCACCGCCAGCAATGGCGATCACGCTCTCTGAAGGAGAAGACCCGCCCTTCAAGAATTGCCTGTAATCCGGACGGGTAGGATTACTGTACCCTGTAATAAGTCACGTCAATGAGATTCTAGGGCTCCAAATTAGGGAAACGAGATTCATTGCAGTCTAAGCGCTTCTTTGCTCATTTGAATTCCACTATTACCATTGCTGGGGAAAGGATGTCGGCATGTCAATGGGTTTTTTGCCGAGCCATTTACAGCGGAGGCTGCTAGCACATCGCTGTGTGCCATTAGGCCTAAAAAGCACTTACGAAAGGAAACCCTATATGTGCAGAATATATTGGAGATGAAGAAAAACTCTGGTTCATTCCGCATCACTGAACATCCGTAATGCTGACGAAATGCAATTTAAAAGCCGTTTACCAACACATTTCTGAAACGGCCATAACTCGATTTCACAATGGTCCAGTGTTTCCCTGGGTCCAGAGCCCAGATGGGAGTTTTTAGAAGCGCGGGCTGTGCGGTACGCGGAGACATGATGTACATATTGAGGGTAAAATAGGGTATTGAGGGTTTGGTGTCTTGAATGGACAAATCCATCTTCTGGAAAAGGAACCTATACATTATAACCGTATTTGTCGCAGCCATCCACATTTTTCAAATACAGTTGGCTTCCTGAGGCTTCCATCAAAATCGGCAAGAAAGGCACGGAAGCAGAAGAGGTACATGGCTTTCATGTGCTGAGGTGGGAGGGTTAAATGGTAGAGACATACATACTATAAGGTTTATATGTATCGGTTTAAAAAACACAACACGAAAAGGAAGTCAATTACAATTTCCTAAATTGTCTTTTTTTTCATTTGGAAAAAAGCCTCGAAAACCAATTTCTCCATGGCTTCCGAAGAATTCCCTGAAGACGGAATTCGTATAATGAGGAAGAAGACAGAATCCGTATAGGGAGAAGAGCTAGAAGAACAGCCAAAAATCTTTTTGAACTCGAGAACTACTCTACCTAAGAACTCTACTCTAGCTATACTATTTTCTGAAGAATTTCATGCATTTCGCGGATTAGGTGGAGCTTCTTCCCTGAGCTCACACAATCACCAGAGTCCACACAATTATCTTACTTCCTCAGGAAGTTTTTGTCTTTTTGTTTTTTTCTCAAAAGGAAATTGTCCCCTCTGATAATTTTCATGTCAACAATTACCAGCTATTCAGAGAAATAATTGTCGTAGATATCCATGAGCGTTCACAGTCACAGATTGTGATAGTTAGACATGAAAAAAAAAACGAAAAACATTCCGTTGCCATACGATTATCATAAACAAAATGATTGTATACTGAAAATAACTGTGTAGTAATGTACGTAACTACCATATAATACATACAGTTCACATATAACATCCACCGGTGGAGGCGCGGCCCTAGCCGTGCCACGCGGTGTATTGTGAGGGTATACCCCGTCCAACCCTCTGTTGTTTGAGTTCGCTAGACCGGTGGGATACAACGATCCACAACGGCAACAGAAAGTATTAGGTTGATGGAAAAAGAAATGGCGCCACTTTTTTTTTGAAACATATAATTTTATTTTGACAAAGTGTGACGTCTAGATATGAAAAAATTCTTGTAGAGCAAAGAAAGCTCTTTCATCCGTAAGTATAACAAATTTCTCTTGCAGTTGGAAGTCATGAGATAATTGAAAAAGTCCAGAAACATCGTCCTCAATTTTTCAAATTTCCACGATTTTTCTACAACACAACAAGCGATGCTGTCCAAAATACCTTATTTGTATTTTGCAAAGACGTCAAAATTCATTCCACATGTGAGGTCTGTTGCAACGGCTTCGCTTCGAGAGGAACGTAGATAAATACACTTTGAGGCACTTCCTTCGCTATTTCTAGTGTTCTCGCTGGATGATTCTTCCCGAGCTGCTTTCTGGAAAGAACACCTTCGACAATGTCTATTGCTGTTATTGGCCCTGGAAGGTCTCGAAAGGTCTGCTCGAAAAAGACTCGAGACGCTCAAAAGCACATTTTCTGCACCCCAAATTTCGGCTAAAATTTGCTTCCAAGAGCTGGGCAGAACTTTGATAATTTCACTGGGAAACTTTTGTGTAGGATTCGTAATCCTCAGGGAAATTGTAGTATTTCTACCGCTTTTCCTAACTCTAGAAGCTCTTATTCCACAAGAAAAAACTTGCCAAACATGATCAAACGAAAACGAGGTTCTCGTTGTTTTTGGCTTCACAGTTCCACCAGATATAGGCGTACGGCCTCATGGACCCACTCATACGATAAGCATTGCTTCCTCCTAGTTAAAGGAAATTTATGGTTCGCCGGAGTTGGCGTTCGCTAAAGTTGTGAAAGAAAATATAGTCAATATGAAAAAGCGCCATTTCTTTTGCATCAACCTAATAAATAACCACTGTGTAGCTATAAATGATAGTGAAGAGCACTCATCTGAGCTGAAAACAGCTCATTAGCGACTGAGTTCAGCCGTCACAATCCAGCCAGTACGCGCACGCGCCGCTGTGTTCGCGATTCTATCAAGGAGGTTTATAGACTATATACTTCTTCTTCTTCTTCTTCTTAGCGTTTTTCCCGTTTTCCAGCGGGGTCCGCATTGCTGATCTTTTGACGCCAGAGTGCTCTGTCGTGCGCTTGGTCGGGATGGATCCCAGCCGTCTTGAGGTCACCGTGTACGGTGTCAAGCCATCGTTGCTTTGGTCGTCCTTTAGGCCGCTTTCCTGGTACCTCTACGTCGAAGCCAATCCTACAGACTTTGTCGCCATCAGCGCGAAGAACGTGACCAAACCATCGCAGACGCGCCTCACGGAGCTTGTCGGCTATCGCAGCTACCCCAAATCGCTGTCGTATGTCCTGGTTGCATATGCGATCTAGCTGCCTAAAGCCACCCATCCACCGCAGCATCCTCATCTCAGTGACACTGATTCGGCGTTCCATTTCCTTAGTGGCGGGCCAGCACTCGGCACCATACAGCGCGACAGGACGTACCACGGTACGGTAGATCTTCGACTTGAGCCGGTCTGGTATGTCCTTGTCGCACAGCACACCGGTCAGCGAGCGCCACTTCAACCACGCAGCGGCGACGCGTGCGGTGATCTCATGGACGAGGCTGCCGTCTGATGAAACCACTGAGCCGAGGTATTTGAACGTAGCGGCTCGCGGAAGATCCGTGCCATTAACTTTGATAGTGCCAGACTCGTGCTCGTCGGTGGTCAAATACTCGGTCTTCTTAACGTTGAGGCGGAGGCCGAACCGTGCCAGCTGGTCACTCCACGCTTGCGTCTGTCGTTCAAGTTCACCCTTGTCTTCGGATGCAAGCATTACGTCATCCGCGTACAGCAGCGTCCACGGCGCTGGTCTGTGAAGCTCCTTTGTGATGGCATCCATGACTACGATGAAAAGAAGCGGGGAAAGGGCTGAGCCTTGGTGTACGCCCACGGTTATGGGGAACTCCGTCGATGTACCCGCGGCCGCCTGCACTTTACTCCTGTGATCGGCGTAAAGAATCCGCACCCATTCGATCAGCTCTTCGGGAATGCCGTATAGACTATATACAATGGACGTAAATGACGGTGGCCCATCCGCGGCCTCGAGAAGTACGCCGCGCAACCGCGCCGCGCACACCAGATTCGGTGTCGTCTGCCGTCGCGATGCCATTCCTAGGCGCTCTTCTTTCCGATTCGGTCCAAAATCCCTAAAAACGGGTAGAAAACTGCTAGAAATAGCATAACAGCAGCAAGAAACATCGGTCTGGCGCGCGCGGTGCGGTTGCGCGGCGTCCGGAGGTGGTGCGAGTTCGCCAAATTATGTGATTTTCGAAGAAAAAGAAGTATGAAAACCAAGCGACAAAGAACGCGAGGATAACCGCCAATCAGCGCGACGCAACCGTAGTATACTTGGCGCCAGACGCGTTTGAACAGCTTGCATGCGCACTGCAATCGCACAGCGATTAGGTATAAATGCAGCCAAAATGGCGGAGAGTATACGCCGGGAAGCAAGACAATTCTAGTGCTGGCTGCTAGCGTACGAGAAGTGTTAGTATGATGCTATGCTAAAGTTACATGCCAAAGCCTGAGGAACGAAATTTTCCGTTAGTGTTGCCTTTGAATATTTATTTATTTGTTTATTTATTTATTAGATAAAACAGGTGAGCCAGTCAGAACGATGTGAAGAAACACATTCAGACTTGTTGAAACAGCAAAAGGAAAAAGAAAAGAAGAAAAAACTATTGAAAGAAGAAAACTGACATTGTCAAATATCTGGGCGTTCCATGGTGAAACAGCATGATAAATTGTATGATAGCAGAGAGAATACATTTTTTTCAGGTTTGCTCACCGACTGGCTGAAGTCCCGGCAAATCCGATACCTTCTATAAGCGCCTGAGCTGATAAGCCCTCAGGGGAATACATACTCACCGGACGGTGAAGCTAGAAAATCAGATAAACATGGAGTAAACGCTTCAGAACCCACCAATGCCACAGAACAATAACACTGCTCTCTCTCTCTAGTCCCAGAGCCCCTGACGTCTCACACCACCTGTGACCACGGAATTATGAAAGAACGCGCGTTGTGCAAACAATATCTCTATTTATGAGCACATCAGTACTTTGACTGCTCTGGCCGAAGGCAAGGCTTAGACATGCATGAGACGCTCGGTAGATGAATGGCAGCACTTCAAGAGGGCGAAAGAGCCACCTTGAAAACACTGATTACAGACCGTGGTGGAGGGGTGAGCAAGATTAGCAGTTGGAGGTGCTGAAGTTTCTACGGCGATGCTCCACCTAAAAAGGCACTTCGTTTTTTGCTTCAAAAAAAAACTGAGGGGCAGAGGAATGGGCGAGACGTTCATAAACGAAAATTTACACAGTACAAATTATATGAATTGACATTTATGTGAGTTACGCCAATCCAGATTTGAGTAAAAGTGAAGCGCGATGAAAAGCGTAAAAATCAGCCAGCGAAAAGAAAAAAAAAGGATAGGTATTTGAGAAAAAAACCGTGAATAGCCCCGAACGAGAATGGATCATTAGCAATCCGTTGTTATTTATTCATCTATCCAATGCATCAACATATGTAGTTGGTGTGCTAAAAAAATATCCATTTACGGAAGATATAACACAACTGTGAAATGACACTCTATGTTGGGTAACTGTCTGAAAACGTTTACCTACTCCGAAATGCTTGGTAATACAAAGACAGTGGCCAAGGTACCTTATATGCGCATACGTATTTTTCATAGCTTTTCAAACCCACAGAGAGGTCGGTCATGTGCTCCGTGTAGCCCACCACGGGAAGCTATTATAAATTGCCTGGATTCCCGGGAACAGAGAATCGGACGCCTAAACGAGAGCTGCACTACATGAAAGAAGGTTTTTTTTTGCGGTGCTTCTGGCAAATAAGTGGATTCGTCCACAGGGAATTACCGCCAGCTGGATGTACGCATTGGATGGAAAAAATTTTTTTTTGAAAAAAAAAACTGAAACTGGAAAGACGAGGCGAAGTTGATTAAGCGGAAACGAAGAAGGAAGCAAGGAAGCTTCGTGAAGTGCTTCCGGGTTGGAAAAAAGAACTTGGACTTTGAGGCTGTTCCTTCTTAACCGAAAACAGTGTATTATTTCTACTTTGATTGAAGGCGTCAAACCCATTAGGGGGAAACAATAATACTTGAGAAATTCTTAGGGACCTAATCAGTCACAAAAACCAGGAATGATAGGATTCCCGGTATGAGAACATCCCTTCTAACTATCTAACGGCACAAGAAAAAATAAAAACAGCATCCAAAAGCAAAAAAGTACAGTTTACAGTTACCATATGCTAGTGGAAGAAGTAGAGGGGACCATGAATACGGCAAGCACCTGCGAAGAATAACATCTGTGCCTGTCCCTTCCAATCACGCAGAGGTAACATTCAACAGGCTCATAGAGCTATAGCTGACGTCGCCTGAAAAGAACCAGCATAAAAAAAGCACTACATGAGTAGAGGGTAATTTCCGCTGTGAATAGAATGTTCACGAAAAAAGCTCTCTAGGGAATAGATGGTACATAGCTATGGAGGAAGGAAGACACTGAGAAATGTAATATGCACCATGTATAATGGTAATATCCCCCAGAAGATGGAAAGAATCATAACACAGAAACGCATGCGATCTAGGGCGATCGTAGTATGTTTCTCAATTGTCTTCAGGTTGTCTATTTGCAAAATAAGCACTGAGACTGCAACTAATTGTAAGCTGGTGGCCTCGGCTAAATTGTTATACTATCTCATCAGCAAAAGCCTATAGGGATGCGAAAAACTGGAATGTGCAGACATCTTCGAGAAGGACCTGGAATCTTGGGAAAGACGTCGCCAAAAAGAACAAGTGAAAAAAGCTCAATAGGAAGGACACTGACAGTGTGGTAGTTGCCAGAAAAAAAACTACATGTGCTATCTTAGCAGTACTTCATCAACTTCTATGATTAATCTGCAGAAAAACAGCAGCAGAAACAGATTTTAATCACATGGTGGGAACAGAGTTACAGAAGGTGTTTGTCATCGGACGTGTCAGGTGTTTGTTTTTCTAAGTAATTTTGGCCTGGACTCCATTTAAAGGGGTGCCGCTGTTGTTTGCCATTTTTTCTTTTTTTTTCCTTTCTTTTCCTTCTTTTTCTTTCTTTCGATGCCCCGACCACGAAAATCGCACTAGTTCTCAACCGTAGCCTCGTTTTTGCAAGGTCACGGTGGGAATAACAGAAAATCAGAGTAAGGACAGTAACGCTAGCCGTAGCCTAGGTAACGTCGGTGTGGATACGGTACCAAATAGACACGAAGTTCATGCTTATCTCCTTCAAGAAAACTCAGACAGCAAGTCAGAGTCCATCGTGAAGGTTTGTCCGAGTATGTTGACAATCACTGAAGGAGTTCCCAAGATGTTTGGGGGAATAAGTGGAATAATCCCTTATCAGATTGTCATTTCCTCGTCAAAAATGAATTTTCTCACTGAAATACTTAATACCACGTCCCTACAAAAATGGGGCTAAAGTATAAAACTAGTGCGATTTTCGTGAAGATGGCAACAAATAAATCCCACCTCGAGTAACGCCTAGACGAGAATCTGTTAAGAAAACCAATTCGATGAAAAACATCTTCCATATTTCTATATGGTGAGCGCTGAAGAATGCAATGACAAAAAGAACAGAATCGAACATAGGAGAAAATCAGGAGAGTATCAGAGAGAAATGTGTATGTACGACAACTCAGTGGCCGTTGCGCATGTTTATCTGAGTTTGTTGACGGCAAGGATTTTTTGACGGATAGTATAGAGCTTAATTAGCATGACTAGACGGAAGATTGTACAGGTAGGAGAGATACGAGCGGGCATGGTGTGAGTAAAAAAGAAAGAAAGATGCCAGTGAGGATTACTGTGGAACGCACGACAATGTATGAGAAATTCCGGGAAGAAGTGAAGAAATTCCCACTGAGAGTGCTACCCCATTTCCCACTCGATTCAAAAATGCCTGTCAACAAAGTAGAAACATATTGGTACGTAAGACAACGTGTATTTCAAAGACTTTCTTAAGGAATAAGTTGACAAGGAGATGCAGTCAAAGTCAACTAGTGTAGTGTTGGCCTCGTCAACTAGGATCCGTCACTAAGGACAAGGAAGTGCCTCAGAACTTCTCACTAACGGCAGGTGATACACGGTGATACAAACTGTTGAAGTCCTCTAAGCAACTTATATTCTGTGCCAGAGTCCAGAGACCCGCACTGCACTTAGGCTGTTGGTCGAGACGTCCAGACGTCTGTGTTCACCGCGTCTGAGCCATCCGCGATGCCCGCGGGGAAGTTCCATGTTTATCACTCGACGAAGATTCCGCCGTTGAAGCATACACATCCGAGTGGGGAGTCTTCGAGTGATCTTAGTCTAGAAGATCTCTGAGGCATGCTTGAAGAGAATATAAGTTGGCATTTTCCAGCCGAGAAGATCACTCTCTTCCAGTGGGATGACTCCAATCGCTCGAATGCGCTCCATAGAGGAAATGAAAAACAACTGGCCGGACTGCACGATACGAATAAGCTACTCTACTGCTGCCGCATAAGAAGACTGCCAAAAGCACGCTTGAGTGCAAGGTCACATGTATGTACATAAGTCCCACTCAAGCGTAGCAACAATAGGTTAAGAGTATGGAGCAAAAGCATTTTAGCTTTCCTCGATACATGCATTCATTCCCTCTTACCAGTAGCATACCCAGAAAGTGGGTGCGTGGGAAAAATGTGGGGTCTCCGCCGTTTTGGGGACCCAGACGGAAAATAAAATTAATAAAAACATTAATTATAATAATGAATAATTGATAAAAATCATGTTAAAAATAATAATAAAGATAAACAATTAAAAACAAGCCTCAAGATTTTTATTTGTATTGTGAAGTAATTTCAAAATTTTGCGTACCCATCGCCCGCCTTCTTCCGCCGCTGCCTCTTACATGTTTTAAATGCTCAAAGGAGTTAGGGGAGAAGCAAATAAATCTTCAAACAGCTGATATTCGACAACGTTCGAGCTCCAAAAATGTATTTCAGCTCTAGTTGAAGCGCGACAACTCGTACCAATTGTTAGGGAATTACCATCAGCTTCAAGGATGACCAGACATAGAACATATGTACCAATCGATGCAAAGGAAACCTAAAGAGAAGAAAACGAACGTATCAGTGATGAGCTGAGGTATCGCGTAAGAGCGGAAGCTCCGAAGTCGGAAGTTGAGAGATGTTTGGAGTGTGGAGAAATTGTACGGATTAAAACAGCATGCATGATTGGATTCAACTCTACTAGCGCCCATATTGCAGAAATGTAGGAATTAGAAGCTTGCATGACGTAAGGATTCACAAACCTCTAACTTCTGAAGCCTGAATTTCACTCCTCCCTGAATCAAATGGGCACAGTAGTGAGCATATGATGTCCTCGACCTACGATTATTCTTTGCTCAAGTTCGCTAGATCTCCTGCCATACCATGAACTATGTATTAGCAGTTCCTCAAAAAGAGGACGGAACATACCGATGTTCGCTAAATCAAGTCAGTACATGCTTGGTTTCAAGAGCTTTCAATCTTACGCAAAAAATGATCAAATTTAAGCTTGATTTAGGTCGCGCGTGTTTCCGCTGCTATCCGCCAGGTCGCTATGCGACGTCAGTCGATATATCGATCACCTGGAGCGAACCGGTAAGCCAAACAATGTCCATCACACGACCTTTGGTCTCCATATGGTCGTGTGATGGACATTGTATGTACATAACGTTCGTCCGCCACCGACAGTAGGGTATGGTTGAGGTGTAAACTTGCATTAGCGTTCTGGCGAAACCGCTGCTCCCAAAAAAACAACTGCAGTGCTACTGCAATCAAACATATGTAAAGCTTTTTTCTCTGTCTGTTCATCATCTTCAAGAATTCATCAGTAGGAATACAAATTGTGACTGCTCATGATCACCTGCTCTTCACAAAAATTCAAAAAAGATGCCAAGGCTATGTCTTTTTCATGGTGGTGAATGATATAATCAGAACCAACACTCTGCTTGTGGAGACTGTGCTTTCTAAAAATTTCCCTTTCCAAATGAATATAGCAAAGAACAACTTCTGTCACTGAATGCTATTTATGGATGACTGGCTAAGCAACGTTCCAGTTCACTTGCACATATTTCCGAGGGTAAAGCAGTGAAGCTTGAGTAAATACGCACTTTCAAGTAGTTCGGACTGAGGTTCCGGGGTAACATAAGGATATCTGTAGGCAAACCACCGGAAAGTACAACGGTTTTCAGAGGATATGGTAGAATTTCATTTCTAATGGAACATTTTTACGATTCATAAAAATATGAATGTTGCCATAGCTATGAAATTTATGATTATTCGTATGAAGAAAAGCAAACAAAACTCAATAATTTCAAGAAGTAAAGATGAGCAATAGCGAACGCCAAGCAATTATGGAGCAAAAAATACCATTCTGTTACCGCTCCCCCGAACAACAGGATTTTTAATATTTTAGTTGATTTTCTTAATGTCTCGAGTAGTTTGACGGAAGCGATTAAAATCAAAAATCAAAAAGAAAAAATACGGTCTTTCAAATGATGTTTACAGCTACATATATACGGTGGCGGCCACATATTTAGCATGCATTGAGAACTCTGGAGTGGCATTGATGAATACCACTCCAGAGTTCTTTGTGCAAAGTCGAAAAACCAACCTCGGCATTTTGCCTCTTCCATCGCATTTTCCCACTTCCGCTCTCAGTCCAAGACTGAGAGCGAAACTGGCAAAAGACTGTCTAAAGATCATTTCTCACATGTGTTTATCCGGCCTCGAACGCGCTACAGTGCACTGACGAGGTTTATAAGGTGGTTTTGTTTATGTGCGGAGAGTCTTTGGTTTTCACACTGCTTTTCAGCTCTGCTCGTAAATTGGATCAGCTTGAGGGGTTACTCGGTCCCAGGCTCCTAGGCCAATCCTAGGCTTTTTACTAGGGAACGCCACTTCTCATAGTGTGGACATCTTCGGTCAATTAATACTTAACCAACATCGGGACTGCGTCTAGAGTGCATCTCTGCTTATCCTTTCTCACACGGGCACGTGTCAGACTCACGCACGCATTTATTATGAATTGTTCTCAAGTGAAAGTTAATGTTTGAAGGGCCCATAGATCATGTGGTCTTCGGTTGAAATCGGTTGCCTGAACTTGTTTTCTCACAAGAAGCCCGCACCGGCATGAAAAATATCTTGTGACTGTTCGACGATTGCCAGAGAGCTCTATTCACTCTGCGGTCCATCATGGCCACCTCCCATCCACACCTCTGCGCAAATGCCATTCCTAGCATAGAAACAAGAAGAATTTTTAGTGGATTCACTCATTTATTTGCACGTGGGTAAACCACGGGAAGTAACAGAAATAAATGAAGAAAAATGCGATGGTTAAACAAAACAAGTATAGATTTATTCAAAGGGCAGTAAAAACCAAGCAGATTCTTTCACGAACCTGTGTGCAAGTCTTTTGCATTATGCTAGAGAGCCTAGAAGAACGCTCTTTTGTTCGAGCATTTCAGAGAAACCTAGCCAGCTCTCACTGTAAAGAAGGAGGAACGTAGAGAACTATTTGTTCTTTGAAATTTGATCTTGAATGAGCCACCTATTGTACATGAGGGGATACCGTGTAAAATTTCTCTGTTGAAAAATCTACCTTTCCGTGCATGAATTTCGAGACCAAACAAGATCACTCTTGCTTAAAGGCAGGTGTCCATCTCATCTTCGTAGTTCTGCTAACAGCAGATTCTGCATCTACTCGGCGCGGTGGTTCCAACGGTATACATAAATTGTCTCAGAATGGTCTATAAACCCGTCTTCCAGGACGGGGTCTGTAACAGTTTGCCAACCCGAGTTGACATGTGAAGCCGTTGATCTTATCGATTGGACACGCCAAGACTCGTTGACCAACGCGGCAGCCGTGGCAGGCAGCCAGCACAGCTTGGAGCGATCCGCCTCCGGGCTCCAAATTTTTATCCAGTTCGAGCCTTTCAAAAATGGAGATTTCGTCGCTTCTGTGCCTGTTGATGTACATCCCAGGGATCAACATGATGAGAAGGCCTAGGATATGTTGGTAGATCCAATAGGCAGAACGAGGTGGCCCTCTGCCTTTAAGTATCGACAGGGGGAATCTTAAATATGTATGCAGTTGCGAATGGAAGCTGGAGGAGTGTTGGCATAGTTTCTCGATTATGGGCTTGCGCCATACTCACACGGTCGTACACAAGAATTGTAGGCTAGTAAAAGATGTGTAATGGATTCAATGATAAAAATGCGATCATATTGCGGACGGTATGGGTTCGATAGTTATTTTTTCCAGGCCGGATCAATAAAAGCGGAAGCGATTTGTAAGATGGTAAAAACAAAGAATAAAATCGTAGGCGTGGTAAATATGTGGCCGCCACTGTAGGTGCCTTTTCGAAGCGACTGTGAGGACGTTCATAGATGGCTACGTATGAGTGATTAGAAAGCCCCAATCTGTAAATGGCATAGAGAGCTCTAAGCTAGTATCAGTGAACGGGTATGGTTAAGCCAGGAAGGCTCATATTTGTTTCTCGTGAGCCACTTAATAAGATTAACAAATCTCGCCATGTTCTGAAACAGCGCAATTGAATCAACGGCTGAAAACATCCCTCACTTTAAGGACGACATAACACTATTGATGTAAAAACTACCCTGGACACAAGGACCTTCGATCTCGTGAACTCGAATGTGAGAAGGCTATAAGCTACGCCAATCAAAAACAACCTGCCCGCAGTATAATCATGGTTTGATCTTTAGATGACCATAATCTTAAAATTTGAAAATTTCGTACTAGTTAGGCTTCCTGCATCCGCATGTTCATAAAGAGAGACTAACACCTTAGCTCATAACTCAGAGGCAGGTGAAGAAACGTAAACAAATAACGCCCTCCAAAGATCGAAGAGTTGACAACCAGTGATGGGAAAATGAATATTTCAGAAATTGATTGGAAATTATCCCGAATGAGAGGGAAGGCAGTAATTCAATAACTCAATCTTTCCTTTTTTTGAACCCTATTCAAGTATATTTTAATGACAGCAGGGGCTCAACAGAGCGGGCTATGATCACACCTTTCCCCTGGAGTTTGGATGGCGTCTAATAGTGACAAAGTCTAAAGCAAGAAGTTTATCGCGCAGAGGTGACCATGACAAAAGCCAATTTATAGACAGAACAGCAAAAGGGAATCTCGAAGGAGGAGAAAAGGGGCCTTGTTCAATGTACATACTATGTATACTTTATCCAGTTGAACAGACGTGCTCTGACGGAGACATGACACATACGCATGTAGCGGCGATATTTTGCTCTCCAGTTAAAGTGTGTCCAGGTAAAGACCCAGATACGTATGTATATCTTACAAATTCTCTTCCGCCTTTATTGATCCGGCCTGGAAAAAATAACTATCAAATCCATACCGTCCACAATATGATCATATTCTTATCTATTGAATCCACTACACATCTTTTGCTATCCCACAAATCTTGTGTAGGACCCATTCGTGAGTACAGCGCAACGATGATCAGCCCATAATCGAGAGATTATGCCAACACTCCTCCAGCTTGTATTCGCAACCGCATATTTAAGATTCCCTCTGTCGATACTCAAGAGTGATTTTGTTTGGTCTCGAAAATCATATATGGAAAGGAAGATTTCTCAGCGGATAAATTTTACACAGCATCCCCTCATGTGAGATACCTGGCTCATTCGAGATTAAATTTTAAAGAGCAAAGAGCTCTCCACGTTCTACCTTCTTTCCACTGAGAGCTGACAGGGTTTCTCTGAGATCTTCGAATAAAAAAGCGTTCTTCCAGGTTCTCTGGCACAATGCAAAAACTTGCATACAGGTTTGTAAAAGAATCTGCTTGGTTTTTCTACTGCCCTTTGAATAAATTTATATTATCCTTGTTTTGTTTAACCATCGCATTTTTTTATCTCTGTTACTACCCGTGGTTTACCCATGTACAAATAAATGAGTGAGCCCACCAAAAATTCTTTTTGTTTCTAGGCTAGGAAATGCATTTGCGCAGAGGTGTGGATGGAAGGTGATAGACCGCAGAGTAAAGAAAGGTCTCTGGCAATCGTCGAACAATCACAGGATTTTTTTTTCCAAGCTGGTGCGGGTTTCTTGTGAAAAACAAGTTCAGGCAACCGATCTCAACCGAAGACCACATGATCTATGGGCCCTTCAAACATTAACTTCACTTGAGAACAATTCATAATAAATGCGTGCGTGAGTCTGACACGTGCCGTGCGAAAGAAGGATAAGCAGATATGCACTCTAGACGCAGCCCAGACTCTAGTTAAGCGCTAGCGACGCATCTGTTATAAATTGACCGAAGATGTCCACACCATGACAAGTGCCGTTCCCTAGTAAAAAGCCTAGGATTTCCTCGCCGAATAATCCCTCAAGCTGATCCAGTTTACGAGCAGAGCTGAAAAGCAGTGCGAAAACCAAAGACTCTCCACACATAAACAAAACCACCTTATAAACCTCGCCAGTGCACGGTAGCGCGTTCGAGGCCGGATAAACACACGTGAGAAATGATCTTTAGACAGCAATTCTTGGACTGAGAGAGGGGAAAGTGGCGGAATGCAATGGAAGCGGCAAAAACGCCGAGGTTGGTTTTTCTAGATTGCATTGAGAACTCTGGAGTGACAATCATCAATGAGTTTACCCGTGTAATCGCGATCACCCCCGAAGTTTACCCATTCTTGGCATTCATCGGAAAGTTCTCCTTCAGCCTATTTGGTGAAGTTAGAGGTGGTGTTTAAATGTCTACTAGTGACGCAGCTATGATGTAGGCACCATTAATTCCTAGCTATTGGGTAAACATAACCTTTAGAAATAAGAAATCATGAATGCTATTTCAATGTTTACCCCCACATTTCCCTCGGGGTTTCACTGAACATGGCAACCTTCACCTCTATTCTCAGTGACGAATGCCACCCCTGGGATTCAGCATACATTTCTATGGAAAGACCTTGCTATGGGTATGAGGTTACCCATCGTTCAAATGATGCATTCGAGGCACGGATTTACTAATTGTGAACGTGCTAACGTATCCAAATTCACTTTTTACCGGAAATAATTCAATATGGTAACCCGTGACGTCGCCTAACCCAGCTGCTGGCCATGTGCAATAATACCCATGATTATTGTGCCACCCATTGTCCCAATGATGCTTCTAGGCCTAAGTCCAGGTGCAATACCCTGCAACTGTGCACTTGGCTCTATAACGGGGAAAGAATCCTTGCGGGTAAACGAGTTTTCACGGGTAGGGCTTCTCTACTGCAATAAAACTCTAATGCTATGCGAGGCCTCTTCCGGTCGTCTAGCCCTTCCTTCCCTTTCGTCCGCTTCAGCGCTATCAGAAATTGGCAGCCGTACGTTTCCGAAGCCATGTGAAAAGGACAACTATCACAAATCAGATTCGAAAGGCTCCAAAATCAGAAATCCCAAGAATTTGCTGGCATCGCTGCTGAAATGGAATAAAACGTTACACGAAACCTAATAAGCGTTGTATGGCAATATGATTTGTTGGCGTCCGATGCACTGTCAGCCACGCCCTCATAGGCTTTGCCGATTTCAGATATTGTGAAGGAATGAAATCGCTGTAACTTTAACCGAATAACAACCGTGGTGCAGAAAAACAAGCAGTACATGAGTGTTTTGTCGAGAAATCAGCAGTTCACGCAAGAACGGCGAGGAGAAAATAGCGGCATAGCAACAGAGATCAAAATAACATGGTTAGGCCAATGAAGGGTAAAAAAACAAACAGCAGGTACGCATAAAATTCCCTTACATGCCCAACAGCGAAGTGGCTTGTACCAGCCGACGTTATTGAAGCAAGCAAAGACGTCAGTGCCGGCATACACTATTGAAATCATCCTGGCTAAACATGTAAACACCCCCCCCCCCTTCCCCCCAAATTTACCTATCGTTAGTATGTGCGCCAAAACTTTTATTCTGGGTAATCTCAGCGATGCATGACGGCCCAGATATTTCTTGAGCAGTGTGAACAACCCACAAGAAGAACGCGGCACGGTTTACGACTATAATTTTTTACAACTATAAGTCTCCTCTACCTTGCTGAAGAGTGCAGGAGGAAACTTATAGCACTATTTAATTTTCGTATAAGGATAGTGCACGAAACGAAAACTAAAATCGAGAACTATAATTAAAATCCAATAAGACAAAACCATAATTACCGTGAATACGTTAAATAGCGCATTTGAGAAGAAACTGTAGATGAGCAACTGTAATGCTACCCGTTTCCAACGGGAGCAAAATACAAATTTCATGAAATGCAGCGCGCTCAAAACTTCTGTTTTCACCAAGAAAGGTTCATCACTCATCTAGGTTACTTGATTCAACAACAAATTAGAAATGGTACATTACCGGAAACTTCTCGAATTTTGAAATATTACAGGATTCTTTTTGTCAGTGCCTCTAGCAAATCACCGAATAATGGTTCTTGGAATGATAGAAGAAAACATTGTTAACGACAAAAGGCTTATTTGGCCATAGGAATCCGACTAGGCCATACGCTGGGAATGACCGTTTGTTGCAAGAACGTCATGCGAAATTTTAGAACCATAATTGCAGGGCTAAGCATTGCCCATTAGCTTTGACTGAGGTGTGCAGCAATATCGCCTTTTCTTTTGTTTACAGAATCGTTTAAAAGCCAAAACCATGCACAGAACGAACAAATCTGCTTGTCAAGACCTTGGAAAGCAAAGAAATATTGCCTTGACGCCATTTTCCCCACTGGAAGATATGAGAAATCGAATGAGTTTTGGTGGTCTTATTTAAGTTTAGTGAAATGTAGGATCCAGTCAAGTTCTGCTGGATATACTCCAGCAAGTTGATCATCGGACGTCGTGCGTTGGACGTTATGGACATGTCAGCTTATGCCCTCAGGGCTCTGCGACATTTGGAATGAACCATATGTTGTTGCATATGATTTTCTTGTGTTTATGAATAAATAAATAAGTGGATATGTATATATACATATATGGAGTCAAACTTCGAGTTTCCCAAAGACCGTTACGTTGAACGTTTGGTTGACACTAATGGTGAAGGGGCGTGATTAGGCGGATAAATGGATGAATCGCACAACAGCAATACCACCTCTTTGTTTTCTGATTACGCAAAAAAAAACATATCTCTTCCATCTTCAACCAGAACTTGGTCCATAAGACATGTAGGTGCAAATGACTCTGACTTCACCTCTGATGGTTGCGAAAAGCAAGTACTTTGGGAGACCCAACACTTTCTCAAAAACCGTTACGCACCAATTATAATCTATTTTGAGCTATTCACAAAATGTGGCCTCACACGGCCGACAAAGAGCCAGATAAAGCCCGGCTAGAAGTTGAAAAGCTGAGAAGAAATTCTAAAGGCATGTAATTTGCCCCAACACTACATTTCCGCCGAAGTGTATCAGCACTAGCACGTAAACAAGCTCCTTATACCTATGATTACTGCAGTGGCGCCTAACGCTCAAGTGCTGTGCGGCATTGTAAAAGTGCACTGTGCCAGACGCCCTCAGAAGTCCTCCTCGGAAGTCGGACCGGCTGTGGAAATCGGGACTCTTTTGCATAAATATTCTGTCTAGTCGGTGGCTAACTATGTTTCAGAGGCAATTGGTTTTCGAAAAGTCTCCACTTAGGAGCTATTCCTATAAAAAGAAGCTTTTGCAAAAACTAGGTTTGCGCTAATTTTTCACGAAAATAGGCAGCGTTACTACAGAAAAAGTTAGTTTTCCTTTTGCTAAGCATGATTCCATCCAACTCCAATTTCATTTACTAGTCAATTCTTTCAAATTTAACTTCTAAATTTGATCTGATCTGAGATCAAAAACCAAAACGAGACACGAGCAGTGGTGTCGATACACATCGATTGTGTGCATGCGGCAGCGTGACAACGCCAGCGACGCTCCGCCCTCAATCAATATGTAGCAAAACCAGTGTCGCCACAGTGCAAGCGACAAAAAGCGCTATGCTCCTAAAAATGCAGTATAGCAACATCCAAAGCGAGGAAAATAAAAGCGAACAAAACCTGAAACAACGGATGCTTTAAAATAATCATTTGAAATGGGCTAGTACCTTGAGAGCAGTGGCGGGCGTGGGGGCACCCCCCCCGAGAATGGGAATTTTTGAAGTTACTTTACAATACATATAAAAATCTTGTATTAGTTTACTTTTAATAGTTTATTTTTATTATTATTTTTAATATAATTTTTATTAATTATTTATCATTATAATTAAGGTTATTATTAATTTTATTTTTCGTCTGGGTCCCCAGAACAGCGTAGACCCCACTTTTTTTCCCACACCCCCCCTCCCCTCCCGCCCACTTTCTGCGTCCGCCACTGCTTAAGAAATGTGATCTATTAGGATCTATTAGGAATATAATGATTTGGAAAAATATGGCATTAGAAGTACATACCTTGACGAGTTGAGCCTTACATGGAGAACTATGTGCTGCAAGAAAGAGCACAAAATTTCCACTTAGACCGGCCAAGCGATACAGTTTTGCGGCTCTTTTGGACGGGTAATTTTCTTTTTGCATCTACTTACGTCTTACTGTTTTGTTCCTCAAGTTCACCTAATTCTAGAAATAGCACCCATTCCAAAATTTATTATCCCTTCTTTAGTACATATACATATATTTAGATCGAGGCAAAGCGCCATGCGCCTCACAAAAATGTAGCAGCAAAAAGAAAAAAACTAAGCCTCGTGAGAGGACGACGCACATCACTTCTACGAACATGCCAGCCCTATCCCAGCTGAATCTTGCCGAATGCACGTCAGCTCACAATAAAAACAACTACATAAGCGGAAAAAAGCTCCAGGGCATGCCCTTAGGCGATTGTTTAACGAAGCGAAGGCCTAACGCCAAGAAGAGCCCAGTGCACATGTTGCCACACCCACCCTCAAAAGAGCAAACTTCAATTTATGAACTTCGTCACATCTGCCTGTTGCTTTGTTCGGCTTGAGAGCACTACTCGCGCTATTTTTAGAAGTGGAATAAGAAAGAACTGCGAGTAACAAAGGAAGAGTGCGGATATTTTCCGGGAAAGTCACGTGCAGCACATCGCGTAACGTACACCTCATTACACTTTTCGCATTTTTCATACAAGTTGCGAGGCAGTGTCTTTTCTCGGAAATCGTTTCAAAAGATTATTATTGAGCTGACTAGAACAATACAACGCCATACCTCGTCGTCAAACCGCCGGGCCCCTATTTTCTGAGAGGTCTTTTCACCGAATGTGGCAAGGAGGGGCCTTAGAATTCGTGGGGGAGGGGGTGATTCCACCATAAACATGACCATAAATGAGCTGCGTACTACTGATATGGTAAGATACTAAATTCAATCCAACAGAGCCTCATAAAACGGCCATTTCAGAGGATTTCTCGTATTTCATTGGAATGGGGCGACGAGCAGGTCCAGAACTTGTTACTATTCCTGAGTCGAAGATGAGGTCCTACCCTCCATTCAAAAAGCAAATATTCTTCATGGTTTCCTTCCAATTACAAGAATTCCTCTACTTCAGCTCGTGGTATACAAGGTAAGTGTGCGTGGTGTAAGTGTAGGCTTACAAGATGTAGTGGTGCAGTTACAATATCACCAGGAAGCAGTTCAAAATATTCACGAATGACGGGAATAAATCAAGCAGCAAGGAAAAATACGCATACCCAGGGAAGCTTAATCCACAAGTAAAGAAAGTTTATAGCAGCATTTGCTTGGAACTGCGGCTTACAAAAATCGGCGAGCTCAGAGATGTGAAATTCGACTATACACAGCAAGTATCAATTTCACTTTTTCTTCTTGTTTATTTTTTTTCCTCATTTTTTATTAGCATTTCCGCTCCTCGTGACCATGACCCTCTTACCTCAATATCATCGATTAAAATACCTATCTTTCAGGGTAGGCATCAGTGCCGGACGAACGAGAGGCAAACAAGGTGCGTGGGTGAGAAAAATGTGGCTACTCCGTCACTACGTGGACCAGCGATGAAAGTGGAAAAATATCAGTTCAAAAGATGGATAACAAAAAAATAGATATTCAAATATAACAGAAAAATAGACAATAAAATACAAACCAACACAAAATTTTTACTTGTTCTATTAAGTAGTTTCAAAAATTCGGCGAACGCTCACGATTTGGGTGGCTTAAATTCAAAGAACAAGATTAAGTAAAAGAAATTATGGTCTCCAAAAGGCTGCTTCTAAGCCTCTATTCAGCCAATTCAGGTTCTTTTGACTCATCCACTCAAGATTCATCATGGTGGTAGGCAGAAATTCTGAGCTCTACACCACAATATCCACGAATTGCCCATTTCCTGCACTGAAGGTTAGAATTAACAATCCTAGCAGAATTCTTCATTTCTTCTGCCACTTTTGAATAGGGCATGTGCAGTGGCGGACGCAGGGGGGGGGGGCGGGGGGGCGCCCCCCCCCCCGAGAATGGGTCGCCAAATTTTCGAAATTACTTTACAATACAAATAAAAATCTTGTGTTAGTTTATTTTTAATTGTTTATTTTTGTTATTATTTTTAATATATTTTTTATTTATTGTTTATTAGTATAATTAATATTATTATTAATTTTATTTTCCTTCTGGGTCCCCAAAACGGCGGAGACCCCACTTTTCTTCCCACGCCCCCCCCCCTCCCGCCCACTTTCTGCGTCCGCCACTGGGCATGTGGCTAGGTTTTGCCTCATCCTTCCACTCTACGCTTATCATTTATTCGAAGAGGACTGCTCTCAAGCATAAGTACTCCGTCGAGCAGTGAAATGAAATATCATGAGAGGAAAAAAATAAGTAGGAACAAAGACGTTTCTCAAGCACGTCATTAGTCGGTGAACGTTCTATGTGCTACAGCTCGAACGCACAGTGAGATAGTGCACCAGCATCACGTCTCTGCATAATAGTAATGCAATGCAATTGGGCTTGAATGTTGAAGGATTCTGCATACTGAATGTGCAAATTGAAGAAAGCTGCAAGCAAAGGAGAAGACTGAGAAGGGAAGTGACATTCAGGATTGGGAGATGTCAGGTTCCTTAAACGGCAAAGTATTTGTGAGAAATTAGGAAGAAAGAACCACCAGTACCCATTATTATTGGTACTGCGTAACCTTACGACGAAAACAAACGCAGCGTAAGAGGAGACGTCTACGAGTCGCTATCATAATATTAGAGGCCCAGTATAAACAAAAGGACTGGGTTAAGACACTGCATCCTTTTACCTTATTATCTTGACTTTGCACCCTCTAATTCTAATTGGAGCTGACTCCTTCAGGCTTACATATCAGAGAAAAAAATTTTAAAAAATGGTGTGAAAATGTGCACCTTCAACTTCTTCGACTCACAGAAACTTAAGTTCTTGAAGGGTGGAAACAACAATGTAATCCAGTAAATAATGCGTGATCACTGCTAACTATAAGTTTTATAGAACTGGTCGATAAAGTTGTTGGGTAAAGTTACCACACAAACAAGAAGAGATCAAAATTTTGGACAGGACTTTTTGGCCAACCTTATTCAACTTAGCCTAATAAAAATTACAGATTAGTCCATGCAAAACGATATGGATAACGTATCGTTTATAAAAAATCAACGTTTGCACGATACCACTACATCATAAGGATTCATGCCTTCATATCATCTTGTGTTTGTTCATTCGCTCGTTTTTATTATTTTTGAATAGATTTTTTTTAGAATTAGAATAGAATAGAATTTTCTGGTAGATATGGATTCGACCATATCGGTGGCGGAGGAAGTGAGAGGAAATGAAGCACTGCCTTCCTAACATCGCCAAATTTTTCAAAAATATTTCATGAAATGGATCAAAACTTTATACGAGCTCACTTCTAGTCCCTTGCTCTTGTCGTTATTTTTCAACATTTTGATAAATTCTATTGCATGTGTCATAAGCATGGACACATAATTTCAAATTATTAAAGCTAGAACTAATAATTGAAGATGTTATATTCTTGAAATTCCGGCAATTTGGTCCCCAAACTAGCATGGACTACGTAGATGAGTAAAGGCAAAACTGAAAGAAGAGTTGTGGGAGTTATTTCCAATCGAGAAACTTTCAGTTTTTCTACAATTCTTTAGACAGTAGAGAAATTATACAAGAGTTCGATTTCCAGAAATAAATGATGCGATAGGTCTCACAAGCCAAAATCTAACGGATACATACCATGAGTGATGGAGAATCAGCGGCTTGAATGAGTGGATGACAAGGCAATTTTTGATGAAACACTGAGATTCCGTGGCTGCTTTTGATGTCTCGTCATCAAAACAACATCAGAACGTGGTGAATCGCTGACAAAGCAGACGAAGAGAAAAGTGGCCTCCCCCCTCCCTCAGAAGTTTTGTATCGAAGATCGAATCTGAATGGATTCCAAGAATGTCAGCATCCGCCTTCCATGGCGAAGTGCACGACATTTCTTGCAACGCCTTCAGAATCCGTAATAAAATACATTTTTCCAAGCATTGTAGTGTGCTATGTCCACAAAAAGGAACGTAAATCAACTTTAGAATCGAACATCGTCAGGCTTCCGCCTACATCCCCGCTTTTCAACCGCTATCTCTCCTGCTGGCGAGTTTCATGAGTTCGTCGGCGTTTGAATCGAATCCAAGAGAGTTGTCCTTTCAGCGACCGTGACCGTACACTACGCGCATATACATGACATCTGTATATATAACAGCGAAAGTTTGTGTGTGTGTTTGTTTGTATGTTTGTATGTTCTGAATAGAAATCGCGGAGGATGAACCGATCGGGACCAAACTTTGCATGTAGGTTCCTCGGGAGCCGGCGGAGGTTATAGGCTACTTTGCACCTGGGATTATCGATTGGCTTATTGATTATATCGATTATACTGATTTTTCTCTCTTCTTGACCAGGGACTAGCGAGAACATGCATACCGGGGTATCTCAAAGCTCTGAACACGAATACGAGAACCATTTTGCGCCAAATTATCGATTTATTGATTTTATTGATTTTTCGCTATCTTTGCCCACGGGGTGGTAAAGACATGTCTACTGGGGCATCTCAATGCGCTGAACACGAATATGGCAACCATTTCGTATGGCACCATCGATTTATCGATTTTATTGATTTTTCGCCATTCTTGCCCAGGAGGCGATGAGGACATTTCTACTGGGGCAACTCAATACGCTGAACACGGATATGGCAACCATTTTGGGCGAAATATCGATTTATTGACTTTATTGATTTTTCGCTATTCTCGCCCACTGAGCGGTAAAGACATGTCTACTGGGGTATCGCAATGCGCTGAACACGGGTATGATAATCGTTTTGACCAAAATATCGATTTATCTGTTATATTGATTTTTCGACATTCTTGCACACAGGTCGGTGAAAACGTGCCTTCTGGGACTTTCCGAAACGCTGAACGTGGATGAGGCAAGCACTTTATCAGAATTTATTTACCAGTCAAGCAACTTCACCCCCATTTTTTGAGAGAAGGGGGGGGGGGGGCAGGGTGAAGGAGGGTCACTTGAGCTGATCACCAAATGATGAACATTTTGAAAGGATTTTTTGGTTCAACAAATGTTGGCATCAGCTTTAAATGGCCGGGAGAAATTGAACGCCCGAGCGAAGCCGGGTACACCATCTAGCTATGTTATAAATGTTTCTGTCAAAAGAACACACTCCAAATTGAAGCGTACGCCGAGATGAATGGAGGACCTTTATGCTGCAGGAGGTGCTTGAGCCCTGCTTGGCTGCGGGGCTTAAACAAGGAGAAATCCTTATATACTTTCTGAATTTTTAACAAATGCATGGATTTTGCATGAGATGTTGGGTTTTAGTTGGAATCGGATGAATGAGAGTGTTTTCAATGAGAGCGTCTAGCAAATTAATCAGAAGAGGAAATGATGAGGTTCTCCTCCAGCCACTGCAGTATTTTGCTATGGCAGACGTTCGTCGTTAGTTTGGTGGATGAATCTAAAAATAATATCTAACACAGTCGAGCAGCTCGAAAACCTAATACAGATACTTTCCATGCATTTTCTATAGAAGAAAGTGGAATAATGTGACAGAACTACTATGTGCATATAGTGTAGCATAACCACTTTGTACATTCACGTCATCCAAATGTAATAGAACTGCAATCCACAAGAAAAGACCATGCAACAACGCGGAACAAACGCTAGAGAAGAAGATAATACATTGAAGGGAATTCGGCCAATCCATTTCTACGTTTTGTTTTATTTCAAAAGTCCTTGTGTTCACAGAATCTCAAAAGGAGTAAACATCAAATGAGCGCTCATACTCTAGCATTTGCGGATTCGACATGGCCAACTGGTTCTTGCCCAGGAGAGAAGGAATGGTAAAACTTGGAACCGGCAGTGGCATGCTTCAGATAGCTTTCTACATTGGCCCGTAATTCACAAAAGAAAACCCGATATAGAGAGGAACAGTATTTTGTTGTTAGGAGAATACAAGTTCTGAATATGACAAGTAACAATAAGAACAATTTTCATCGAAGAGGTTCTACCGATGGGGTAGCATAAGTATACTCGTGGAGCCTCCATAGATAGCTACAAGCATTCTGAAAAAGAAGATTCGCAGGGTTCCAACGACAAAGGAGTCTTCTCCGATATACATTAAACGTTGAGAAAAAATAATAATAATTAATAAACAAATAAAGTAAACTAACACTCCTGAGTCCTCATAAAATAGGAGCTCTAAAAGTATGCTTTTACAGTCAGGAGCAGGATTAGCCTTCTAAATCATCAAGCCATAATAATCAAAAGAAGGATAAATGACAAAGTGGCTGGCGTTGATGAGTCCTATTCGTGGGTAGTGTCACGCATTCGACCTTAATGGGCATCGTGGAGGCCCCGAGTGTGTATACGCTCTGTAAAATGACTTGTGGGGGGGGGGGGATCCGAAGTGTCGAGTCATGCCTCATCCTTCCGGGCTACTCTGGTACCAATTCACCGACCCCTCATGGATGGGAAAACTTGGTTAGCCCGGGCGGGATCGAACCATCGACCGAACGCGTGCGCCACTACTGCGCCACACGCGCTCAATATAATTCAATAATAATTGATATTAGTCAAATATAAATAACGAGCCAGAATGCCGCTTCGCAAAAAAAACTGTCATCCGCGAAGCGCAGCTTCCGTTAAGTGTAATACGTATCATTTAGATAGATATATAGGGGGACTTTGAACTCATTTAGATTTTAGCATCATAGAAGCATCTTCTTCAAGAAGTTCCCTATCAGCACTCTTCGGAGATCTGGCTTTTGTATGCACTCAGGTTTTGCTCAAGCATAATAATCTAACATTAATGTTGCCATACTCACCATTCTGATTTTAAAGGCTGCCCCGAGTGCAATGAGTAAATAAATGAATGAACAAATAAACAAGTAAATAAACACCCATTCACGGTTATAACCGTGCACGGGTATTTCTCAACAAGCAATTACAGGAATCAGTCGTAAACTCTCGCCCATGTCCCGCCCCCCAAATTTTCTAGTCCATAGGTACCCATTAGTGGTTCTAAATAGTAGCGGGGCCATCCATATAAGCTAGGAGTCCGAAGCCGCAGCAAGCATGCTTAATCATTGATGTAAGCCCTGAGATAAATCAAAATAGACACAGACGGCTCAAATTTGTTGCCGTAGG
The DNA here is from genome assembly GCA_037903475.1 of Ancylostoma caninum. Classification (NCBI taxonomy): domain Eukaryota; kingdom Metazoa; phylum Nematoda; class Chromadorea; order Rhabditida; family Ancylostomatidae; genus Ancylostoma; species Ancylostoma caninum. The sequence continues at coordinate 582,177 of JBAJFG010000570.1, forward strand.
AAGCTTGTCCAGCGGACAGCTCCCGCTTCGAATAAGTTCAATCAAATTTCACTCCGCGCTAACAAAGGGTCCCCTTGAGTAAAACTGCTCCTCACCATCTGCATGAGCCGTCTGAGGAATGATATCTACCAATTTCCGACGAAGATCAATTGACTTTAAAGACCTTTTCTGCGATTAAAGTTAGTCATTCCATGGAATGCAGCTGCAGCCTGCATTGAGCTACGACTACAGCGGAGGCGTAAATTTGCATCGAACTGCTTCTCAATTGTTACACCACGTCAACACTAGCGTCTGAATCGCAGCAAAAGCCACTCTAGTGGCCGTGACGACGTCGCCATTATGCAGCGAACACATGTGGGCGTGCGAAGGCGCCGAAGAATCGGCGACTTTGGAAGCGAACGGGAAGGAGACGGCATTAGAAACGAGGACAAATACGAAGCACTTTTCGGCCGTGCGAAGCTCAAACGCCGACGCTCCCTTTGCCGCAGCGTTTGAGGACAAAATTTGCATCAGGCACCATCCTGAGAGGGGACGGACTCCGTTTTAGCAGTTCTCATGAAAAAAAATCAAATCGGAATGTGAAGGGCACTTGCTTAGAGGTTCAATGCAGCGTTAAGATGCAGAACAATCAGAGTCTCCGAAGCTAAGGACTAAATGACTTCTGCTCGGAGAGGATATCAGCAAAAAAAAAAGTTCTGTGTCCCAGTGTATAGGGTGGTCCATAAGTAGTGCATCAATTCATTTAAATAAGGGATATTTAATTTTATTTAATAGACATAAAAATTCTACATAGGATCCTACACATCGTATTTAAGATGACTGTCTCTAGCTTCAAGCATCTACCTTCTTCCGGAAACTACTGAGGATGCACGCTGTCATGTCTTTCGTTGCATGCCTTCAGCAGGGTTCTTCTCAGCAATACCAATGACTTGTGTTTAGGAGAGCAAGCTTTCATTTAGATCGGGCGATTTTGACGGCTGAACATCCTCCACGACAATGGATTCTCTATAGACCTATGTATAGGTGCTCAGTTAGAAAAGGAACGTCGAAAATGTCTTCTTTGAATTATATCTTGAGAGATTTTGAAATGTATTTCTGCACTTCCTCGACCACGAACCCCTCCCGAAGTTGTCAGTTTCGTAGTACTGATGGTTAGTTTCCAAAAACTATACGGCGAAAAGGTTATAGAGCGAAGCAATGGTAGTGCAAGGAGAAGTCCTCCGACGATAAGCTCTCCGCTACAAATCTACTAACATGAATTCAGTAATGCTTGTGGAGTTCCCCCATGCGATCTCTTCGGAAAGGCACATTTCGCCTAAAGCATGAGGTAGTTCTAGAACTCAGCGAAAGCAGATGCTTTTAGACTAAGCCAGCTAAATTCGTTATCACCACTCCTTCGAGAACAGCCAGACTAAACAGAGACCGCAAATCCTCTCGAACCAGGAGCGCTGGCGTAATTTGATAATTGAAGCACTTCCGCACAGAGATTACCAGGAGCGACGCATGTAGGATCAGCTCGGAATGATGTCATCATCGGTGAGGGTCTTCACCACCGTGAGATAGAGCGTGGGAAGAAATCTGAAGCGCGAAGACCAGTAGGTCTCAGACGGGGGGTGAGAAGGGCGTGGGGGAAAAGTGTGTAACCAGGAAAACACCTTTACGAGCGGAATTTTAGGATTGAAAATGTTCGAGACCAGTTTTAAATTCAGCCAGCTAAAAGTATATTCCGAAGATAGCATCACGCTCACTTCATCCCAGGTAATTTGGCCCTTGAAAATTAGTCTTTATGGTTACATCATAGTGATGACTGGTGGACCATCTTTCCATCTCGCTTCTGATTGACGCTATCGATGCCGAAAGAAGGTAACGACTAAACCCGGCATGGTCTACGTAATTCATATGTCTAATTCGCCAAAGGTTAGCCTTCATTTCCGCCGTACTATAGTTGTTCGCTCAATTTCAATCTCAAATCGAAGGGCTGATATTACTGGACCTGTGAAGAACCCGGGTAGAATTTCTTAGGGATGATCTCTATATCGCTATGATTAACTGCTCACTTAGAGCTTAAGTAAGGATGGCCTGATGAATCAGGAAATTTGAAAAAAGAAAAATTTATGCATTTAATGTCAATTTTCACGAAACGGATGGACGGAGAGGTCAGCACATCGCTGAATTCTCGGGAAATAGTACGATATCAGTAACTACGTTGCGATGAATGAGAATCAGTTGGTAATAAAGAGTTGTGTTTTAAATAAACGTGCGCAAACAACAAGAAAACGGAAACAAGCATAGAAATCTAAAAGGATGTAAATTCACATGACCTACTCTCCATGAATCTAATTTAAGGGTGCTCAGAAAGGCTTATGTACTAATCTGACGATAGCGACATCTTCTAAAAGGCAAATTAATGCAAAAAAAAACGGAGAAAGAAATGGGCTAATGAAGAAAATTAACCTACTACATGAAATGATTCTGAAAAATCATCCCTCATCCATCTTGACTCCCCTCCCCTCCCTGAGACAAAGGCCAATCCAGAGGACCCAGTAAGGTAGAATTGAGTATTCATCAATAGGGGAGCACACTACTATCACTGATGTGCGCTCTGAACCTGCAACAAGAACAGTTTGAATTAATGTTTTCTACAACATGGACTATTTTTTCTTTATATAAGGTGTTTAAATAGTCAGCAATAACTCCAAAACGTTTTTAAGGCTTTCCATATCATGGCAACTAAAAAATACATATGGATTGGCGTTCGACGCTGAGAAAGCAAGGAAACCTATGATAGAAATGAGGACGCTTCGCACTGGTGTCGATGGAACTTTCGAGGTAATGAGCGTCAGGAAAACTGTTGAATGCGCTTCCAAGAAGCAGTCAGCAGCCCGATAGATGAATCCAGTAATGCTGGATTCTTCGCAGGAAGTGAAAATTATGCATGCACTGATTCTGAAATAAGAAGAACTAATTTCCGTGTGCCAGTGTCTTTCAATATGAGGTGAAGTTCGGTTTGTTCAACGCAGCCAAAGTTGGCCTCCGTAGTCAACTTAATCTTCAAAAAAATGCTCATGGAGACTGGGTCAAGCGAAGACTAAATTCACCCCAACCTCCTGGGCTTCGCTTATATCTTGATTCATTCCGATAGGTTTAATGTTTAATGTTCATTATCACCTGTCAATATCACGACAGAAATGGCTACTTAAGTTGGAAAAATAAAACTCCGATGAATTGTCAAGGGGGGGGGGAGAGGGGGGAAGGGAGTGGGTAATTGGCGTCGAAGGGCAGTGGCCCGCCAACACTGCAGGCAGCAATAGCTATGACGGCTCAGGATACCAACTTAGTAGGTCCGCCAACTTCACCAAGCCCACATGACAATTATCGGGGAGATTTTGTGAAATAGGCATCACCATAGCCGCGAGAAATTAGTAACAAACACAACAACAAAGGCAGGTTAGTAACAATACGTGAAGAAAACGAAGAAAGGGTTGCGAACGCAGACCGATTAGCTCGGTACAGAGTGTAAAAGTTCGAGGCAGCTCAGTATCTGCAAATTAGCCGAATTACTGGAATAATCTAATGAGAAGAATTTAGTAGAACCCCCCTGTCCTTAAAGTACTTGGTAATCCTTGAACTGAATACCGCTGCTGAAGAAGATTGAAGAATTGGAACTGGAAGTTCATTCCAAGTCCTGACGACTCATGCCATAAAAGAGCAACCGAACTGCTGAAAGCGAGCTTTGTGGAGAATAGATCTGAATAGGTGGTAGTTTTCTGAGAAAGTGAACAAGATGTTGAAATCCATGTCGTGAACAAGATGTTGAAATCCGTGTCAACATCTCCAAATACTATCTTGTAAATAAAACACTGGTCAAGTATACATCTTTTTAATTCTAGAGTATTACTCTGGAGACGTGAAAGTCGCTCTTTGTAAGGCACACGGAACAACCCGTTTCTTGCAAAGATACGCCATGTATATCTCTTCCTAACATTTTCTAGTGCATCAATGCTTGGCTCCTTCGATAGAAACCACAACATACTAGAGTACTCTAGTAAGGGTCTAACATATGTAGCAAAAAGTCTGGATAATGTCTCTAAATTCCTGGTCGAGAAAGTCGAAAGAATTCAGTGGGATCTTGCAAAGGCGTGCACATTTGTCAATGTAGTCATCAAAACTGAGCGCATCGGAGTAGGTGACCCTAAGTTTGCAAATAGAGTGACAAACACAAAGTTCTTGGTTGTCCAGGTAGAAATGGCAATCTCTAGGGTGCGTCTGACCAATCAGCATTAATGCAGTTTTGGTATTGGATATGGATGATTGCCACTTTCGAGACCACCCCTGTAAGGCGTCCAAGGCAGGCTGAATGTTTACGTATGCTATAGCAATTGATTGTGTAGATCTTACGATCATCTGCGTAAATCGTACAGTTTACTCCAGGAGGAAGGACACTGGGAAGATCGTTCATGGATAACTGGAACATTAGCGGGCCGAGGCGTGTTCCTTGCGGAACTCCACTTGGGGTACTGTGAATAAAACCCGTTGACAAAGACCTTTTGAATGCGAACACTGAGGAAATATTTTATGAATTTCAGAAGACTGCCAGCAATGTCACAAGTTTAAGTAAAGAAGCTGTAAAGGTATACAGGGTGGTCCAAAATTACGGAGACAAGGGGGCGATGCGCGTTTTTCGACTTATCTCGAGATTTGGCATTTTGCATCTAGTCTTTTGCTGCTCATTTGTTCAATTGTACAGCTTCTTCTGAAATATTACCTAACACTATGATTTCTAGGAACAGCTAGGCCGTCAGTCAAGCTAAGTTTTACCACCCAACTACATTTTTTGTCTAGGCTTGGCGCGCATGTTGTGCTAATGTGTGAAATTTCACAAGAGGAAAACTAATCAGTTCATCGAAAAGTACAAGGTGTGGGAAACATAGAAACGTTAAAGTCATTGTGAGTGGCCACCTACCTTGGTTGTGAGATCCAGAATTTCGTGCCGATACGCCGAAATTCAACGCGGGCTGAGGGTGCTTTTCAACTCTAATCACCATCATTAGATGTATTATGAGGGAAATACTTCTCAGAACTTTGAGCATGGAGGTTGATGAGCCTAGTAAGTTCCAGTCCTCTCCCTAAACAGTGAAAAAAGAACCAGAAATAGACCTAAAGTATGTTTTTGCTCTGTTTTTGCACAGGAAGCCATGTCCGCTTCCTTATAAATCTTATTTTCAGTACTCATTCGAGCAGATTTCTCGTTATGATATTTATTCGAGGAAAAAGACTGACTTCACTCTCGTAAAAATTGTTTAATCCTCGGAGAAAGGACTGATTATCTAGGAAGACTGCACTTCCGCGCCACGGCAGGCGACTAGTTCGAATTCTTGATGTGTTTTCTCGCCGGAGGTAGGAGAAATCATGAGATGTGATAGTAGATTTTGTTCATTGTAGAGTGAAAAATATCGTATCGGAAACATAATTGCCAACTCGTTTTTTAACGTCAGATATAAACCTTTTATCATGTCTCCGTAATTTTGGACCACCCTGTATAATCAAATGCTTTAGAATAGTCCATACAACATGCGGTAACGTATCTTCTGCTATCAAGAACTTTTTGTCAAATCTGTATAGTTGTCAATAATGCTGTATTTGTTGATTTCGTATGAGAAAAGCCATACTGCGTCTCAATTTGTTTACATGCAATTTTCTCAAGGACTTTACCACGAGATAAAACAAATTGGTCTGTTGTTGCTAACATTGAATCTGGAGCCTTTTGTGAAAATGGGATTCAGTTCCCAGACGCCACACAGATGGGACTACTCCTTGAAGCACAAACTTACTGAGCACTGGTGTGAGAACAGCGGGAAGTCCGAAAGCTGCTTCTTTGAGGAAGAAGTAGGGAATATCATCAGGAGAGTAGGAGCTTCGAGAAGGGAGCGTAGAGAAGGTTCTGTACACGACATCACTGTTGATATCCAGAAAGTCGAGTTCAGTTTGAGGTACTGTGAACAGGATGTATCATTATGTCTCGAGTCGCTATAGAACGTTCTAAAGTGTGCTGCAAGCACCTCAGCCTTCTCATCCGACCTGCACAGAACACCATCACCATTGACTACGTATTGGTCCGACATTGGTTGAAACTTTCAGCCGCTTATTCACAAATCTGTAGAAAATTTTTGTATTACGGCCAGACTCAATCCTATTTTCTTGCGCCAAATGATATCTGGTTAGGCCACGATTGAGCTTCCTGGAATAGCGTGAAAACTTCTGCATACCACATTGGTTGGCGCACCCTATAGAGGGCATTAACAGAAGGTTGCAGTCTGGAAATTATGAAAAGGATAAGAGGTAATACTGACTGATCGAGCAGGAATATATCTAGGAATAAGATCGTAGCAGCACTCGAGGTAATTTTGGTAACAGTCGGCCGCGGATTTAGACTTTGCAATTATTTCGCTCCAGTTGATACTCAGGAAGCATTCATTGATGGCGTTGTAGTCACCATGGGCAAAGTAGAGGTAGTATGATTTTGATTTGACTTTAAACTTGACAACATTAGGCTTAAACGAAATTATTCTATGGTCGGAGGTGGAAAAGGGTAGTGAACACGCACAAATTTGATAATAGATTGATTGTTTGTGAGGAGAAGGTTGAGGATATTGTCGTTATGCGTCGGTTCTATTACAAGCTGCGCCTGCGAGAAGTCGGTGCAAAAATGAAGAAATTTTCTACCTGGAAGCTGAACTGAACTGTTGTTCCTATTGAAGTTTCGCCAGTTAATTGCCGGGAGATTAAAATCTCCATGTAGTACGCAGTTATTCCCTGATTCGAAGAATTCACCAACGAATCTAAGTGGTTGTCTGAAGGATTCGAGATCACAGGATGGACTCCGGTACATCAGTACAAAAGTTAGCTCCTCATCACAGTTGATAAGGCTAAGTGCAGCAATCTGACAATAGGGAGAGAAATTTTTAGACGCTATCAATTGAAGGGGAACTCCATTCCGCACCATAACCAAAAAGCATCACCACCCGCTATACTACCTCCTCCATTGCACCCATAAAAAAGTAACCGAAGCCATTATACAGCTTAGTATCGGCATCCGGTCTGCATCAAGTCTCGGTTATGAATACCAGCAGCGGTTAAGAAGACAGGAGGAGATATAGTTCATGTAGCTTATTACAGATTGAACGAGTATCAAAAAGAACTACAGGAAGCTCCAAATGTCCAGAGTCAAGAGGGGCGTGGCCACGGCGCGGGTCCTTGATCAGACACAGGTGCTCTCTATGCTGCTTCTGGCTTCTCTGACTCTGCAGGCAACCAGTGGCAGCACGCAGAGCGCCTGTGTCTCTGCCTAAAGCCGCGTCGTGGCCACGCCCCTCTTGACTGCGTACACTTGTAGATTCCTGCATATCTTCTACAAAACGGTTACGAGCAAACGAAGTGAATGAAGGAGAGTATGAATCATACAAAAGATCATCAGAAATTATGTTGGAGTTGGTGGAAGCATTGTTGCCCAAGTACAAAGGGTAAGGAGAACTAACGCGAGGTTGACTATCGCTGGCTGCTATCGCTATCTTTGAATGTATGAGAATAGGATCTGCGCGAAGGACGTGAGAGCGATGAAGAACGAGCAAGCATAGCCTGTGACCTGATTGTACGTGAAGCAGTGCTGCTAACACTGAAATTGCCTGGATTTGCACTCGGCAAGGAACGTCTAAGAAGGTCACGAGGAGTTCACAATTTAACTATATCGAAGTCACGAACATATGTATACGAAATACATATCAGGCCCACCAAAGTAGGCTTCCAACTAGGGTATTGAACGGCCGGAAGCATATCGCTCCTTATTATGGCCTCTAGATCCGTCGGAAACAGTCACATTCATTGAGATTTAAACGAAGTAAACAACGAACAGACTAATTAGAAAGTGGAAACGAGCAGAATTTGAGAAAATGTGGAAATGCGCGTAAAGAGCACGGTCGTCTGTGGTTTAAATTTACTCACTTATAAACGTTTCGATGGCTTCCGCGGATTTTCACAAGAAATAGGAGCAATACTGTAAAATCGACTGGAAAAATTGCCTATGATTTCACTAAATATTAGAAGTCGATAGTTTATTTGAATTTCCTTCGATGAAATACTAATAAAACTGAGGAAAATCACTGCTACATGGAAGGTCTGTTGGCGGAGTGTGAAAGGTGTAAAGTTCCAGAGCATTCTATCGCCTTGACTAATTCCTATCGGATTGCTAGCATCGCATGCTAATGAAGTTAAGAGCTAGGAAAAACAAGGCCGAAGAGATAGAGCTGAGCGGGCAAAGCGTAGATTGGAGCACATTTTATAATTGCTCGGATGTACTCAACACTCTCACACCTTTTTTAGGTAAATCAATTGTGGTGTACGAATAAGGGAATGAATTTCACGATACTCTAACGGCTCCGACGCTAGGAGGGACAAGCAGCGTGTAGCAAACCAATGAAGAATAGTCGCTGTAAGCAAGCATGTTATTTTCTTAGGAGGAATGTTAGTGTATTAATGCTCTCTAACATTGGTAATTGTTTACTGCCCTGCGTTTTGAAAGCAGCTATAGAAAAGCGGTGGGATGTGCGTCTACGGGACATTGCATGCAGCTGATTATAGCTCTCACTTGTTGACAGCTGAGTAAGTCAGGGCGAGGCGAAAGAAAAACAGTTTAAATCGGCGCCTGGAAATAGGCTCTCACTCCAGAAGGCGTTGTGACTAATCCCAGCAAAACATCAAGGAAGTGGCTAAAGGATGGGCGGGGCATAGTTGATGTCGAGTTTATGCTTGTGCGGTTTATGTTTTAAGTTGTGCGACAAAAACCAGGCCTAACATCCTGGGGCCTGCATGCATCACTGAGACTACCCGGGTAAAGTTTTGACACCACACACATTAGCCTATCGTTAACATGTGAGGCAATGCGCATACCCTGGGTAATCTCAATGATGCATCCTGGACATGATACAATTGAAAAAGATATTTATTAGCCACACCCACTCGCAATGAGATTCTCGTGAACCGGCGAAGTCGATCATCACTCGGTTGCCCACTGTCAAAAGCTGGATGAGCTGTTGACGTCGCGAAAAAAGGTAACTGTGAACAAATTCACAAAATTTGCATAATTGACGGATGACTGGAGGCCATCGCGAAGTACGCAGAAATCTTGCGCAGATTTCATTATTCTGTTACCTGCAAGCAATAATACAATTTTTTTTCAACAAAAAAGGTGTGCGAGTATCATTTGTGCACGGCGACGTTTGGTAGAGGAGTTGTGGAATGCGGCGAACCTAGATACTATGTATTACGTGTTAACATAAGTCCTTGCGCTTTTTTCAGTTGCGATTCTTCCTCCTCATTGCCATTTTTCCGTTACCTGCGCTATATCTTCTGAAAGCAGTTTCTTTCCTCAGCAGTCCTATCGTCACGCGTTTTTAGAGAAATATTGAATTAATTAATTTCTAGGCTCAAGAAGAGAAACGCCAATTCGAGAAGAAGAAAAAAAACACCATTTCCTCCTTGTAAATAATAGGGAACAGGAAACACCCCATATTTTGTGGAGTTGTAGGCTCTGTAGAATATAAACGACGAAGAGCATCATCAGTGGAAATGCAGCGGTGCCAGTTTGATCTGGGGTCCGACGCTATCATGAGCTGAGATGGCTAGACCTTTACGATTGGATTCTTTTAGCAGAATTACCTTAGTTATTTGTTAGCTTTGAGACCATCTAAACCATACGACTCCTCTGCAGTAACTTCCAGGTCTTGATAAAGAAATTGATAAAAAAAAATTTGTTTGGTCAAAGTGGTTGGTGTCACCGAGACCAAATACACAGACAAACTTTCGGAACTTCCGCGGAGCTTGTTCGGAACTTGCGCGGGTGACCCGACGGAAGTTCCGAATAAGCTCCGCGGAAGTTCCGAACTGGCTCCGCGGAAGTTCCGAACTAGCTCCGCGGAAGTTCCGAAATCGAACAGGAGTGACGTAATTCGTGCATTATAGAGTGAATCATAATTCGAGTAATAAGGTAAAATGGGCCAACATGGAGTGATGAACACCTCCAAGCGTCCCGATGCCAAAAATCGTGTGATTATGAATCCCACCACAGGTCGTTCCACCACGTAGCACTGATTGCGCATGTAGTAACTATGTTTTCTGAAGATGAGCTTCAAGCAGGTCTGCCCTCTGACTGTGCTTCGTATCCGTGTCAGGTTTCAAAATCAATGATAACATGGAAAAATTCCTCTTTGGTAAAAATCTGTCAAATTTTCGTATTTATGGGAATAATCACAGGCGTACATTTTCTGACACGAGTTTTACCCGAAATTCGACATTAAAGATGTCATTATTGAGGCATTGCGAAGTGAATTTCGAGGAAAAAATAGCGTAAAAATTTTTGTATTCTACACGGCTTCTTATTTGGTTAGCCGAAGTTAATCAAGAACATATCAATATAAAAATTGGACAAAAACATGTCATTTGATCTGTTAGTTTCTTGGATCATTCCATCTCTCTCGAAGCTCCGCGGAAGTTCCGAAAAGTGTCAAGCTCCGCGGAAGTTCCGAAGCTACTTTTTTCTCTGCGTCTCCATTCGGAACTTGCGCGGAACCTGCGCGAAACTTCCGAAAAAATCGACGAGTGACGTCATATTTCCGCGGAGGTTTCGAAAATCGAGCTCTAGTAGTAAATCAGGCTCCGCGGAAGTTCCGAAAATCGGCAAGCTCCGCGGAAGTTCCGAAAGTTTGTCTGGGTATGTCTTCTTTGAGCTTAGAAAATCGCTGATTGCCAGTCATTCCAAACAAAACATGTTCTTCATATTTGGCACAGGTCGCTTGGCCAGTTTTCATGGCCTTTCGAGCCTTAACTGAATGCCAGGATGGATGGCTGCCGGTTGCCCCGTTTTTCATTGACTGATTAATCCACTTCACAGGCTAAAAACTCAAGCAAACAGTCGCTTTTAAAAAATCCTTGACAACGCCCAAAACTTGCTCCTCAAAGATAGCGAATTGGTGGAGAAAAGTACACCCGAAAAAAAAGCGCAAAGACTTATGTTAAGACCTACTAATCGAGGTTTATCACCGAGATAGTCATGAGCTTATATGTATTGGGTGTAGGAGAAAATAATGAGAGAAAATTTTCAAAACTTCCTTATTCCATACGGCTGACGATTCGGTTAGGCGTGGCCCACGAAAGTATCACCCTGTCGCTATAGAAAGACCAAGAAGTGCTTAATGGTGCAGTTACGCCTTTAATTGTGAAAAAATGCTCTTGCCACCTCCCCTCCCCCCTCTCTGATTATTATCTCACCCCTCCACTAACATTCTTCTTGGGCGAAAAAAAGCCCTCTGATTTTGAGCATTTTCAACACTGGTCTCTTCATACGTCATGTCGCAGCTTATTTTCACAGGAGAAATTCGTCAACTTTTTCCCAACTGAGGTCACCTACAAATAGCTAAAGGGCGGTGATAGTAGCTATTTGACTGATGAAGATTTGAAAATTTCGAATTATGGAGTGTTTCCGTCCTTCGCTGTTTTATGGAAGAAAAATCTCACACCTCCGACGAAGGACAACAATCGTAGTTGTCGCCAAGCGATCGCTCCGGTCAACATGGAGGCTCGGGCACCGTACCCACGATCGCGCAGAAGGCTGCTGTGATCTGTATTTGACCACATCCGCCTTATCGGTTATCGATGGTGGCGGCTTCCGGGCGCCTCACTTCGACTTCGAGAGCTTCCGCGCATAGCGGCCCTTTCCCATTTTCTAATTAATCCAGTCCCTCATCAGTGATTGTTCTTAATACATTTGTTGATCTCGTTCTTTACTACATTTATTACTGGCATGTGTGTGTGGTTGTTCTTTTATTGCATACTACATAGTGCTTGTGGCCGTATGGCCCTATTACATTTAGCTAGTGACAATTCTATCTCTAACGCTTTATTGAATTAATCGCTGCTTAGAATTTTTCTGATCATATCCATTGACATTCAAAACATTGAATGTTGATATCAAGATTAATAAAACATGTTGACCCAATCTGTAACAGTTAATGGTTCTTCCAAATAGGTTTTATCCTTCTTCAATTTCACATTTTCATCCCGTGCTTGCTGTACGTGTAGCACTGGGTGGCTGACCTCTCGGGTCCACTGAGCTTCCGATTCGCGACAATAGTGTTGAAATCTGGTTTTTTCTCTTCTGATTTTATCATCTACGCTACTGAAATGAGCGATGCGATATGAGCTTGTGCAACGTGGATATTTAGGAAACTCCAGTTATTAAGGCCCACAGCACGCGCTTCGTTAAATATAACGAAGCAGTCAGATTGTCTACGCATCCGAACATCCTACTAATATCAGCGTTTGACACTAATCCACTTTCACGGACCCAGAAATTTGGGAAAAAATTGGCTCAAACATGTTACAGGGAGTATTTTCATAAGATACTTCGGCTAAACGGCACAAAATTGAGAGAAAATCCCGATTTCGGGAATAATGCGGAGGTGCCGTGCATAATAATGTCGATATCTGTGATCAACATCAAAATCAGCCCCGCGATGTGAAATTTGAGGGGATTTCGTGAGTGACGTATCTACAGTACACCTACAGAGACCGTAAAAGTGCAGTAGTGCGATGCAATCGTCTCCGCGGCGTTCTCGAACGAGTTTAGGCATCATCGCGTAAGCAGCTCCGGTCCGTGGGGTGGGGGGGGGGCGCACTTGCGTGGGCAGTTACAGGGTCATGCGGGATAGGTCGTAGGCCCTCATCACCTGGACCACACTGCCGTGTTAGATGGATTATGAAAAGAAGATGTGTTAAGAAAGAGAGAAAGGAGAGCTTTGCGGCCACGGAGTTAGCCAGATGTGTTAGACTTAACCTCTTTTCGGCTCATGGCAGTAAATAGGGTGCCACATGGCCAGCAAAACATAAAAGAAAGAAGCTGCAAACCCTGATGGAAATGACCGAAGAAAAGAGCAAGCTGGAGGCGACATCTCAGAAACTGACAAGGGTGGACTTCATAAAATTGAGACCCCGCTATGGGCAGGAACGTTTACGTCGCGGAACGGTGCGCGTTCAGAAGAAAAAGGCACTTTCAGCAACGCCCACTCCCCATAGAGTACAAGCGCAGTCAGTGCGGAATCTGATCAGCAGCAATTCCTTGAACTTTCAGACCAAAATACAGTTCTGCTACGTCTCAGGGTTCTGAACCAACATCCAATGTAAACGGAGTCCAAACGACTAGACCAGACTTCCTGGATTAATCTCTTGATATCACCACATCGAAAGCTTCGCGTCATCGTGAGAGACCGGAAGTTTATAAGTAGCTGGTAAATAACGTTATTTCCGATGTGATGTAGCGGTTACCGATTTGGAGCAGAGGTGGATGCTCAGAAAATCCAAGCGCGGGGAGTTCGATGGATTCAAAAACATAAAGATTAAAATTTCTTCCCCAAGAAGATTTCAGCTCCTCCCTCAGCGTGCAGCACCCTGTTATGGGCTAAATTCAGGGAACCATTTAGTTGTTCACTGGTATTTCTAGCTAGAAACAAGGTCGTATGTAGATCAGACGCTTATTTATTTTTTCCTTCGTACCCCTATATTTTTATTGCAGCATCAAATCTAATAATTTTCAAAAAGAAAGGCAAACAACAGCTTCTTGTGCCTAACCCACAGAAGTTACTAGGGTTACATGACTCTGACATTAGCACTACCGGATGGTCCCAGTTTGCAGACACCTACTCCCAATGTGCATAGTGTATTGGACTAGCGTTATTTTGATCCTACAGAAGAACACCTAAACAGGCTTCCCAAGATGTTTACAGTCGCGATGAGACCGCAGTGGTGAGCCTAGACCAATGTTTAGGAAAAAGCTCCAACCAACAGAAAAAAGGAGCCCATATCTGAGGGCATTTCTGTCTATTTTGATATTTAAGGCGGAGAGTTGAGTTTCCGAAGCGTCCATGAACATTGTCGTTCGGAATCTTGTCACTTTACACAGTCTGTTTTCAACTTCATTGCAGTTGATCGAGCAGTACTTTACTTAGTCTTGATGGGACATTCATAAGTGCATCACACCGGATGTTTGACTCGACCAAGTGAAATCGAGTCGAGTTCTGAGTAAATCGACTTTCGAGTGACTGAAAATAACAAATGTTCGAAATGGGCCAAGAGTCGAGTTATTCGAAATCTCGATTACTCGAAAAGGCTGAAAAATCGAGTTGTTCAAAATATCGGCTAAAAAAAGTAGCTATGCAAGCTGTCATTTATCCAAAAAAATCCCATCGAGTCAAATGTCTACACCACACTCGATACTACCCTATGGAAAACACTGTTTGGTGAGATGAGCATGTACCTCCGTTTAGCAGCTAACCTCCCAAAATTAACCCTATCTACTTAATGCCTTTACGTCTTAGCAGAAGTGGAGCATTATAAGGACTAGCGCCCCTTCGGGACGCTAGAAAGTGGGGTGGGGCAGCCACTTGGGACATGTGCAAACGCTTCACACTTGCCAAATCTCTAGAAAATTTATAAAGAAGCAGAACCAATCTTCCAATGGGCCCAAACATGAAGTCCTTCTTATGAGTTGAGTATGAGCATGAGAAGTTCGTTCTCCATCGTATGGCGTATTCGTGCGTATTCCTCACTACCGGGCTAACGCATCTCCATCGGCGGAACTGTATCCTGCCGTTCCCCACACTACATATTGGACAAGGCGAAATCGTATCCGAGTGTTTTCCAGACTACTGGGCCGCAGCGGGCTTTTCTCCATCGGTGGACCCGTATTCTGGCGCCATTTTCACTGTTAGGCCTGAACCATATCCTGGTATTCTCCACTTTACTGAGTCACAGCGGACCAATCCTATATTGGCGGACCCGTATTCTGGTGTTATCCATACTACTGGGCCACGGCGGGCCCTTCCTCCATCAGAGCGCCCGTGTTCTGGCGCCCTCCTCACAGTTAGGGCAAGCCGGATCCGTTCTCCTAGCGCGGGTTCGCATCCTGGCATTCTTAACACTATCGGACTAAAGTGAACCCGTATCCTGACGTTCTCCACACCATTATGCTACGACGGGTCCTTCCTCCATCGGTGGACCCGTATCCTGGCATCCCTCCACACCACTGGGCCACAGTGGGCCCTTTCTCCATTGGTGGACCTGTATCTCGGTGTCCCCTCCCCACCACTGGGCCACGGCGGGCCTTTTCTCTATCGGTGGACCCGTATCCTGACGTCCTTCACACAACTGGGTCACGGCGGGCCCTTTCTCCATCGGTGGACCTGTATCCTGGCATCCCCCCACACCACTGGGCCACAGTGGGCCCTTTCTTCATCGGTGGACCTGTATCTCGGTGTCCCCCGCACCACTGGGCCACGGTGGGCCTTTTCTCCATCGGTGGACCCGTATCCTGCATCCTCACACCACTGGGCCAAAGTGGGCCCTTTCTCCATCGGTGGACCTGTATCTCGGCATCCCCCACACCACTGGGCCACAGTGGGCCCTTTCTCCATCGGTGGACCTGTATCCTGGCATCCCCCACACCACTGGGCCACGGAGGGCCCTTTCTCCATTGGTGGAGCCGTATCTCGGCGTCCGCCGCACCATTTGGCCACGGCGGGCTTTTTCTCCATCGGTGGACCCATATCCTGGCGTTCCTCACAGCACTGGGCCACGGCGGGCCCTTCTCCATCGGTGGACCCGTTCTTCATCGGTGGACCCGTATCCTGGCATCCCCACAGCACTGGGCCACGGCGGGCCCTTTCTTCATCGGTGGACCCGTATCCTGGCATCCCCCACACCACTGGGCCACAGTGGGCCCTTTCTCCATTGGTGGAGCCGTATCTCGGCGTCCGCCGCACCATTTGGCCACGGTGGGCTTTTTCTCCATCGGTGGACCCATATCCTGGCGTTCCCCACAGCACTGGGCCACGGCGGGCCCTTCTCCATCGGTGGACCCGTTCTTCATCGGTGGACCCGTATCCTGGCATTCCCACAGCACTGGGCCACGGCGGGCCCTTTCTCCATCGGTGGACCCGTATCCTGGCATCCCCCACACCACTGGGCCACAGTGAGCGCTTTCTCCATCGGTGGACCTGTATCTCGGTGTCCCCCGCACCACTGGGCTACAGAGGGCCCTTTCTCCATCGTTGGACCCGTATCCTGGCGTTCCCCACAGCACTGGGCCACGGCGGGCCCTTTCTCTATCGGTGGGACCTTATCTTGGCGTTCCCCACAGCACTGGACCACGGCGGGCC
Organism: Ancylostoma caninum; assembly: GCA_037903475.1. Classification (NCBI taxonomy): domain Eukaryota; kingdom Metazoa; phylum Nematoda; class Chromadorea; order Rhabditida; family Ancylostomatidae; genus Ancylostoma; species Ancylostoma caninum. Next base: position 598,436 of record JBAJFG010000570.1, read on the forward strand.
CTTTCGTCATCGGTGGACCCATATCCTGGCGTTCCCCACAGCACTAGGCCACGGCGGGCCCTTTCTCCATCGGTGGACCCGTATCCTGGCGTCCCCCGCACCATTGGGCCACGGCGGGTCCTTTCTCCATCGATGGACCCGCATCCGTATATAGTTGATTGGATATACAATGTCATGCCTTCCTATTCAGAGGCTTTTACTCTTTGTTAGTGCAGAAACTTTCTCGAAACGAACGAATGTTGTAACGAACGAATGTTGTGACTACACAATCGCCGCGAAAATTCAACAGGGGCTGAGGCGACCGCGTAGGTCCAGCCTCCCCGAAGCTTTCGAGACGCGGCAGCTCTCATATCACGCGTCCATTTCTTCCTGCGAAGTGCACACAGCGTCGCAACAGTGGAACGCTGATTTTCCTGCTGCGTACATTGTGCAGCCTGAAAGCTCGTAAACACTCCCTCACTCCTATGCGGTGATGAAATCACCATCTCGTGCATGCGGGAGAGCCAGCAGTGACGAAATCGCGGGTCCCGAAGCGAACGTGTCTGCGTCCATGTAAATCGGCCATTTCGCCACACATTCTGCGCCTCAAGATTGCGGTGTCTATGAGTGCCGCCCCGTATCTCTAACCGCTCTAGCCCCCTTACGGCGCTTTGTTTAATAGATTGTCTTCTCTCCAAGTGGCCGGGGGGGAGGGGGGAGGAGGTTCACCGAAGTGGAGAAGTCAAGACAAATATGCATTCTTACATATGGATATGAACGGACTCTTTCTCCGTACAGCTTGATGCTTTTGCTGCAGCCCATGCACTCCTGGCTTGCTAGAGTTGAATGCAGACAATTGAATTGGGACCTACTCAGAAAAGTGAAGTGTAGAACTTGTTCCAAGAAGTACTCTCAAAGGTCACCCTCCTACATTATTCTTGAATAATAATGATTGTGAAAAGGGTTGTTCTTCGAATGCGGCGTGGACAAGAGAACATTTTACAAAAAAAAAAGCAATTGAAGGCGGAGATGATTGGTATTCAAGCCACAGCCATATTTATAGATGAAATGTCAAACAGCTCCGCCTCAAGTTTTACTAGTGGGTATTTCTCACAGTTACTCAGTACGTACATAGAAACCATCGTTCCGAGTGGTGAATGTGCATTTACAATTATGTAACAAAAACATGTAGTGACAAGGCTCTCAGCAGCTCAGCTTCAACTCACATAGCTAAACAAGTAGACGGGTCTTCATAGGATAAAATTCAATTTTCAGCTCTTATGCCGCTCTGTGCGTCTGCTCTATTTTTCGATTCCTTCCCACTTTTCTATCAGCAAAAACCAGACTGACAACCCAAAACCAATAAGCTCCTCTCTTTTCTCTCGTTCTTCTAATTCCAGCCCTAATCACATTGCTGTTTTTTAAAGGCGAAGGTCCAAGCAAAATTCCATCTCCCGAATTTCTGTTGAATTCGTAGCCCACGCCCACGCCTTCAACGAAAACTATAAAAAAATCTCTGAAAAGGTCGAACAAAGGCCGCTCCCCATCGACCAATTTCGGTACGGCGTTTGCGGGTTTTCGGTGTTCGTACTTTTAAATGACGATATACGGCGCGCCTAACATGCTGTCTGTTGTGGCGTCGTAGGAAAAATCCATATTGAAAGGAACGGTGATCCGTTTAACAGGGTGGGACAGGTTTCACAAAGTGTTCGTTGGGCTGTATGTATCTGAGCGTCCATCGTTGTTCAATATGCACGCGCGCAGCTTTTGTCGATTGGAGCGTGTTTTTCCACGACTACCATAATCCTCGGACGTTTTGTCTCAAATCGAGCGATAGAGCTCATATGAAGGTCTTAAACTTGTGATACGTGCTACACATATGGTTTAGACTCCATAGAGTAAAAAACCTGGATGGGCATGATTTTGAATGGACGTTGCCTTTAAGCGAACTGCACATCGCTCTAACTTAAGTATGTCTACCAACGCATACCTCAGGAATCTAGGGAATTTCTCGTGAATTTCAAGACATCATTATTAAGGTCATGTAATATTCATGGAATAAATACGCTGTGTTAATGGTTGTCACCAATATCAATGGAAATGATGTACGTAAATCGCATAGGGAATACCAACTTAGTGAAAATGGAGAATGGCAGATCTCTAAATACAAGAGAATATGCTCAGCCATTACAGGGAACTTTGTTTCTCTTTATGAAGAGTGAGAACTCATGAGAACAATGTTCTGCCTTTGAACTATAAAATCACTTTTCTCCAAACACGGTTCTCACGGAAACATCCTTTTCTTGAACCGTCCTTATACATACGAAACAAATTCTTTGAAAAGCATGCTCGAACTCTCGGAGAAAGTAATTTTTCGCGAAGTAATTGAAGCACGGAGCGCTTCCTTCAATATTTCCTGGGAATTCGAGCAACGTTTTCTTGAAATCTAGCTTAATTACACACCGAGTACATACATATGTATTTCAGTATGAGAAATTGATAACCTAAAATAGCAGCTAGCCATTATTGCCCCTAGGAATGTGAAATTACCGTTACCTAAGACATGTATAGGATAAATCGTAATAGATGCGTGTGTTCGACTCGAGAGCGTGTAGAGAGTAGGGCTCGCCGCACTCCAAACGCAGCTGAAACGCAGGCAAGACGTACGCACTGCGGTCTTGTGACGATCTGTCGATGTTTTCGTTAATTGTTTACATGCTGAATGGACAGACCTTCACGGAAGATCGTCCATAAACGGATCCGACGCGCGATTGATCGACGCATCTAGTGCAAATTATCCTTTTATTTGCTATTCAAACCATCAATATAGGTTTCTTTGATCAGGTTCTGATCATAGGGCCGTCACTTACGAATTTTTGGACAAGTCGTCAGTTGAACAGGAGTCAAAAGCATACTATATGAGCTACAGAATTCCAGCAGATATATGTATTTCCTACCTTCTCAGTGACGTAGAGAATGTCACGAAACGAGGGCTCTTGTATCGGCCATTCGAGAAGAGGTGCATGCACTTCCGCAGGTTGCAAGAACACTCAAAAAGCAAGGAAAAAGCCAATGATTACATCAGAGCGCATTCTGTGACGACATGGTAACTTGAGCGGAAACAGCTGGTATCGGGTTACCCCGTGCAAGCCTCCCAGTGGAATTAATTGCACGACATTTCCTTGGTTGGACGATAAACTGTCACCCACATATTGCTTGGGCATGCACTTTATAGACCGCTTAAAAAGACATTGTGCTGCTGCAAGATGAGACTTTCGCATAGGGTTGGGAAACAAAATGGAAGTGGATAACAGAATGGGGAACTAAAAAGGGAAAGCTAAATAGTGATCCTGCAATGTGCAAACCTATCGGAGAATTTGAGATGAAATGCTACAAACAAGAACGGGAATGAGGGACTGGATTTTTCCTAAGAGGGAGCATCAACTAATTCTGTCTAGAAGAATACATCGTTTTTTTTTGCAAACTATTCTTGCCCTTGATATCGAAAAAAAATTGAAAGAAATATTCTGCCCAACGATGGGTGAAGTCCTGAACGAAGTCACCAAGGTAGAGGAGAAGTTGGCGTGTTCAAGGCGACCGTCCAGGTGAAGTGTTTTTTTTTCTGACAAGATCGTAACGTTTTCACTGTTACTTGGTAGTTCACAATCCCTTCACAACTACATATTACTTTAGTAAAAAAAACATCCAGAAGAAAAGTTCCCACAGGAAGAGGGGAAAAAGGATACTTAGGCACTAACTTTCTCGTAGCAAATCAATGTCTCTAAACTCTGCGAGCTGCTCGCATAAATGGACATCTTGCAAGTAAAAGAGGGCAGAGCTCGATACGTCCAGTCCACTAGGGAAGCCTAGAAAAGAAGAGCACTGTAGAATTGATTTCGATGCAAAGTCGAAACTGAAATTTTTGCCGGGAAAGCACTGAAACCGTAATGGGTTCCCGCACGTCCCCCCCCCCCTACTTGAACAGCAGAAATGTGCAGATGTCGTGACTAGTGATCATGTGCCGTTCCTATCACATGCCGTTCCTATCACAATGTGAGATATCGTCACGATACTGGCGTACGCCTTATGAGACCGAGGGCGCTCCATACAGTATCGCTATCCAGTGAGATCAGTTATTTTTGCGGTGACATCTGCCACGTTATAACGGCGGGACACCGGGTGAGTTCGTCCGTCGACTGGACGCTTAATGTGGTCTGAACTGGATGAGCTGAATGAATAGGTGTGAAGACGTCTTTGGTTGGGCAGAGCATGAATTGAAGAACTGGCACAATTTTCAGGACTCTGAAGGCGACGTTGAATCAAAACGTCAACGCCTCCGTGACAAATAAACGCGTCCTAGTGGCGGACGCAGGGTGGCGGGGGCGGGTTTCTGAAATTACTTTGCAATACATATAATTTTTGACATTATTTTTTAATATAATTTTCATTAACTGTTCATAATTATAATTAATATTTTTATTAATTTTATTTTCCGTCTAGGTCCCCAAAACGGCGGAGACCTCCCACTTTCCTTCCCACGCTCCCCTCCTCCCGCCCACTTTCTGCGTCCGCCACTGTATAGCAACGTGTGTGGCACAGAAGAAACTTATTGTTAGGCACTTTACTATCGGAGTGCATGGAAATTGTCTCAAAATGTAATCATTTAATTTTTGACCAAATTAGATAGAGCGCAAGCTACGTATATGGATGACCACTAAAATCACGCCAAGGAAGAAACGGTCAGCCCACCTTATCACTGGTAAACTCCGTGGAAACGTTATTCTAAACGAACACAGCGATTATGTATATTTACAGAAATTTGTTCGTGTAGCGATTTTGTTGAGAATGTTATACATAGCTGCTCGCAGTCGTTCCACGCTGCAGCACAGTTTATGCCGTGGTTAATATTGAAAATGCAAGACTAGGGAAGCAAGATGGCAAACATATGGTGTTTCTATCGCTTTAATGGTGTGCTTAAACATTTGTTACGGCAATAAAACCGTTGCGTGTGTGTTGTTCATGCGATGCAATCGAGTATATCCAGGATCGCTGCAATTACACCCACGCCATAAAACATGTGCAAGTTACGGTAGGTAGCAAATGAAGTCACGTAGACGACGTTGATGTTTGTAGGGACGCACACGATGTCACTTTTAGGTACTGAAGAAGTACAGGTACGTGACAAGACATATGTACATAGCTGGACGGATTGGTCAATGCATGTCCGCATTGCGGATGCAAGCTTCATGTGCGCAAGCAGTACCCGTGTTTCTCAACTGACAACAATACCCGTAAACAACTTATAAAAGCTGATAGAGAGTGAGAAATACGGGTATTGTTTTCACGGAAGGCGTCGAATTTAACGGAGGTGTCTAGACTTCAGTCGTTGCCCCACGCCGCAGGCGGCCTCGCGGCAAGGGGCGGGCGAGCGACGAGTTAAGGGGCTCTCATACATTTGCCTTTTGCCACGCTTTCATACAAACGTCGCAGCGACAAAATACCCCCTCGACCATTCCTTGCCGCTTGTCGCTGGGCGACGTCGCCGGGCGGCGCCGCGGCAAAAAAGTAAACAAGCTCTTGTCGCGGCGACGTCGCCGGCCTATGCTCAACCATGGGCGACTGCCGCCGCGGCAAATGTATGAAAGCCACTTTAGCGTTGAGGGCTCCTCTTGACCGCCTCCCAAGAAGGACTTCACAGAAGTGAGCCAGGGATGAAGATCCTAACATTATTTCGTTGCATATCCAATGAGAGAACACTTCTTTGATAAAATCGTATTTTAAAAAATAAAAGAACAGAAGGAAAGTAAGAGAACGGAAGGTTTTGGAGTCTTTCCGTTTTAGTTTTCTTGTGAGCGGATGTCACAGTGACGTCATTCACGTATAGACGAAACAAAAACAAAAATTACAAAAACAAAATAAATTTATGACTCACACCGAAGAAACAAAAACATTTGCCGTACTTCTACAAATTCACGTTTCCCAACCAGGAAGTGATATAAGATGCTCCCCTGTGGCATCATGACCCCACACGTCCTTACTTCGAAAACAACGATGAGTATGCTTCAATGTGCTGATTGCACGCTCATTGTTGCTTTGGAACAAAGACGCAAACAAGGGAATCATCGCGTGAAAAACTTGTTTTGACAGATATTTCGGAGATAGCCGATATCTCCTTGAAAGTTCCAAAGAGCAACGTACACCGACGCCCCACATTATAAAAACCACCCACTCTTTTAGGGATCCTGAAGCTAAAAAATGAGAAAATAGTATTCTATGAGGGGATGGAAATGATAGTTTGGAGTGGAAGGCATGAATTTTGAAACAGCAAGTAATTTTCACAAAGCTGCAGAGCTGACAGCAACTTCATTGAAATACTGTGTTGATATGTCTATGAGGATATAACATCCGAGGACTAGTGGGTTATCGATGAAGAGCAAAGAGTGACGATTTGAGTTCTTTTTTCTCAAAAGTTTCCTCTTCGACAACTTATAACATGTGGGATAAAAGAGAAATTTATACTCATTCTAGCAAATGTGACATCTGATTAGTTTTTTTTTTGTTTCAAAAATATACCGCGTTAGTTCAGGTTAGATAATCTTCTTCTTCCAAAAATGAGTGGCCAAGTTTTCGAAACCATTTTATAGAATACTAGACGGCATATCCGGCTTCGCTCGGGTGCTTTACTTCCCCCAGTTTTTCACAATGATGTGAGTTATTGGTGATACTAAAACATTCATCCAAAGCTCACCATTCCGAAAATCATCATGTTAGAGAGCCCATGTAATCTTTTTTTTCATCTGCACGAAAGTGAAGACGTCGACAGAGCAAGTAAATCGATAATTTTATGCAAAATAGTTGTCAGATTTGCGTAAAGCGTATTTTAGACCCACAGTAGACTCTGCTCTAGCCTGTCTCAGAGTGGAAGTAGGGAGATAGATAAAATCAATAAATTAATTAGCCAACATCATTGTGGAAAATGGTTGTCCTATTCGTGTTCAGTGTATCCGAGAGCCCTGATAGGAATGTTCTCACCCATCCCTGTGGATTACATGAGAGACGTTCCCCACCTGAGTTGCGGCGGCCGCGAGGGGCTAGAGCACAGACAGATAGGTGGTGGGTGAAGACAATACAGGGACCTGTTAGTAATCGCAGAAAGCGATAGAACTCAGCAGGCTCTGGCCGTGATTGGGGAACGTATCTCGTGCAACCGTCCCTGTGGTAGAAGCGGGAAAATCGGTAGAATAAATAAATAAATATTCAATTAAAATAAATAGATAAATGGTTTAGCGCAAAAGTAAAACTTAGTTATCATATTCGTGTTCAGCGTAGCGGAGAATCCCAGGTAACGGGAAATCCTAGTATACCTGTCATCACTGACACCTGAGAAGGTAATCGATATTTTGGCGCGAAACGTCGATTGTCACATTCCTGTTCAACGCATTAAGGAATCCCAGTATATCCGTCCTCGCTTGCCCCTGAGCAAAAATAAAAAAAAAAGAATCACTAAATTCAATAAATCGACATTTTGGCGCAAACTGATTGTCATATTCGCATTCATTGCATTGAGGTAATCTATCGGTATTTCTCTCGCTAAATGACTGGGAGAAAAAAAGAGAAAGCGATAATTTCAAGAACGAAAAAAAAATGGGCAGGAAAGAACGCTTGATAATCGACACCAAAGTGACATTTTTCTGATGCCTATTCAAATAAGCTGATGCTTCTTGGCCCGGATTCAAATAAGGAACACCAATGTTTGGTTTATGATACAGAACGGAGATATTCCTGCTCAACATGTCGAATAACTCCTTCCTCCACCATGCAGAGCTTCAGCGTGATGTCTTTTAGAGGTTCAGTGCCCTTAAAGTGGAATACTATTGAACAACCACAACGCTTCCACGCTTGTCACGTCACGGCCCCCAGGGGTAAAGGAAAATTATGAAGTCCTCGGAAGATGCAGAGAGTTCTGAGAACGACACTTCAAATGCGACTACTGTTTGTACTTGCGGCTTGGAACCGACAAGGGCAGTGAATTATAAATCATTCAACTAAGAATCAAACTTCTTCCCAAGCTGGGAAGTACTTTACGCCCTTCCTTAAAACTTGTCCGACCGCCAAAATGTGCGATTGAACTCTACAACTTTTGAGGCGGGCATCACTTTGCGCGCTGATATTACCGGGGGGGGGGGGGGCCGACACGAATGTTTATTTAGTTCATTTAGTTTATTTATTTATTTCATTTATTTCAATGCACTCAAGGTGCTCCATAAAAATATCCAAAAACCGGACACAACAAGTCATCAGTTGCCGTAAAACAATCAAGATTAGTAAACACTGTTTAGGTAGCAAGGTACAGAGTCAGTTTTAAGCACGAGACTCTAGGTTGTTTACTCGAGAGTGAAAATGTAAACGATAGGCTCCCTGTAGCGTTAGTTGGTGTTAGAGGTAGAATGTATAGCTTGTGTGAGAAAGAGCAATTTCGCTAGTCACTACCCAAGATAACAAAGGTGTGATACCCGTGATAACCATGTGTGGTCAGAATCACTCTGGGGAAAACTATCAGGTAACACCACAATATCTCCATCCGTACCCCAGCGGGTATGAAACCTCTTTCAGCTACCAGAATACTCACTTCCTTGGTGCTCAGCTGCGAATCGCTCAGGTTATGCGAGTTAAGTATAAGCAGGACACACCAGCAAGTATACCACCCTCTGGGAAGTAATTTGAACTCATACCCGTTTACTATGTATGCATGTCTTTGGTGCAGCCATTGGCTCTATAGAACAGTTCGTATTGGATCCGTGCTTTCGACGTACGAGTGTCTATGTGATGAGGAACAGGCTCAATAGCAGAACTGACACAGCTTAAACGAAAGTAGATGAGACGAGACGTTAGATGAAAGGTGAGATAGATGGGACGTTTGCTGTTTGACGTTTCCATTTGGGGCGTAAATGCCACGTATGCCCTTCTTCATGATCACCTCCGTAAACGGATCCGCACGTGTGAAGCACGCATCTGGTATAAATTATCGTCATTGTCTCAGTCTCTACTAACTGAACCCTGGGTGGAATGAATGCGCTACTTCCGAATCTGAGGATGCGAAAGGGACACAAAATTGGAAGAATCGGATTTGATGATTTACTAATTTAGCGCTGGTGAGGAGCACTGAAGGGGCTGAAAAGAAAAACTGAGGTCCCCGCGAAAAAGGAGACCGGATGACCAAGATTTCGAAGACAATGCTACCGAATAATTAGTTTTGGATTTCCAAGGGCACATAATTATGGAAAATTTGGGAGCTACTTCCAGAGGAGGCCATCCCTCTCAAATTGCCAGTGTTATGAACATGAGATAATTCACGTAGTTGTGTGAGCGCTACGCATTTCTTTCAAGCAATCCTTTTCCGGCAATTGTAGATGAGTTTTCCTTTTTAATCTTACATTTCAATTGGTGAACATGCTCACTTTATCCACATGGAAACTGAAATTACAGATTGGGAATAGGAGAACCAATAAAACAGTATAAATTATGCACCATAGAATTGCTGCTCAGGCTCCATTCATCGAGCAAACACGGGCCTCACTGCATATGTGTCCGAACATTTGCTTTCTAACATTTTAATGAATAAACAGGCTCACATTTTCCGCTTAAATTTCAAAGAGGGGAATAATAATAGAATTCAAGCCGATATATCCTAAGCGATCAAAGGTGGACTAGAAAACGTCGGAGCAGGTACACACTGCTATAAGCAGCAGATATGGAATGGAAAGGGGAAAAATTAGACACGTACGTTAAACATATTAAAATATAAAAGCCAGCAAATATGAAAGCATGACATCAAAAAAGACGTTTTCACGTGCTCTGGAGGTGAGTGGAGGCAGTTTTAGCCCCTGCCAGAAAGCAGAATTTACTACATTTCCAACACGAACCAGTTAAGGGACAGCTCAACTGCATCCGAGCTAATGGAATCAACGAGAAACAGCCTGAATGTTGTCCAGTGGTTTTGAGGTCACACAGCGAAAAAGGCTGAGGAGTAATCCACAAACAATTTCGCAACTAACACAGAGCCCGGGCAAAAAGTTATTTTCAGGATTACATAGCACTTCGCAGAAGTTACATAAATCTAAAGACCTGGCAAATAAGTTATACTAAAAAAACGCAACGCAATTTCGAGCAATTCCCCTAATTGGCTATGTTTTTACGAACGCTTCCGCTCAATTCCCTCATCGCATGACGTGTTTGTGAGCAACTATGTTTTTAATGTGACGATGGGGGCTGCGTGTTTTCGCCACGGTCTCGTAACTATGAACAAATTTGTCAGAGTTGGAATAATGAAACCAATTTTTCTTCTACAGGGTTGACCACAGCAGCAAAAGTGCGATGCACATGCTTCAATTTTTGGTCTTAAATTCCATATTTTTTTGGTTCACTTGCTTAGCTGTGCAGCTTTTTTTTTCTGAAAGATTACCTCACACTATGGATTTTTCGAAATGGCTGAGCCGCCCAACCCACCAGGTTTTGCCAATAAGACTGCAACACAGTGAAGACAAAAGTGATATACCAATGCTTAGAAGAGAGGTGCAAGAGGCTCGGCTAGCAGATCGGAATGAAACCTATCTGGTTTGAATCTTTATTTGAGAAGGTGCTACAGTATATACTTTATTACTGCCCGCGGGTTCAAATAATAGAAATCCCACTAGATCAATAAATGTGTGCTTGCACGCCGTCAGCAATGGAGTGGCCGAGTGGAGAAGTTACTGACTGTTGGGCAGAGGGTCGAACGTCCGAAGCCCGTCATAAGCGTCCGTTTTGCATCCTTGTTTTTTTGTGCTTTAAAGTTGGGGGCAGTAATGAAATACATGGTGTAGCACCTACTCAAACAAAGATTCAAGCCAGATTTCATTGCGATCTGCGAGCTGAACCTCTTGCACCTTCCTTGTTAGCTATTTTAAAAGCGACAGAGGGACGGTTACAAATACGGCAATGATAACATGCCAAAAGCATAAACAAATAGAAGCAGACAAAACATTACTCTAATAGTATGTAGATGTAGATGATCGCCCTACATGGCAGCAAGGCAGACAAAACATTACTCTAATAGTATGTAGATGTAGATGATCGCCCTACATGGCAGCAAGATCTGAGATAAGGAGCAGTTACTGCTCGTCATGCACTTGGCGAGTATATCAAACGAACTCCAGTCCTTAATTGTGTTCTACAGGAAAATGTTCCTGGAAATCAAAAAGGATAGTTTACAAGAAAATAGTTTCCGCCTCAGTGCAATCAGCACGTATATTCAATGCTCATCATTTGGATTTCTTTTTATAATAATACATAATGATCCTTTTTATAATAATACATAATGATCCGTCAAGTCTTCTTCAAGAGAAATTTCCTGTGATATAGCTCAAATTCGAAGTACTATCTTAGTCCGAGAGATCACCGCGTTCAGCCCAATTTCAGAAACCCCGTCGACAGCGAAAACTTCATTTCTTTATTTCTTTTTTTATTATTCCACATAGTCACATTTTACATTTGTTCTACATTATGCAGCATTTGCCACTGGCACCCTTATTGACCTTCTTGTGAAAACACTCTTTCATTTCAGATCTCTTCGGAAAACTTTCACAAACAAATCCTCAGTGTCACTTTGGCCTGCTTCAGTCACTAGTAACAACTGTGCACAGACTGAATTTCTTCTGCAGCTTGATCTCCACCAGTTCTAGTCAATCACAGTTTCTTTTAGATTTCTAATGCAGCATAGCTAGTCGTAGACCTTATAATACTGCCTTACACCAGACGTCTACCGTGCAATGGATGGCGATAGACGAAAAAAAAACTCACCATCCTTGCTTTGAACATTCGTCCCCACCAGAATTTGTGTCCATAAGACCTGTGTTAAACTGCCGTTCACTGCTAACCACCCCTATGGGCCGAGTTGAAACTCGTCGTCTTCATGGGTGAAACACCCAGATGTTCATAATTCAAAATTGGCGAGCTGAGTATTGACAGTGCGCTTCGAGTCGACGCGCCAAGTGACTCTCATTTTCGGGAAAGAATTATCTAATATTTTATATATAGTGAGATTCGTTTGAGGCCGGGATCTGATCTAAGCCTCATAGTCTTGTTTAGTTTCTCGGCAAATGCTTCCAAGACCACGGATAACCTTGGGAGAGGCTATCTTCCGTGACTGTGGACGCATACCACTGAGGAATTTCTAAAGTGTGACAATAGACTTCGTTCACTGGTATGATTATGTTGTATGAGGAGCGCTGTATTGGGAATAAAAGTCTCGCCTCGTTTCCTAATGCTACATATGAATTCTGTGGTGAGCCGCCGTATTTTTGGCGCATCCTACACAATGTTCGAAGAAAGAGTTCGAGGACGAGAAATCCTAAATGTAGAGAAAATTACTACACGGTAAATAAAAATGAGATGGAAGATATTCGTTAAAACAGCCGTAAGAGTTCAAATTATCAGTGGTAATGGTTCGATTATGTCTGAGGTCAGATGGTTTGAATACAAATATAACAGGATTTGAGCACAGATATTCTAGTTTTATAGAGGAAATAAGAATGAAGAGCACTGGAAACACGAAGAATGTACGCAGCCCAGACCTATGTAGACACATAACTAAAGTTGGGTGGTCGTTGGTGTTCATACTAATTATAGGGAGGAAATATTTTCTCCCATCACAAACTGTAAACAACTTGTTTTAGTCTCTAACAATGGCTCATAGAAGTTTCAAATACTCATTTTTCCAGGTAACATCAATAAAAATATTGATCTCAATATAAAATAATTAATAATAGGTAGTCAAAATAATAATAAAGCTAAACAATCAAAAATGAACTTATACAGGGTTCTTAGTGATGTTATAACGTAATTTTCAAAAGTTGCCCACCCACTCGCCTCCCCCGCCCCCATCTCCCCCAACCCAACCCTCTGCGTCCGCCACTGATAAACACCTACATGAATAGAAGGATGATTGCTTAACTAGTTATTTTGTATCCCTTTATTTAATTAATTTTCTTACAGTGTTGTGTTCCACTACATATATGTAGATCTATTACCATTTCACTGTACTGGGAGCCATCAGTTACCCCCATTAATAAGCGATCTCATCTAACAGACGTGAGTAGGTGTACCAAAAGGAAGAGAATTCGAAAGAAGAGAGCTAGCAACAATGCTCATAGCAGCTCTAAGGCTCTATTTTTTCCCGAAGTAAATTCCACTGAAGGACAGCCGGTGGTGCTCCATGCCCTTTTAGCGAGCATTTCTTTTTACAAGAGTGCGAAAGCTGAAGGATCGTGCTAACGACGGCCTGAGAATGTTCATGGAAAACACAGAGCCAGTGTCACATTCATTTCATCTCTTGCCTTCCATCATTTAAATGAATTGAAGCGCAACCTTACGAATAAACAATGGATGATCTACCGTCAGTGTCGCAGTAAGTGGGCGGGAGGGGGGGGGTGGGAAAAAACTGGGGCCTTCGCCGTTTTGGGGACCCAGGCAGAAAATGAAATTAATAAAAATATTAATTATAATGACAAATAATCAATAAAAATTATATTGAAAATAATATTAAAGATAAACAAATGAAAATAAACTAACAAAGGATTTTTTGTCTATGTCTTTTTTGTTTTGTGATGTGGTTATGATGATGTTTTTCAGAAGATGGGCCCCAAGAGAAGGGCCAGGTCGGATGGAATGGGAGATCACTGTACTAACAGGAAGACGCCTGTTTTTCAAGAAATCACGTTTCGTCGAATTTTGGGCTTATACTGCGAAAATAGATTCAAATTTCATGGTTCATTAATCAATATTTCGTGACAAGGAAGACTTCAACAGGGTCAAATCTGTGTCTGTAACTCCTGTAGCGCGAAATGATAGGAGAAGCTGGGGTTGCGAAGAGAAGCCACGCAGAAACATATTTCCCCGCCTCCGCTTCGCACCATCTACGCTGCACGGGAGACCAAAAAGGCGCAGAGGTTGTCGGGAGTCATCCCAGCCATGGATATTTCTCAGCGTATCACTCTTTCTCGTCATGAATGGCTAATTAAGAGAGCAGGAAATATGATTGGGTTTAAATGCAGCACCCGCTCAAATCTCCGTGCTTGGGACTTTGCTTGAGGGTCGGGTTTTGAGGGGAAGTGAAGTGAGGGGAAATTCGAAGAATATGAGGAGCAGCATGGTCAAAAATTGAGAATTTGCAAGCAGCCAACATTATCGGCCAATGGGAATCGATTGTGGAAGCCATGGGCCACAAATCATGACTAGAATCACATTACTGAACGGAAAAACTCATATGCGAACCCTTGGCGGCGACTAGAGAATGACAGTGAAAGCCAATGATCGAAAATGCTGGCTAGAATTATGTTACGAAACAAAAAACATGTGGAGGGGATTTTACAGTTTTGACGCGCCGCGCCCAATGCTTAAAGGCAGTGTGTTACCTCGTTTCTTGGGCTGAAAATACCAATAGACTCTTAAACCTCCTCGTCACGCTAATTGCAAAGATGTACGTCAAAGCTTATAAAAATGACGAAAACCCCGTTTTCGGAGGGTTCGAAAGTGCAGTTCACGGACCACCTGGGCGGAGCGGTCCGTGAATTTGCTTTCTGTCCACCACGTCTGCAGCGTTGCCCAACACGTCTAGACGTGTCCAATCGATGAGATCAACGGCTTCACGCGTCCACTCGGCTCGACAAACTGTTACAAATCCCGTTCCGAAAAACGTTCAAAAATAGGGTGTAAAGAGCTTTTTGTAAAGTTTTAGGTATACCGTTGGATTCAGCGTGTCGAGTAGATTCAGAATCTGGTAGAAAGCTCAGACACGAAAACGAGGTGACACACTGCCTTCAAGCATAGGAAGCGTCAACGCAGCGCGGGCTCGCGCGAGCTCGCAGCGTCATCTGCCGCAAGGGCGGTCCTTCCACAGTTTTTGCCGCGGCACGTCAGTTTGCGAGCTCGCCCTGCGTGCTGCGGCAAGGAATCCCTCGTGGCGTTCCTTGCTGCTGCGGCAACGCGGCTAACTGGAAGTTCAAAGTGAGCTCGCAGCGGTCCACTTCTCGCGCCGTGCGGCGCCGCAAAATGCTGAAAACTGTAGAAACCCCTCAAGGCTGTTTGAACAGAGCGCAAGTCACCCTCAAGTCAGCCACCGAATCAGGAAAGGTAAACACGGCGAAGTAAGGGCTACCTGCTGCTCAAAGGCAGGTGGATGTGCCTGAGGAATTTTATCGGAAAATCTGACTCAATTGTTTTCACCGGAATATGTTGCTGAATTGAGCCCTGTATAATGTTGATGAATCGTTCATATACGTCGTCAATACTATAGAAATGATCAAAAATTTTCAATCTTTAGCAGATGGTTTACAGCTTATCGCTGGGCAGTCAGCTGATTTAAACTTTATAAACCGAATAATTTCAAGGTGGCCTTGTGGAATGCATGCTGAGAATGTGATGACGTTATGGTCAGAATTGCCTAGTGGGGGGTGAGTGGAGATTTTAGAAATAAGGTGACGAGTAGACAGAATTATATCCAAAATTGCGGACCCTCTAGTAGGCACGGTAACAAGTTGCTTCAAAGAAAGATTTTGGCATAAATTTTGATAATCGGACATACTAGTGGTAAAAGATGGTGTGGAGTTCCAGTATACACCTAGTAGATTGAAATCCCCAAGAATAGTGATGTTTTTAGCGGAGAATGGAAGATCGGAAAGTAGAGATATCAAGGCACTTCGAGGTGGGAGTATTTGGGAGGGCGACAGACCAAAATGAACTTATGATGTTTGACAGAGTTTGGGTACAGATCAATGGCTACTACGTCAGCTGAAAAATTCCCAATAAAAGAAATGCTTTCGTACATTAGAATAGAACGAGGAAACACACATACTCCTCTCCCCTTTTCCCCAACTTATCTTTTCGTGCCATAAAGAAAGGTAAATTTCCAATAACTTAAGCCTCGCTAATTTTCGGTGATAGCCAGGTTTCCAAAAATAAAAAAGATACTGGGTTTAAAGCTAGAAATCAAAAGATGTAAGTCATCAATTTTGTTGCATAGGCTCCTAGCATTCAATAACAAACAAGCAATTTCCGGAGAACGAGCCGAACTTACTAGTTTTTTCCTTGAATATTGGCAATTTCCGATGCCTCCACTATTTGGTCTCTGTAGACGCAATAAACTCTGTTCCCATTGTCCTCACGTTGCTTCAGCTCCCGTGCTTGCCGTCTCAACTCTCTATCACGGGCACGCTCCTCCTGCGTCATTGATCTGCGAATGAAAACATGGTCATAATTCGGGGTGGTGTAAAGAGACTGGGCCTTTTTTAACGCCTCGAAATAGGCTCTACTGGGAAGGAGAACACAATTAGTAGCCTAGGAGTTCCATCCACGATTTCCCCCATTCTGTACACCTCCACCGCGCAATCCTCGATCTGCAGGACACCATGGATGTCCATGACCGCCCTCTCGGTGTGCTCTTGTCGTTCCACCGCTGAGGTACCACTTGCGGCTTCGGACACACCAGAAAGGACGATAGACCCAGACCTCTTCCCAGCTTCAAACATTTCTCTCGTATCAGGCTTGGGGATTTTTAAAAATAGGTTCGAGAGGGACAGACCCTCAGGTGCCTTCTCCGTGAGAATAGCTTGAAGCTTGCTTACCACATATTCATCGCAGGGCTCCCTTGGCTGAGGCGAGCAGCAGTTCATGCTGGAAGTGACCGAGGATGACAGTGGCGATGCTCTTCTGTTCTTGGTCTGAGTAGCAGATCGGGGAGTCGTACCGCTCAGTGTGGACGTAGCGAAAGGAATGATATCCGGTTTTAGGTCAAATTCTGTCCTCATGAGCAATTGGTTACTAATTTGTTCAAAAGGGTGCGGGGGGGGAGGAAGACGGCTGCTCATTTACATATGAATCCTTGCATGGAAATGCCCCGCTATGCCTTAGGGCTGCAAGGAAAGAAACTATTGAATTATACGAGAAGACCAGCACATTCGCGGAATTCACAGCTGGATGCTAACAAAACAGATAGTCAGACGAGTTTACGCGAATTCACTGATTGTGAAAGCAGGCAGTTACTAAGGCAGAGCTTCCCCAGAATAACAGCCACGAACTCGACACATTGTTTTCGTGAGTGAGAATGACACTGCCGTAATCGCTTGGCTGAGTAGCGGGATACTCCATAGTTTTGATTCTAGGTATAGTATTCTCGGCATCGCAGAAGTTTCCAAAATAGAGATAGAATATTAAGAAGGCTTCATTGCCTGATCCAGGAGATTTCAAGAGAAGGAATGGGAGGAATTAATCCTTTTTGAAGTACACTTTAAAGAAGCGAGATGCGCTTGATGGATTTCTATCGAAGAGCCATGGATATTTGGCGTCGCGTGCCTGATGACGAGGATACATATAGTGCAGTGCGGATGATTGGCCCATTTAAGCGGGCACCATCGTTCGGCAACACATCAAATTCGGCAAATGCTCGAAACTATGCGGGTATGGAAACTATGCAGGAAAGAATGGATTATTATGCGTTCTCTTGCCGTTTCTGGGCCACTACTTCATCAACACCAAGGTATCCAAGGAGTCTCGCCCAAATCAATCAAGGGACTGCTAAAAATAACAGCAATTGTCAATCCAATCTCAATATTTCGCATATACTTTGTCGAATTACCGTAGAGCTCCTGAGCAACGATGAAAAAATTCCAGTACAAAGGAAATTAGAGATTTCCGCTCCTCCATTTCACCATTGCTATGGTTCCAGATATCTATTTCAAAAACGAGAAAATCATTAGACCTGTGTCAATAAGGTTATCTCAGTGATTTACTACCCCAAATGACAAAATGGGTTACGCAAGGAAATGATTTCGAGAATAATAGGCTTAATCAGAATACTTTGCTCCGACTCTGTCTTTTAGAAAACAAAATAAGTGAAGGTCATATACACATATTTTTGGAAGGACGTAAACAAACATAACAATGATAACAATCAGCAATAGAGAATAAGCTTTACCGTGGAATTTAACAATTCCTCTTTTCACGAATGCCGCGTAAATTGCGCGCTAGAGTCGCAACCATATTCATCACGGGTGAAACCACCAATGAATAAAAACTGCGACTCCTCAACGTGGTAACGAACCTCAATTTATCCACAACTAAAAAATAGTCAAATATTGACCTGAGGCTGAGATTCATGAAACATCAGTGACTTAAACGCAGTGTGTCACTTCCTTTTCGTGCTTGAGATTTTAGCAGATTCTGGATCATCTCTCAAAATTTTACAAAATGGTCTTTAAATCCGTTTTTAAGCTTTTTTCGGGATGGGATTTGGAGCAATTTGTTGTTTGTTGAGTGGACGCGTATTGACGTGTTAGCCAATGCTGCAACCATGACAGGCAATCACCACAATAACGGAGCGCTCCGCCCAAGTGGTCCGTGAACTGTGCTTGTGGACCCTCCAGAAACGGGGTTTTTGTCATTTCTGTGCGTTTTGACGTAAAACATTGGAATAAGCGTGACGAGGAAGTCCAAGGTCTGTTGATATCTACAACCAGGGTCAAGCGTATGGTGATAAATTACCAACGGGTGGTTGTATGGTAGGTGGATAAAGGGGGAGGGGGTCGTAAAGAGTGGATCGTGGTTGTGGTAGAGAATTGGTGTCCTACTTCCAATTGTATTTACTACAGCCGTGCCTCTGAGCGAAGCTGAATTTCGGGAGGTCATATTTGTTCATAAGTACTGCTAGTCCTGGTCATCCCTGGAAACCGAAAAGAAGCCTTCTATGGACCCTACGCAGATGTGCTTTGCCTCCATGTTTCAGCACTCCAGCATCAACAGCAAAGAACCAGCACAGGAATTGCGGAGGAGACGTTTAGTAGATAAAAATGGCCTTTTTTAGTTGTTTTTATCCACACAGGGAGGATGAAACTGCGGAGAAGTGAACCGCACTGCTTGAAAATCTTCCATTTATTAAAACTAAGAAAAAATTGGAACCTCGACTGGATAGATCTCCTGCTATTCATGCCCATCTATAACCATGGCTCCGAGCTAGCCAAAATTTTAGGTGGACATTTTTGCACGTTCGTACTGCTAGACCTACACAGTCCAGTAGCCCGATGAAGAGTCATTTCGTCCACTACATTTGATTATCTCGAGAACACTACGAGCGCACGTCATTTTGCGTCTTGCAAAAATTTTAGCCCTTAGAAGGGATCGAACCCTTGACTGTGTAGATGACGTATATTGATATTTTTCATTACAAATTTGAAGCAAATTGCTTGAGTGAGGCTGAACTCACGCTTTCAGAGCGATATTCGCCAAACGCGCAAACTTCAACTTTTTACAAAAATTCTGGATAGAGAACAAATCGAACTCTTGACGGTGTACGCAGTGACTACTCCTACTGCTGCTGTAACGGTTGGACTTGAAGTCCAAACACTCATGTCACTCGTGTTCTTCTAGTGTGAGCATTTTCGTTCTCGTTTCTCATCTAATTTGAGAATTTGTGTGCGAAAGGGGGGGGGGAGTGCATGGGGATACCATTTTACCACCATATTGTCAAAACAACGACTGCTTGGAATTTTTTTACGATCAAGCCCATCCAAAGGTAAGGAAAATTACCCAACAAGAAATCAAAGAAATCAAATGAAAAGTACTGTCTCTGCTGTCACGTAGCCAATACTTGCTACTATCAGACTACTTAACTCTTGCCATGAAGCTTTTCTCGCGAAAAAGATGCAAAATCCGCGAATTAGAGAGGTTCGGGTGAGCGCCTGTAACTCAAAGCTCAGTGACTCAAGGCTGCGGAAGATGAGGAAAGGTAGTTGAGAGTAATCGTAAGCAAAAAGTTTGATTGGGGCGTTCTGCTATCGCTTTTTTAAAATTAATTTTGCACCGCGCAAAAACGCGCATCCATGGTTCGACACCCTGATGCTAAAAATATTGACTTTAGAAGGCTTGCTTTCCTGCACCAGCACAAAACGGCAGAAATTGATCTTCAGAGAAGTTTCTGATTCTCTACAACTCTTATTGGAGTTGTAAAGACAGAAGTTAATGACAAATTTGAAGCAACTTACTTGAGTGAGCCTGAACTCACGCTTTCAGAGCGATATTCGCCACTTGCGTAAATTTTAACTTCTTGCAGAAATTCTGGATAGGGAGAAAATTGAACCCTTGACGGTGTGAGCAGTGACTACTGCACAGTAGAAAGTTAATTGCAACACCCAACTAAATTATGTGCATTAATTTACCTGAAACGACTCGGGAAGAGACATCCGAGGTGCAAAACAGGCTTTTGCCAGGTGATCAAAAACCGCACCGCGCGATTTTCTAAAGATGAATAAAAACGCGGTAAGTCATGCGATGCGACTCGCATATCATTCAATTACACGTTGTGTCCACTGCAAAACATGCCAAAGAACAGGTGGCGATAGATTTCAGAAATCGGAGACGAAAAAAGCGCTCATAAAAGCTTTGCTGTGCGGACGGTACTCCTACATATCGGCCATAATTGCTTGTTTTCGATGAGCGCAAGATCAAATTACACAACGCTAGACGCAAAAATCGCATCCTGACATGGAAAACTAGAATAAGCCCAAGTAACGCGAACTCATTCATCAGAGGGTTTGGCTCAAATTTCTGCCAGAATTGGGTAATTTTGGTGGTAATTGGGTGCAAATTACTGCTCGAGTTTTCAAACTTCTCCTCGAAATTGCTTCAAAACAAACAATGGGTTTGATTCAAGAGGAAGCGTTCTTACTTAGTTGTCACTTGAAGACCAAATCCTTCCACCTTGAGAAAACCACGTTGGAGAAAACAAAGTGAAGAAATATTACGTAGATTCTAGGAATACCTGCGCAGCGACTGGTGACAATTTAGAGTAAGACTGGATGACCTACTTCCAAGGAATGAGAAAGAAGTGTTACTTAGAAATTTTACTGAAGCATTGCTTAAGGCCAATACTGACATTTTTTCATCTGCGAGCATCGTTGAAGCTGGCTTTTAAGGATCTTTCTACACATCTGAGCAAAGCCTTTTTGTATTCTAATGCTCAGACTTAGTAATATTAGGTCGTCAAGTATGAAATGGTGGATTTTATAAGCGGTCAGTTTGACAGTCGCTATCTTAGAAGCTTCACTAGATCACATTTCAGCCTTCTTTTCATTATGGAGGTAGTCCTCCCACTTTCAAAGTTACCTCCTCGTTTTTTGATCAGCGTTAAAAATTCTTGTTTTTGTGAAACTACTCAAAGTCCAAAAATCGAGTCATTTTGGAATATGGGTTCCATCTTCGAGCCATTAGAGCTGAGAAAGCTGGGAACACGAGTGATGTTAAGAGGACACTTGTTTAGGAAATGCACTAAACTATGCTTGTTTGGGAAGTTGCGCTCACGTGACATGGAGCTGCGAAGTGAGCCTTGTGATGAACCCGTATAACGATGGGCTGGAAGGTGTAGCGGAAGCGGATTAGAGTCAAACTAGGCCGGCGTGAGCATCAAGGTGTGGCCTTCGTAATACAATAATACTCAGGTATTCAGGACAATATGACCACTAAAAATGGTTCGGTAAACGAATTTTTCTCAGTTTGACCCTCAAAAATGGGTGCCAATTTTCAACCATTTTTCACGAAACCACGCTACTTTAGCCAGAGGAGCAGGGGTGAGAACCCACTTGTCACACACCGTACTGGTCAAACCTTACTCTACTTGACTACAACTATCTTCAGGGATCAGCCCACTTCTTCCTAGAGAAATGTCCAGTTTTCAACATGATATTGGAAACTCTGTTCACCAGTTGATTGCCAGTACATTTCCACGCTTCTAGCCTGTTGGCGCAACTAAGCTACCATCAGGATGGCAAGGTCGCGCCGATAGTATAGGAGCATATTTCGTTATCTTGCACTGCATCTTGTAGTGAGATAGTAAAACTATCTCGTCATTCAAAATCAAACATTTCACACTTGACGGCCTAATGGGAGTGTATTATATTACGGTGACTGTCCTGGTTCACTACTTCAATTCACGTCAGGAATTAATGTGCACATTGCAATCGTAACGAAGTCTTTTGGAGCTAACAGAGTTAGCATGATACCAAGTAGTGTCATCAGATA
Organism: Ancylostoma caninum; assembly: GCA_037903475.1. Classification (NCBI taxonomy): domain Eukaryota; kingdom Metazoa; phylum Nematoda; class Chromadorea; order Rhabditida; family Ancylostomatidae; genus Ancylostoma; species Ancylostoma caninum. Next base: position 620,516 of record JBAJFG010000570.1, read on the forward strand.
TTTGATTCTAGGCTGACTCATCTCTTTTAGGACGTGGACGGTGAAGCATGACTCATGAGGAAGAAGCCTGTCCAACGAGCTAAAGATTGGACGCTAACACCGAGATCTGTTGATCGTCAGCAGAGCCCCTGCGGTAGAATCGTAGAGTCTCTCCAAGTTCAGCCCGTCAATCCCAAGCCCGGTTACCGCGCTGCAACGTCTGCGTTTCTATTGCCTGTGGCCCATACGCACCTTTCATTGATATCACCGTTCTTACGTTCGATCTATCCAGTGGTGTAGCGCCCCGGATCGTCCTCGACTAGCCTCCTAAAGAGGGTGTTAAAGAGAGTGAAAAAGCTGCAGTAGCAACAATACTACAGTAGGAATAATAATTTTGAATAGATTTGTAACATAGATTTTTTTGGATTTAAAGCTGAGTTACAATGCAAAATATATGCAATTTTCAGAGTAACGCCTCTGTCTTTGATAACAAAGCAATGGATAAAGCGAAATAACAGAGCAAAAATTTTGAGCGTCAAATCTGAAGAGGTCAAATACCAGATTCGAACAAATGCTCCTCCACTGCTCATTCCTTTGCTAAGTACTCTCACGAAAGCATCAATGGGTTGCGTACGTCACTTGCCATAAAGTTTTTTTTTTGAGTTATTAAGTTAGCTACAAGGCTGGATTCATAAAATATCATTGTCGTCATCAGAGTAATCAGTTCTGCTCCCGGATGGGAATTAAAGTGCACCGCTAAGCCTCGTGGTTTAGCGATGTGTTCTGGGAAAATGTCGCCGGGATTCCTTCAATAAATGGCTCCGTTGCGATGACGTATCCAGGCCTGACAGTGCCAAACTCTCCTTTTCAGATCTATCGAGATTGACGTTTGCGTTTCGCGCTTGAACTTGCGCTCAAACTTTAAGTACCTAATACCATCAAACAGAACAGCATTGGATTGCTTCCAATCTGAGTTGAGTTTGGAGAGAAAAGGTGCTTCTTTTTCAGGCTTGACAATTCACTTCTTTAGCTTGGTGGAATCAATGCACTTTAGTGAAATTATGAAAATATTGCAGTAAAAAAGGTAAGCACTTTTGGATAGTGCATAACACTTTGCCTATGATTAAGAAAGAAGTAGAAAATTGCCAGCGAAAAGAGCGCAAGGACTAGGACATTTAATAAGTATTGTTTTTTTTTTCCAGAGGACTGCGTGAGCCTTTTACAGCCATAGTTGCCTTAGCTGCTCTTTCTGATCCCAAATGTAAGTGGACTTCATGATATTGGTAAAATTTGAAAATTCTGTAGAGCAAACTGCTCTGAATATGGCTGGAAATTTTTTAAAAATTTTCTATCGTTGTTGATGAAGAGGCCAGTCACGATACGATATCATAGGAGAGTTGCCTATTACCATAATATCACGTAACTCTAATTTGAACGAAACTAAATATTAGCTGGTAAACTAGCGTAACAGATCCTTCCCATAGAAAAAGCTACGCGATGTGAGCGAGCCCGAGTTAGCTGAGAGTAGCTGTAAATCCTACATGTAACAATATCAGCCGACTTTCGAAGTTTTAGAAACGAAGTCCGAAAAGGCCAAGCTGAAATGAGCCTTTGCTCGAAACTAATCCAAACATTTAATTAGAAGCGAAATCGCAGGCTTCTATAAACACAAGCTGAAAAACTCTGAAGAGGCCATTCAAATGCACAACAGGTGCACATGACTTTACACTACAGAAGCAGAAACGACTTTTGGGCAAAGACTCCCTGCCCATGCAGGCCTAGGGCTGTATCAATCTTCATATGGAGCTGGGTCAATCTCAGTAACATGGTTAAACAAAATCTCTGAGACACCCACGATCGCTTAGTGAACGATCCTCATAGGATGTTTCCTAAACACGATGAAGAATCAGAGAGCTTCATTGAAACCAGGAAGTTTAGCACAACGGTGCTGAAATTAAAACGAAAAACTCGTCACAACAAGACGTCCAGTGTTTGTTGTACGTAAGGTCGCAGCGTGAAATTTACGAAATTCACGGCTGTTTACGCGTCGGGTGACGAAGGCCGGACGTCCGTGAAAAAGTCAACAGAATAGGAAAAGCTGAAAGGAAGTGAAGCGCTACAACGACGAAAACATGAAGTCAGCTTCAGCAATCGCAACGCGAGGTGTTCTTCGCAACGGAGAGGGGGCCACACTAGCATACTTGATCGATCTGTGCACCAAATTCTTACTAAAAATGCATTAGGGGGAGGGGGTGAGGGGTTGCAAAACGAACTGAAAAAAATTTTAAGTCTTTCATCATACAACAATGGTTCGCTGAAGAGAGGCTTCTAAATGCTCAATATCGTATGGAATTTGTGATTGTCCAGGCAACGTTCTCCTATCGAGTATTATTGTTCTATTGTCTGCATCCACAGCAGGTGAGTGTAGTATAACGTTAATCAGAATAGTAGAAAAGACACACCATTGACGATAACAAACTATTTTCTCAAATTTGGCCACAAGACACAGTTGAGTACACACACAGTATGTACATATAGATTCGTTGATCGAATCGATTTTTCGTTCTCTGGATCGACTGTGAGTGGTTGGTTTCTATTGACTGCAGTGCAGTTTCAGCACCATACTACCAAGTCTGCTGCCGAAATAAAACGAAGCTTTCTCTGCCAGTCTTTGATTCTGCTTGCTTTAATTCTGTTGGTCTGGACCCGATTGCATTATCAGAAAGCCAGGTTTTGCTGCGTGAACTCTCGGCAATTTTTAAGCAAAAGGCGCGAAAGGATGTGCCCTTGTTCTATTGATAGATCACACCTTCCGTCCGAATCCTAATTTCTTGTAGACTTGATCTTCGGAAATGTCCATACGTCCAACACTGAGGTACTTTTTCGATTGTATAAGGTCTGCATGGTCCCAATCCTAGAATACTGTAGCCTGCCCTGGTATCCGTTTTTGAAAAAGGGTATCATCCAAATACATAGGATTTTCATAAGAATCCTATTTTATCGAGCACTAGCTGCCGTACCCGGCTTTGCCCGGGTGTTTTACTACCTTGGCTACATCACACTGCTGAGGCCAATTACTATCGCCGATAAATCCATTAAAACATTGAAATCTCCCTAATTTTGGTGATCAGTATGTTAGCAAAGCCCAAGTGACCCTTCCCCATCGACTTGTGGGCGAAAAGTTAGCAAAGCTATTTTGGTGACATTGAATCGATGCATTCGTACGAAGTGGTTGTCATATTCATCTTCAGCGTGTCAAAGAACCCCAGGAGGCATGTCTTCACCGCTCCATTGGGCGGAAGAGCCAAAAATCAATAAAATCGATAAATCGCTATTTCATGCAAATTCAATGTCATATTCGTGTTCAGCTCATTGAGATGCCCTAGTAGACATGTCTTTACCAAACCATGGGCAAGAATAGCGAAAAATCAATAAAATCAATAAATCAATATTTCGTGCAAAATGGTTGCCATATTCGTGTTCAGCGTATTGAGGAACCCCAGGATACATGTCCACGTCCCTCCCCGATCGAAAAGGGAAAAAATCGATAAAATCGATAAATCAATATTTCGTGCAAAATGGTTGCCATATTCGTATTCAGCGTATTGAGGAACCCCAGGATACATGTCCATGTCCCTCCCCGATCGAAAATGGGAAAAAAATCGATAAAATCGATAAATCAATATTTCGTGCAGAATGGTTGCCATATTCGTGTTCAGCGCATTGAGCTACCCCAGAAGACATGTTCCCACCGACCCCTGGGCAAAAATAACGAAAAATCAATAAAATCGATATAATCGATCAATCAATCGATAATCCCAGGTGCAAAGTAGCCTATAACCTCCGCCGGCCCGCGAAGTATGTGCATGCAAAATTTGGTCCGGATCGGTTCACCCTCCGCGATTTCTATTCATTACATACATACACACACACACACATACATACAAACTTTGACTTTTATATATACAGATTCCCGACCCGAATTGTCTCACATCCCTTCCACTCTACAACGTCCGACTACGACAACTTTGTTCCAAAAAAAAACTTTGTTTCACAGAAGAGTACAGCCAGATTTAATCTTACAAGGAAAGGATAGTTGGTCAGTGTGGCCATTCATAGCAACATGTATATACATGCATTGCAATATGCAGATTGCGAAGCTGATTTCGAATCCGTTTTCAAAATTTACCAAACCCCTCTCTGTGATGAGTTATGCTCATTTTTGGTATTCATGTAGAAATTCTAAGCTTTGTGAACCTGGATGGGTAGGTAAGGCAAAAGTAAGTCTGTCCTTCTTTAGACAAGTACTTATTGGCTCGTATCTTGGCGAAAGATATTAAAAAATAGTAGAAACATGGAAGTTTCTCGCTGAGTGCGTCATCCAGAACGTTTAATGCAGCACCACTATGTCAGCCCATGGTGCAGAGGTGAGTAGCTCTTTCTTCACGCAGAGTGTCACAGGTTCGATTCCTGCTACCTCCTGGTTTCCTCTTGAAAAGCCGTTTTAGGTTGTTCTATCGTGTTTTCGGCTCGAAATTAGATGATGTGAAGGTTTTGGGAGCATCTGGAAAAATTCCCACTAAATCGATTTTTGGGAGCAGTTAGAGTACATGAGTGTGGCTATGTTTACAAAGATTAAATTTCAATAGTTTAAACGCATAGAATGATGATAAAAGCTCCAAAATAGTTAGAACTTAGGAGCTCCTGAAAGACAGAGTAGCGAACGAAAAAATTTTAGTCACAATTGTTGTTTCCTTAACAAAACGAAATCTGGAGAGGAACAATATTTGGCTGGAATTAATAATTCGCAAAATTCACTCAAATGATAGAGTTCTGAAATTTGTAATCAGACTTTCATATAGATGTTTTCCGTAATTTTAAGTTATAATTAAGTAAATCTGCTTCACTGTGGACTTGACTGGACATTGTGAACATAGTGGTTGTGAAGAGATTTCCTTCACAAGTTGATTTCATTGTAACCAACTCTAATGCTCTCACCAATCTGTATCATTCTTCAGCAGAAATTAAGCCTGTTATTGCCTGTCTCGAGAATGAGAGACTTACTGTTGCACTACGAGCCCTCATTAGAAACTAATCTCAGCGCTTGCTCATGAATACCAAAAATGGGCATAATTCATCGCAGAGAGGGGTTTGGTAAATTTTGAAAACGGATTCGAAATCAGCGTCCCAAGCTGCATAATGCAATATACACCTTGCTACGAATGGCCACACTGACCAAGTATGCTTTCCTTGTTAGCTCTAAGATTGAGCGTGTATGGATAAGTCCGAAGCCGTCCTGTTTATGGTGTTTCCGTCCCACTGGCCAACGTAGATTTGTTTTTAATATTCACTTGCCTATATCCGATTCAGTCTATGAGGTCTAGAGAATTTCCTCTTCTGGCGTGCAACGAACATCTGAACAAACTGCCTTCACCATTGTTCACAGCCAAGAATTCAGTAGCCTTCGAGAGTAAATTGTGGAATGTTGACGTTCTTGACTTTCTAAATATTGAACGCAATATTGATTGGCAGTGGTGGCCAAAAATTACGGAGTCTCGCTCTTCAAAAGTTCCGCATCCAAAGTTGGGAAGCAAGTTGACAACTCTGTTCCTAACATGGTGTTTTCAGCCCTGAGTAAAATTTTCCTCCACATTTTATGAATTCTTCTATCACGGGCAAGGAAAGACCTGGAGAAATTCAAGTAGGTGCCAATTTTTGCCTGATGACCTCACGTTTCTAAGTGTTTGGCAAGACGATTGAACAATTTCATGCTATCCCAGATAAGGTTTTGTCCTCGAAAGAATACCGTACCAAAGGAACCACATGAACGAGAGTAGCAGCTGCAATCAAGATCTAGCTACCGGAGCAAGATCAGCGGAAGAACTGCTGTTGGGGCTATTTCTGCTTCTTTTTCTGTGTTTAGCTTAGGGAGTGGAGTTTATTAGTTTTATGAACTTCCTATCTTGAATCTGCAAGGCCACTACCTTTATTGTGCAGTCAGTGATGGTGATTCGTTCTGATATACTCGCTCAAAGTGAAGTGGATTTCCGGGTATACCCAGCAAATTTTGGATATCACAACCATGGTAGGTGTTTTTTCACAATCACTTCCATGTTTTTTCTGCTCCCTACTCCCTCTTCTCTTTGATGTGCTGGTAGACGACGCTTTTGCAAAACTCTACACGTTAGCACAACACTTGCGCCTTGAGATAGCGTTATTGACTGAAGAAACTACAGTTGGCCGAGGCTCAGGCATTACGAGAAATCGGTAGTACAGCCTGTGTCAAAAGTGTAAGGCCACCCTATTTTTTGGCCACAACAAAGCCTCACGTTCTTCTAATTGGTCTGTTGCTTTGCCCATTCAATTCAGTGGATCAAGAAACTCTAAGGCACATGGTTTCAGTCAATAAGATCGACTCATAGATTTTTTAAATTTTCTGGACAGAAACAGTTAGGAATCCCTTGTACCAAAAGTATAGGGACACTTGCTGTTCAATGATCGTTTTGCTCGGAAAAAAAATCAAGAAAAGGTGGATTGATAATCATGTGGTACTTTTTTTGTTTATTGGCACTTTAGGCGTCTTGTTTGCCAAACTGTAGAAGTTGTTGCTGGTGAGGTCAATCTCCAGATTGCTTCAAACGCCTACAATACCATTTTTGGAGCCTTCATCTGAAAGACACCCTTTGTTGTGGGCGCGGATCCACCTCAAAATGATTTTCAACTTGTTTTGCACTTGAATTAGTTCTCAGAAGCACGGTTGATGCCCGAAATCGTGGAGTTATCCATTGTTAGGTGGGCGAACTCACAAAGATGGCTCTTCTTTTTGCGTGAGAATGCAGTTTCATGACGGTTTCATTGTGCATGACCAAAAGGCAATGGACTGCGAACGTCATGCTCGTTGTAGCATCCCAAGCATACAACTATCACATCTTAGGTTTCTTCTCCAAGATAATGCTGGTTTCTCGCATAAAGACTCGGATGTACCTCTACTACGCAACTGCGAGTATGGCGTAGATAGCGCTGTGCTTCTAGATCGTCCAGAATGTATCTCAGCGAGCTCTGCCAGGACCGTGCTGATGTCTCAGTACCACAACTGCAGTGTCACTGTTACCAGAACTTTGTCTTCGGAGAAGAAAGTGCAACCATTCACTGGAGTCATCCTTTCCTAGCGTGACTCGACTCAACCAGGTTGGAAGGTTTGGATCAGCAATACTGCTTTATAAACCTTTTTATAATGGTAGATCCTTGCTGGTTATTTCTAGACGGGTCTGAGCTCAAATCAATTAGAACTCGAAAAGACAAACTCGATGAAGCAAATCTTGGTGTATGGAGGCACTTGGAGATCAGTCTCGCCAGCAACAACTTCTCCGGTGAGGCTAGTAAGATGTTTAAAGTGGCAATAAACAAAGGATTACCAACTGGTTATGAATCCACCTTTTGCTGATTTTTTCCGAGTTAAACTGTCATTCAACAACAAGTGTCCCTATACTTCTGATACAAAGGATTTCTGACTTTTTTCACTTCAAAAAATATAAAAAGGAAGTGAATCGATATTATTTGCTGAAACTAAGTGTTTTAGGTCTCTTGGCTCGCTGAATCGAGTGCGCAAGAATTCAGACTGATTCGAAAAACGTGAGTACTGTTATGTGCAAAAATTAGGCTGTCCCTATATTTTGATACAAAGTGTATAAACAGATGAACATCAAAAGAATGGATAGAAAACGCCAAAACTCAGTTAAAAAACGCGCGCTGTACTCTTGACTGCAGTTTCGTGAGGTCAGCAGTCAGCACACCAGGTCGTCAATGGGTTAAAAGTGTTGGAGGCGAAAACCGCATACATACGCCATAGTATGCTCTATCACTCCTGGAATAGTTGGAATGCAGCAGCCATTTCGAAATCTTAGCGAGCCCTTCAAAGATGCTCCAATCAGCAAGGCTCAGTTGGAAGATTGTTCATATTCATAAGGTACGAGCTTCGTAGACGGAGAAAGAAGAGGTTGGCCATCAAATTCTAAGCACCAGGATTTTTGGGCAACATGGAAGAGGACGAAAGCTTGACAACGAGAATGCTGTTCGAACTCTTCAACATGGGCCATTCGGCCATGGTTATTCCTCTCAAACAATCAAAAGAACATAGAGATTGGCCAAATGGGTCAGCATGAACTCTCAGACAGAAACAATGTTCAAATTCCACTGATTTCCTGTGCCAAAACGAGCAGGCTCCATTTCTGAGGAATCTCGTAAAGCAAATCTTCCCTTCCACGGCTGCCAATAGGTTCTGATAGTCGAAATTTGACCATAGAGCTCTTCTTTCTTGATACGTAGGATTGCACCTTCCTACTAGAATTACTTAAATATTTTTCGACTTGGCTTTGTTGATTCTTCATTAGCCAAAATTTCCTTAAGATCGCGGAATGACTTCTGCATTCCAACCTTTCCCATAGTGGTAAAGCATGCGATAGGGATACAGTTTTCCATAGCACCGTTACTAGATGATAGAGGAACATTATTTACATGACCGAGCCACAGCGCCTCGATGCTTGCGCTATTACTCGGAACCGTGCGCCTCGTTGCCTCTGGGCTATGTTAACTCTGAAGAAGAAGAACCCCTAGCCAGAGCGCGCTCTGACCCGGACCCGTGCGCAAACTACCTCTGGACTACGTTAACTCTGCAAAAAAAAGAACCCCGAGCCATGGCTCTGATTCGGGCCCGTGCGCCACGTTACATCTGGGCTACGTTAACTCGAAGAAAATCACTCAAACCAAACCAATCAAACCACATAAAGCGCAGCTTCGCCGCGCTTCGCGGATGACAGTGATTTTCTGCGGATCTACTGCATCAATTTTCTTTGTGGAAGTGCTGGGGGTAGGAATTCTTTAGCTAAGAGGAGTGGAGTTTCCTGAGCTCCTGTTCTTCAACTCTGTTCACCCGGGCTTCAAGATTACTTGCGGTCAAGGCTTGATAACCACAGGCATGCAGTCTCTTTACCCTCGAATTTTCATTCTCGATGAAATGCTGAATATTCGTTCCGATAAGAGTGTGGAACCATCCTCAATCCTCCCCTGTCTTTTCCTGCAAATATCTGCCGTTAATACTGAGGATCCTATTCGAAAACGGAAAAAATCGGCATTTGCTCGACTGCTCCAGGTAATGACTCACCGGCCACAAACAGACAGGTTACGAAATAGGGCCTAGCGCTTTATTACATACGTGCCGAGCCAGAGCGCCTCGCTGCGCTATGGCTCGGACCCATGCGCCACGTTACGTTTGGGATAGCTACACTCTGGAAAAACTGTCATCCGCACGAAGAGCACCTTCGCCGCGCTTCGCAGATGACAGTGATTTTCTGCGAATCTGCACAGACAATTTCTCTTATGGAATTGTTGGCGATGGGATTTTCTTGCCCGAAATTGAAAAAAGGGCACCTAAGAATTGAAATAAGTTCAATTCTTAGGTGCCCTTTTTTGTTGATGACGGAACTTCCCAGTTTTCCTCCTAAGATGAATAGTCTTGACTCTTTCTTTCTCCCTTTTATACTGTAAAATAGTCATTCGATTCGCCGTTTTTGAAGTTTTTTCCGAGGAATCCTAGTGCAAGCACAAAACACCTTTCAGACCATTGTTTCCTGCTTTTTCCAGGGAAAATGTGCAGAGAGATATTTTCGCGGCATCAAAAACTGTAAAGGAAAAATCTATCATAGCAGGCTGTATATGGGGTTCCGCTACAGCTGCTAGAAGTGCCACTCAGTCTTGCTGCAAAAGGCCCTTAACGTTTGTTGTGGGCACGAGACTATTAGACTTTTCTTGTTCGTATGTGCGATAGACGCGATGGTTCAGTGGATATTTATTATATACTGTACAATAGGGAGTGAGAAAGATGAGTAAAATAAGTAATGAGCGCCTCCTTGGGTTTACAGCATCATTCCGATTAGGAACAAGTATCACTAGCCCGAGACGGGTCAGCTCCGCCCCCTCCACAGGAGGTACAGCATCGTCGGTACACATGAATACTACAAGGATCATCGATCTGTCGATGAAACTCCGGCGAGCGACAAGAATTATCACTATTAATATCACTGATCTTAGCTTTCTTCCTTGTCGTCGTGGTGCGGCGAGGATCGACTTCTTGAGGTGGGCGGCGGCGATACACAGATCGAGCACGTGAAGGGCGACGACGGGTGGGAGGAGTTGAAGGCGAACGGCGGCTGAACGGCGTGGAAGACGGCTTGACGTGGAGTACAGGACGGCGGCTGCTGGAGTTGAGGCCAGACGGGTGATGTAATGATCGTAGCTTTCTTACGGCTACTGAGCAGTTGTGATCGAAATCAGTCACATTTTCATTCAATGCAAATGGAACAGTTGGGAAACGCAGCTGCGCACGACTTCACCAGAGCATTTATAGAGGTTTTGCGCTGTGCTGGTTCATTACGCTTGAGATGTTTCTTCAGAATTTGTCTCCTTTTTTCCTCACAGATAGCAGTCAGGTTGTAAGTGACAGATTTGGTCTGACTTACGCTCGTCAGACCACGACCGTAAATTGTGTGGCCAAAAACTGTTTCGGCAATGTGTAATCCGGATGGGGTTCTAGCGCCATTACCGATAACTAGATCATGGTAATAGTCAAGACCCACGAAAACGCATGGAATGTGATGTTCCCCCGTAATTTCCGATTTGCCGAGAAAATCTCATTGGCTTTTAACAAGGCGATATCGCCTTGTTCGATTCTCACGGATGGAAACCCATTTGTAAGAACCGGTCTGGTTTGCACGGCTATTTCAATCTCTTCTCCGAATGCAGTACTGATTTTAAGAGGAACAATGTTGCTTTCAACGTTTCAACACGTCCGCCAATTCCCGAAATTGAACACTTTTCGGTCATATGCTTCTGTAGACCAAATTGTTATACGAGCTTTTCGTCTTTCTGTTCATTGAGTACCCAAGTCAAAAACGAAAAGAACTTTCTCGTGATGTTGCTTTCTTGCATTCCATACGCTGCCCTCTTCTGTCATTAACACGAGTCGTTCGCTTGTTGAATTCTCGATGCGAAGGGTAGAGTTTGTGGAAGTATCCACGCACATTTATGCACTAATTGATGCATGTTTTCTGCGATCAGATTGTCTCCTATTTGACCTCTGACCGCAATTTTGGTAATTCCCTCGATCTGATTGATCGAAGGGCATGTGTTTTGGCTGTAGCTTGTTAGCATAATTACTATGCGGCCTGTATTTCTCGAAACACATGATGACATGATGTTTCTGACAAAACTGTGCACAGTCTTGTTTTTGGCTGACAAAACTTTTATGGGTCCGTGAGAAACATTTCCAACAGCGATTTTGTTCTTGAAGTGCTTTTCGGCGCATGCATTGATCGCTGATGGTACGGCATCGTGTGTATGAGTGATTGCCCTTGTGGCAAAATATGCATCCCTCACCGTAATTGGGTCGATAGTTGGTGTGCTTTGCTCTTGATTGTATGACACTGCCGTTGTTTTTCTGGCACAGCCTGCTCTTACTGTGTCTTTTTATGGCAATCTTTTTTTCGAGAATTGCCAATGGGCTGTGTTGATTCGAGTACGGTTCCTGTCAAAATGAAGGCAGTTACACATAATCTCTATTTTGTTCGCTGTTTTCAGCAATATTTTGAACGATTTCTGGATCGCCCTTTGTTGAAGCACATGCTTTTTGAGCTCTAGTTTTTGAATATGCTAGGCTGTTCTCCATATTTTCTTGAATTGTTCTAGATTCGCTGAGCTTTGCGGTGAAAATAGCGATGAGCTTGTTTCCTTCCGCTATTGATATATGTAGCTCAGATTCATCAGTTATTCAGTGAATTTCTGCCAGAATGTCCCTTCTCTCTGAGTTATCCTTGCAGTTTTTGTACTCATCTAGTATCTCTCTGTACAGTTTCTGGAGGTTTTCTTTTACCTCTTTGATTCGCAGGATGCTACATTGTAGTAACGCTGTTGTAGAGTTACAGCTCTCAGTATTTTCGTTGTCTGCTCGTTATTCTACTTTTTTTGCACTTTGTTTGTAGAAATCTACAACTTTCCTTAGCGATCTGGCGCTGGGAACAATGGGAATTCTGTGAAAGTGAAGTGCCATGGCTTTTTTTGGCTCACTTCAGAAAGGTTCCCGTGAGATTTGTCGTTCAGAGACGACTATGTGTGCTGCAATTAGCTTACACAAGCGCTAACTATAGTGTCAGTTAGGCTGGTTAAATCGATATCGATTCTGGATCCTTGATTGGATCCGTGATTTTAGGGCAGTTTGGCTCCTAGGATAGACTTTGCTAACCTCTTACGGCTTTGGGTGGGCCGTGAAATTGCTCTGACGTGAGCTGTTTGCTGCCCCTCCAGTTCGAGAGTTGTTAACGCTCTGACGCGGGAGGAATGGCTTTATTTTAGCCGGTGCACCAAATGTTGTGGGTGAGACTCTTGGACTTTGTGTGGTCCGTATGCAATATAGAGATGGTGGTTCAGTGGATATTTATTATGTACTGTACAATAGAGAGTGAGTGCGAGGAGTGAAGTGAGTAACGAGCGCCTCGTGCGGCTTACAACATCATACTGGTTAGGAACAAGTATCTCTAGCCCGAGACGGGTCAGCTCCGCCCCCTCCACAGGAGGTACAGTATCGGCGGTAAGCATAAATACTACAAGGATCATCGATCTGTCGATGATAGAATGTGTATATTTTTTTTTTCGTTTGTGCACGTCTTCAATCATTTCAACCTTCATAACCGTCCCCGTATTTGAAATTTATGGTATTAAACTACACTGCTCCATATCAATTACACATGCTTTGTCTCCCTAGTTAGCTCCTGCCTGCTCTCTTCGACGTGATCAAATTTTTCGATCTCCTCGCGCTGATCTCCCGCCAAATCAGTCGACGAGGAGTCGAATCAACCAAAACGGCCTCAATTGCCTTCTTCTCAGAGATTCCGGGACGACAAACGCAGCCCGAACACGTTTCAACAGCAGTTACACCGCGAGGTGAAAGCTTATTTCGTCGAACCACGAGCTGCATTCGCCCCTAGAAGGCTGTGTTTCGGGGGCGATGAACTGGTTTGCATGTCTCAAACCTAGGATCGCAGCTCAATCTGGGCACAGGGCTGTGTTCGTACTGCACAGTTGGGTAAGTGGATGCTTACCCAAGCTCGTCCAAAAATAATCATTGCACTGGGCCACGGTTTTACCCGGGCCTCAGCCAGCCTGACGAGTCTCGCTGGGCTCCCCTTGTCTCCGCCGGAGCGGAGACGCGACTAAACTTTGATGCTCAACCAGCAGCTTATATGTATACACCTCCCAGGGGGCGTGTCGCCACGTGGCAAGGAGCAGGTAGAACGCAGGTTGAACTGCACCACAGTTCATCGGGCAAAAAACGCAGCCGGAACACGGTGTTTACTGCTCTTAGCAGCCCAACTGCAGCAGCTCCCCCTTTAGCAGCAGCCGCTGTATTCCTCTTCGATTGGGCGGAGAATTGCAGTTGTTGCTGCGTTCGACCTATCCGATTCTCTGAGTTAGAGCTCGCGAGGAGCGGTTGCTTCCCTCGCCTCAGACAGAGCTGCCTGCAATGCTATTCTGCTACCTACTCTAATTCACTCACTCGCCTTCTACGTCGTTTCCACCTCCCGCTTCTAGGGATTCGAGGCTGCTGAGGGGCTTCTCCCAAAGAAGAGGGAGGGGAGTTGAGGGCCGTCCCTGACGCCTTCCTCCGTCCCAAGGAGTTGAGGCTTCCCATGTTGCCTCCTCAGAAGTCCGGCGGGTAGAAGGCGTCTTGAGACGCCTACCCCAAGGTTGGTGCCGATATTGATTATCGGGATCATGCACGGTGCAACACCACCCCTCTTGGGTTATCGATCGGCACCAACCTTCGCACCTCAATGCATGATGGGGTGCTCACAGAAAAGATCTATTAATTCTGATATGTTTTAGATGTCCGACGAACCATCGGACCGTGCGCTTCTAGAGCAGATGGAGCTGGAACTGCTCGGCGAAAGCCCTCCGCGCGACAAGCCGTCCACCGACGAGCCCACGGAAGAAACGCGTCGAAAGAGGACCCGCGGTCGACGATCGCGCAACAGACGTCAGCGCCGCCGTCGTGAGTCGTCGGACTCATCGAAGTCCTTCTATTCCCCCTCGAGTCGCTCATCCGAAAACTCGGAAGAGGACAATGAGATAGAGGACGATGAAGAAGACAACGCCACGTACCTGCGCAGAAGAACAAAAGAAGCCAGAGAAGCCCCGTTGCGCTCGGTACACGAGCCCACTTCGCCGTTGGAAGAGCCCAGGGTTCCTAGGAGGATTGAATTTGCGTGTTCAATCCGCGAGGCACCAGAAATAGCTGGGCTAGAGAAGAAGAAGTTGAGAGCACGAGTCAAAATATCCGATAAACTCACAGAGCATTTTGACTCATGCGCCGCAGGCCTTTATGTAGGGTCGGATGAGAGGGCGCAGCACTATGAGAAGCTACCGCTAGTCGCGTCCGGCCTGGCGGTGGTACCAGTTCTCGACAAAGGGCTCAGAGTTTCCAGCTTCGGGTGGGGAATAAAATTCTCGATCTTTCTGAGATTCCTTGTAATGCAGCACCTCCGTTTAGGATCGCGGTTGAGGAGCACACTATACTCAGACATTCGAGCAGCACTAGTCTCGGTGGGCGAGGCCTGTTCCGCCCATCGCCCCGCCCATTCGGCACTAGTTCGACCGTGCTGGAAATGTTATACAGTGCTGCCAAGTTTAATGGCAGTACCAAACAGTTGCCGCGCACTCAAAAACGGCAAAATTTTTTGCAGCACCGCTCCCACTGTGCTGCCGGACTTAGATCGATTTGGTATCGATCGAATTTCGCGTCAGCGCAATGACGCAATTTCGGTGCGGCGCGCCGAGAAACATTTTCGAAAATGTTTTTTTCGTTTCTTTTCCGTTCTGTCTCATCTCTCTCACTTCTTTCTTTCTTTCTATCTCCTTCTTCTTCTTCTTTGAATGTTTTTGTGCCCTTTTAAATTTGTTTTACTGCATTTTAACTACTTCTTTGCGCGCAACTTCTCCCTCACGTTTTTTCTTCATTCTTTTTTGTTCCTTCACTCTCTTCTCTCCTCTCTCTCATCCTCTTTCTCTTCCTCTTCTCTCTTTAGTTGTTTTCACGCGCGCGTTCTTCTGTTTTATTGAAATTTGACTCTCCCCGGCGCGCGTTTTTTTCGTTTTGTCGCAATTTGAGTACCCCACCCGCACGTAACTTCTCTCTCACTGTTTTTCTTCAATCTTCTTTGTTCCCCTCCACTCCTTTCGCCTTCCTCTCATCCTTTCCCTCTCCTCTAATCTTTTCTATGTTGTTTCAAGCGCGCGCTCGTCTGTTTCATCGCAAATTTCCGCTATCCCCGCCGCGCGAATTCGCTCCCATCAATTCTTTTTATTCTTTCACTATTCCTTTACACTTCTTCAGCCTCTCTTTCATCCTTCCTCTCTTCCTCTCTGCTTTTGCACTGTTTTTGCGGGCGCTTTCACTTGTTTTTTTCTACTGTGACTGTTTTTCGGCGCGCAACTCCTCGCTCACTATTTTTCTTCAATCTCTTTTGTTTCTTCTTTCTGCTAACGCTTCTCTCTCATCTTCTGTCGCTTCCTACTCAATCCTTCGTTGTTTTTATGTGCGCGTCCGCTGGCATTGTTCTAATTTTGGAATTTTTCAGGTGGCAATCGTGTGACGGCGCGAATATGGGTGAGATGGAAGTCAAGATCTTGGATATTGAGCACGTAGACGACAGGACGAGGGCGCTGGACGTCATCAACAACATGTGGGTCTACCGAAATGTCGAAGTGAGTTTTTTTGAAGCCACAACTTCAAAGAAAACAGTGAACTCCGACTTTTTTGGAAGTTTTTGTTCGATTCGGAGTTCCAACGTTTGCTCTTTCATCTCATCCATCTCTGTTTCCATCATCATCCTTATCAGCCGCATTCTTCTTCCATGTCATTCAAATGATGGAACCATGCGAAACCAAACTTTTTTAGAAGAACTTTTTCTATAGGATTTTTCTCTTGATATTCGCTTAACTGTGTGGATTCTTCTCACTCACTTTGGCATAGGCGATTGCATGTTTTTGTTTTTGAAATGCGCAATCGCCCATTTTGTTCTAAAAAGAAGAAGTGTGCGGATGATGCATCACAATTACTTTTCGTCTTTGCACTCAACTTCTCGTGTGCGTAGCTGACCCACATCTACTTTGCAGTCATTGAATTTCGAGGGATGTTCGCTGGAGGATTCTGATTTGGATCGCATTCAGTTCTCCGCGGATTCGGTGAAATACGTCTGTTTTCGCAGAAATCTCTTTCGCAATCCCTGGAAATTGCTTGCCGCAAAATTCCCTAATCTTCTCCATCTTGATTTGAGGGAAAATTCGTTAGTTTTTGCAATCATTCATTCACAGTCGTCCTGGATCACACAAAACTTCTTATTTCACTAGGCATTTGAAATTGGACGACGTCGTTGCTGCGAACGCGCGTGGTCAGGGTGTTGAAGCAACGCTGCCGAGACTGCAGTACATCTACTTGGATCCATCACTTTTGTGCAGCCGGTTTGTTACTGTCCTTTTTCCGATTTCTTTTGGTTGCTTTGCTCTTCCAAATGTTTTTTTTTTCAGACACGGATCAGCGATTTACGATATCTATCCCAGTATTTCGCATGTGAATGATGAACGAGTCGTGAATGATCTCGCAGATGAAGCATGGACTCCAAGTGTAGTGAGTGGGTGTCACTTTTTGAAGCTTTCATCTTTAAGCACTACGGTTTGATCGATCACAGGACGAGGAAAGGTGCGTGGAAAGCGTTCCGGCGGAGCTGTTCACTGATGGAGACCAGAATCCTTTTTTTCTTCCTTTTAGTTTTTGACACTTTTTCGAAGCAGGGTCTGTGCACATTACTAAAATATTTGTGAGCCCGAGGTCATCGCTTTTGTATAACTTTGCTTTAAACAGGTGATTTCTTTAGTGATCTGTTATTGGTTGCTCATCTTTGTATTCTTGAAATTCGTTGTGTTCACATAATTTGCGCGGTGAACAAAAGTTTTCTTTTGAACGAAGTGACTATGATTTTGGTGCGGCTACATTCTTAGCCCTGTTTATTTGTGTGCGTGCTGTTCTTCAATGCTTTTTTTTTTTCGATTTGGCGTACTATATCTTGTAGTAGGGAATAGCGTGTAAGCATGAGTTTTGTACCACCTCCTCCGAAGAGAAGGCGTGCCATTCGAATTCGCGCTAACAGAACAGGTGAGGAATTCATGTGACATTCGTTAGTCCGTCCCTCCTGGAACAACTACTTTAGGTGAATTACCGCGTGTGCCTCCCGTCCCTGGATCAGATGATCATGTCGTTGCCGGAAACGTAGCCGCCTCTCCAGTTAGACGTGCACCTGTGGCTGAGGTGTCTCCTGTCAGAGCCAGAGTTGAACAAAATCGGGACCTTGACTCAACCCCGCCAGCAGACGCACCCGGGCCATCGCAGGAGCATCTGGCAAAAGAAAACCTCGGTAAGTGTTTTCGTCGCTAATTTGATGTTACCCATTGCAGTTCACTCTTATCCAGCGCGGTGACTTCAGGACCCACTCAGAAAATGGCTTATTATGCAAATTTTGCCATGCATTTTGGATTAAGTCAGAGCATGATGAAACATCTGGATGATCTA